>JANAVB010014600.1:7088076-7694069 GCA_029216955.1 Iris pallida
TTGGCCCATTGGTTGGGGGTCAACCTGATTTTAATAATTGATCATACTCTTTTTGATATACGGGCTACTTAAAGATATTTTGGGACTCTTGGCACTGCCAAAGTTCTGCTATCCATTCTTTCAGATCGAAGCTTGTTTGGCACTCTTGTCTATATTTCCTTTATGCAATGTAATTTTTACTTTTATTGAGTCTAGGAATACATTGTACACTGAGTCGTACCAGCAAATAGCGACCCTAAAATTGTTTTAAAAATATCCCATGTTTTAAAAAACAGCCCCTATTTACTGGAAGCTCCTAACTGCTTAAAATATTTCAAACGCACAAAATCAAATTGCAAAAACCCTGACCAACCATGACAGAACTCGGCCAGAGTTTGGCAAGAGTTTCGGTTCGTGGCTGTTGGTTTTTGAACATTTTGAAACTTGGCCTCCCTGCAGTTACGCATCCTACCGAGATTTTTTCATAGAGTTCTCCAAATTCTGCCTAATTCTGCCAGAGTTCTGCTTTAGAAAACTATAATATAGAAGCATTTTGATCATTTTAATTCACCATTCCTTTCATCTCTTCTCTCTAAAGCCTACTGTTCTATTCCAAAGAGTTCTAAGCTTTTTTCAAATCCCAAGCCATTACAATCCTCTAGTCGATTTGCCATACGGTACGGTCTAGAAGCATCAGAGCGATTGTAATTAGAGACTTAATTGGAAAGACTCTTTACAATTGAAGTTGGTCGAGTACTTTGAATCAAAGCTCGCGTTTGTAGAAGTTGCAAGGACTTCGTATGAAAACTTGCAAAATTTTCCAATAGTGGATTCAACTGAAAGTTAGAGTTTTTTCGACTGGACTAGTCCTCAAAGAGGAAAACCAGTATACATTGTCGTCCTTTGCATTTACTTTCTGATCTTTGCTTTTACAGTTATTTACTTGATATATATATATCTGTGATCTTGCTGCCAACTTTTTTAAAAAAAATATATATTATATACATGTGATCTTGCTGCCAACTTTTTAAATTAGCTATATTCCGCTGCCCACTCTATTCACCTCTCTAGAGTATTGTGCTTTACAAAATCGTTGCCATAATTGGTATCAGAACAGGTTATACAGGTAAAGCAAGGTAACATTGCAGTTATCATTTTACTATTCTTAACTGTTACATAGATCACAGCACAACACATGACAACTGTGAAGTTCATAAGTGAAGGCCAAGCCATAAACAGACCTCCTCTGTTTGACAGCGCAAATTATACCTATTAGAAAATACGAATGAGTTTCTTCTTGAAATATCTAGACTTTGACTTATGGTCTATAGTTGTTGATGGCTACAAAAAGTCTCCTCGTATTCTTGTTGAAGATGTTTTGGTTGAAAAACCACATGATAAATATACTGAGGATGAAAAAAAAAGGCCAGTTTTGACGCACGTGCTATAAACGCTTTATTTTTGTGCTTTAGACAGGACTGAATTTAACAGGGTGTCTACATGCACAATATCAAATAAAGTATGGAAACTTCTCGAAGTAACCTACGAAGGAACAACACAAGTCAAGGAGTCAAGATCAGTAGCCTTACTTAGTAGTATGAGGCATTCAAGATGAAGCCAAACGAATCTGTCATCCAGATGTTTGCGAGATTCCTGGATATTATAAATTCTCTATCATCAATAGGCGAGGAGTATAGTAACCATGAAAAGATTCATAAACTGCTACGAGCTCTCACAAAGAACTGGATTCCAAAGGCTATAACAATCATTGAAGGGAACGATCTCACAACTATGTCTATTGAAACACTCATGGGTAAGCTACTCACTCACGAGCTAGAACTTCAAGACTTTGAAGATGCTACACCAAAGGAGAAGTCAGAGAAGTTGATTTATTTCAAGGCTCAACATAGAAGAACTGTAGAAGATGACTCCGATGACAGTGACTCTGACACTGAGGATCAAGCTCTTATGGTGATAAAATTTAAGAAGTTCATGAGATTCAACAGAAGAACAAAGGACAACAACAGCAGCAACAACAACAACAACAACGATGAAGATCCTATTTGCTATGGCTGTAAGAAGAAAGGACACATGAGGACAGATTGTCCAACAGCATCATCATCAACAAGAAAGAACAACAAATATGAAAAGGGCTACCTGAAGAAGTCTACGTCCCGAAGATATGCCAATACATGTATATGGCATGAAAGTGAAGCTAGTGACTCAAAAGACAAGCAACCAAATGACGCTGCAAATGTATGCTTGAAGGCGTACGATCAGGTAACCACTAACCCACTGCTTGATACTTATGATGATTTACCTTTGAGCAACTAGGAGAAGCCTTTACTGACCTCTTAGGGGATTACAAAAGATTGTGTAGTAAATACCAGACCTCTAAGAAGCTACACAAAGAGTACAAAGGTAAAATAGAAAGACTTACCGACCAACTAGCAGAGGTTAGAAGTAGTAATTGTTCTAGTGAGGAAGGTGAGCTTTCTTCTATTAAGTTGTTATTACACGAGACCCAAAGACTATCCGAAGAGAAAGACAAGACCGTTACCCAATTAGAGGAAGACATACTCAAAGACAAGAAAAGACTCCAGCAAGCTACTGTTTGAAATGATGCACTGAATACGAAATATAGCTTGTTATATGATACCTCCAAAAAGTTGAAAATTATGATAGAAAAATAGCCTGAAGTTGCTGCTTCCTACCCTAACATGTGTCACTTACCGAATCATCAGAACATTGTCAAACCCAACACTGTCAAACCTAACCAAACCAAACCATTGCCCAAGAAGACAAATAGGCATGCACTCTTTTATACTAGAAAACTTAGACCTACCAAAAATGCACAACACTCTGCTTTCAACACTCATCATGCTAGATGTCACTATTGTGGCACCATTGGTCATATTTCTTGTTCATGTAGAGTTAGAAAGCTTGTTGATTTGAAAAATCTGTGCATGGATACCAAAAACTAACATTCCAGGACCCTATATGAAATGGGTACCAAAGTTTTCATCTATAAATTCTTTTGTATGTGAAATGCCCTTCACATGCTACAAGCAGATGGATTCTCGACAATGGTTGCTCATGGCATATGACCGGTGATGCTTCATTATTTATAATACTGTCGAAGAAGAAAGAAGGATATGTCTCATTTGGTAATAATTTGAAAGGTACATAATTGGTATTGGCAATATTGGTAAGGCTTCCTACCTTATGATTAAAGATGTCTGTCTAGTTACCGAGCTAAAACATAATCTGCTCAGCATAATCCATTTAGCTGATCATAGTTATGGCATTAACTTTGTCAATGGCAAATGTACTATAGTTGATAGCTCAACTGGTACTACTATCTTTGAAGGTATCAGAAAAGACAATATATATGTTTTCTATCTGTTAGAGGATGCTAACAAAGTATGTAGATGCTTGATGGCTAAAAGTGATGAGAGTCAACTATGGCACGTCAGACTTGATCATGCAAACATGGACACAATTTCAAGACTATCCACAAAGAAGCCGGTACGACGCTTATCGTACATTTCTTTCAATAAGGATACAGTATGTAGCAAATATGAAAAGAAAAAAGCTACCTGATCCGTTTTTAAGTGCAAGAACGTTGTAAGTACCACTAGACCTCTACAATTACTGTATATGGATTTATTTGGACATAGTAGAATTGCTAGCCCAGGGGTAAGTTATATGCATTTGTAATAGTAGATGATTTCTCTAGATATATGTGGGTATATTTTCTTGAGCGCAAGAACGATGCATTATGGGGATTCGTCACCTTTTGCAAGAAGGTTCAAAATGAAAAAGGTTTTATGATCATTCATATTCGAAGTGATCATGGCGACGAATTTGAGAATGTAGAGTTCAAGCAATTTTGTGACACACACGGTTATTTGCATGAGTTCTCTTTCCCTAGGAATCCACAACAAAATGGAGTTTTGGAACGTAAGAACAGGACTCTATTCAAAATGGCTAGAGTAATGTTAAATAAGTTTAGTCTACCCAAATACCTATAAGTTTAGTCTACCTAAATAAGTTTAGTCTATCGAAGAAGACTCCCTATGAATTATGGTTTGATAGAACTCCCTTTGTTTCTTATTTCAAAGTATTTGGTTGCAAATGCTTTATTCTAATACAAAAGATATTTTGGGAAAATTTGACAAAAAGGTCGATAGAGGTATATTTTTAGGTTATGCGGCGAAAACCAAAGGGTACAAAGTCTTTAAAAGAGAATGATGATCATCGAAGAAACAATAAATATTAAATTTGACGAACTCAATCAACATTCTGTCGATGATAATAATGATGATAAAGACATAAGTACAATTAGTACTGCTCCTGCAGAACCCTCACACAAAGCACTAGCTGAGTCTCCAAGCAAATCACGTACAAAACCAGAAGTCGGAACCAGCAATCCAGAGGATATGCAAAAAAATGAGATTTTTGGCAGAACATCCAAAGGACTTGGTAATTGGTAAGATTACCAAGGGTGTAAGTACTCGTTCCTCTAGTAAAAATATAGCTTCCTGTTTTGCATTTTTTTCACAGCTTGAACCCAAAAATATTGAAGAAGCATGTAGTGATAATTTTTGGTTAGATGCTATGCAAGAGAAATTAAACCAATTCGAATGGACTCAAGTTTGGGAACCTGTTCCTAAGCCTATTGATCATCATTGGCAGCCACTAGGTATTCCGAAATAAACTGAATAAGAATGGCTTAGTGACTCGTAACAAGGCTCGATTGTAGCTCAAGGATACAATCAGGAAGAAGGTATCGACTACAATGAGTCTTATGTCCCACTTGCGAGATTAGAATTCATTCAAATGTTATGTGTATTTGTGTGTTTTCATAATTTTAAGTTATTTCAAATAGATGTTAAAAGTGTATTTTTGAATGGTTTTATAAAGGAAAAAGTTTATGTAGCTCAACCTCCAGGTTTTACTGATTTTAAAAATCCTGATTATGTTTTCAAGTTGAAGTAAGCATTATACGGTTTGAAACAAGCCCCTCGTGCTTGGTACGATCGTCTAAGCTCTTTTCTACTTGACAACGGCTTTTTAAAAGGGAAGGTTGATACTACACTGTTTATAAAGTCATTTAATGACAATCTTTTTTTGATTCAAATTTATGTAGATGACATCATTTTTGGATCTACTGATGAATCTTTTTGTCAAGAACTTTTAAAAGGTATGCAGAAAGAGTTTGAGATGAGCATGATGGGAGAGCTGAAATTCTTTCTCAGACTGCAAATCAAACAAACCAACAATGGGACGTTCATAAATCAAGCCAAGTATACAAAAGATTTATTAAAGAATATTGATCTGGAAGCAGTCAAACCACTAGGCACTATGATGGCAACATCAACCAAGCTTGATATTGATGAACAAGGCAAACCTGTCGACATAAGTAAGTATCGAGGTATGATTGGTAGCTTACCTTACTTAATTGCTAGTCGACCTGATATAATGTTTAGTGTTTGCTTGTGTGCACGTTTTCAAGCCAATCCTAAGGAATCACATCTGTGTGCAGTTAAGTGTATCTTCCGATACCTTAAAAATACTTCCTCTGTCAGCTTATGGTATCCCAAAACCACATCATTTGACTTAACCAGTTATTCAGATATTGATTTTGCTGGATGTAAAGTAGCGAGAAAAAGTACCAGCGGTACATGTCATTTCCTAGGCAAAGGTTTATCTCTTAGTTTAGCAAAAAATAAAATTTTGTCACATTATCAACAACTGAGGCTGAGTATATTGCCGCAGGACGTTGTTGTGCACAAATTTTATGGATGAAGCAAACCTTAAAAGACTTTGGCTTACTATACACACACATACCCATTTTCTACGACAACTCTAGTACTATCAATTTGACTAAGAATCCAGTATGTCACTCTCGAACTAAATATATCAAGATTCGACATCATTTTCTCAGAGATCATGAACAAAATGGAGATATAAACCTTGTATACATAGACACAGAGAGTAAATTAGCTGACATCTTCATAAAACCTCTTGGGGAAGACCGTTTCAATTATTTACGTCAGGAATTAGGAATTTAAGATGTCAATAATATTAATTAATTTTATTTTATACAATTATTTTTCAATACTCAAAAACTATTTTCGAGACAAGCCTACAAAGGGTCTATTTGTAACCAGGACTACGGTCGAAGCGAAGCTATATTCAATTGTTTTTTGGTGAACTACCTTTAGCTGGGACAGTACTCCTACAGCTAATCGAAAACAGTCACTTTATAATAAAATTTAATTTGTAAAATAATATTAATTATATTAATTAAAATTTTAAATTTATTAAACTTAGAATTAAATAATTGAAAGGGGATGATGAAAAGGATGTGGCCTACAAAATTATGTTTTTTTAAAAATTTATCAAAAGAACCCTAGGCAAACTCGGCCTGAGTTCTGTTGGTGGTATATGTTTTTAAGTCAGAACCCGAGGCCCCCTCCTCTTCATCTCATCCAAACTCCTCCAAACAGCAGCAGCAGCCGCCCGAACCTCTCCAAAACCCTAACTTTTCTCTAGCTCCTTGCTTCTAATCTGGTTGGAGGTTTCTATCTAAATTTTGGATTTATACGGAGAATTCCTGTCTCTACAACATACTCAATTTCTGGAAGGAATAACTCTCTCCTTGAATCTCCTTCAATTTTATAAGTTTCTATTCAAATTTGGGAGAAATGCCTAAGGGATTCACTCTTTCCAAAATGAAGAAGACCAACGCCAGTGAAGAGGCATCATCTTCGAATCCACCAAAGGATTTCCTTTGTTCTCCGGGCCAATCAGCCGACGGTGCATACGATAAGTTTTATTTTGAAACTCATGACCAATTATTACTATGGTATGGTGATTTTATCATACAAACCATATGCACTGGCGCCCAGGTTAAGTGGACTGTGTTTTCTGACCACCATCCTTACTTTGAGCCATTAGGGTTACATCGACTTGTCACCGAAAAATTCCCTATAGCTACTAATGCCATTAGATTGTTTTACTGCAACTTTGTGCTAGACACTTTGTTGTCAAGACTAGTGTCGGAGTTATATACATAGAGTTCAATAATGTCTTGTTAGCAAAAATTCTTGGTGTTTCTAACGAAGGTGCCCCGCTCAATAATATCACTGATTTCAATTTTTTCGATGGTACAACTCTTCTCAGCTTCAAGAACTATCTTTATGCAACTGCGCGTGTTCGCTCTGGAAAGTTCAAGGCTGCGAACTTGAACTTGTTTAACTATGAGTTACATCGCATCATCTATTCCACTATTCTTCCAAAATCTACTTCAAAAGATGATGTTACCAATCTTGAACTACCTGTCCTATACCACATCATCAAGGGAATTCTATTTTTTGTTCCCAAGACTGTTATCCAGATGAGGGACGATTTCGCACAAGAGATCAAAATTTCTCTTATGCGATGTTCATCCTACTTATCTTTCAGCATTTGACATCGATCTGTCTACTTGTGCTCTGGACCCTGAGCCCAAGTATCTCCAGCTGTCCCGTCGCAGTACAGTCGCTCATCCTACTCCTCCTTCTGTACCTGCTCTACCTCCTCAGGTATACCCTATATCTTTTGAGGGTATTCATCAGCACCTCTCTTATCTGTGGACATTCATCACTGACACATCTAGGGAATGCGAGTTCTGCTATGTGAGACTATTTCAGGCATGCGCCAACTCCTTTGCCGATCTCCATTTTCATCAGACTGGACAATCTGCCTATTCTCTTCCCAGAGATCCTGTTGTCTCCAGATACTGCTATGAGAATAAGGCGGTACACTCTCTCTTTCAGCTCGGTAATGCTTATGATTCGTACCGTTGTTCTGGTGCTACTACACACCATTCTGGAGCTGACACTTCTGGATCTAGTCCATCTAAACATGGTGGACGTGCTAGCACTGCTGATGACGATGATGATTAGGATTTGTGATCTAGAAGCATTACATTTTGTCTAGATGTCACACTTTTTGAGACTTTATTATGTCTTTATTTACTTGAAAATGCTCCAACATTTTAAGATATCCGTACTTTATCTTTTAGTTTACTTTTGCATTTGAGATTGTGACAATCTGAGCTGATGTATTGTGAACATATTTTTATGCTCTGCTTAGCATATTATATTATTTCAATTTAATTAGATTCATATTTCTTGATATAACACTATCTCTTTATGCTTCAATATTAACTGCCTGTGAATTATTGTTTCTTTCTATTTATTATGTTTATATTTCTTCAACGATTGTTTCTTATGCATACATTGCGGGAGAGCTTCTCTCTTTGCAATTATTCTGCTAAGTGATGACGGGGGAGAAATATGATCTAACATCTTTTCCAGGATACAAGAACAATTTTTTTCAGGATATAGTACAATTTTGATTATCTTTCAAATCTTATTGATCGAAGATGTTATATCGGTCAAGGTTTGTCAATTATCAAAATAGGGGAGATTGTTGGCCCATTAGTCATGGTCAAACCTGATTTTAATAATTGATCAAACTCTATCTCGATTTACGGACTACTTAAAGACCGAAGCTGTGTTTGCCACTTGAGTCTGTATTTCCTTTATGCAATATAATTTTTACTTTTATTAAGTCTAGGAATACATTGTACACCGAGTCGTACTTGTAAATAGGCTACCCCAAAAATATTTTCAAAAATATCCCATATTTTGAAAAACAACCCTATTTATAAAAAGCTCCTAACTGCTTAAAACAATTTCAAAAAGTCCAAAAATCAAATTGCAAAAATCCTGACCAACCCTGACAGAACTCGGCCAGATTTTAGTTCGTGGTCGTTGGCTTTTGAATGTTTTGAAAGTTGGTCTCCCTGTAGTTACGGATCCTACCGAGATTTTCTCATAGAGTTCTGCCCGAATTCGGTCCAAATTTTGCCAGAGTTCCACCTTTGGAAAAACTACAAATAGAGAAGGATTTCGATCATTTTAATTCACTCATTCACTTCATCTCTTCTCTCTAAAGCCTACTTTTCAATTCCAAAGAGTTCTAAGCTTTATTTTTCAAATCCTAAGTACAATTCTCTAGTCGATTTGCTAGTGCGGTATAGTCTAGAAGCTTCAGAGCGATTGTAATCAGAGGCTTGTTTTAAGAAAGTCTCTTCGCAGTTGAAGTTGGTCGAGTACTTTGAATCGAAGCTCGTATTTGTAGAAGTTGCAAGGACTTCGTATGAAAACTTGCAAAAATTTCCAATCGTGGATTCAACTAGAACTAGAGTTCTTCCGACTGGACTATTCCTCACAAGAGGAAAGCCAATATACATCGTCGTCTTTGCGTTTGATTTCTGATCTCTGCTTTTACGTTTATTTACTTATGTCATATATATTTTCCTGTGATCTTGCTGCTGACTTTTTAAATTAGCTATATTTTGCTGCCTTCTCTATTCACCCCCTCTAGAGTATTGTGCTTTACAAATTCGTTCCTACAATATATATATATATATATATATATATATATATATATATATATATATATATAATATAGATGGCTTTCTCTCTTGCTTTTCGATGCTGACGATTCCAGCGTCCTCTCCGTACTAGTGGCTGCAGGGCCTTCCGACGGCGTCCTTTCCGGGTTGTACTTTTTCCCCGTTCTTCGTCCCCACAGTGCTCGCCTCCTCGTCGGTTCCCCTCCCTACGTCCCCAGTCAGGATTTCTTCCGTCGTCCCCTTCTCCATTTATTGGCCTCTCTGGCGAGGCCTCCTTCCGGCGTCCTGTTTTGTGAAGCCTTTGTTGGCTCCTCTAGCGGGCCTGAGGATCCGGCTCCGGTGCCTCGGATCGCCACTGGGCATCCGCCAACAGTGCCACCTGGCCTTCAGACCTACTGCTCCTCGTCGGCCTCTCTTTCGACGCTATTCCCTGTGCTCTTGCGGTCCCTCCCTCGCGGATCGTCGCTTCCCCGAAAGCGCTCGCGTGGTCGTCGGCGGCCCCTCCCTTGCCCGGGAGTTCGAAGTCTGAGCTTTCCACGATGGCCGCCCAGTCTTCGCATCTGGTGCTCGCCCCCGTTTCCCACTCCCCTAATATTTCAAAGTCTAATTCAACTTCAAATTTGAATTTGGAGCCTGCTGTTACCCCTCAATTTGCTCGCCCCTCGGTGCCTTCCTCTTGGCCTGTTGGGCTAGCGAGTTCTTATATCTGTGCGTGTGCGCTCTAGGGACGTGTACCCTAGCGCCTGCGCTATCTCGTACTCTCTTACGACTGCGCCATCTGGCATCCTGTATCACCTAGCTCTTTCTTGTGCCCGCGTCTTCATGTCCTCCCTGGCACTCATGCCCTTCCGCCGCGGGCCTCTCCCCATGCTTCCTGTGACGCTGATTTCATTCTCTTCTTTCTCACTTGTGGCTCCTGCTTCAAGTGTTGTCTGTAGAAGCTTGAAATTTTCAGCAGTCTTGAGAACCATGCACCCAAGCCAGAGAAATCATATGCGCCCAAGCCAGAGAAATCATGTGAGCCCATGTGACCAGAGCATATTATGCGCCCAAAAGTCTTCAGAGCATACTATGCGCCCAAGTCACCAGAGCATGCTATGCGCCCAAGCCACCAAGCTATGCGCCCATACGCCTAGTCTGGACCCCTCCAGCGGGGGGCACATAGCCCTGTTTCAGGCTTTATGCCCAAGTCAGGACAGTCCCTAACTCAGTCAAACCCACGATCAATCGTACACTGAAGCATACGACCACGTCAGTCTCCATGAGCAGTCGTGCACCGAAGCATGCGACCACGTCAATACCACGATCAACCCACGATCACGCAGTCTGCATGCGCCTGCACTTTATGCGCCCAAAACATGACCATGCACCCAAATGAAAACCAGTGTGTTTCCCATATAGGCGCATAACATCATTCTAGCATGGAAACAACTATAAAAGGGGTCTCATACCTATTCAAAGCACATAACGGAGAGCATTTTCAAGAGCCAAATTGTTGCACTTCTTGCCAGTGAGCCGAGAGTTAGCAATTTTCTTAGATGTTCTTCCATTTTTGTAATCTGAGCGTCAACGGAGTAAAGGAGCAACTGTCGCTCAATCTCCATCGTCCCATTCCCCTGAATTCTTTTTGTACTCGGGGATCCTTAGTACAAGATCTCTCAGGCGTACTCGATTTGTGGTACCTTGAGCCAATAAGAAAAGACATCATTTCTTCTTCTTTTTTGTGTGTCTATAAAAATGGCGACTCTGCTGGAGACTACATTTTCCTCTGACGAGAAGGTGGTGACATAATCCGATACTGACAAAGTGGGAGCACTCAGAAGATGTTGATCGTGAAGTTCGATTAGCAGGCGTTCGTTGAGATGTTCTCGAGGGACGGCTCTACTCCCTCAAAATCAGCGAAGCCAAACAAGTCTCACAAGACTTGGCTTCCGAAGGCTCGTGGTGCATATCCTGCCGGTGTCTTAGAAGATATGCGACCGAAGGACTCTGTCACGTGGGTGCATAGAGCTCCTCTGTGGGCGTATGGCTCTGCCACAGAAGCTCTACAAATGAAGAAGGCTTATACCGTTCTAGGATCTACTAGTTTTGCGACTTCTTCCTTGTGCAACCAATAACAGAGTGTTCAACGCTCGAGACTTGGCAAAGAAAAACACTAAAATGCCAAGAATCGAAGTGTTCGACACTCTGGGCAAACTCAATGAGGCTCACAAACGTAGGAAGAAAGCTGGAAAAAAAAATAGTGCTGCTTCACCAAGCATGCGCCCAAAGCTATGTGCCCAAGAGGGTGTGTGGGCGCATAACTCTGGCCAGAAGACTTCTGTCTTCGACAGATTATGCATCCAGGGTCATGCACCAAAGGCTATGCGTCTAAGCTCTACTGACCCATACTATGCGCCCACATCAAGGAAGCTTAGGCATGCTGCCAAGACTTCTGGAAAGCATGCGCCCAAAGATAGACTCCAGGGTCTATGCGCCCACAGCAAAAAAAAGCCCCAACGCATATAGCACAGGGCTGTCTTCAAGGTCATCACATAACTTAGGTATGGGGGTTACCCCTACACATGAACTAAGTCCGGATGCACCAACTCTCCTTACAAACCCATATACAAAGCTCGGCGATGCATGTGACATGGTTTTAAGGCAAAACTCCCTTCTGCTGACTTATGTGACATGATAAATCATAAGCGTAAAGCGAGAAAGGATACAATAATTTATGACGTACATCCATGCACCAGTATTGTCATCAACTGTTGCTGCTCCAAAGCAATGAGAGTGTCTCAGAGGCAGTCCGTGTTTCGACGACTGAATCGCTCTTACGAGGAAAAGTCACTGTATGTTTCATCCAACATGGCTTCATGGGGTCTCCCTTAAGGGAGCCCCAATCAAAAAAGGTGGACCATGAACCCAACTTTCTCTCTCAGTTATGCGAACAGGAGAAGAAAAAGTCTGCCAACAGATAGCCAGCAAACTGTCACATCTGAAGGAGTCTATGGGTACTCGGTCGAGGATGAGATTCCGTATAGATGACGAGGACTCCAAGCTGGAGGTGATGATCCTTCAACTGGGGGTAGTATTCCCTCAGAGTCTGAAGCAGATGACCTTCACACCGGGGGTAGCCTTCCAGATGACGATGATCTCTCCGAGTCTGACGATGACTATCTACCTCTCCTACATGAAGATGAGGGACTTTTTAACTCAGAGACAGACAGTATTAGCACCAATTGTACTGTTTCCTCTGTTCGTCCTCGCATGTTATCTACATACATGACAGATGGAGAGAGACCTAAAGAAGCCAGTGATCAGACCAACAAACGTCTAGAGGGTCATAAAATAGCATTTCCCAAGATCACTGATATTCTTACCAGTATCATGGAGGTCCAAGCTGCTGGGGCTGTTCCTCTACTTCAACAAAACGTCTTGACATACGTTTGTCCGGCTCATAGCAACAACCATCCTTCACTACAGAAGGAGTATCATTTCGTTGCACCTCCCCCAAATCTTACAAATGATGGGGGTGGTCCTTCACCAACAACGCCTGACAACCGTACAACAGCCGTTTCTCAACACCTGCTCAATCAACATGATGCAATTGATTCTGATCTTGTTTTCCGTCTCGATAACATCTCACACAAAGACGACCTTCAGTAGATGGGGATATCTCAACCCTATCCTCTTGAATGGGAGAATGCTACTTGCCCTCCTAACTACAAGCCAATGACGTTAAATTCATTTAACAGGATGACTTTTTCCTCGTCAACACATGACATACTTCAACACGCAGATTCTACATTTATCCAGGGACGGTCCGTTCTTGTTAAAGCTGTTTATTAGTACCTTACAGGAGGTAACTTTTGAATGGTTCTGCAGTCTGTCTAACGGTTGTATCAATTCTTTTAAAGACTTGGAGAGGTTATTCCTCAATAGTTTTATGAGAGTGGCATACATGTTAGTATGTCCACCCTCATCGAGACCAAACAAAGGAGGACTGAGTCTGTCATTGCTTTCATTGAACGCTTCAGGGGACTAGCATTGAAGATGCCCTTCGGTATACCAGACTCAGAACTTACGTACACTTGTTGACATAACTTCCTTCCTACAGTAAAGTTTTGTCTGGGTATATATATAAGTATGATACATGGCCCACTTTCATTGGGGCTGCTGATGATGCTGAAAATGACGTCCTAATTTGGAATTACTTGGGCTGCTGATGATACCCATGATCTGAAGACAAAGGCAAGCACCCTCAAACTATCCCTGTCCGTGGGGGTAAAGGGAAAGAAGTCTTGAAGGTTGATCCTTCTAAGGGAGCTTTCAATTCTCAGGGCACCTCTGACAAACCTAAGGAGACTTTCTCCTTTGACGAAGACTATGTTATTACCATTTTTCACACATTGACGAAGGATAACAAACTAACATTGCCTCCACCACGACGTCCTGCGGAGGCGAACCAACTCAACGATCCCAAGTACTGCCTTTATCATCAGTACGTGCACCAGTATGCCAAGGATTGCATCGTCTTGAAGTAGAAGATACAACAGCTTATCGACAGCAAAGTGATCAACCTCGAAGCTGAAGACAAGGTCATATCTTCTAACATGATCTCTCTTCAGTTTGGGGACTTTCCTTCCAAAGAAGTCCAGACGGCGTAGTCCCGATCCATAAGGCAATAATTGTCACGACCCGCACCCACTTTTCGAATGCGAGTTCGTGAGCAAGCCAGCTATGTATCGAGCAGACTCCAGCCCGACTCGAGTACGTATAAGCTGTCAAGGTCATGGGTATCATGTCTGATCTAAACTATATCTCAATCCACAGAAAATTTATAAAACAAGAATGAACAAGTATGGGTCATGGTCTGCAGCCCATTAGCATGTTGTTCGATTAGACTCCAAGAATAATATGAGTCCATAAAATAAGCAGGATATAACATGGTACTGAATATAAAGTACGAGAGGATAATAAATACAAAAATAATACCTGAATCCCGCAAATGTATCATCACATCTGCCATCCAGAACTACTAGCTAACTCCATGCAATCACTAAACCTGAAGAGATCATCGGGTCCTCAGAGGACTAGCAAGATACATAATATACAAGCCAACATATAACAGTAAAAAAAAGAAGCAAAAAATAATCAAGGATATCCAATCTATAGTATCTCAATCGCAGTCAAGGCAAGTACTCACAAGTAAGACAGTAGCCAATCCTAGTATAAAATCCTATAGACCGTAGTCAAGGTAAGTACTCACAATCTATAGAATGTCAAAGTCAAGTCCTACTCTCAAGTCAAGTCAAGTTATAATCAAGTCGAGGGAATCGTGGTGTAGGACTAGACGACTCTATCAAGGAAAACATATGAAACTCGGTGTAACAGATAGAATATCATAACAGAAAAGAACAAGAATGTGCAGACAACTAGAAACATGTAAAGTAGAACTATAACAGGATGAGTGTACTAGACATGGAATCAAGCAATCACGCATGTAAGGAAAAGAACAAAAGCGAGATAAGGAACATGCATATAAATTGTATTGTACAAGTTGGCAAGGTATACTTGCCTGGTGTTTTGTCCAATGTCGCTGACCCATCTGTGATAACAAAGTCGTAGCCGACCTAGCTCGTGCTACGGCTATGGTCCATAAATCGACCAACCTAATAAACAAACAACAATCATCACACTATACCTATACACCGCTGTATGGAGAAAAATCCTTATTAAGCTATTTAGAAAATACTTATAATATTTTAATTTCGTACAAAAATCTTTATAACTATTATATAATCTTATGGAAGAAATCGATAACATATGTATAATATAAGTGTGTTAACCTTTATAGCAAAATATTTTCATTTGGGAAAAATCTCCTTATATATATATATATATATATATATATATATATATATATATATATATATATATATATATATATATAGAATAAACAAATTCATTTTAGTCATTTTAGAAATTTACTTAAAATATATATATACAACAAGCATAATTAGTAAAAATATCCTTAACACACATACCTAATGATATATAATTATATACCCTTACAAAACTATATTTTCATATAGCCCTTTTCTCCATAATAGCATTAAAAATGTATTAACTTATACTCTTCATATTGATGTAAATAGATTTAAGGTACATATCCCAATACCTACTATGTACTCATTTAATAGACCATCAATGCAATTAACTAAGGGAAGAGGGGTAATATAAGAAATTAACCAAAGTTACTACTGCTGTGTTGCTTATTCCTTTACGTATGGGACCATGATTGTCTGCCTTCACACGCGACATGGTCACGCTCATACGAACGGCAGGCACTAGCTCGTGAGGCCACGACTGAGGGACTGCCCGCCACGCTCGTACTGCTGCCGTGCTCGACCATGGCTCGTGCGGCTGCCCGCCATGGTCGTACTACTGCTGTGCTCGGCCACGGCTCGTGCGGCTTCCGTACGTGGTGGAAACGATTGCGCACAGGGAAAAGAGTTGCACGCGACGTGCTCTGACTCGGGTGGAACGATCGACCGGTGGCTGGTGTTAGATGAGGCCGAGGCTCGACTTTGTGTCCGTCGGCGCGACAACGACTCTCGATGGCGAGGCTCAACGCCGAGGGAGTTGGCGTCAATTGCAATTGGAGTCGGCTGGAACGACTCCGAGGGGTGGCGGTGGGCCAATAACCCACATAATTCATCAATGCCACCACCACGGTCGTCCACGATTGCAGCTGCTACTGCGGTACCGTCTCATTGTCGATAAAGACTTGGCCGTGCTACGACAGGACCCGGTCGAACTTGAACGGCAGCGTTCGTGCACGACGGGGGTTGATGGAGACGTGGTGGCTGAGCAGCCCAGTATGTCAAGGCCAGCGAGGCGGCATTGGAACCTTCGGTGGAGGCAGCAGCACCCGCGGATGACGGACTCCTTGCGTCGACGGCCTGAGAAGCAATGTGCAGGAGGACCGATGTGCACCGGGGTTCGATGGCTCCGACGCTCAGCGCTTGCAAGTCTGGCGTTGCGCTGTCTCATGGTGCGGAGTAGGAACCGCTGATTGAGGTTGGATAACGATCCGCTGGCAATGGAGTGGGTTACCCCGATGATGTCATTGCCAGAGAGAGGCTCATCTTGGTCGATTGCTTGGCAAGGCCTGGGTTCGAGTCAGGGTGTGCCTTCCTTGATAGCTCGTCGACCGGGCGGCTCATTGTGAGGGGATCGATGGTAGCGGTTGAGGCTAGATTCCTAGACTCGGGCGATGAGGTACAATGGTAGGCGCGGGTCGGTGGATGGCCATGGAGAAGGAAGGTTATAGGGAAAAAGAAGTTCAAGAAGGAGAAGGGAAGAAGGACTTCGGCTATGGTTTCTATTCCTGAATCTCTCTATGCATGTATTTATATGCATGCTGAGCACAATGCTGGTTCGGCTGGGATGCTCATTAGCTGGGCTGTGGTGGGCTCGGTTCTTCGAGTGTGTGTATATATGCAAAGCATATATATTAGGCTCGGGTGCTCTCGTTTGGTATTGGTTGCCCCATGGTGGGCTGGCTTTGATGGGCTTGGGGGGAAAGCTGTAAGGCTGAGCTGGGATTCCTATTTCCTTTTTTTTTTATTTCTCTTCTATCTAACAACCATTACATGTATACATTTATTCATATATATATGCATATACACGTACATGTAATATATATACATATTTATACCTGTATATAATATATATATTCATATATACTTACACACGTATATAATTTATTTATATATACGTACAAATATACATGTATATGGCATATTTATATACACCTACACATATACCTTATATATATTTATTTATATATACATACACACATGTTACCATATATTTTTATAGATACACACAAATACATATGTATGTTTATATACCTACCCACATATACACACACATATATATATATAATATTTATATATACATACACATTTGCATATATAATATATATTTATATGACAATGCTCCTAAAATCCATATAACCAGAATACTATTTATTTCCTAGTGTAGGGTCTACCTACATAGATATGAACGCATATACATTAATATTTATTATACCTATATTCTACCCATAACAAATACTTAGAAAATAATTGACAATTCCTAAAATATAGACAAAAATCTTTGCATTTACCAAACACGTCTACAAGGCCGTATTTGGTCCCACTACATGCCCACGTGGGCTTGGATTTGACTTAGGCCCAACCTGGATAGGTTCGGTACAACCGGGTTCCCTAAAACTCAATAATATAATTAAATAATAAATAAAATCTTTGATACGGTTTAAGTCGCAACTTGGCCTGATTCTCTTAGTTAAGACACACATATGGCTTGACATTCCCCTACCATGGCTAAACACTAGTAAAAGCACGCCATTGCACTATCCGTGCCATGACCCCTAATCGTTTTGTACTCCAAAACTCAACTATGGCTAAAGTCATCTACCGTAATAATTAACTAAAATAATTATTTATAAAAATCTAGAAATTCCTATTCAATTCAAATAAATATAATAATAAATAAAAACTAATTCAAAATTTTCGGAAAGGGGAGTTACAATAATGGAAGTTGTCAACCTGCCGCCAGCTCGCAACTCAACCTTGGTGCCACTCACGACTGAACGTGATGAGATCATGTGGGTCCATCCGGACCTTGTGCAAGAAATAACGCAGGGGGTGTTATCTTCCAAAGTGAAGAGGGACAAGAAATACAAATCATGTTATATGGTATCTTCTTCCATTTACGAAGTTCTATATGGCGAGACATGATCTGGGAAGGCTTACCTACGGACTTATGACCTTGCACAAGAAAAAGCAGTAGCTTCTCAAGCTCATGCTGCCCCCAAAAGTTCAGAAGTCGGTCCCTCTAAGCCTTCAACTACCAATAAAGCCAAGTAGAAGGAGATGCGATTTGACAAGTCTTTGAAGGCGTCAACTCCCGAGGGCATGGATCAGTCTCACAACATTAACATACTGGCATAGCTGGCCAATACACCTGCCTTGTTGTTTCTGTTTGATCTATTGTGACTCTTCAAAGAAACGCGGAAGGCCTTTAGTGAGCCATTACTACATGCCGACTCTTATCTCGCTGAAGTCAAAGCCCCCGCTGAAGATCCTGTCTCCTGTCCCCACTGCCATAGTACTATGGAAGTGGTGCCCAACATCACCTTTTCACAGGAGGACATGCTACGAAAAAATAATTGTCATGATAGACCTCTGTATTATACAGGGTATATCGGGGCGATTAAGGTGGATCGGATGCACATTGATCCAAGTTCCTTCCTCAGTATCATTCCTAGAAGTTTACACCAAATTCTAGGAATCCCTCTGTACAAGCTATCTGCAACCAATACAACTATTATGACCTTCAATGCTGGAAGAAGCCACCCGTTGGGCAAGATTCGTCTCAAGTGCCAGATTGGTGATCTCCGAACGAAGGTTTATTGCTATGTAATCGACGCCAATGTATCCTATAATGTCTTGTTGGGATGTCCGTGGATACACGAGAACATGATCGTTCCTTCCACACTTTACCAGTGCTTCAAGTACGTCAACAGCGGTAGCATCGCGAAGACGGAGTTTGTCGATGTCGATCCTTTTAAGGGCATCGAAGCCTACTATAGAGATTCGATACTTTACCAACCTCAGCCCTCCAAGGATGACGGCAACGAAGCTGACGATGAAGCTGAAGTGAGTTCATCCTCCAGTGATGGTCCCCTAATTATCTGAGTCAAAGGGCATACTACTCCAAAAACTACTCCAAAGCCTCTCACAATCTGGGTTAAAAAGAAGAATCCTGATAAGGTCAAACCATTGACCATCACTCTCCGTAAAATACCTCGAGTGGAACCTGCTGAAGTCCGTCCTCCTAATCTTGAGGAGTTACCCTATATGGCGAACTTAGCCAAGTCTGTGGCTCCTGTTCCAGACAATGATCCTCTCAATGAACATATTAATACTCATAATAATATACCTTCAGTGGATGATGTTATCCCTGAAGAAGAACTTGCATATTTTCAAAGTAAAGGTTTATCTTTGAATTACTCTGATGTCTACCAATCTGTAAACCAGTATTTAGATACGATATGCGCTCTAGAGCATGACATAGGACCATACCTCTGTATGCCGGTCACGACGCCTCATCTGCGGAAAAAAGTCTGGCTAGAAGATATCCACTACTTCATCGTTCCAGCTAGAAAGAACGATGAAGAACTAAACATCTTCGGTCGAATAATTGGTGAAAGAAAGTTCGTTCTGGACTCTACTTCTCCCAATCACAACACGGAAGCTGACTATGATTCTAGAAAAATGTAACTTTTATCGATATAGTTGGCAGGCCAAGAATATACCCAGAACATGGGATATGATATAAAAAGTGACCAAGGGCTAAACTACGATCGGGGACGACGGTTGCTAATACGTCACTTTGCTCCTCCCGGCAAACCCGAGAACTATCATCAACAAAATAGTGTTGGTTTTGGGTTATGTCACTCCTCCAATAACTCTTGAAAAATCAGACGTCGAAGCAGATCATTGTTCTCATTCTTCTGATTCCTGCCTCTGAAATTCAGACTCCAGCATTGGAGACATGTTCAAAGCAACTTTGTCCATCAATATGGTGTCAATTGACCAAATTGTAGACGATTTCCAATCGATCGAGCTTGAACAATGGGCTCAAAAGATGGATACTAGGTAGGAGTTACGTTTCGAACAACGTAAACTACCTACTGAAGATGAAGTCGTCCAAGTCAATTTAGGAGATGAATCATCTCTTAAACCAATCTTCATCAGCAAAAGTCTGTCTGACAATGAACGACATTCTCTTATATAGCTTATAAGAAAATACATTGACGTCATTGCTTGGAGCTATGAAGACATTGCAGGCTTGGACCCTAAAGTCGCTATATACCACCTAAATATTTCGTCTAAATTTAAGCCAGTGAAGCAGCAGCAACGACGATTTCGACCAGATATCATGGAGGCCATCCAGAGTGAAGTCAAGAAGCTTATTTCAAGTGGATTCATTCGTAAAGAATAACACCCTGACTGGGTCGCTAATATTGTGCCAGTTATGAAAAAGAATGGTAAAGTTCGAGTCTGTATCGATTACCGTAATTTAAACTCTGCATGCCCGAAAGATGAGTTCCTTCTACCGATCACTGACGTAATGATCGATAATACTTCTGGCTTCGAGTAGATTTCCTTCATGGATAGCTTCTCAGGCTACAACCAGATCAAGATGTTCCCCGACGATGAGAAACACACATCTTTTCGAACACCGTTGGGGGTATACTGCTATATGGTGATGCCCTTCGGATTAAAAAATGCAGGGGCGACATACCAGCGAGCTATGAACATAATTTTTGCGATCATTTGTGCAAAATAGTGGAATGCTTCCTAGATAATATCGTAGTTAAAAATCGTCTGAAGGGCAACCACCTCTAAGACTTGAGAACGGTGTTCGAACTAATGCGTGCACACCAGCTCAAGGTGAATCCAACCAAGTCTTTTCTTGGAATCTCCAGCGGTAAGTTCTTTGGTTTTATTATCACTTCAAAGGGTATACATCTTGACCCGGAGAAAGTGAAAGCTATCCTCGATATGCATCCCCTAAGAAACCTTAATGTGCTACATGGACTTCAAGGAAGGCTAGCCTACGTCAGACGATTCATTTCGAACCTTTCTGGAAGGTGTCAACCGTTTACTCAGCTCATGAAGAAAGGCGTATCTTTCGTATGGACTGAACAATGTCAACGCGCATTTGACGACATCAAGAAGTATCTCACAAGTCCCCCAGTATTGGTGGCTCTAATAATAGGGAAGCCCTTCTTACTATATGTCTACGCTATAGACCATTTCCTTGGCACCCTATTAGCTCAGAAGAATGAAGGCGTCCATGAACAAGCAATCTACTACCTCAGCCGTACGATGGTGGGTGCCGAGCACAGATACACACCTGTGGAAAAGAAATATCTTGCACTGATATTTGTTATCCAGAAGACATGCCACTATGTGTCTGGGCAGACGATCCACATCATATCTAAAGTCAATCCTCACAGAATACTCATGACTAAACCGGGTTCTCTTAATTCCCGTTTAGCTACATGGGCAATGCTGTTGACTCCATACGATATATTGTTCGTTCTTCAGAAGGCAGTAAAAGGCCAAGCGTTAGTTGATTTCCTAGTAGCTCATCTAGTACCAGAATCTTCCAAACTCTACGACAAAATCCTCGATGAAGTAGTGGAGTCTAACACCGCAACTGAGAAAATCCCCATTTGGTGAATGTTCTTTGACGGTGCATCAATAACAGGACCTAAAGGAAATATCGTGGCCGGAGTAGGCATCGTGCTTGTGTCACCCGACTATCTGGTTATACATCGTGTATATTCTCTCATGGAATTATGTACCAATAATGTGGTCGAATATAATACCCTATTGATTGGCCTTCAACTGGAAAAACAACTAGGAGTTGACTATCTAGAAGCTCACGACGATTCTAAGCTAATAGTTAGTCAGGTCCCAAGGGATTATGAAGTTCGTCACGAAGATCTCATCCCATATCACAAAACGACAATTGAATTGGCTTATACTTTTGCTGGATTCTTCATCGAGCACGTACCTCGACTACAGAATATAGAAGCAGATGCTTTAGCCTGTCTCGCTGCTTTCCTGACTGTTCTTACTAATCCTCAGTAGTCAATCACAGTGTCTGGCCGAAAACTATTCTTTGTGAAAGATGCCTTGCATATTCATCACAGGTACACAATAGAAACAAATGTCGAGCTTAAAGACTGGAGATTTCCTTTCATTGACTACGCTGTCTATGGAATCCTCTATGAGGACCCAAAAGAAGCAGTATATGTCCGAAGGCGATCCCCTAGATTTTGCTATAATACAACTACCAAAGTGTTGTATCGACGCTCCTACGACGGGCTACTATTATGATGTTTATCAGACAGAGAAGCCAAACATGCACTCCGGGAGGCTCTCGATGGAGTTTGTGTTGTACATTAACAGGCCCCAAATTACAAGATCGTCTCAGATGAATGGGTTATTATTGGCCCATGATGATAGTAGATGTTGTTGAATATGCAAAGAAGTGTAGGGCTTGTCAGTTCCACGCTGACTTCATTTATCAACCATCGGAGTTTCTACACTTGATGGCAGCATCTTGGCCTTTTGAAGCCTAGGGTATGGACGTCATAGGCCCAATTAGCCTACCATCTTCCAGAGGACATCGGTTCATCCTAGCTATAGCCGATTACTTCTCCAAATAGGCACAAGCTATACTGCTCACCGAAGTGAAGACTTCGAACGTGATCAATTTCATCAAACATCACGTTATATATCGCTTTTGTCTACCTTGTAGGATCATCCATGATAATGGTCCACAATTCGCGAGCCATGCATTCTATCGGTTCTGCAATAAGAATCGAATCCAGAATATAGCCTTTACTGCCTATAATCCAACGGCTAATGGGTTAGCAGAAGCCTTCAATAAAACTATCATTAAACTTCTCAAGAAGTTCGTGTCTTCAAACAAGCGCAATTGGAATGAGAACCTCGGCGAATGTCTCTGGGCCTATCGTACAACGGTCCGGACTCCAACAGACAGTACACCATTCTCTCTGGTTGATGGGAGCAAAGCAGTTCTTCCCCTAGAAATCTAGATTCCTTCTCTTCGAGTAGCCTTAGCAAGTGAGTTGACTGCCGAAGTAAAAGCTACCGTCTGTGACTACAAGAGCTCGAAGTGCTAGACGAAAAATGTTTGTTAGCTCAGCAGCGCATTGAGCTATACCAAGCACACCTTTCCGAAGCCTTCAATAAAAAGGTGAATAGAAGAATCTTCCAAGTTGGTGATCTAGTCTTAGTAGTGAGAAGACCAATGGTCGTGATGCACAAGATAAAAGGAAAATTCTAGCCTAAATGGGAAGCTCCTTTCGTTATAGAATCAGTATATTCTAACGGTGCATATCGACTAACCAAGCCTGATGGTGACTTGCTCATGATGCCTATCAACGACATGTTTCTGAAGAAATATTATGAGTAACCTTTTGTAAACAGTGTTCACATATTTTCTGTCATGTTAATGTACAGTATAATGTTTATGTAATTCAAAAAATTATCTAACTATTATTCGCATTTCAAGAGTCTTGAATACGACATGGATAATAGGACCTCTAAAATATTTCCCTAGTGGAATTATTTTTCTTTTTTGACTCTGTCCAAACTCGGTTTGACGAAAACAAGTCACGTTCCTATTACCTCTGAATTATTTTTCAATAATTATTTCTCCAGTGGAATGATTAAGAAATGTTTTGCCATGTCCATATAACCTCTGAGCAAAGCATTTATCAAGGATAATCACGTTCATATTACCTCTGAATTATCTACTCCTACCTAATGTTATATATCCTTCAACGTCCATATTACCTTTGGTCAGAAATAGAACATCCTCTGCTATTACGTCTATATTACCTCTATTAGCAGCTTCTTTCAACTTATTATCTATATTCAAGAACCTTGAATATAAAATGGATAATAAGTCCACATCAAATTCCCCAGCGGAATACCCACCAGAAATATCCTTACTACATCCACATTACCTCTAGTTCTGATATTTCACAAAACTTTATTCATGAATTTAGGAAGCAAAAAGATTCTTTATTAAAACGTCTATCAGAAGACGGAGAAAAAAGATACAAGAGTCTCGACGGCTAAAAAAGAAATAGTTATAAACAAAAATCTAAGGGATACACAAACGATTGATAATATCCATTAGAGCCGCGATTTCGACTTCGGACTTTGCGGTAGCTCGGTGGCGCGCCTCTTCTTGACAGGCAGCTTCATCCTGGAAGGGGATCAGGTTCTTATGCTCTTTCTCTAACTGCACCAGCTGTTCTTTTAAGTGGTGGAAAGTTGTGACAGTCAAGACAGCCTGAGCCAAACAGTCCTCATGTTCAGACGTCGTTATCCTCAAGTTGGCCTCCAGTTGCGTAATCTCACTTTGGGTCTGCATAATGTGATTATATTTCTCAATAATTTTTGCAGCAGCTTATTCTTCGAAGTAGCATGTGCCTCACTCGCAGTGTTGAACTGCTCATACTGGTCAGCCAACTCACTGATTTCTTGAGCAAGGACATCCTTCTATGCCTGGAAAGTATCCTCCTCCTCTGCGAGAGCAGCGATCAAAGTCTCATCTTCTGCACGGAACAGTGACGTCGGGCTCCGTTGTTTGGCATCCCAGAATCTAGCCACATGACCCTCCAGATCATTATGAACCTTCCTTAGAGCATTAGCCGCTCTTCATAGACGGTGATGCCCTCAAGGGCCGTCACTTGGCATTCATCAACAGCCTTCACATGGTCGAAGGCGGCGTTTCGATTTAGGACTTCGGGAAGCTTTACTTTCAGGACAAAATAGAAAGCTTTGACGACTTTTTGGGCCATCTCGTCATCTTCAGTGGAGGTCGTTGGGAAGGATGCTTGATGAGGCTCTTCCGCTCTAGGAAGAGATGCATGATAAGAAGCCGAACCTGGCAAAAAAATAATATATGCATCAGTAACCAAAAAAGGGGAGTACGAAAGAGTTGTAATTTTGTACCTTCGGCATTCTCAGCATCGACTTGGGCTAAGTCATCGGTCTTGGCTCCAGGAAAATGAAGAACAGGCCTAGGCTGTCAAGAAGAACAATATCAAGGCCTCGAGCAGCATCAGGCCGGGTATCTTCCACGGCCCCAGCTAGACTGGGAGCAGATTCAGCAACAACCCCCTCAGTAGGCTGCTCAACCTCTCATTCTATAGCCGATACCGGCTCACTAACATCTTCCTCTTCTCCAGCAAATTTAGAGGAGCCTGGGACAACCTCTGTTTCTTCCCCAATGCCTTGGGTTATCTTTACGAGTGATTCCTTCTCCATGTCTATAAGAGAAGATACAATCATGGTCAGCCTCAAGAGGAGCATGCAAAATCAAAGTCAAAAAATCTCATCCAAAAAGATTTGCAAAGATAACGTACCCGCAGGAGGATGAGCCGATTGGACTTGATTTTCATCCAAGTCCTTCATCATAGCTCATATCGCAGACAAATCCCCCAAAGAAATGTCATAGGAGGGACTGATCGTTTGATTGTCGTCATGGTCTGGGCCTTCGCCCTGATCATCCCGTCACTCAAGCCTTACAGCTGAAGAAGACCCATCCTTATCTATCGGTTGAGGACGAACATGGGACATTGTTGTCACGTCCACTTCCTTAGACGATGCGGCACCTGGCACGGCTACAACTTCAGGGTCCTGTGCAAAGGACAAACGCAAGGGTGAGAAAGCTTCTAAAGGCTTGACCTGAACGGCTATGGAGTCTAGGAAGGGATCTACCTTCCGAACAGTAATGACCCACGACGCCGTTCCACTTCTTCCAGTTTGCCGAGAAGACCTTCTCAAGGGGGATGAGCTAGCACCCACTTCCTAGGCTCTCCTCAGGGCGACAGTCTTCTTCTTCCTCTTAAAAGTTGGCTCCTGGGCCAATTCAGTTGAAGCTTTCCTCTTCTGAGAAGGATTGGGAAGAGAAGACTCATCTTTCGTGTCC
Organism: Iris pallida; assembly: GCA_029216955.1. NCBI lineage: Eukaryota > Viridiplantae > Streptophyta > Magnoliopsida > Asparagales > Iridaceae > Iris > Iris pallida. The sequence goes on from JANAVB010014600.1 coordinate 7,114,142, forward strand.
TCTTTTGGACGCACTGACGGCTCCCTAAGGGTAGCCCTTGGCTATAGTACTGCGGCTGGCTTAGCGGCTGGAGCAGCGCTCTCCTTCTTACGGCCCTTCGGCACCTTTTGGGCATGTTTCACAGAAGGAGGGCCAAACCGAGTCCCCAATATAAAGCTCTGTTCACGATCATACCGGGGATGAAAAGTATTAATTTGAACATAAAACTTGGCGGCAGCATAGCACAGATGGGTCTCGGGCTTATCCGAGGGCAAAGTGAAGATTGCCCTCGTGCATCCGGCATTGTAATATATCCAGGCTCGCGTCCCGTTAATTAAGCTGCCTATTGACTCCAAGTGCAGGCTAGCATTTCCCAAAAAGAGCTGGTTGTAGCCAAACTGCTGTGTCAAATGACTCGGCAGGTATGGCTCCAGATAGATATGGTACTTGTTTCAGAGCACCAGATACGACGGTATAATAGACTGAAGCCAGTAAAATACCCCAGCAGTCAAGCTAGTAGCATAAACTCCCTCATCCACTAAGGTATCTCCTGTACTACCTTTGTCGGACGAAGGAGATATCCTGAAGAACTCGTAGTTATGCAAGAAGTTTAAAGCCCTTCTGCAAGCAGGTACACCAGTGACGGCCTAATCCGTATCACGAAATCTGTAAAGAAAGGCGTCTCCTGCTATAGAGTCCGTGCCGGCCCAGTGTTCATCAGGGAAGGACGATGCAGTAGCAGCCACCCTATCAAAAATGATACGGAAGTTCAGTTCGAACGAAGTTGGCCTTGCCATCAGGAGTCACCGCATTTCTAACAATGTGCCGTAGACCCCGTTCAGTGGCGCAGACCATCGCGGGTAATAAGGCAAGACGGTATCCGAACGCCAGCTTCACAGCTGGAAGTAATATGCTTCGGCTCATCCTCTCAATAGTCCCTGAACCCCCAGGGTCTATATAGTCACAAAGCCTGAACGTCAAGAAAGCTCCCAGTACGGCTTTCTCTGACAGCGGATATTCAGCTTGACGGAAGTAATGGCCGATCGGGGACTTCCCCTTAGGATCATCCCTATCCTCAGTATCTGCTGTATCATAATCTGCTATCCGAACTTCTATCTCGGACTTGGTCATAGGTTTTAAAATGGAAAAGGAGGCCCGATCCTCTTCTTCTCCTTGTACGAAGATGTAGCCCGTCCAAGCTCTTGTGTGGGGATTGGCCCCCTCGGTACTTCCTTTCTTGTTGATCCTATGGCAGATAAGGAGGTGGCAGAGTAACTCCTTGTATACATCAATCATCTCAGAGTTCTCATTCTCCAGGTCTCGGAGCTTCTCATCATAAGGCACAGACTATTCATATGGCTCTGTGCCCCAAGGAAGCTTTGACACTTCCTGTATTTCGTAGAAAGCTAATCCCATCTCTCTGCCCAGAGTAAAGAAAGTACAAGTTTGAAGGTTGTAAAGCTCTGCCAAAGAGACAAACATTGGCCAGTTGACCTTTATGCCATATTGGGTAGCCTAATAGCATAAGAAAGGCCAGCAGTCTTCAGGGTGGCTTCATACGTAGAATGTACCCAGTCAGTAAGGTTGCCCTAGAATAAAATTGGATACCTCCAGCCTTCCATCCGAATCTTCCCTACGGAATACGACACGTCCCTCGACATTATCAGATTGTAAAGCATGTCGACAATATAAGGGTAGAGGTCATTACGGATGTCGTTTATTATGGCACCAGGTTGTAGCCCCCTCGTAGAGTAAGATATAGAGCCCCTGACACACTTGAAAGTATCCTTCTTTCGATCTCCCGAGTTAAACTGTATTCTTCCAGAGACAACCCTGGGGAGCTCAGGGGTTAACTCCCATTCCATCTGTCATTGTACGGCTAGGACAATGAATGCAGACAAAGGATACTCACGCTCCATCGACGGTAGCCATATTCTCTAATTGTTCAGCCTGACCGCCAGTAGGTTTCTCAAGCGTATCGTCTCGCCATCTTCGAACCCCAGAGTGTCACCAAACATGAAGTATGGCTTCTTGAAATAAAGTGCCCCTCCAAGCTGGAGCTTTTTATCGTTAATTATCTGCTTCAAAAAGGTCTTGCCTTGTTCAAGTATGGTGAGCGTCCATTCCGTAGGCTGGTTATGACTGATCCTGGAATGGACCTTGCTGACAATATTGGTTATGAGACTTGTCCGAGGGAGTGACAAGAAGAGCCGAAAAGGATTGTATTAAGTTTTGGGATAAACATGTTAACTGCAAAGACAGAAGAGAAAATCAGACTCAGAATCTGCAGAAAAAACTAAGTACTGGAGGAATCCTATACGCCCAAAGGGCTGCACCCAAAATAACATGTGGGCGCATAACATACAGCATCATGTGGGCATAAAACTTGCAGCAGCATGTGGGTGCATAACACACCACTGTGTTGGCGCATGCTTCTGTGGGCACATATGAATGCTCACAGAAACATGTTTTCTTGGGCACATGTGCCTAGGTAGGGAAAAAGTTTGAGCGTCGCAAATTAACGCTCAAGACTTTGTTTTGAGACGTAGTCTCACCCAGGATTGGGTCTTGGACTGTCGAGGACGCTGTCGCAGGAGGAGAGCCACTCGGTGCAGCACCCTTGCCCTTCACAGATCTCTTGGCGGCCTTGGGAAACATGGTTCGTGCAGAGAAGAGATGAAAAGTCTTTTTGAAAGTTTTGAAGAAAAAGAGAGTAATGAATTTTTTCTCTCTTCAAAAGCCTATTTATAGGCATGGGCCATACACTATGCGCCCACTACTTCTATGCGCATATGCGCCCACTGCATACTATGCACCTACTATGACTTCTGCGCTCACATGAAGACCCAGTCTCTTGCACATTATACGACTGCCACTTGCTGACATAAACGCATGAAGGATGGACCTTTTCAAATTATACTCCAATGAATCTGTCTGTTCAGATTTTTGAGGAAGATCTCAACAGCCATCTCTCTGCCAGTCTGGCCAAATTCTGTGCCCAAAGGGATAGTTATGCTATGCACCCACTACATCACGAGAAGACGGTCTATGCTTCTTTCAAAGTCTTTCGAACTCGTTCAAGTTTCGAAAACTTTGAAGGCGGTCTTGTAGAAGCATGAAAATTTTAGCAGTCTTGACAACCATACGCCCAAGCCAGAGAAATCATATGTGCCCAAGCTAGAGAAGTTATATGCGCCCATGTTACCAGAGCATGCTATGTGCCCAAAAGTCTCAAGAGCATACTATGCGCCCAAGTCACCAGAGCATGCAATGTGCCCAAGCCACCAAGCTATTTGCCCATGCGCCCACTCTGGACCCCTCTAGTAGGGGTCGCATAGTCCTATTTCAGGCTATGTACCCAAGTCAGGACAGTCCCCAACTCAGTCAAACCCATGATCAATCGTGCACCGAAGCATAAGGCCACGTCAACACTATGATCAACCTACGATCACGCAGTCTGCATGCGCCTACACTCTATGCACCCAAAGCAGGACCATGCGCCCATATGAAAACTAGTGTGTTTTCTCATATGGGCGCATAACATCATTCCAGCTTGGAAACGACTATAAAAAGGGGTCTTATACCTCTTCAAAGTACAGAACGTAGAGCAATTTCAAGAGACAAATTGCTGTACTTTTTGCCAGTGAGCCGAGAGTTACCAATTTTCTTAGGTTTTCTCCCACTTTTGTAATCGGAGTGTCAACGGAGTAAAGGAGCAACTGCCGCTCGATCTCCATCGTCCTATTCCTCAGAATTCTTTTTGTACTCAGGGACCCTCAGCGCAGGATCTCTCAAGCGTACTCGATTTGTGGTGTCTTACGCCAATAAGAAAAGACAGTGTTTTTTCTTCTTTTTTGTGTGTGTCAATACTGTCCCCCTCTCCCCCCCCCCCCCCCGCGCTTCCCTCCCACCTACCCCCTCCATGCCTCCCTTGGCCCGTGCCCTCCTCCCCGAGCCATCCATTGACCCCCCGGTGGTTTGACCTTCCTTCTGCGCTTAATACACACATTGGCAGTCAGGCCACGCTCTTGCTCTTTCAGCTCCCCTCGTTCATTTTGGGTCGTATTATGCTGACAAGCTTAGACCCGATAGATCGGGCAATTAACTCCTTATTCTTGCTGATGTAGATCTTTCTGAAGTTGACTACTCGACAAAAATGTCCGAGATCACTGTGCTATTCATAGAGACTGAATTGGCATCGATGTCAGCCACTTTTTCTCACAGCTTTGTCCTTAAATTTTTTGCTGGATGCCCAAAACATCAGAGGGTCCAGGAAGAGATTGCCAGCTGGGGGCTCACTTCGGTATACAGGGTGGCCTCCTGGATCCTACGCACATCCTACTACACCTATCCTCAGATACTGATCACAAAAACTTCTAGACGTGGGGTACTGGCAGGATAGACTCCCACATCATGAAAATCGTTCGATGGTCCCCAAAATTCAACTCTGAAAAAACTCAGCGACCGTTTTGGTCTAGGTGACCATCCCCAATCTTCCCCTAATATGCTTTGTTCCTGTTGTGCTAAAGCACATCGCCAACTCCTTTGGGACGTTTTTAGCCATGGTGGAAGAAACAAGCAACCTCTCCAAAGCGAACTATGCTAAAAGTTGTGTGGAGCTCGACTTATCGAAGGACCTCCCGAACCACATCCTTATCTCGCTTGGCAATAGGACGCACACCAGCAAGTTATTTACGACAATAACATCATTTTCTGTAAACACTGTCATATGCGTGGCTACTCGATCGAATATTATTTTTATGCGCACCAGAACTGAAGAGGAAAGAGAATCGAAAGGGAGCCCCTACTTAAATGACCAAGTAATCCAATCGTATCTACCAATCACCCCTCCTTCCTTTACAGAACTACCACATCCAATTTGAAGCTAGCGCTGGCAACAAAAAAAATTAAGAACTCGCCTCCATGGGTAGAGCTATTACGCCCTACAAATCCCCAACTCTTAATCTTACCAAAAAATTTGACATACTAGCCTCAGCCCTACCAGACTCCACATAGGAGACTTCCATCACTAAAGAATACACAGGGGCACATAACCCTGAAGAGGTTACATAGATCATCGGGGATCCCGGTAGGAAGGCAGAAGCGGAGCCTCTAACACAGGAGCACCCATCAAAATCGGCGGGCATAGAGGGCCTCCAACCCCCAGACCCAGCGGCCCCCTTTACATCCCATAATGTGGCGACTATCTGAGCAGATGCTTTGGCCAACATTTGTCAAGCACCAGTGGCCAGGTTGCAATGGGCTATGGACACTGGCATCACAAGCTGGAACAACCACTTCGGAGGCTTAGCTAAAATTATTGGAGAGGTCTACATGCATCTGTTTGCAAAAATAAAAGTCTTTTATTTCATAAACTTTAAAGAATAGTACAAGAGTACAATGAATTCTGGGAAACTACAACTATAGAAATCCGATCTGAAGACGATCGCTTTATCCCTTGGACGATATGAACTTTAAAGACGATAGCCTCTGAAGAATGTAGCAGCACTTGGACATGAACTCCTGATATCTGATGATAATATGATCTGATCTCCTTAATGAAGGACTTGAAACTCTATTTATAGAGTTCTAGAAATAATTAATTTATAGTTATTCTGAATTGCGTATGATGAACTGCGCTGGCGACAGACTGCGCAGACTGCAAACGGCGCTGGCCTATTGGGCAGTTGCTCGATCGTGGGCTAACTGTATTCAGACGCGTGGCATTATTTGACTGAAATGTGCTTGGTCGTGTACAGACGGTTGCTACATGGCGAGCAATTGATGGCATATAACCATGTAATACATGTCAGTTATTTGATGTATCGCGCTAACCGAATAGCGCTAGCTTCAGACTGCACTTTCTTCTAGTCAATAGAAAGTTCTAGGATTCAGACTTGGTCAAGCTGCGCTGAGGTTGGACTGGCAAACTGTGCAGAGGTTGTACAGTTGTTCTCGAGCACTGTGCTGCATAAGAAACGAATGGACTCCTCGTTTTCTGGGCTGTCAGGCTGTCAGAAGATCTGATCTTTGTCAGGTAATGATGGCATTACCACGTCAGCGTGGCGCGCTCTGGTGGTAGCGCAGTTCAGCTCGCACGTTCGATTTGTAGCACAATCTGTTTCCTACGCAGTCCATTTGAAGGGTGCGCATTTGAGAATTCTTTGCCTATTTGATAGACACAACTTGATTTTTAGGACATACAAGACCCCCTTCAAAGTTTTCAAAATTTGAAAATATTCAAAGTTTCGAAATACTTTGAATTTTGAATTTAAAATCAAGTTGCGCTGTGGTTGCGCGTTGGAGGAATTAGCTCCGACTTTCTCGGCATAATCGGAGGTGGCTGTTACACTTCTGAAAAACTATAAATAGTTTCATTTCTAATTCTTTCAACCTTTACTTGCTTTCGAATTCTCAAGAGACAGAAGCTCCACCCCTACTCCGACTTCTTCTTCTTCATCTCGTCGACGACAGAAATGGCGCCCAAGCGATCGGCCACTGAGAAGGGAAAGGCCCCCGCCGAACCCTCGACTCGTGTTGCACTACGAATCTCTCGTCACGAGACGGGTCATCCAGCGCTTCAAGGTGAATGACGAACCATGATCGAAACCCTTTTAGGGTTTTTGATGTTTTCAGACCCTCATACCTCTCTCTTTTTAGAGATTGATGGTATATACGCCACCCTGTTTAGGGTTTCGACTGCATGTACAACAGTTTTCATTTTTATGAAAACTGTATTCTTGTGCAATCGGTTGGAAAGCGCTGACAAAATGTTCGGCACAAATCGTCGATTTGCGCAAGTCGGTTGTGCCAGCGCAAACTGATGTTTTGCGCAAGTATGTTAGTGCAACCTGACATCTTGTGTGCATTGGCTGTGCTGGCGTAATCTGATACCTTGCGCATGTTGACTGTGCCAGTGCAATCTGATAGCTTGTTTCACAGCGCAATTTTGATGAACTTTTGAAGAAACTTTTTTTTGATTTTGTATATATTGATCTTTGTCTCTTTATTGATGCAGTTAACCTCAGGAAAGATCCCAACTATGAGGTTCTTGCAAGATCTTTGTTAGAATCTGACTACAAGGAAGATCTCTCTCATGTGTCCTTTCCTCAATATGCCTTACCGTCTTCTCGGCATGCTGTCCTGATTGCGCAAGACAATGAAACTTTACTGTGTCTGATGAACGGGCAGCCTCTTCAAACTGCGGACACTGTCATCCATAAGAAACCTCTATTCTTGTTTGGTGAGGCTTTTGACAAAAATTCTCAGCCGAGGCCTCGCATGGAATAGAGAATTTTCCAGAGGGGCGAGAAGACGATACTTCTGCAGAGATCTCCAGATGCCTTCCTTTGTCCCGATATGCTTTTGCAGGCTATCCCAGAAGAATGGAATGGGACATAACTCTGCTGCAGCGAGCCCGAGTAGGAAATATCTGTGTTAAGAACGGACCAGACCATAAAGATGTGTTCTACAGTTCCTCTGAGCGACATAGCTCCTTAGTCAGAGGACTAAAACTCGGTTACATCCCGTCGGAAGATTCTTTCCTGCTGCTACCAGTGAGAACTCCAGTATTCGCAAATGAGTTTGCGAAGGTGGAAGGGAGGTATCCGGACCAAGATCTGCGGTTGACAGGTCTTGGGAACCCGGATAATAAGAGATGGATCTTTGTGGCCAATTGGATATTGGTCCAATTTGAAGCTTGGCTCAAGGAGATTGATCTGTACCAAGCAGTGTATGCCACTGTTTATGGCTTTCCTTCCAATCCCCATCTATTCCTTGCGTTGGCGGAGAGATACAATTATAGGACTGGTACTTTCGTGACGCCACGCGGAGAAATTGGATTAGCTTTGTATGAGATAAAGTACATCTCTCATCTGCCAATGGGGGATATCCCTTATGAAGAGTTTGTCCCAACGAATGATGAATTGGATAGACTGTGCCAGGAGAATGTCAATATGGTAGCTGTCTTTGAAGAGCTACTAAGCCATTATAAGATCTGTTCTCTATATTATAAGAGTGGCACAGCCGGCACCTGCTATTCCACCAAATGGTTGTCGTACCGTTTTCTCAACCATATTATTGAAAAGAAGACCAAAGATCATGAGAACTGCAATCCCAACTTCTTCAAACCACTTAGCAATAGCGAAGTGATAGAGTTGATGGAGACACACAATGATATGGATATCAAAATTGAGGATGATCTTCAATATCCTCCTTTCAAGGAAGGGGACATCATTGAAAGTTATATGAGGATGGTCTACAGGCCCATGTCGAAGGAAGCCCAGCTGGCAGGTTTCCTCACTTACTGGCTTTGACGTATGTTATTCCTGGGGCCAGTGCAGTTGACCGCTTCCATCGCGGTGTACTGTTCGCTGCTGTCCGTCTAGTTTTCGATTACCGGATGGATTTGCTGTCAGCAATGACATGCAGGATGAACGCCGGCCTCCGCCTCTTCGTTGATTCGATGATTCGAGGAAAAGGTAAGAAGGGACACTTTCCTCGGCTGGAACTGCCATATACATACCTGTTCGGATGGCTGCTTCTACATCACCCTTCCTTAATGAATCCTAACATGGGGGCAGTGGGCGACAGCTTTTTAAGAAGATTCTCTGGATATAAGTGGATCTATACCACTTTGAGTGACTGCCGGCGAACTCTGAATCTCGGCAAGAGATGGAACTTTTACTGCGTTCCTCCTCCAGTTGGTTATGAGCATATGTCAACAAACCTCGTCGACTCTATGAGGATGCAGCCTTTGGGCCATACAGCTTTCGACTGGCTGAGGACAATTCGTCCATCACACTTGATGTACTGGTTCGAAGATGAATGTTATCTCGAGCCTTATCGCCAAGCCGCTTTGCACGCCAATTCGGCTATGACCAATTTTATGTAGGCAACGCCATAACGCGCCTACAGGAAAAAGGTTATTTGATTGATGGAGCCCGGGCTTGGGCCTACTACAACGCCCGTGACACCAGGACGACATTCTCGATGCCTACAAAGAATGATCGTGGCCCACGCATGCTGTACACTTATTCTATCTTCTATACGTCAGCAAATACGTTTGCTAAAAATTTTAATTTGTCAAACAGCTTTGCGACGGCAACCCGTTTTAGAAAAGGAGCACCTGTTTTGGTGCTTCCTGGTAATGATGAAGAGCACGAGCCAGCTGATGCACCTCTAGAAGCTTCGAAGGAAGCCAACTTTCCTGAAGAAGTCTACGAACCACTGCGTATCTCTTTGAAAGTTGTAAGATCTTTGATCAAGGAGAAGAAGAGGAAGGTAGAAGAAACATCTTCTTCTGTCTCAAAGAAGAAGACCGCCGTAGACTCTTCAGAAAGAGTCACTACTCGCTCGCAGTCTCGGCAACAGGCCGAGTCGGTTCATAGAGAAGAGGCAACAACCCCTACTTCCATTCAAAAAAAAACACACGCAGCAGACTTAGAGATTCTAGAAGAACCTCTACGCAGGACGAAATTAGCTTTCAGAAAGAAAGTAACCACTCCCCCAAGATCTGTCCATACATCGGCGCTGATAAGTGCTGTTGCCGGGGTTATGATGCCTTCTCCTACACCTACTCCTGAGCCCAGGCAGGAAGCCTCCAGTGCAGAGAACAGGGACAAGATTGGAAAGACGAGAGAGGAGACCGCAGAGACAAAAGATGGAGCTGCAGAAGCAAGAGAAGCAACTGCAACTCCAACCCCAATCAATAAGTCGGGATCATCTGTCGAAGTAGTATGATCTCCTACGCTTGCAACGGAAACTTCCTCCCTTCCAACTATACCAAGATCGCATCGGGCTAAAGAAGATCGATTGATGATCGAGGCCCTAGAAGACTGTAACTTCGACTTTCATGATGACAGAGATCCAGTCGACGCAAGTGATAACGAGAAAGCACGAGAAGAGGGTGCATATGATGAAGAAACATCTGCAGAGGATGACAATCTGAATATGGAAGAGGATGCCGATGCCCATACATCCCAAGAGAAGAACACTGCTAATGAAGTAGCACCGGAGGAAGCTACTGTTACCAATCAAAGAGTATTGACTGATATTGATAATCCTCTTTTAAAGATCAAATGACTAACATCTTAACTTTCATTTATGCAAAAATTTAACCTTCTCCAATTCCTCCAGTATGCACTGATATAGTGCAGGCAAACGCGATAGCCAGCAGCAGCCATCACTTATCAGGTGGATCTGAAGCGGGAAGCAGTCAGGCAGTGATGTCTGAAGCTACTTCTGCGAGGCTGCAGCCTATTTCAATAGATGACAATCTTGTCACTAAACCCAGCATTGGTAAGCTTGCCTTCATTTTGGTCCCTTTTAACAATTTTTGGTGACAATAAACTAATAATGTTTATTTAATCTCACAGAAGAACATCTGTGAGGAGCAACCAGCTCCACTATGGCTCTTTTGTCCAAAGAGATTTCAGCCCGTGTTCAAGAAGTCGAACTTCCGCCTTTACAGGCATCTGCTGCTTCAACTTCTATAGGAATAGCTGCTACACCCAGTACAGCGGCTACCAACAGATTTATAGTTGGTTCCTTCACCAACCTCTTCTTTACTTCATTAGGACCCTTAGTAGAAAGGGTAATAGAGAAAGCGAATGTTGGTTTCATCACTGTCAGAAGTCCAACTTCTTATTTGATCGACGACATCCGCAGTCAGGGTGATGAAGCTCAAGCTGCCTATCTTGAACATGTACTGGATGAGCTGGAGGAATCAATTAAGATTTACAAAGATCTTAATCGTGGGGAGGTAGAGCCCCTGGTGAATGCTGAATTTGAAAGGATGACTCGAGAAGCTGAGGTCACAAAAGCTGCTTTCAGGACTTTCTTGGACACTTTTGCCACAAAGTCTTCAGAGTATGATTCCCAGATGGAGATAGTAGCGTCTGCTCCTGGGAAGAAAGAAAATAAGGTTGCTGAACTGAAGGAAGAGTTTGCTCGACTTCAAGAAGAGTTGAGGGTCGTTCAACTTGCTCTTGAGGAAGAGACTACACAGCATCAAGCTGCAGTTCAGCAACTAGACATTCTGACCCATGAAAAGATTGAGTTTGTCAAGTCTCATCAAGATGAAATCGCTCGCCGACTAGTGACCTTGTCGACATTTGACGATAAATCTGGAATGGAGGAAGCTAGAAAGCGGGTGCTGGATTCTCGTGAAGAACGACTTCAAACTTTGAAGCAGCAGATAGCTAGTCTGATGACCCCACCGATTGAGTAAAAGAAAATCTTTTGTACTTTCTCCTTTGTGATATGTATTTTTGTAATACCTTTTATTTTGATCAATAAAAAGACATTATTTTGTGGCTCTATTATTTATTGCATATCCTATTACGGATATAAATAATAGCGATAGAAAATATATTCAGAGGTTCAGGACATGATATATTTCTTGATTTAGAAAATAATTAGGCTTAATTGCTAATTGCTACCCTCAACTATCACACTCTTTTAAGTTGATATCCTAAACTTTTTTTTGTAACAACTTGATACCCGGATATTATTTTGGACAAAAATGCCCCTACCCCTAACCCCCCTCCTCCGTGCTAGCTTCGCCCCCCCTCCCCCCCTCTGCTAGCTCCGGCCGCAGCTCCCCCCCCCACCCCCCTGCTCGCTTCAGGCCATCCTCCCCCTCTCGCTCCGGCCGTCCGCCCGCTTCCGCCTCTCCCTAGGGCTCGGCAGCGGGAGGAGGGGGGCTGGGAAGAGGGGTGCGGAGCGGGAGGCGGGGGCAGGAGGTGGCCCGGAAGCGAAGAGGGGGGGGAGGTCGACCGGAAGCGAGGAGGAGGGGTCGGCCGGAGCTAGCAGGGGGGTGGCCGGAGTGGGGGAGGGGGTGGAGGGAGGGAAGGGATAAGGGCATTTTGGGGTTTTTTAAAATGTTAGGTATTAAGTTGAAAAAAAATAGTTGAGGTATCAATCTGTTACGAAAAAAAGTTTAGGGTATCAACTTGAAAAAGTGTGATAGTTGAGGGTAGCAATTAGCAATTAAGCCAAATAATTATATTCATTATATCTGCTCAGAGATAATATGGACATGGCAGAATATAATTTTCTTTTTTGAATATTATTATTTCGGTAGACAACTTAATCAGAGGTAATAAAGACGTGACAAGTTGTTTGATATGGTTGAATGGATGAGTCATTAGGATATATGAACGAAATGAATCGTTAGGATGAACGGATGAACTGTCGTAAGAATGGGATGAACGGATGAACCGTCGGGTGAATGGAATGAACGGATGAACCGTCAGATGAATAAAATGAACAGGTGAACCATCAGGTGAATGGAATGAACGGATGAACCATCGAATGAATAAAATGAACGGATGAACCGTCAGGTGAATGGAATTAACGGATGAACCGTCGGATGAATAGAATGAACGTTTCGATTCGCATAATCGACTGTTTCAAGAATCTCTGCCTATAAATAGAACAGAAATTTAGATGGAATGATCAATTTCACTTTTAACACAAAATGTCGTCTAAAAATGCGTCCAAGAAGGCTGAAATTGTCCCCAAGGTTGAAGAAATCACTAAGGAGCGTCCAGCCGAATCAATCCAGCCAAAGCAGACGGAGGCGGGCGAAGGTTCGTCTGCACCCAAGCCACCACGGGATATGTTAGACTTCTTTATTGATCCAGGGAAGACTGACGAAGAAGAAGCCATGAGGATGGCCGCTTGCGCGTTTCTGCTGAAATCGAGCAAGGATGTCCTCGGCTCTTTTGCCGACTATGTTTTTGAAAAGGACGGTAGTGGTCCTCGTCCTGTCTTTAAGAAGGATGATAGTGATTCTCGTCCTTGATATCATGTAACATCATTTATGATGAAATAAAATCAAACTTTATTTATGAATTATCTGATCATATTTACAAGAAATCCCTTTTATATTCATACGAAGTACTTTTTAAGTAACTTGCCATTGATGGGCATCATTGCAACTCGACCGTCTAGCGCTATGAGTTGATAGGCTCCATTTGAGAAGACTTTACTCACGATATAAGGCCCTTCCCATTTTGCATCGAACTTGCCTTTGCTCATGTGAGTCATGGTCATGGGACGTCTGATTGTTAAAACAAGTTCTCCTTTCTGAAAGGTTCTGACTTTAACTTTGCGGTTAAAATTCTTCGAGATGCGGGCTTGATATAATTCTATGTGTTATTGAGCCAATAGTCGCTTCTCGCCGAGCGCCTCCAGTTCTTGAAGTCGAAGAAGATTATTGTTCTCCGTAGTAAGTTCATTAGCGATGGCAATCCTCATGAAAGAAATTTGAAGTTCCAGAGGTTGAACTGCTTCACAACCGTACACCAGAAAGAAGGGTGTATAGTCTGTGGGGTTGCGGACCGTAGTACGGTAGGCCCATAGACATTCTCCAAGATTATCACTCTAGTTCCGTTTGTTAGTAGATACAAACTTCTTAAGGAGCTTGATGATAGTCTTGTTGATGGCTTCAGCCAAGCCATTAGCAGCAGGGTTGTAAGCTGTAGAGGTGACATTATCAATCCGATGATCGTCACAGAACCTGGTGAACTTTTGACTTATGAACTGAGGTCCATTGTCGTGAATGATTCGTCAAGGCACACCAAACATGTAGATAACGTGTTGTTTGACGATGTTGATGACGCTGCTGGTTTTGACTTCAGCCAAGGGTATAGCTTTGGCCCACTTGGAGAAATAATCAGTTATTGCTAATATAAACCGATGTCCCTTAGAAAAAAGGATTGATAGGACCTATAATACCCATGCCCCAAGCTTCAAAAGGCCAGGAAGCAGCAGTCGAATGAAGAAATTCCGACGGTTGATGGATGAAATCTGCATAGATTTGACATGCTCGACATTTTTTTGCATATTCGATGGCATCAGACACCATAGAGGGCCAATAGTAACCCATTCGTCGGATACGATATTGCAGTTTAGGGCCGGATTGATGTGCTCCGCAAACACCATCATGAGCTTCACACAATACTTGCTTTGCTTCATCACCCGCAAGACAGCGCAAGAATAGGCCATCATAAGTCCGTCGATAAAAAGTTTTGGTAGTCTGATCATAGTAGAATCGAAGAGATCGTCGACGAATACTCGTAGCCTCCTTAGGATCTTCAGGAAGTATGTCATGAACTACAAAGTCGATGAAAGGAGCTCTCCAATCTTCATTGATAACATTGACTTCGACGAAGTTACTGAACTCAATGTTGCGATTGTTTTCAATGCAGAATAACTCTCTGTTGGAAACAACAACCACTTGTTTTCTTTTGATGGAAATTGCTAAAACTTCTACGAGATTAGCTAGAGCATCCGCCTCAATGTTACAAGCTCGTCGAACATATTCAATGAAAAAAGCCTTGAATGATGTAGCCATGTAGATTACAGCTTCATGATAGGGCACCAGATCTTGATGGCAAACTTCATAGGTTCCTCTAACCTGGTTAACAACCAACTTGGAGTCGCCACAGACTTCAAGATATTCGACGCCCAACAGTTTTGCTAATTGGAGTCCAATGAGTAGAGCATTGTATTCTGCTACGTTGTTGGAGCAGGGTTCATCCAAGGAGTAAGCTCTTTGGATAGCTGACCCGTCTGGAGAAACAAGAACAACCCCAACTCCTGCGACAATGATACCATTTGGTCCGATCCTGGATGCACCGTCAAAGAATAGACGCTAGGTAGGAAATTCTTTGGAGATTATATTTGATTCCAACGTCTCATCTGGAATTTTATCATAGGGTTTAGATGTCTCTGGTATAGGATGAGCTGCTAAGAAGTCAGCCAGCGCTTGACCCTTGACAGACTTTTGTGAAACATATACCATGTCATATTGGGCTAGCAAAATAGCCCATGTAGCTAACCGAGAATTGAGTGTACTGGGTTTCTCCATTAGTACTCGAAGAGGATTGACTCAGGAAATGACATGAATGGTTTGTCCAATGATGTAATATCTTATCTTTTGAACATCAAACATAAGAGCTAAGCATTCTTTCTCGACCGGACTATAACGGTGTTCAGCACCAATCATAGTACGACTGAGATAATAAATGGCTTGTTCATGGCCTTTTTTATTCTTCTGGGCAAGTTGTAACACCCACTTTTCCAAAATAAAGGTAAATTTGAACTTTTGTATTTTAAATCATTAAAATATTTGATTTTAGTCATGATATGATTTTTTGGTGATTTTTAGTTATTTTAAAACTATTTAATTGAGTGAAATGTGAATTGGTGTTTTGCTAGTGTAACATTAGTCATACATGACCTAGAAGACTAATCATGACCAATGAGACCTAATCATGTATTTAGGATTTCAAATTTCTACTTTTAAGCCTAGGGGTATTTTAGTCATTTTGACACTTTTGTGAAATTATGAATTATATTAATTAAATATGTGTTAGTTAAATTGTTGAGTCTTGACCTAGAAGTTAGCCTAATCTAGATTGTTAATCATGACCCTAGAGACTAAGTTAGAGGGTTTCATTAAGTAATTACATTAGTGAAATATCTAGATATTTGTTAAAAGATATTTTAGGCTAAAGGTTAAAGGATGTTACTTTAATTGTGAGCCCTTAGATTAGCTAGAAATTGTTGGAGAAACCTTAGCCCCTCATCCTAAACCCTAACCCTAACTTAATGGCAGCCAACACACATCCCCACCCCCTATAAATACATCCCATTAATCATTTGCACCAATTTTAATTCATTTTATTTGCCTCTTTTGTGTTCTTCCCTAAACTTCTCCCCAAATATCCAAAACAACTCCAAATTGAGCCAAACTTCTTGCATTGGGATCCCCTACCATTGAGGATGCTAAGGGGAGCTAGCTAGCAAGGTTGCACAAGCATTTGGCATCATCATTTGAAGAGAACACCCCCCTACCTTGGTTTTCATTGAGTTTTCACTCAATAGGTAACATGCCCTAAAACCTAGTAATATTGTGATTTCTCTTCATGAATAGATGCATCTAGGTACCAGAGACCTATAGGCTAAGTTTGGTAGGAATTAGATTGGGTTTGGTGTCCGTATCGGACACGTATCTAGGTTAATATTAAAGTGTTTGATGTATTGCCTTTGTGAACAAAATGTTGTTATTTTCGAAAACTATTTGAACAAATTTCTAGCCCTATAGGTGCTGATCACGAATCACTAACACTGAGCACAATATCGTGTCGTGTCCGTGTCAAAATCAGACACGAACACGCTGTACACACTGCAATGCAAAGTATGGCAGTGTCCTGCTACCCGACCTAAATATCTCCCTGTTCTTGACACGTGGACACAAACAAATTGACACAGAGGAGGGGGCCATCACTGATAGACCCCCCTCGAGTTTCACGACACGTCGTGTCGTATCCGACACGTATTCGTGTGTGCACTGGATTTGCACTATGCGCGCACAGTGCGATTTTAGGCTCGGATACGGCTTGATAAGTCGGACACGGCGACATGTGGGTCCGATTCAGGGTGCTAGGCCCCTAGCCCTACCCTAGGCGAACCCACATGTGTGATCACGAGATCTAATTCGTGTCGTGTCGTGTCCTAGACTCTCTGGAACATGTGCACGATACTGTCTGTTTGCAGACTTGTGTTTTGTGTATTTAGCTGATTGGACACGTTTGTGTCGGGTTCCTGGACACGAAGTGTAGGGTATGACACTGACACACACTATTTATTATTTACCAACCTACTTTATATTGTTTAAGTTTGATTTCGATTGCCTAATGGGAAATTCCCATGTGTACTGATACTGTGTGTATCAGAAACCCTCACTGATATTTCCAGTTTTGATTCTCGAATATGTTTAAATGATGTTTTATGTTATGGTTTTCTCTGAACATTAAAAACCATGTTAGGATATAAGGGTTCATGTGGTGGTTATTTGAATGCAAGGTATAACTGAGTTCACACATGTTATCTGAGAATTCCTGTGCTGTAAACTGAATTTGGCAAAACCTGAGAACTTTTGATGATCAAGTAAAACCTGAGTTTCAATGCTAACTAGAATGTAGATGACTGAGAATTTATCCATATATGAAACCTGAAATTCTAGTTAAGAGAAAAACTGAGAAATTCTTTGTTGAAACCAGTGCATTGAAATAGGAAATTGAGTTTTGTTTGTAATACATGTTCAATGGGTCAAAATCGAAATTTAGATAAATCCATGTATGAAATCTGAGAATGATGAATGAATGCATGAGTAGAAAACTGAGATTTCCCAAATGGTAAAACCTGAGTCCTTTCGAATTTTGATGATCAAAACAGTTTTGGTTAAGGTTGTAAGTTAGTTGTTTGTTAGTTCATTGGATGAATGTGGTTTAAACTGAAACAGGAAGGTCATTACTGAGTTCAATGTCCAATCCAAACAGGAGATCAAAACCTGAGTTTGTGTTGAAATGTTAACCTGTGTACATTTCACTTAACTGAATTGGGCTTGTATGTTGAGGAAATCTGAGATTTCCTTATGTATAGAAAATTGAGAATTTCCTATGTTGTGAAAACTGAGACAATGTTATGCATACCCTCACACACCCATTGTATGACACAGCCACACATGGCTTCCTGCACTATCAACCAAATTCGTGAGCACTCTTGACACACACACACATTTTTCTATCACTCTATGTACACACATTCTTCACTCCCTCCCTCTTAGCACACACATACACATTTGCTTTGTCTCACACACACACACTCACATATACACTCTCTCCCTTTCACTGTTTTATGTTTCCTGCACCTTGTTACCTGTCCATCACACACACACAAATCCTTGCTTGGACACACACAGGCCTTCCCTCTCTCTTTATGCACATGTATATATATAGAGTATATATGAATACCCATATATGAATGTGTGTGAAATATTTATGTATATGTGTACACATATGTACCTATGTGTTATGAGATGTCTCAGGATAGCCTCTAGGTATATTCCTAGATTAGATGATAAATCCTAATCTATGAGTGTATGTATATGTATTTTTGTGTTTAGCTTAAATGTTATATAAGTTGTGTGAAGTTGGTTTGACTTGTGTTATATAGGTTGTAAGGACTTGGTATGCTAGCATAGGCTAGTTTAGCCTTGATTAGACTAGTATGGTCTTGTTAGACCTAGTTTAACTATAGTTGACCTAGTTTGACTTCTAGGGTTGACCAGAGTTGACCAGGAGTTGACTTTGGCCTAGTTTGACCTAGAATCATGTAGAATGCATAGTAGGACTTCATTTTACTATTCTGGACTTGTTGTGACTTGTACTGTTCTGATTAGGAGCCAGACACCACTCCTCGGACAGTACTTTCATATCGGATACTCAGATACCAGGCGAGTACATTCTCTGATCGTTTCATACTTGTCACGATTTATATTCTCGCTCTAGATTACTTTTACTTGATGCTGTCACGTTATCATCACGGATTGGTACTATATGGATCTCTTCTTGGGATGTTATCCCTCTTAGCGGGCGCATCGGATACTTTATGACATGTGTTTCATGTACATCATGTATTACTTGTTTCTGCGTTATTCATGTACACTCATGTTCTCTCATGTTCTTTCATGTACGTTCATGTACTTTCATGTTCTTTCATGTACGCTCATGTTTCCTCATGTATTTCCTGTGTAACCAAAACATCATGTACATAATGTAACTAGACTGGATCCTTATGTATTGATTGTGGGTAGGGGTGAGTATAAATGGTCATGTGATTTACCATCATGTACACTCTGTTACTTTTCATGTTCATCATGTACAACCTAAGCCAATTACATGCCATCTCGTACTCTAAATCACTAGTCACTTACAGTTCTTACTTATCATGTATATATTTCCAGTTATCAAATATCTCTCCTGTTTCATGTACATCTTCTTACAGCGTTTCATGTATCTTACTCTATTGCTTGCTTTATATTTCCTGCCTTGATTTGAACTGCATGAGATGTACTGTGCTCGCTCCTGTCCTGACTGGAGCTGTTAAAAATATTACAGAGGATGAGGATGAGGCCCTTTGTACCACCTATTACAGAGCAGGCTTAGACGACACCTGCGACCTGGCTCCTCTGGAAGACCCAGCTGCAGTTCTGGATACTACTCCCATAGTCTAGGCTAGTCAGCTAGGCTTTATCTTTCTTTTCAGTATTGTTTTTGGCTTTCAGTTGTTGTTTTGAGATGTATATATTCTTTCATATTCTGTAGTTGAGACTTGTACTCGGAATGTTTACTGAGATATTATCTTAGACACTAGATTCTTCTGATTATCTGTACTTCATTTTGAGTTCTATATCATATCGTACTTTTCTTCCTTAGTTGTGATTGAGTTTACATTCTGCTATGTCACCCCCATTCGGGGAGTATAAACTGCCTGGCATTATATATTGTTAGATGTTGTGACCTAGGACAGCGCTCTACCGCCGACACTGCAGCGTAGGCTGGGCGTTGTTACGTACTCGTACCCTCACGGTGGGTGCGGGTCGTGACACGTTTTTAGTGGTGGCCCATGCAGGTCGAGTTTATGTAGTGGTATTCGAACTAGAGTATCACTACAACCTGCAGTAGAAGAATATTTTGGGGTACTCAATCACATTAGGAAAAGCTCTTAACTTGATTCTTGTTATCAAATTCTTGCTACTTGAATACTTTCTTTTAAAAATAAACTGTCCTCCCTTGATTTATCGCTTCTTTCTCAGCAATTGATATCCTTGTTTGATCTGTCTTCAGGATGGTGGAGACGCGGTTACAGCGTGCCATTCAGGAAGATACTGTAGAGGGGACTGCTACCTCTCAGCCAGTTCGGCAGGGTCGGGAGGCTACAGCTCCTGCCACCTCTGCTCATATTGGGACTTCAGCAGCAGCTGAAGGTATGCCTCCACGAGATCGGAGGCAGGACCCAGTCACTCCATAGATGTCATTCCGACAGCCGCCGCCTACAGGACACGTGGACGCGGCTCAGATGTTTGCCTACTTCCAGCAGTTCATGAACCAGCAGCAGGTCCGACAGGACAGGGGCATGGAGTTGGCCATTACGACAGCAGCAGCTCGACCAGCAGTCCAGCAGCTGAAGACACCTGGGATCGAGCAGTTCCAGAAGATGAGCCCCAGAGACTTCCTGGGGACGGAGGGGATTATATATGCTGACGAGTGGATCGAGCATATAGAGGAGATCTTTCGCCTGGCCCGGATACCGGCAGATCTCCAGATAGAGGCTTGTTTGCAAAAATAAAAGTATAAAACTTTATTGATACAAACTGTAATAAAGATTACAAGAATTCTGGGAAAATTACAACTATAGGAATCCAATCTTGATGACGATTGCTTTATCCCTTAGACGATGTGAACTGTGAAGACGAAGCCTTTGAAGTTGAAAACAACTCTGGAAACTGAAGGCAAAAGCCTCTGAAGTTGAAGACAAAAGTCTCGGAAGAATGCAGCAGCACTTTGGCAAGAACTCCTGAACTCTCTGATTTCTGATCTCTGATCTTGATCTCCTTGAAATGAAGACTTGAAACTCTATTTATAGAGTTCTAAAAATAACTAACTTTCAGTTATTTTGGACTGTGCAAGCTGATTTGCGCAGCAACTGGTTTGCGCAGCACTGGATTGCGCAAGCAGTTATTGGATCGTGGGCCAACTATCTGGGACACATGGCATCATTTGATTGAAATGCGCATGATCGTGCATAGACAGTTGCCACGTAATGAGCAATTGATGGCATGAATGCCACATGTAATTGGTCAGTTATATTGGTAGAATATGCAAAATGAACTGCGCAGAAATGGTTTGCGCAAACACGGATTGCGCATGAGTGGTTTGCGCAAACACGAATTGCGCTTCCACCTGTCAGCCGCCCTTGAGCACTGTGCGGCGTCAAAAACGAACAGCCTCCTCGTTATTCGTGTTGTCAGCTGTCAGGAAGATCTGATTTGATTCAGTCAATGATAACTTCTGCCACGTCAGCCTACGCAGTTGGGAACATACGCAAACCAGCCTGCACAAAGTGATGTCTGTGCAATCTGTTGTCTGCGCAACTCATCAAAATGATGAATATCTTGAATTTTTGACTTTGTTGATTGATACAACTTGATTTTTTAGGACCTACAGGACCCCCTTCAAAGTTTTCGAAAGTTGATTGTATTCAAAATTTCGAAATACTTTGAATTTTTGAATGTTGAATCATTTTGCGCAATATGATGAGCTGTCTGCGCAAAGTGAATAGACCACAAGTTTAGGCACAATCCGAGGCGGCCGTTTCATTTTTTGAAAACTATAAATAATCCTCCTCATACTTCAAAGTATTCTTTACTTGCTGTCTTCGTGCAATTGAGAGAGAATTTCTGAACTCTTTCTTCCTTTCTTCTCCGACGATTTGTCATGGCTCCACGACGATCAAATGCTGCCGCTACTGCCGTCGCGAAGGGAAAAGCTCCGGCCAAGTCTTCTGACAGGGTTGCACGGCGAGCTTTCCGACACGAATCCGCACATCCTGCTCTGAGAGGTAGTTGAACCGATCGAAAACCCCTTCTTAGGGTGATTCGACTCCCTTGAAACTCATCTCTTTTTAGAGATAAGTTCATATTGCGCCACCCTTTTTAGGGTTTCGGTTGCATGAACTATCAGTTCTTCATTTTTATGAAGGCTGCATTCTTGCACAATTTGTTGATTTGTGCTGACAGGATGTCAGCGCAAACGATTAAGTTGTGCAGATATCAGCGCAAACCATTGCTTTGCGCAACTTTTATGTTGCGCAAACTGATGTTGCGCAAGTCATGTCAGCGCAATCTGAGATTGCGCAAATCATGTCAGCACAGTCTAATGTTGCGCAAATCATATCAGCACAGTCTGAGGTTGCGCAAATCATGTTTTATGTTTAAAAACAAAAACTTTGTTTTGGACTAATTTTCATCTGTTTGTTGATGCAGTTGAAGTCAATGAAGATCCAGATTACGAACATTTTGTGGGAACCCTCACAGAGTCTGAATACAAAGAGGATCTGTCTCATGTCCATTACCCTCAATATGATCTGCCGGCCTCCCGTCAGGCTATATTGATTTCATAGGACAATGAAACTTTGATGTGTTTGATGAACGGACAGCCTTTAGAATCAGCTGATGCTGTAATTCACAAGAAACCTTTATTCCTATTCGGTGATGCCTTTGAGAGAGCCTCTCAGCCCAGGCCAAGGATGGAAGATAGAGTAGTTCACCAGCAAGATAGATCCTTTTTTATACCCGATATTGCTCGATGCCTTCCTTTGTCACGGTACGCTCATGCGAGCTACCCAAGGAAAATGGAATGGAATATCACTCTATTTCAGGATGCTCGGGCAGGAAAAATCTTCGTAAAGAAGGGGCCACATCATAAGGACATGTTTTATAGTTCTTCTGACAGATATAGTATCCTACTGAGAGGCTTAAGACCTGGCTGCATTCCACCAGAGAACTCCTCCATGCTAATGCCTGTTAGGACACCAATATTCGCAAATAAATTTGCGAAGGTTGAAGGAAAATATCCGGAGCAAGATATAAGAATGACTGGACTGGTGAATCCAGACTACAAGCGATGGAGTTATATCGCGAATTGGGTTCTGGGAAAATTCCAAGACAGACTCCAACAAATCAACCTGTATGAAGCAGTGCATGCGACTGTATATGGATTTGCTCCCAATCCTCATATGTTCTTAGCCTTAGCTGAGAGATACAACTACAGGACTGGAACTTTCATGACCCCAGGGGGAGAGATGGGCTTTGCGCTCCACGAGATGAAGTATATCTCGTTCTTGCCCATGGCAGATGCTCCGTATGAGGAGTATGTACCAACAAATGATGAGTTGAACAAGCTCAGAAAAGAGAATCCAGAGATGGTGACAGTGTTCGAAGAACTATTGTGCCATTACAAGATCTGCTCTTTATTTTACAAGAGTGCCACTGCCAATACTTGTTATTCTTCAAAGTGGCTACCATATCTGTTTCTTAATCATATAGAGGAGAAGAAAACCAAGGAGAACGATAAATGTTACCCAACCTTCTTCAAACCTTTGAGCCATACAGAGGTCAGAAAATTAATGGAACAGAGTGGTCACTTTGATAAAGAAGTGAACGATGACCATGAATATCCTCCTTTGAAGAGAGGAGATAATTTGGAAAGTTACTTGAGAATGGGCTATAGGCCCATGTCAGAAGAAGCACAATTGGCGGGATTCTTGACATACTGGCTGCGAAGGTTCGTGGTTCCCGGATCCAGTGCAGTGGATCGTTTTCACCGTGGCGTCTTGTTTGCAGCTGTCAAATTGGTCTTTGGCTATAAAATGGACTTACTATCAGCAATGACCTGTAAGCTGAACGCCAGTCTCCGTTTATATGTTGACTTGATGTTGAAAGCGAAAGGAGAGAGAGAATTCCCTCGCTTAGAACTGCCATATACATATTTGTTTGGATGGTTGCTTCTTCACTATCCAACTCTAATGGATCCTGGCATGGGACCAGTTGACGGCAGTTTTCTTCGAAGGTATTCCGATGAAAAATGGAAATATACTTCCTTATCTGAATATAGATTTATGTTGAATCTGAACAGAGGCTGGAACTTCTGCTGCGCTCCTTTCCCTGCTGGGTATGATCAGATGCCTACGAATATGGTGGATTCGAAACTGCAGCCTCTAACTCGTGTCGCTTTTGAATGGTTGAAGACAATTCGACCATCTCATTTGGTCTACCGATTCGAAGAAGAGTGCTACTTAGAACCATACCTCCCAAGCCGTTTTGCTAGACAGTTTGGGTATGATCAGTTCCACGTAGGGAACGCAATTACCTGCCTTCAAGGCAAGGGTTATCTGATAGACGGAGCTAGGGCTTGGGCTTATTACAATGCCCGTGATACAAAAGCCACTTTCTCCATGCCAGCAAGGACTACTCCTCAGGGTCCTCGAATGCTTTTTACATACTCCGTATTTTACACATCAGCGAATACTTTTGCCGAGAATTTCCATCTCGCAGATAGTTTCGCCACTGCAACAAGATTGAGAAGAGGGAGAATTGCTCCATCAATCCCTATAAATGAGGAGGCGCAGGAACCGGCAGATGCACCTCTGGAGACTACAAGGGATATTATATTCCCCCAAGAAGTGAATGCACCACTTCGTATTTCACTGAAGGTGGGTAAATCTCCCGCGAAGAAGAGAAGAAGAGAGGAGCCTCCTGCTCCTGTGGCGAAGAAGAAATTGATTCTTGATGTTTCTTCTGAAAAGGTGACTACCAGATCTCAATCCCGGCAATTGGCCGAGACTCATCAAGAAATTTCCAGTACACCAACTTCCGTGCAAAAGCGAACAGAACCAGAAAATGTAGAGAGTCCTGTTAGGCCTCCACACAGAAAGAAAAGAGTAGTTACCAGAAGAGTCTTGGAAGAGTCTTCTTCTATACAACTCCTGACTTCAGTAGATACTGCTGCAGGACTTTTAATGGCATCTCCCACACCTGCTTCTGAATCAGGAAGCAAAACTCTCGAGGAGAATGAACAGAGGGGAGATTTTGCCCCAAGAATTGAAGAGCCTAGAGAACATATTTTAGAGGAAGAACAAGGTGTTGTACAACCTCATTCTCCTATTGCAGATATTTCTCAACCTCCTCCTACTCCCAGGACTCTTCGTGAGGAAGAAGACCGTGAAATGATTGCAGCTCTGGAGGACTGCAGTTATAGCTTGCAGGAAGATCAGGCTGCGACTAGCAGTGGAAATGCAGCAGTAGAAGAAGAAGAAGAAGAAGAAGTCGAGGACGGTTCTTCATCCAAAAATGTTGATGAGTATTTACAAGATCCTGAAAAACAAACTGAAGAACATAGATCTCTTGATACTGCCGATGATATTTCAAATCCTAAAAAGGATATTGAAGTGGAGGCACCTGCAGAAAAGGCTGTCGATGTTGAGATAGAAACATCTCCTGAAGAAGTAGCCGACGAAGGTGTGCTAAAAGAAAATCCCGCCACCGACCCTCAAGGTATAAAACGAGATTTAACAATCTTTTCTTATTTTACAATGAACCGATAACTAATATCTTCATTTGCAGATCTTGGGACTTTGCCAATACCTCCAACGGACCTGATTATGGTGCCTATACCAACGGTGGTTATTAGCAGTAGTCATTATTTATCTTGTGGTTCTGAGGCGGGCAGCAGTCAGGCTGTTGCAGCGGAGGCTACTTCTGTTCAACAGTATTCCATTCCAGTAAGGAATGAACTCGTTGTTAAACCAAACCAAGGTAACATTGCTCTTAATTTGATCTTTTTGTTCATCAATAATCAATTAGTAAAATAATAATTTTACTTTTGCAGAAGATCAAACAGGAGGAGCAACCAGCTCTACTCTGGCTCCTTTATTTAAAGAGCCTATTGTCCAATCTCAAAGAATCGAGCAACCTGTTACCCCGTCTTCATCGGGAGTAGCAGCGACTCCTGGAACTTTAGCCATCAATCAGCAGGTTATCCAGTCATTTACTAAATGCTTCTTTGAATCACTGAGATCCCTTGTCCAAAAAATGATAGAGAAAGAAGGAGCTGACTTCATCATGGTTAGGAAGCCCACTTCTTTCTTGATAAGAGCCATAAGAGACCAAGGAGACGAAGCTCAGGCCACTCTCCTTGAACATATACTGGATGAACTAGAAGTCTCCATCAAGAAGTATAAAGAACTCAAGAAGAAAGATGTAGACTCTTTAGTACAAGCTGAATTTGAGCGGCTGGCTCAAGCTGCTGATATGGAAAGGTTAACTCTTCAAAATCTGTTAGAAGCTCATTCAGCAAAATCAGCTGAATATAATTCTAAAATAGAATCAATTACTCTAGTGGCTGAAAGCAAAGGACGGCGACTTGCTGAGCTGAAGGCTGAAATTACTCGCCTTCAACAAGAGTTTGAAGAAGAAACTGTTAATCACCAACTGGTAATTGAACAATTTAATGCATTGATTGAGGAAAGGAATGAATATGAGACCACTCATGGTGAAGAGATCACCCGCAGGACAGTAGATATGCCCATTTTTGATGAAGACAGCGGGATGGAGGAGGCAAGAAAGATAGTAGCGTCAACACACGAAGAAGAGCTGCAGATATTGAAGCAGTAAATTGACAATCTGATTGTCCCTCCTTCTTGATTTTGTATTTGGGTTTTGTTGCTGTAGCTGCATTTTTGTAATGTCTCATTTTTTGATATAAAGGACATTTTGTTGTGGCTCCATTATTTATTGCATATCTTATTCAGATATAAATAATAGATAGATATTTATTGACAACTTAATCGAAAATGACAAGTTGCTGATGTAGAAGATGAACGATGATGAATCGTCAATGTATATGAAAATGAGTGAACGGGAATACCGTCAAGTAACGATGAAAGAACGGGTAAATCGTCAAATGATGTTGAAATGAACGAATTAACCGTCAAATGATAATAAATGAACGGATTAACCGTCACAATAGATGAACGGATGAACCGTCAGATATTAACGAACGGACGAACCGTCGGATAAGTGTAAATAAATGAACGGATGAACCGTCAGGTGTTTAATGAACGGACGAACCGTCGAATGAATGTGATAAATGAACGGATGAACCGTCAGGTATTAATGAACGGATGAACCGTCGGATGAATGTGATAAATGAACGGATGAACCGTCAGGTATTAATGAACGGATGAACCGTCGGATGAATGTGATAAATGAACGGATGAACCGTCAGGTATTAATGAACGGATGAACCGTCGGATGAATATAATGCTTCATTAATTGAAGAACTTCTGTCTATAAATATAGCAAAAATCTGATAGGAACGAACACTTCTACTCTTCAACATAAAAATGTTTTCCGGAGAAGCATCTAAGAAGGTTGAGACTGTCTCGAAGGTTCAGAAGGGTATTGAAGAACGCCCTGCCGATCCAATTCAGCCGAAGGAGGCAGAAGCAGGCGAAGGTTCGTTTGCACCCCAACCACCGTGGGACATTTTGGACTTCCTGCTCGAACCAGGAAAGACTAAAGAAGAAGAAGCAATGAGGATGGCCGCCTGCAAGTTTCTTGTAGGATCCAGCAAGGAGGTTCTCGGCTCTTTTGCTGACCGCATTTTTGAGAAGGATGGCAGTGGCCCTCGTCCCAATGTAGAAAAAGATGATAGTGACCTTTAATATGTACGATCATATAATAAAATTTAAATTTTATTCATGAACTTGATTCTATCTGATAATTTACAAATATTTACATTTATACATAATACTTCTTTAAGAATTTGCCATTGATAGGCATCATAGCAACTCGACCATCAAGTTCTGAAAGTTGATAAGCTCCGTTTGAGAAGACTTTGCTCACAACATAGGGACCTTCCCATTTCGCATCGAATTTTGTCACGCCCCAGAACCAGAATACTGGAGAGCGGGGGCAGACACAGCCAGCTACGTATATTGAAATAGAATACATCTCAACTATACGGTCACGGCTGTCTAGATATGAGGGTTTACTACAAGCCAGCAGTCTCTTAAGGTCAAGCCTATTGTCTCAATCTCAAGCAATTAACAGAGTTACAAGATGTTAGAGCATCAAATATATATATATAAGGCGTCCCAAATATTACATATTGGATGATCATGAAGCTAGTCGTACAAAATGATAGGACTAGCAAGAGTTCAGTCGTACATGATCAACCCTAGGATTTGTTAATCATGTTTACAGCCCGTAGGCAGACAATAAGTAAATGTGCATCGAGCTAACAGGTGCTCGTCGGCTAAACGCCTCAAAAGAATAAATTTACATATAAGTGGGTGAAACAAAAAAGGAAAACCCACTCTTGGCCCGGGTTTCGTCTAGTTGTCACCATTGGGCTGGAAGCTTGGTAGATCCTCGGGAGCTGCTCCGAAATCTGGCCACACAAAACCAGCTGGGTCAAACCCCAGAAAGAGCAAGTGCCACAAAGGAGGCCACAAATAAGAACAAAAGCCAGCATATTAGAACATAAAGAATAAAAGTACAAGCAGTAAGGTACACAGGGCGATAAACGACAAGGGACGTGGAACCATTCCGGGAGCCAGGTTACAATCCTTAAACCAAACAAGGACCGGGATTGTACCCCTTCGCCTGAATAGCTCACTGTCTCTACCCATTTATCGTTAAGATAAGTAAAACAAACATGCTCAGGAGATAGCAGGTACTGGGGCTAGACAAGACTTAGACAAGGCTGGACACCATCCATTCACAATCGGCCAAGCAAATACTACGGCTTACTACTTTAACTAACTAGGGTTATCACAAGCCTAATTACTAACAAGATGTAAGTGAGAAACTCCCAGTCCCAAGCCCTGCAGACCATCCAATTATCCTTCCGCGGGTTGAGAGTTATAGTTGGGTACATCGCCCGGAAGACAAATGTACCCTTAGGTGACTTAGAAGGTGCAACACATGACAGTGTGCTGGAAATGTGCTCTACTCGTCGGCAAGCTACAAGTCCATTAAAGCGCCCAGATAACGAGATTGCCTGTGACTGGGAATTCTCCATGTTCTAGTTTGATCTAATCATTAGCCTAATCCAATTTAGCGCGAGTCCCTGGCCGTGGTACCCAGGAAGTCACGTCCTAGACATGATGCAAGACAAGACAAGTGGATTGTGCAAACAAGCAAGCAGGAACACCCACGGTGTCAAGGCAAGTCAAGTCAAGTTATCAAGTCAAGTCAAGTCAAGAGTGCGCCGCCACGGGCCACTATCAAGTTATCAAGATAAATCATGTCAGGGTACTTGTTAGGAGTGCGCCACGACGGGCCACTATCATGTCAGGTTGGTCATGTCAGGAGTGCACCACTACGGGTCACTGTCATGTTAGGCTAGTTCCTTGTCATACCATGCTATGTACAATAGTCATTCCAGACATATTAAGCAAAATCAAGTTCATGCCAAAAGGCGTAAGGATATAAAATGGGCATAAAATACCTAATAAAATACTAATATAAAAATAGGACTATAGAAGAGCCAAGATCAAGAAATAACAAATTCATCATAGACAAGTTGGTTGCGCAGGGTATGCACTGCGCAGGGTGCCAAGTGCGCAGGGTGAGCTGCGCAGGGTACCAACTGCGCAGAGTGCCAAGTGCGCAAGGGCAGATGGCGCACAGATGGATTGCGCAGAAGGTAGACTGCGCAGGAGTGAACTGCGCAGGAGTTGGTTGCGCAGAGATGGATTGCACAATGGTCGAATTGTGCAGGGGTTACTTTGCGCATGGCTGGCTTGCGCATGGCTGGCCTGCGCCAGCGCAATCCAGCGCAGCGCAAGCATGGCTGAGGATCTTGCGCAAATGGCCATGCGCTAAAGAGCACGGGTCAGGGTGCGCAAATGGCCTTGCACTAAAGAGCGCAGGCCAGGGAATAGTGCGCAATCGGCCAGGTGCTAAAAAGCAGTGGCCGAGAGCTCCACCATGGCTGAACTCTCAAGAACACCAAGTTCAAATCTTCACAACTTAGCCAAATCAAAACCAAATTTAGATTTTCAAAGTTCTAACTTGAGTAAAATTGAATTCTCTTCCACATGGAAGAATCAAAACAAGCTAAAATTAAAGTTTAATAGATCAAAACCAAGGAATTCCGAAAATAACTAAAATTTAGATCTAGAACAATGGAGACTCCAAATCACAAAATTCCAAGTTCTAATGTTGTTCTCCCTGTCCTAATCTAGCTAATGAACAAATAAAAGATGGTGCTTATTTAATGGCAAGATGCACTTGCCTATAGGTGTGGGTGGAGGAAGAAGAAGAAGAAGAAGAAATTAATGAAGAAATTATGGAGGAGAGAGAAGTAGGTGGGTTATAATGAGGGTGTTGTGGTGGAATGGAGGTGGAGTGTAGGCTTATGGTGTTCCATGCATGTTGAACCAAACCAAACCAAACCAAACATTCTCCACAAAATAAAACCAAGCCATGGTTAAAACCTGCTTACAAGAATCAAAAGACCACATGTCCAGGAAAATAAAAATACGTGCCAAAATCAAATACGAGCATAATACGAAATACGAAAAATGAGGGTGACAAATTTTCCTTTGCTCATATGAGTCATAGTCATAGGACGTCTGACCGTTAGAACAAGTTCTCCTTGCTGAAAGGCTCTGACCTTCACTTTACGATTAAATGTCTTTGAGATGCGGGCTTGGTATAACTCAATATGCTGTTGAGCCATTAACCGCTTTTCATCCAATGCTTCCAACTCTTGAAGTCGAAGAAAGTCATTATTTTCTGTGGTAAGCTCATTGGCAATAGCAATCCTTAAAGAAGGAATTTGTAACTCCAAAGAAAGGACAGCTTCACAGCCATACACCAAAGAGAAAGGTGTAAAGCCTGTGGGATTGCGGACTGTAGTTCGATAGGCCCAAAGACATTCACCAAGTTTCTCGCTCCAATTTCGTTTGTTAGTGGATACAAACTTCTTAAGGAGCTTAATAATGGTTTTGTTAAAGGCTTCAGCTAAACCATTAGCGGCAGAATTGTACGCCGTCGAAGCAACATTGTTAATCCGATGATCATCGCAGAATCTAGTGAACTTCTGACTAATGAATTGAGGTCCATTGTCATGAATGATTCTGCGAGGTACACCGAATCTATAGATGACATGGTGTTTAACGAAATTGATGACACTGCTAGTCTTGACTTCAGCCAGAGGTATAGCTTCGGCCCACTTGGAAAAGTAATCGGTTATCGCCAATATGAACCGATGTATTCTAGAAGAAGGAGGATTAATAGGACCTATGATGTCCATACCCCAAGCTTCAAAAGGCCATGAAGCAGCAGTCGGGTGTAAGAATTCCGAGGGTTGATGAATGAAGTCTGCATGGATTTGACAAGCACGACATTTTCTTGCATATTCAATGGCATCTGATACCATAGAGGGCCAATAATAACCCATACGTCTAATGCGATCCTGTAATTTAGGACCAGGTTGATGTGCTCCACAGACGCCATCATGAGCTTCATGCAACACTTGTTTGGCTTTATTACCAGCTAAACAGTATAAAAGAAGACCATCATAAGTTCGCCGATAGAGTGCTTTGGTGGTTTGATTGTAATAAAATCGTAGAGATCGACATCGAACGCTTGTAGCCTCCTTAGGATCTTCAGGGAGTATGTCATGTAATACGAAATCGATAAAAGGAGTTCTCCAATCGTCATCAATAACTTCGACTTCAGCAAGATTGCTAAATTCAATATTACGATTGTTCTCAATACAGAACAGTTCTCGGTTAGAAATAACCACCACCTGATGCCTTTTGACAGGGATGGCTAAGACAGCTGTAAGATTGGCCAAAGCATCGGCTTCAGTATTGCAAGCTCGTCGAACATAGTCAATGAAGAAGGCTTTGAATGATGTAGCTATATTGATTGCCGCTTCATGATAAGGCACCAGGTCTTGATGACGGACTTCATAGGTTCCTCTAACCTGGTTCACAACCAGTTTAGAATCACCATAGACTTCCAGATATTCAACATTCAGTTATTTAGCTAGCTGAAGGCCGACAAGTAAGGCATTGTACTCTACCACATTGTTGGAGCAAGGTTCATCTAAAGAGTAGGCTCTTTGGATAGTTAATCCGTCTGGAGAAACGAGAACAACTCCAACACCTGCCACTATAGCACCATTTGGTCCAATTCTTGATGCACCATCAAAGAATAAACGCCAGGTTGGAAACTCTTCGGAGATCATGTTGACATCTAACGTCTCGTCAGGAATTTCGTCATAGAGTTTAGATGTTTCAGGCACAAGATGAGCTGCTAAGAAGTCCGCCAGTGCTTGACCTTTGACAGACTTTTGTAGAACATACACCATGTCATATTGAGCTAGCAGGATTGCCCATGTAGCCAACCGAGAATTAAGTATACTTGGTTTCTTCATGAGTACCCGGAGAGAGTTAACTCGAGATATAACATGAATAGTTTGACCAATGATATAATGCCTCGTCTTTTGCACAGCAAACATGAGAGCCAAGCATTCTTTCTCGACAGGACTATAACGGTGTTCAGCACCAATCATAGTTCGGCTAAGATAGTAGATAGCTTGTTCATGGCCTTCTTTGTTCTTTTGGGCAAGTAAGGCACCCAATGAATGATCCATAGCACGGACATACATCAAGAATGGAATGCCAGAGATAGATGGCACCAAAACTGGTGGGTTCATAAGATATTGTTTGATATCGTCGAATGCTCGTTGACATTCTTCAGTCCAAAAAAAAGATACACCCTTCTTCATTAGTTGAGTGAATGGTCTGCAGCGTCCAGACAAGTTCGAAATGAATCGCCTGATGTACGCAAGTCGGCCTTGGAATCCTCGTAGCTCTTTTAGGTTGCGTGGAGGACGCATCTCTTGGATGGCTTTGAACTTCTCGGGATCCACGTGTATACCCTTAGAGGTAATGACGAAGCCGAGAAATTTGCCACTAGAGACACCCAAGAATGACTTGGTGGGATTCATCTTGAGCTGATGTTGATGCATGAGATTAAATATTGTTCTCAAATCTTGGATGTGATATTCTTTTAGACGACTTTTAACAGCAATATCGTCCACGTAGCATTCGACTGTTTTATGAAAATGTTCTCTGAAAATGGTACTCATAGCCCGTTGGTAGGTTGCACCCGCATTCTTGAGACCAAATGGCATCACTGTATAACAATAAACTCCTCGAGGAGTACGGAAAGATGTATGCTTTTCATCTTCAGGATGCATTTTGATCTGATTATACCCGGAAAATCCATCCATAAAAGATATCCTTTCGAACCCACAACTATTGTCAATCATGACGTCTGTGATAGGAAGAGGAAATTCATCTTTTGGACATGCTTCATTGAGATCTCGGAAGTCGATGCAGACTCGAACTTTTCCAGTTTTCTTCAGAACTGGGACGACATTGGCTACCCAATCAGGATGCTGCTCTTCTCGAATAAAGCCACAAGCGATGAGCTTCTTGACTTCATCATCAATTGCGTCTATCATTTCAGGCTTAAATCGCCTTTGTTGCTGTTTGACTGGTTTAGCATTAGGAAGAATGTTCAGTTTGTGAGTAGCAATCTTAGGATCTAAACCTGGTATGTCTTCATAACTCCAGGCAAAGACGTCGATGTATTCTTTAATAAGAAGAATCAACTCTTGTTTGTCTGCTTCTGGAAGATTTTTGTTAAAAAAGATTGGCCGAGGTGAATCTCTTTCTCCTACATCAATTTGAAGTAGTTGATCTTCAGTAGGAGGTTCACGTTGTTCAAATCGAAGTACCCATTGGTTATCCATATGTTGAGCCCAAGGATCTGTTTTTGGACTTTCTTCAACATCTTCATCACAGCCTTCTGGTAGTTCAACAGAGACCATGTTAGAAGATACAATTATACGATGGACTTCACCGATGCTGGCATCGGAATCCCATGATCTGGAATCAGAAGAGTTAGAACGTTCTTCACTATCTGACTCAGAAGCTGCTGGGGATAACAGTGGAGGAGAAGTATATCCGAGACCTTTCTTGGTCCTGTCATAATACATTTGTGATTTTTCGTTTGGAACTGTTGTACGAATGGGAGTTTGTCTACCTTTACCATAGTTAAGGCCGCTCTTGAAGTCGTAACCCATCTTTCAGAGGATGTCTTTTGATTGTTGACTATAACGATGGAACTGGAGACGTCCCGTATCGTTAACTTTGCTATCATCCATATAGTTAATCTTTGTTTCTGGTCTTTTATATAAAAATGCTGAACTTTCACCTTTCTTTAAAGAATGATGAATACGGTAAGAATCATCTGGATCTTCAAGCGAGACTTCTGTCTGAAGAGATTGTACGACTCCCAGTGTAATTGATTGGAAGCTATCTAACATATCCAAATAACTTTTAGTATAATAAATAACATCAATATACTGGAAAGTAGGTACTTTTTCATTGATTTGTACATCAGTATTTACAACAGGACCTTTAACCTTAGCAGATTTGGTCAAATTGATTACAAGAGGGGGAGAAGAAGAACGTGGAGGAGGCTTGTTACGACGGAGGTCGATAACAAGTGGCTCAGAAGAGGTGAGCTCCCTTTTTTCCTTGTTGCGATTTAGATCAACAACAAGTGGCTCAGAAGGAATGAGCTGCTTTTTGTCTTTGTTACGACGTAAGTCGATAACAAGTGGCTCAGAAGAGGTGAGCTCCCTTTGATTTTCATCAGCATCAATTGATTTCTTTTGAACTGGTAAGTGAATAACCAGTGGCTTGGAAGATTGAGGATGAGAAACTCGCCCCTTAACAGGTATGATAAGAGTGTCTTGAGGTACTGCTTTTTGATCTTCTTCAGTATCCATAGCCAATACTACCTTCATAAATTCATCCTTGTACATACGAGCATCGTTGCAATAAGCTTCAACACCCTTGAAAGGATAAAGGTCCGCAACTTCCTTATGAACTTGTCCTTTGTCATCAACGTATTTAAAGCATTGATAAAGAGTTGATGGAACGACATTGTGTTCATGGAGGAATGGCCTTCCCAGGAGAGCATTATAAGAACAACCATGATTGTCAATGATATAAAAGGTCACCTTTGTGCGAAGATTGCCTATTTGGAATTTTAGACGGATCTTGCCCAAAGGTTCACTCTTTCCTTGATTAAATCCCAGAATAGTAGTGATCGTGGTTGAAAGACTATGCACTGGTATCTTCAATGCATCTAGCATTATCTTTGGCATAATACTAAGTGCAGACCCTGGATCTATCAGGATACGATCAACCTTCATTGAATCTACATATCCTGTATAATAAAGAGGACGATCATGTCTATTATCTTCCATTAGCATATCTTCCTGAGTGAAGGTAATATTTGGGATCAGTTCCAAGACACTATGACTGTGATGACAAGAGACTGATTCTGATTCTGGCTTCTTGAGAAGAGTTAAGCAAGTTTCAGCCTGCATCAGAGCTTCACTTAGAGTTTTTCGTGTCTCTTTGGAAAGACGCAAGAGTTCAAAGATTGACAGCCTGGCTGGTGTATTGGCTAATTGAGCCAATATATCAAAGTTGTAAGGCTTCTCAAGCCCAGTAGGAGATGACTTCTTTAGAGGTTTGTCAAATCGAACTTGTTGCTTGCCTTTGTCAGCCGTTGTTGGCTTAGGAGGAATTGATACTACAACTGGTGAAGATGTAGAAGGGACCTCTTCAGCAGATGCGGGTTATGCCGGAGTAGGTTCGGAAGAAGAAGCAGGATCCCTTTAACCTTCAGAATGATCTTTCAAATAAGCTTTTCCTGATTTGGTGCCTAACAGAATCTCTTCGTCAACAATGGGATCAAAAGATCCCATGTTGCAGATTTTGGTTTTGCCTTTAGAACGAGTTTTCTTCTTGGAAGATATCTCAAATTCTGGAGCAAGATCAGGATGGATCCACATAATTTCACCATTGTCAAGAGACAAGGGAATAAGACCTTCATTGGATGGAAGCGGGAGATTCTCAATCTCAAGGGTTGCTTTAGGAATCGGAATGACACCATGCTGTATTATCTGCGGAGGGAAATCTCCAAATCGGACTGAAACCATATTTGCCGTAACAGTCTTCTCATCTTGTTGCAAAGTGGCTACACCTGCATTGACAAGCTCTTGAATCTTACCTTTGAGCACATAGCATGCTCGAGTAGGATGTCCAATGAATCGGTGATAGACACAATACTTAGGATGATCAGTTTTATTGACTTCATCAGGTTTCTTTGGATCAGGGAGTTGAATTTTATTGCTTTTGAGTAAACTCTCAAAGATACTTGCAGTGTCATTTTCGTCAAAGGAATATTCTACCTTTGGACGAGGTTCCCTCGGTGGAGGTGCAGAAGGAGTAGGAGTAGATGTAGGTGGGGCTACATTGACAGCCAAAGATTCTTTATTTTTGTTCAAGTTAATGTTCAAAGTCTCTTTCGCTTTGCGATTGTTCTGGCGATTGCTACCACCTAAATTCTGATGCTCATCGCGATCAGGGTTAGACATTTGTACCCCCAATTGTTTGAACTTGTCGGCACTTAGTTCAGCAGCTTTGGCGTTGACGATGAATGAGGGCCAATCTTGGAATTGGGTTGATCCCGTCCACATACTGATAATAGGCAAAAGATTTGCCTTACAAGTATCAATAGTGACAGCAGCTGGAGTCCCTGGAGGCATTTTCAAAGCTTCACGGCGGAACCGTTCAATAAAGCTCTCAGCAGTTTCATTATATTTTTGTTTGATTTTGTTGAGAGCTGACATAGTCATATCATTAAATCCTTCATAGAACCGTTCCAGAAAGATTTGTTTAAGACCTGAAAAGGATGTGATGCAACCATCGGGCAAACTTCTGTACCAGTCGTATGCTACGCCGGCTAAACAACCGACGAACACTCTGGTAAGAAGAGCGTCATTTGGCTGAAGTTGAACAGTCATTACCTCAAAATAATTGATGAATTGACTCGGGGAAGTACTGCTATCGAACAGAGAGATTGTAGGGATTTTATACTTTGGAGGAAACGGGATGTCCTTCCATTCAACCGGATAGGGCTGTTTAATCCCCAACCTTTGTAGATTGTCTTTCTCTTTAAATGCTTCAAATTGGGTTCGTAAGAGTTTGACAGCTTCATTGGCGTCTTCTGATGAAGAAGAAGGAGCAGGTTGAGTTGTAGTGGTAGGAGGAGGAACAGCGTTGTAAGCACTACCCCCAGCTCCTGAATGACTAGGCGTAGTTTGTACTTGCACTTGTACAGGAGGTATTTGAGGAGGCACTACCCCCAGCCCAGTATTGGCAGGTATTGACGACGCTATGATCTCTGGACTAGTAATAGGTGCAGTTGGTAGTGTAACATGCTGTGCTACAATGATGGAATGCATACTAGCAACCATCTCAGCCATAGTTTTTAATTTGTCTTCGAGTGCAGCAATTCGTTGTTCCTGATTTGCGGAGGTTGAAGCATCTGGATCATCGGTGACAACATAAGCCGTTACTTCTCTCGGCACAGTGGAAGATACTGTTTGTTCAGGACTTTCACTGTATGCATCATAATCAGAAAACGAATCATCTCCTGACTGGGAAACAGGGAGATGACTTGAAGGATTTTGAGGAAGATTTCTTTGACCGATTGTATCTCGGCTTCGGGAACGGGTATGTTGAAATACTCCTTCAGAAGATTCTTGAAGTAATTCCAAATACCGTTGGCTTGGCTTACGGAGTCTACCATGCTTAGAGCATCTTTTACCCCCAGTGTCTCGGGAAGTCATGTTAACAGAAGCATACAAAACTTCGTCTTCTTCTGACATAGGTTCAGATTTAGCAAAAGTTAAACGATCGAAGACAGATCGTTTTGTCGTTTGACAACAGCATTGGATGATGACTTTATGATTACAGTGATGATCAGATGGTTGAGATGGAGATATTGAGACATTATCTTGTTTTTGTCTTAGATGTTCTCGAAGATCTACAATAGGACGAGGAAAGTTCCGAGGGATCTGTTCTTTGATAACATTTGGAACATGATTCCGATTCTTCAAATGTTTAGTCCCTTGAGTATACAGGGAAGTACTCACTTCATTGGCATAAGTGTCGGGATTTCTGACTTTGGAGATTTGTTTCTGATGATGTTTAACCTTCGGCATTGGCTATTTGCGTTTTACCGAAGTGGGTCGATTAAGATAAGTTCTGAGGTCAGCAAATTCACCCCCAGGAGTTTCTGTTTGAGACACTAACAGTTTTCCCTGTCTGGAATGACAAATTTAGAGAGTCGGGTGGTCCTGGAATTCTGCTATCGGAGTAGGCAGAATACCTCTTTGATTAGTACAAGTACTCTTATTATAAAGGAAAGAAGAATCCTCGTTTGCCAGAGTTCTTGAATTGATTGGAGCCGAGACACATTGAGATGGATCTTCTTCAGTAAAGACTGAAGAAGACTGAGAAAAGACTAAAGGGCCTTTTCCTTTGTTTTGAGATGAAGGGTTAGCTAAAGAGCGTTTCCCTCTGTTATCTTCCAAGTCATGAGACAAGGAAGTTTGAGAAAAGACCAATGGACCTTTTTCTTTGCTTTGAAGAGAAGGAGGAATAGTCAAAGGACTACCCTCAGTGGATTACGCAGGGGCAATAGGGAGTTTGGGAAGAGGAGTAGAATCTCTTCTTTTATTGTGAGAAGAAGGAAATTTAGCCAAAAGGCTGTTTTTCTTGGATTGTGCAGACTTGGTTTGCGCATGGGTGGAAGGTGCACTAGTCATTTGTGCATTAGAAGTTTTGGAAGGAAGTGTATCAGGAGTTCTTGTCTTAGAGTGCTTGGGATGCACCTTAGTTACAAGAGTACTATTTTGCGCAGGAAAAGCCACTGCCAATTGCGCCAGAGTCATAGGAGTCTTCTGTTTTGACAAGGCAGCATATGAAGTAGCCTGTGCAACAGTTGCAACAGATTGCACAGCCTTGACTGCAACAGATTATGCAGCAGTTGCTGAGACAGACTGTACAACAGTTGGCACAGCAGTTTGTGCAGCAGTCTGACTAGCAGATTGTGCAGCAATTGGTACAACATCCTTGGTGGCAAAACTGCCAGATTGTGCAGAATTGGAGACCCAAACTGAGCGCACTTTGCTCTTAGCAGAAGTGGCTACAGTACGGGGAGTGGTTTTGGAGTTGAGCATCGCCTCGTAGGCTGTCTGGTTGACCTTAACAACCAGCGTCTTCTGCGTCTTCCCGATAGACGCTACGTCACATTGAGTTGCTACTTCCTCGTCGGAGGAGAAAGTTGTCCCCAGCAGGGTCGCCATTTTGTTTGCAAAAACAAAAGTATAAAACTTTATTGATACAAACTGTAATAAAGATTACAAGAATTCTGGGAAAATTACAACTATAGGAATCCAATCTTGATGACGATTGCTTTATCCCTTAGACGATGTGAACTGTGAAGACGAAGCCTTTGAAGTTGAAAACAACTCTGGAAACTGAAGGCAAAAGCCTCTGAAGTTGAAGACAAAAGTCTCGGAAGAATGCAGCAGCACTTTGGCAAGAACTCCTGAACTCTCTGATTTCTGATCTCTGATCTTGATCCCCTTGAAATGAAGACTTGAAACTCTATTTATAGAGTTCTGAAAATAACTAACTTTCAGTTATTTTGGACTGCGCAAGCTGATTTGCACAGCACTGGATTGCACAAGCAGTTATTGGATCATGGGCCAACTATCTGGGACACATGGCATCATTTGATTGAAATGCACATGATCGTGCATAGACAGTTGCCACGTAATGAGCAATTGATGGCATGAATGCCACATGTAATTGGTCAGTTATATTGGTAGAATATGCAAAATGAACTGTGCAGAAATGGTTTGCGTAAACACGGATTCTGCATGAGTGGTTTGCGCAAACACGGATTGCGCTGCCACCTGTCAGCCGCCCTCGAGCACTGTGCGGCGTCAAAAACGAACAGCCTCCTCGTTATTCGTGTTGTCAGCTATCAGGAAGATCTGATTTGATTCAGTCAATGATAACTTCTGCCACGTCAGCCTGCGCAGTTGGGAACATGCGCAAACCAGTCTACGCAAAGTGATGTCTGCGCAATCTGTTGTCTGCATAACTCATCAAAATGATAAATATCTTGAATTTTTGACTTTGTTGATTGATGCAACTTGATTTTTTAGGACCTACAAGGCTGCAGCTAGCCGGATGCGAGATCTTGCTCGTACCTGGTATCAGTCAGACCCCAGGGTGGGAGTAGCTAGACAGACCTGGGAGGAGTTCAAGGGCTTCTTCAAGAAGAAGTTCTTTCCAGATTCAGCGCTCAGAGCCTTAGAGACGCAGTTCGAGAGCTTGGTCCAGGGGAGCCTCTCAGTAGAGGAGTATGCGGGAGAATTTGGCCGTCTCGGCAGGTTCGTAGAGGGATTGAGCGAGACGGCGAAGGCCCAGAGGTTCCGGAAGGGTCTGGTCAGGGAGGTCAAGTCCTTGACCAAGGGCAACAGGGATGCCACGTTCGAGGAGATTCTGACAGGAGCCTTATTGGCAGAGGATGATCTTGAGCTTAGGCTCAAGAGG
The DNA here is from genome assembly GCA_029216955.1 of Iris pallida. Taxonomy (NCBI): domain Eukaryota; kingdom Viridiplantae; phylum Streptophyta; class Magnoliopsida; order Asparagales; family Iridaceae; genus Iris; species Iris pallida. The sequence goes on from JANAVB010014600.1 coordinate 7,154,126, forward strand.
GGGCGAGACCCAGTTGGGGGCAGCAGTAGCGGAGGCCAGGCCAAGAGGCCTCACGTCCAGCACCAGCAGCCGAGGCAGTTCCAGCCGCAGCCGTTCCAGCAGAGGCAGCAGCAGCAGCAGAGACAGCAGCAGGCTCCTAGACAGCAGCATGTTATTTCTTGCCCTTTCTGTAAGAAACCAGGGCACGATTGGGGTGAGTGCCGGATGAGGCTAGGCAAGTGCCTACTCTGCGGTTCATCAGATCATCAGTTGAGAGAGTGTCCCAAGTCTGCGGGACGGACAGCTCAGGGAGCAGGAGCCAGGGCCCCAGTAGGCCAGCAGCAGGCTAGAGGAGGCCAGCAGGGGCGAGCTTACGCCATAACGTTTGAGGATGCTCAGGCAGTAGGAGAGGCGCTTGCAGGTTCTGTTCTTTTCGATTCCATTCCTACCTTGCCTCGTTGTTTCCATCTTGAAATTCAATTCCATCTGTTCCTATCTTTCCTATTTGTTGATAATTTAGAATCTGTATGTTTTGTTGTTGATTTAACCTTTTACCGAATCATATGGGCTAGGTCGCCTCAATTATGGAATCTAGAGTCTCCTATAGTTATATTAGTTGGTACGGCGAGGGCATAGTCTGTGTTGCAGACTCCATGGGTGCCGTAGCCTTACTTACTAATATGGTGAGGAAATTCTGATTATCATGGTTCTGGATAGACGCATATGATTATCTAATTATATTAGAATAATTTTAAAAACCTACTATTTCCATCTTTCGTTTCAGTCTTTCAAAATATATATATATAAATAGATTGGTAAAATGTTTTGATACTATTCTAAGACTTTGAATTGATTAGGGGTGTTTAACCTAGGAGGAGTACGACCATCTTAATTTCGAAGACGAAATTCTTTTAAGGGGGGTAGACTTGTAACACCCACTTTTCCAAAATAAGGGTAAATTTGAACTTTTGTATTTTAAATCATTAAAATATTTGATTTTAGTCATGATATGATTTTTGGTGATTTTTAGTTATTTTAAAACTATTTAATTGAGTGAAATGTGAATTGGTGTTTTGCTAGTGTAACATTAGTCATACATGACCTAGAAGACTAATCATGACCAATGAGACCTAATCATGTATTTAGGATTTCAAATTTCTACTTTTAAGCCTAGGGGTATTTTAGTCATTTTGACACTTTTGTGAAATTGTGAATTATATTAATTAAATATGTGTTAGTTAAATTGTTGAGTCTTGACCTAGAAGTTAGCCTAATCTAGATTGTTAATCATGACCCTAGAGACTAAGTTAGAGGGTTTCATTAAGTAATTACAATAGTGAAATATCTAGATATTTGTTAAAAGATATTTTAGGCTAAAGGTTAAAGGATGTTACTTTAATTGTGAGCCCTTAGATTAGCTAGAAATTGTTGGAAAAACCTTAGCCCCTCATCCTAAACCCTAACCCTAACTTAATGGCAGCCAACACACATCCCCACCCCCTATAAATACATCCCATTAATCATTTGCACCAATTTTAATTCATTTTATTTGCCTCTTTTGTGTTCTTCCCTAAACTTCTCCCCAAATATCCAAAACAACTCCAAATTGAGCCAAACTTCTTGCATTGGGATCCCCTACCATTGAGGATGCTAAGGGGAGCTAGCTAGCAAGGTTGCACAAGCATTTGGCATCATCATTTGAAGAGGACACCCCCCTACCTTGGTTTTCATTGAGTTTTCACTCAATAGGTAACATGCCCTAAAACCTAGTAATATTGTGATTTCTCTTCATGAATGGATGCATCTAGGTACCAGGGACCTATAGGCTAAGTTTGGTAGGAATTAGAATAGGTTTGGTGTCCGTATCGGACACGTATCTAGGTTAATATTAAAGTGTTTGATGTATTGCCTCTGTGAACAAAATGTTGTTATTTTCGAAAACTATTTGAACAAATTTCTAGCCCTATAGGTGCTGATCACGAATCACTAACACTGAGCACAATATCGTGTCGTGTCCGTGTCAAAATCAGACACGAACACGCTGCACACACTGCACTGCAAAGTATGGCAGTGTCCTGCTACCCCACCTAAATATCTTCCTGTTCTTGACACGTGGACACAAACAAATTGACACAGAGGAGGGGGCCATCACTGACAGACCCCCCTCGAGTTTTACGATACGTCGTGTCGTATTCGACACGTATTCGTGTGTGCACTGGATTTGCACTATGCACACACAGTGCGATTTCAGGCTCGGATACGGCTTGATAAGTCGGACACGGCGACATATGGGTCCGATTCAGGGTGCTAGGCCCCTAGCCCTACCCTAGGTGAACCCACATGTGTGATCACGAGATCTAATTCGTGTCGTGTCGTGTCCTAGACTCTCTGGAACACGTGCACGATACTGTCTGTTTGCATACTTGTGTTTTATGTATTTAGCTGATTGGACACGTTTGTGTCGGTTCCTGGACATGAAGTGTAGGGTATGACACTGACACACACTATTTATTATTTACCAACCTACTTTATATTGTTTAAGTTTGATTTCGATTGCCTAATGGGAAATTCCCATGTGTACTGATACTGTGTATATCAGAAACCCTCACTGATATTTCCAGTTTTGATTCTCGAATATGTTTAAATGATGTTTTATGTTATGGTTTTCTCTGAACATTAAAAACCATGTTAGGATATAAGGGCTCATGTGGTGGTTATTTGAATGCAAGGTATAACTGAGTTCACACATGTTATCTGAGAATTCCTGTGCTGTAAACTGAATTTGGCAAAACCTGAGAACTTTTGATGATCAAGTAAAACCTGAGTTTCAATGCTAACTAGAATGTAGATGACTGAGAATTTATCCATATATGAAACCTGAAATTCTAGTTAAGAGAAAAACTGAGAAATTCCTTGTTGAAACCAGTGCATTGAAATAGGAAATTGAGTTTTGTTTGTAATACATGTTCAATGGGTCAAAACCGAAATTTAGATAAATCCATGTATGAAATCTGAGAATGATGAATGAATGCATGAGTAGAAAACTGAGATTTCCCAAATGGTAAAACCTGAGTCCTTTCGAATTTTGATGATCAAAACAGTTTTGGTTAAGGTTGTAAGTTAGTTGTTTGTTAGTTCATTGGATGAATGTGGTTTAAACTGAAACAGGAAGGTCATTACTGAGTTCAATGTCCAATCCAAACAGGAGATCAAAACCTGAGTTTGTGTTGAAATGTTAACCTGTGTACATTTCACTTAACTGAATTGGGCTTGTATGTTGAGGAAATCTAAGATTTCCTTATGTATAGAAAACTGAGAATTTCCTATGTTGTGAAAACTGAGATAATGTTATGCATACCCTCACACACCCATTGTATGACACAGCCACACATAGCTTCCTGTACTATCAACCAAATTCCTGAGCACTCTTGACACACACACACATTTTTCTATCACTCTATGTACACACACTCTTCACTCCCTCCCTCTTAGCACACACATACACATTTGCTTTGTCTCACACACACACACTCACATATACACTCTCTCCCTTTCACTGTTTTATGTTTCCTGCACCTTGTTACCTGTCCATCACACACACACAAATCCTTGCTTGGACACACACAGGCCTTCCCTCTCTCTTTATGCACATGTATATATATATATATATAGTATATATGAATACCCATATATGAATGTGTGTGAAATATTTATGTATATGTGTACACATATGTACCTATGTGTTATGAGATGTCTCAGCATAGCCTCTAGGTATATTCCTAGATTAGATGATAAATCCTAATCTATGAGTGTATGTATATGTATTTTTGTGTTTAGCTTAAATGTTATATAAGTTGTGTGAAGTTGGTTTGACTTGTGTTATATAGGTTGTAAGGACTTGGTATGCTAGCATAGGCTAGTTTAGCCTTGATTAGACTAGTATGGTCTTGTTAGACCTAGTTTAACTATAGTTGACCTAGTTTGACTTCTAGGGTTGACCAGAGTTGACCAGGAGTTGACTTTGGCCTAGTTTGACCTAGAATCATGTAGAATGCATAGTAGGACTTCATTTTACTATTCTGGACTTGTTGTGACTTGTGCTGTTCTGATTAGGAGCCAGACACCACTCCTCGGATAGTACTTTCATATCGGACACTCAGATACCAGGCGAGTACATTCTCTGATCATTTCATACTTGTCACGATTTATATTCTCGCTCTAGATTACTTTTACTTGATGCTGTCACGTTATCATCACGGATTGGTACTATATGGATCTCTTCTTGGGATGTTATCCCCCTTAGCGGGCGCATCGGATACTTTATGACATGTGTTTCATGTACATCATGTATTCCTTGTTTCTGCGTTATTCATGTACACTCATGTTCTCTCATGTTCTTTTATGTACGTTCATGTACTTTCATGTTCTTTCATGTACGCTCATGTTTTCTCATGTGTTTCCTGTATAACCAAAACATCATGTACATAACGTAACTAGACTGGATCCTTGTGTATTGATTGTGGGTAGGGGTGAGTATAAATGGTAATGTGATTTACGATCATGTACACTCTGTTACTTTTCATGTTCATCATGTACAACCTAAGTCAATTACATGCCATCTCGTACTCTAAATCACTAGTCACTTACAGTTCTTACTTATCATGTATATATTTCCAGTTATCAAATATCTCTCCTGTTTCATGTACATCTTCTTACAGCGTTTCATGTATCTTACTCTATTGCTTGCTTTATATTTCCTGCCTTGATATGACCTGCATGAGATGTACTGTGCTCGCTCCTGTCCTGACTGGACCTGTTGAAAATATTACAGAGGATGAGGATGAGGCCCTTTGTGCTACCTATTATGGAGCAGGCTTAGACAACACCTGCGACCTGGCTCCTCTGGAGGACCCAGCTGCAGTTCAGGATACTACTCCCATAGTCTAGGCTAGTCAGCTAGGCTTTATCTTTTTCAGCATTGTTTTTGGCTTTCAGTTGTTGTTTTGAGATGTATATATTCTTTCATATTCTGTAGTTGAGACTTGTACTCGGAATGTTTGCTGAGATGTTATCTTAGACACTAGACTCTTGTGATTATCTGTACTTCATTTTGAGTTCTATATCATATCGTACTTTTCTTCCTTAGTTGTGATTGAGTTTATATTCTGCTATGTCAACCCCATTCGGGGAGTATAAACTGCCTGGCATTATATATTGTTAGATGTTGTGACCTAGGACAGCGCTCTACCGCTGACACTGTGGCGTAGGCTGGGCGTTGTTACGTACTCGTACCCTCACGGTGGACGCGGGTCGTGACACAAGTAAAGCACCCAATGAATGATCCATAGCACGAATATACATTAAAAATGGAATACCAGAGATTGGTGGTACCAAAACTGGTGGGTTCATCAGATACCGCTTTATATCATCGAATGCTTGTTGACATTTTTTGGCCCAAACGAAAGATACATCCTTCTTCACTAGCTGAGTAAACGGTCTTTAGAGTCCAGATAGATTCTAAATGAACCTCCTGATGTACACAAGTCAATGTTGGAATCCTCATAGCTCTTTTAAGTTGCGTGGAGGACGCATCTCTTGAATGTCTTTGATCTTCTCGGGATCAACATGTATACCTTTAGAGGTAATGACGAAGCCAAGAAATTTACCACTAGAGACACCCAAGAATGACTTGGTGGAATTCATTTTTAACTGATGTTGGCGCATTAGATTGAAGATAGTTCTTAAATCTTGGAGGTGATCTTCTTTTAGACGACTCTTGACAGCAATATCGTCCACATAGCATTCGACAGTCTTACGAAGATGATCTCAAAAGATGGTACTCATAGCTCGATCGTTGGTAAGTTGCACCAGCGTTCTTGAGACCAAATGGCATCACGGTATAGCAGTAGACTCCGTGAGGAGTGCGAAAAGAAGTGTGTTTTTCATCTTCAGGATTCATCCGAATCTGATTGTATCCAGAGAATCCATCCATGAAGGATATCCCTTCAAACCCACAAGTATTGTCGATCATGACATCTGTGATTGGGAGGGGAAACTCATCCTTTGGACAAGCTTCATTAAGATCCCGAAAGTCAATACAAACTCGAACTTTGCCAGTTTTCTTCAAGACTGGGACAATGTTGGCTACCCAATCTGGATATTGTTCTTCTCGAATAAAGCCACAAGATATAAGCTTTTTGACTTTATCATCAATTACGTCCATCATTTCTGGCTTGAATCGTCTTTGCTGTTGCTTGACTGGCTTTGCATTAGGCAAAATATTCAGTTTATGAGTAGCAACTTTGGAATCTAAACCTGGCATGTCTTCATAATTCCAAGCAAAGACATCAATGTATTCTCGAATAAGAATAATTAATTCTTGTTTATCCACCTCTGGAAGGTTCTTACTGATGAATATTGGACGAGGCGACCCGCTTTCTCCTACATCAATTTGAACCAATTGATCTTCGGTAGGAGGTTCACGTTATTCGAATCGGAGTTCCCATTGGGTATCCATTCGTTGAGCCCAAGGATTTGTTTCAGGATTTTCTTCTATGTCTTCATCATAGCCTTCTAGGAGTTCAACGGAGACCATGTTAGAAGATACGATCAATCGATGAACTTGACCGATGCTAGTGTCAGAATCCCATGATCTAGAATCAGAAGAGTTGGAACGCTCTTCATTATCGGATTCGGAGACTTCTGGGGATAAGACCGGAGGTGAATCATATCTGAGACCTCTTTTTGTCCTACTATAGTACATCTCTGATTTTTTTTTCGGAACAGCCGTACGGATATGAGTTCGTCTACCCTTACCATAGTTGAGGCCATTCTTGAAGTCATAACCCATCTTTCGGATGATGTCTTTTAATTGTTGGCTATAACGACGTAGTTGGAGACGTCCTATACCATTACTTTTGCTATCATCTGTATAGCTAAATTTCTGTTCTGGTCCTTTACTAAAAAGTATTGGACATTTGCCTCTCTTTCGAGAGGGGACAACAAAATATGAGTCATCTGGATATTCAATCAAGACCTCTGTCTGAAGAGATTGTACAACTCCTATTGTAAATGACTGAAAGCTATCTAGCATATCCAAATAGCATTTAGCATGATAAATGACATCAGTGTACTGGAAAGTAGATAATTTTTTATTGATTTGTACATCCATATTTACAACAAGACCTTTAGCCTTAGCAGGCTTGGTTAGATTGATTACAAGAGGGGAAGAAAAAGAACGTGGAGGAGGTTTGCTACGACGAAGGTCAATAACAAGCGGCTCAGAAGAGGTGAGCTACCTTTTATCCTTGTTACGACGTAGGTCGATAACAAGTGGCTCAGAAGAGGTGAGATCCCTTTGATCTTGACCACCATCGGTTGATTGCTTCCGGACTGGCAAGTGAATAGCTAGTGGTTTGGAGGACTGAGAATGAGAAACACGCCCTTTGACATGTATGATGAGGGTGTCATTGGGCACTGCTTCTTGGTCTTCTTCAGTGTCCAAAGCCAGTACTATCTTTCTGAACTCATCTTTATACATGCGAGCATCGTTACAATATACTTCAACACCTTTAAAAGGGTAGAGATCCGCAACCTCTTTTTGAACCTCTCCATTGTCATCAACGTACTTGAAACATTGATGGAGAGTTGAAGGAACAATGTTGTGTTCATGAAGTAATGGTCTTCCCAAAAGAGCATTGTAAGAGCAACCATGGTTATCTATAATATAGAAGGTCACCTTTGTGCGGAGATTGCCTATTTGGAGTTTTAGACGAATCTTGCCCAGAGGCTCACTTCTTCCCTGGTTGAACCCCAGGATGGTGGTGATTGTGCCAGAAAGACTTTGCACTGGGATCTTTAGTGCATCTAGCATTATCTTCGGCATGATGCTGAGTGCTGACCCAGGATCTATCAGAATACGATCGACCTTCATCATGTCGATGTATCCTGTATAGTATAGAGGACGGTCATGCCTATTATCTTCCATCAGCATATTATCCTATGTGAAGGTAATGTTTGGAATTAACTCCAACACACTGTGACAGTGGAGGCAAGAGACAGGCTCTGATTCTAGCTTCTTTAGAAGAGTTAGACAGGTTTCCGCCTGCATTAGAGCTTCACTCAGAGTTTCTCGAGTCTCTTTGGAGAGGCGCAAAGCTCGAAGATCAACAGCCTGGCCGGTGTATTAGCTAGTTGAGCCAAAATATCAAAGTTGTATGGCTTCTCAAGTCCAGAAGTAGATAACTTCTTTAGAGGCTTGTTAAAGCGGACTTGTTGTTTATCTTTGTCGGCTGTCGTCGGCTTAGGGGGAATTGGTTCTACAACCGGTGAGGATCCAGCTGGGATGTCCTCAGTAGAAACAGGTTGCACTGGAGCAGACTCAGTAGAAGAGGCAGGGTTTTCTCGAGTTTCAAAAAATTCCTGTAGATAGGCTTTTCCTGACCTGGTGCCCAGCATGATTTTCTCTTCAACTATGGGGTCAAAAGACACCATATTGCAGATCATTGTTCTGCCCTTAGAGCGGTCTTTCTGCTTAGACGAGGAAGGAGCCTCGAAGTCTGCAACAAGGTCAGGGTGGATCCATATAATCTCACCATTATACAGAGATAAAGGAACGAGACCTTCACTCCGTGGAGGAGGGAGATTCTCGATCTCAAGAGTGGCCTTGGGAATAGGGATGACACCATGCTGTACCATCTGTGGAGGGAAGTTACCGAACTGAACTGAGACCATGTTCGCGGTAACAGTCTTCTCATCTTGTTGAAGGGTGACAACACCAGCATTGACTAGCTCTTGAATCTTGCCTTTGAGCACGTAACACGCTCGAGTGGGATTCCCAATGAACCTGTTGTGAACACAATATTTGGGATGATCAGTCTTACCGACCTCGTCAGGCTTCTTCGGGTCTGGGAGTTGGAGCTTATTGCTTTTGATCAAATAATCGAAGATGCTCACGGTGTCATTCTCGTCAAAGGAGTACTCTAGTTTTGGGTGAGGTTCCTTCGGTGGAGGGGCAGAAGGAGTAGAAGTAGACGTAGGTGAAGCTACGTTGACAGCAAGAGATTCTTTGCTCTTCAAATTAATATTCAAGGTTTCTTTACCCTTGCGGTTGTTCTGGCGATTACCGCTACTAGATGTCGAGTGTTCATCCCGGTCGGGGTTAGACATGTGTACCCCCAGCTGCTTGAACTTGTCAACGCTAACTTCAGCTGCTTTAGCATTGACAATGAATGATGGCCTGTCTTGAAATTGAGTTGGCCCTGTCCACATGCTGATAATAGGCAAAAGATTTGCCTTACAGGTATCTATGGTTACAGCGGCCGGAGTTCGAGGAGGCATCTTTAATGCTTCTCGGCGAAATCTTTCAATAAAACTTTCAGCGGTTTTATTATGTCTTTGTTTGATCTTGTTGAGGGCCGAAATGGTCATATCGTTGATTCCCTCGTAGAATCGTTCCAAGAAGATTTGTTTAAAATCCGATAAAGAGGTGATACAGCCATCGGGCAAGCTTCTGTACCAATCGTATGCTATACCGGCTAAACAGCCGACAAATACCCTGGTAAGAAGAGCATCATTTGGCTGAAGTTGAACAGTCATTACCTCAAAATGGTTAATGAACTGACTCGGAGAAGTGCTGCCGTCAAACAGCAAAAGTGTAGGGATCTTGTATTTAGGAGGAAATGGGACTTCTTTCCACTCAATAGGATAGGGTTGCTTGATTCTCAATCTTTGTAAATTATCCTTCTCTTTAAAAGCCTTGAATTGAGTGCGCAAGAGTTTGACAGCTTCATTAGCATCTTTCGATGATGTAGAAGGAGCAGGCTGAATTATAGTGTTAGGGGAAGGAACAGCGTGGTAAGTGCTACCCCCAACTCCTGACTGACTGTGTGTGGTTTGAATTTGTACATGGGGTATTTGAGGAGATACTACCCCCAGACCTGCATTGACAGGCACCGACGATGCTATAATCTCAGGATTTGTAGTAGGTGCGGTCGGTGGTACTGTATGTTGGGCCACGATCACAGAATGCATACTTGCGACCATTTCAGCCATGGTCTTCAACTTGTCCTCCAGTACAGCTATTCGTTGTTCTTGATTTGCTGAACTAGAAGCGTTTGGGTCTTCAGTGACAACATAAGCTGTCACTTCTTTAGGTACAGTAGAAGACACCGTCTGTTTAGAACTTTCGCTGTATGCATCATAATGAGAGAAGAAATCATCTCCTGAATAAGAAATAGGGAGATGACCAGAAGGATCATGGAGAAGATTTATATGCCCGATTGTGTCTCGACTTCGGGATCGGGTGTGTCGAAATACTCCTTCAGAAGATTCTTAGAGTAAATCTAAGTACCGCTGGCTGGGCCTGCGAGGCTTGCCGTGTTTGGAGCACTTTCTACCTCCAGTATCTCGAGAAGCCATGTTGACGGAAGCATACAACACTTCGCCTTCATCTTCTGACATTAGTTCAGAAGTTGCAAAATTCAGACGATCGAAGACAGATCATTTTGTTGTCTGGCAACAGCACTTGATGACAACCTTGTGATTACAATGGAGTTCAAGTGATTGAACTGGAGGTGTTGAAATATTGTCCCGCTTTTGCTTAAGGTGTTCTCGGAGGTCAGAAACAATAACAGGACGAGAAAAAGTTTGGAGGATATATTCTTTGACAACATTCGGAACATGGTTCCGGTTCTTCAGATGTTTTGTCCCGTGAGTATACAGGGAAGTACTCACTTTGTTAGCATAGGTGTCAGGATTTTTTATCCTGAAAGTTTGCCTCTGATGCAGGTTCATCTTCGGCATTGGCCGCTTGCGTTTTGCTGAAGTTGATGTAGATCGAGGTCTATTGAGATAAACCCGTAGATCAGCAAACTCACCCCAGGGGTTTCTGTCTGAGACGCCAGTAATTTTCTTTGCTTTGAGTGGGATATTCGGAGAGTTGGGAGATCATGAAGGTCCACTACCGGAGTAAGCAGAATACCTCTTTGATCGGTACATTTTCCTTTGGCAGGGAGAGAAGAATTCTTGTTTGAGAGGATCTTTTTACTGATCGGTGCCGAGGCACGTTAAGATTGATCTTCCGAGGTAAAAACCAGAGAAGACTGAGAAAAGACCAAAGGACCTTTTTTCTTGTTTTGTGAGGAAGGGTTGGCTAAAGAGCGTTTCCCTCTGTTGTCTTCCAAGCCGTGGAACGTGGAAGTTTGAGAAAAGACCAATGGTCCTTTTCCTTTGTTCTGGGGAGGGGAAGGAACAGTCAACAGACTACCCCCAGTGGATTGCGCAGGAGTACCGGGGTACTTGGGAAGAGGAGCAGAGTCTTTCCCCTTGCTGTAAGAAGAAGGGAGATTAGCCAAAGGGCTATCCCGTTTAAACTGTGCTGGAATAGGAGGGATGGCCACTTGCGCAGTAGCAGTAGGCGCCTTGGAGGATTTGACAGATGGCCTTTTGGCCACAGAAACTCCAAGAGTTGCAGCTTGCGCAACAGGCATTTTGATTACAGAATGCTGAAGTTGCACTCTAGTTGAAGGGGCAGTTGGTTGTGCAGGAGGAAAATTTGTAGCAAGTGGCGCCAAGGGGAAAGGGTTCTTGCACTTTGCCAAAGAATCATAGGAAGTGGCTTGCGCCTTAGCAGAAGAGAGAGGGAGTTGCGCAATGGCAAAGGGTGCTACTGACAGCTTATCGGAGGAGACAGCAGGCTGTGCAGCAGTCTTGGGAGTCCACACTGATCGAAACTTGCTCGTGGCAGAGGTTGCAGTACGAGGGGTGGTCCTGGAGTTGATCATTGTTTCATAGAGAATCTGGTTGACCTTCACAACCAGCGTCTTCTGCGTCTTTCTGATAGACGTCATGTCACATTGAGTTGTCACTTCCTCGTCGGAGGAGAAAGTCGTCCCCAGCAGAGTCGCCATTTTGTTTACAAAAACAAAAGTCTTTTATTTCACAAACTTTAAAGAATAGTACAAGAGTACAATAAATTCTGGAAATGTACAACTATAGGAATCCGATCTGAAAACGATCGCTTTATCCCTTGGACGATGTGAACTTTGAAGACGATAGCCTCTGAAGAATGCAGCAGCACTTGGACAAGAACTCCTGATCTCTGATGATAATATGATCTGATCTCCTTAATGAAGGACTTGAAACTCTATTTATAGAGTTCTAGAAATAACTAATTTGTAGTTATTCTGGATTGTGCATGATGAACTGCGCTGGCGACAGACTGTGCAGACTGCAAACGGCGCTGGCCTATTGGACAGTTGCTCGATTGTGGGCTAACTGCATTCAGATGCGTGGTATTGTTTGATTGAAATGTGCTTGGTCATGTACAGGCGGTTGCCACTTGGCGAGCAATTGATGGCATATAAGCCACGTAATACATGTCAGTTATTTGATGTATCGTGCTAACCGAATAGCACTAGCTTCAGACTATGCTTCCTTCTAGTCAATGGATAGCGCTAGGATTTAGACTTGGTCAAGCTGCGCTGAGGTTGGACTGGCAAACTGTGCTGAGGTTGTACAGCTGTTCTTGAGCGCTGTGCTGCACAAGAAACGAACGGACTCCTCGTTTTTTGGGCTGTCAGGCTGTCAGATGATCTGATCTTTGTCAGGTAATAATGGCATTGCTACGTCAGCGTAGCGCGCTCTGGTGGTAGCGCAGTTCAGCTCGCGCGTTCGATTTGTAGCACAAACTGTTTCTTGCACAGTCCATTTGAAGGGTGCGCAGTTGAGAATTCTCTGCCTATTTGATAGATGCAACTTGATTTTTAGGACATACAGCATCCGACGGAGAAAATGGTTGACCTAATAGCCACAGCCAGAACCTTCAAGCCGGTTGGAAAGATGGCATCCACCACCAAAAATTCAAAAAAAGAAGCACAAAAGAAGTCACGGCCATGACCACTAGGTCAGCCACGAAACTCATCAAACCTTCCTCTCCACCAACCTCAAAGCTTAACATCCTTTGTTGAAATGTTAGGGGCCTGGCGAACAACCTTACCTTGAGAAGATTAAATAGGCTCAAGAAAATCCACAGAATTGACATGTTAGTGATCATTGAACCTAAAATACTTTATAAGAAACTGAAATCCATTCAGTTACAGTTAGGCTCTCCTCTGCTATCGTCGGATGTCATGATATCTGGATCTTCTCCGAGGTAGACGTGAAGATTGGCATCATCCATGACTCGAGGCAGGCGCTCTCGTGTTGGGTGGAACATCCCATGCTCAAGTCCCGCCCCCTCTTGTCTGCACTCCATGGCAGTTGTGATATTTTGTAATGCAAACACCTTTAGGATGCCCTGAGGGACACCCACCTTAATCACATCAACCTCCCTTGGCCCTGTATAGGTGGCTTCAACGCAATTACACGTAGAGAGGAGAAGTCTGATGGGCGACCCCCTCCTCTGACGGCCATGCAAGATTTCACCAACTTTATATTCAGTACCAACCTGTCCCTCCTTCAGTTCATGACAATGCCTTCACCTGGTTTAACGTACAGGAAGGTGCCTGGCGGCAATATTCCCGTCTCGATCGTTCCTTCATCAATACTCAGTGGGCATACATGGGGATCATCTCCACCCTCTCGCATCTCAATGCTACTGAATCAGACCACTCCCCTCTTCTCATAGAAATAAAAAAATTCGAACCAGATCAAGAAAAGCTTTCATTTCTTCGACCTCTAGAGCCATCAACCATAATTCAGAAACATCATGGCAGCTGCTTGGAGTTGCCTTGAAGAACCCCCTTATCCGTGTGGCTGCTAAGCTGAAAGCCACTAGAAAAGCCCTCATCGTCTGGTGTAAGGTAGCTTTCGGCGACATCTTACAGGTCATCCATACTGCTGAGGACGACATTACCCGTATGGAGATATTATTCGCTATCGACAGATCCTCCAAAGCTCGTGCTTCCCTCAACCTCACCAAAGCGCTGCTGAAGTTCCGGCTGAAAGTCGAGACAGAATTCTGGAAATAGAAAGCTAGGCTAACATGGTTCATCGAGGTTGACAAAAACTCTAGCTATTTTTACTCCTGTGTTAAGGGGTGTAGACAACAGCTTAACCTTCACCAGATCGCTGACGAGAGTGGATGTATTATTAAAGATCAAAGGGGTATCCAATCGGCCGTGACTAATTTCTATTTCCAGTTGTTCACCAAAGAAGCCATCAACAAAGATAAGGAATTCCTCGCGAAGATCCCTCGATTGATTGAACACAAAGATAATACTCAGCTGCAACTCATCCCTTCCGAGCTTGAAGTCAAAGGTGCAGTTTGGGACTTGAACGAACATAGTGCTCCTGGACCTGACAGATTCACTTGTATCTTCTTTAGATCCTGCTGGGACATCATCAAGTTAGATATTTATGAGGCAGCGACTGCCTTCTTCCAAGAAGCCAGGTACCCCAAATCGATTTCATGTGCTAACCTGATTCTCATCCCCAAGAAGGACAACCCGGAGACCTTCAAAGACTTCTGTCTTCTGAGCTTGTACACATTCACTAACAAAATTATCTCAAAGATTACTACCAACCGTACGTCAGGGCTTCTCTCCAAGATTATCTCAGAAGAGTAAAGCGACTTTGTTCATGGGCAGAATATATTAGACAACATCCTGATAGCTCAAGAAATGATCACCTGCATAAAATTTCTGTCTAGCGGAGGGAACATTGCCATCAAGCTGGACATAGAAAAAGTGTATGACAGGTTCGACTGGAAATTCATGATATGGGTGTTCAGAGCCTTCGGCTTTTCTCAAACTTGGATTGACATAGTATGGAGATCGATTAGTAATTCGTGGTTTTCTACCGTACTTAACAGCCAAGCTGAGGGATTCTTTAAATCTATTCGAGGAGTCAGACAGGGAGACCCACTATCATCCACCATCTTCATCATTGCCGCTGAAGCCCTTAGCAAAAATCTCAACAAAATGGTTGGTACCCCCCGTTTCCAGTATTTTCATGTCACTAGCGGATGCCCGATCATCACCCACCTGGCATACGCTAACGACATCCTCATTTTCTCCTCAAGCGATGTTGGATCAGTAAAAGTGGTTCACAAAACAATTCAGAGATACACCAGATGCTCCGGTCAGCGTGTCAATCCCAACAAAAGTATTACCTTCACCCACCATTGGCCAACAGAGACCACTCCTCTACCCTCACTAATATCACTTCCTTCTCAGTCGCTTATCCACCGTTCTCTTACTTAGGATGCCCGCTGATGTATGGCTTCCAATGCGGGTATATTTGAAGGGCTGGTGGGCAAGATTAGAAAAAATTGAGGGATAGCACAGCGGGATATTATCGCCTGGTGGGAAGATGATTTTGATTCAGCATGTCCTCTCCTCCATCCCCATATATACCCTAGCTGCTTGCTCTCCCCCGAAGAAGTTGCTTACTTCTATTGAAAAACTTTTCGCCAAATTTTTATTTGGACGCTGAAATGACAAGGAGCATCATTGGGCCAGTTGGGACAACATGGCCAGTCCTACAGAGAAAGGAGGCTTGGGATTCTGCAGGCTGTCACACGTCATTAATGCTTGCTCCATGAAGATATGGTAGAAGGTTTACGAGAGCCATACTATCTGGGCTAGGTTCAAGAAGGCAAGATATTTCAGGTACACTCATCCTTCTGATGCAGACTTCAATAACAGACCTTCGACGTCGTGGCATCTTGGCATCGTATCCTTCATGGAAGGCTTCTCGTCGAGCCTTTAATTTGTCTCCAACTGGGCTCGGGCGAATCGTCCTTATTCTACGAATGTTGGTTTGGGGATGCCTTTCTTTCACAACTTCCGGCAGCTCCCCCCAACAACGGGATTTGAGATACGTGGGATATCAAGGGCGACTAGAATTGGAAGAAGTCCCGGGAGTAGATTAGGGAGGACGAGCTATAACGCTGGCTGCTACAGGATTGAAGGTTACGACGAACCCTGATGCATTAAGGTGGTCCCTCTCGGCCAACGAAGCTTTCTCTCTAGCTTCGACGAGAAGAGTGGTATGCGATATTGGAGCATTTATCCCCATCATTAGACCTTTCTGGCTATCTTGCATTCCTAAAAAAATATTCTTTTCTGATTTAGAGAGCGTTCCGCAAAAAGCTCCCCACGATCTTCTTGCCACGATCTCCATCTCCAGTTTGTACAACATATATATATATATATATATATATATATATATATATATATATATATATATATATATATATATATATATATATATATATATATATATATATATATATATTTTAATTTATTTATTTATTTATATATATATATATATATATATATATTTATTTATTTATTTATTTATTTTTTAATTTATTTATTTATATATATATATATATATATATATATATATATATATATATATAATATATATAATTTTTTTATATATAATATATATATATATATATATATATATATATATATATATATATATATATATATATATATATATATAAATATATATATATATATATATATATATATATATATATATATATATATATATATATATATATATATATTTTATATATATATATATATATATATATATATATATATATATATATATATATATATATATATATATGTATATATATAATGGAGAGCTCCGCAGCTCCCCCCATGGCTGCTCGTGGAGCCACCCCCCTCCCTCCCCTAGGCCGGCCTCCCGGCGGCCCCCCTCTGCACCCCCTCCACTGATCCCCCCTCCCCTCCACCCTTCCATGTTGCTCTCCTCCCACCCCCCTTCCGGCCAAGCCCACACCCCCTAGACCTTATTGCGGTCCTCGGAGCAGGTTGTCCGCCCTCACCCTCCCTCCGGGGTGCGACTTGCTCGGCGGCTCTCCAGGTCCCCTTTTCCCACTGGCCCCCCTCAGTCGTCGCCCCCCGAGCACTTCTCTCGATGTTCCCTCTTCCCCTCCGCCCGGCCTCCGACGGCTGGCCAACCTACCCGACGCTGTTAGGGTGGCCCCTCCACCGGTCGATCGCCTCCCTCCTCCGCCGTCGGCGGCTGGACGTCTTCGGCCACCAGCTCCTTCGGATCTCCTCCAACCTCTGCCCCCATCGGGGCCCACACCTGTTGACCGGTCAACCTAGATTCGAAATTCAACTACCCTCTCGCCTGCCGCTTGTAGAAGCATGGAAAAGGAAGAAGATTTTCTATGCGGCTCGAAATCAACATGGAGCCTCATGCGGCTCAAAACCCAGAAGTCTTCATGCGGCTCAAAACCCAGAAACTTTATGCGGCCCAAAAGCAACGGAGAGCCTTGTGCGGTTCGAAATTAGCCTAAAGCATTAAATGTTTCCTTATGCAGCTGGCCATAATTACTCTGACACAAAAGTGACTGCTCTGACAAAGATGACAGCTCTGACATGAAAATAAGACATGACGTATTCCTAAAAAGATGAGAAAATCATCATGATATCCGGCACAGTTCACGAACCAAACGAAACTCTTTATGCGACTCAGTCATGAGACACCTGTCATGCGGCTCGATCAGGAGACATTCTGTATGCGGTTCGGCTATGAGACGTCCTTTATGCGACTCGATCATGAGACATACCTCATGCGGCTCGGTCATGAGATATTCCTTATGCGGTCGTGAGACATTCTTCACGCGGCTCGGTTATGAGACGTCCTTCATTCGGCTCGGTTATGAGACATTTTTTATGCGGCTCGGTTATGAGACAGTCCCTCATGCAGCTCAGCCAGGACACACTTTCCTACGCTCGCCACATAATAGTAGTTGAGACACGTGGCAGATATTGACCAAATCTTGATAGTTGAGATTTACTGCGACAAACAGATCATGATCATTCTCAACCAACCCCCAGCTGTCCACTATAAACTGAGTCTCGAGGCACAGTTACAAGGATGTGGCCCAAAATTTGCCACGTGACTGTACATCCCATCCCTCATGAATTCCTATAAATAGCATGGTGTTATTCACTTGCAAGGACACACATAGATAGTGGCGCACATGAGAGTACACAAAGCTCAGAAGCAGACTCTTCCCTTCGTGTCTTCAGAGAGCATTTCTTCACCGGAGCCGAGATTGCGTTCGATCGCCCAAGGAGTAAGGCAGAGTTGATAGCACTTTCCCGAGCCTCTACCGTCACTCCCTAGAATCAAAACTAAATAATTGTACTTAGATTGCTTTTCCTAGGTTTTGTTCCTAGGCTTTCTTTTGTACAAGCGAGTTTGTAATTGTGAGTCAAGTTCGGTCCTCCTATAAAATTGTTCTGTTCTACGACAATCGATGGCAAACACGATGGCGACTCTGATGGGGACTAACTTCTCCACTGCTGATAAGTTGGTGACGCAATCGGACGCAGCCAAACTCGGCTCCACGTAATAAATGCTTGTCATTCGTTTCAACCAGCAAGCGTTCGAATAGACGCTCTCCGAAGGGAGCGCTAGCCCAATCGAGAAGCGGGCCGACCCGAAGAAGGTCCGCAGAGCGTGGAGGCCAAAAACTGCCGCCTCTGTCCAAACTCTGGAACAAGCTTTCTCGGCTGCTCAAGACGACGAAGAAGAATCACATACGGCCCCACTTCAGGTCGCAAAGGACCCTTCTATCTCCAAATTCGGCAAAGAAAAATACTACGATGCTAGATTTGCTGGGGCAAACGGGAACTCCATGCGGTCCAAGAAGAAGCCGCATAAGGGTGTGTGCCGCAAAAAGAATGTATATGCGGCCACCAGTCCTAGACGCAAGGAGAATACATATGCGGCCAAAAATCTCGGCCGCAGGGAAATGACCTATGCGGCATCCAATCCCAACCGTCGACCATCTGCTCTATGCTGATCGGGTTCAGTCTTCGATCGCCTCTCATTCGGACCTGACCTCAGAAGCTCCAATAAGGATACGCCATACTCTATGCGGCACAGCTTGGACTCTTCCTACTACGTACCCTCGGGTGCTAGAGTAAAGAAGTCTAGGACAGCGCGGGCTCGTCGAGCTCAGTCAGCTGTCCCAACTACTGACCATCAGAGAGTCCCGCTAACTGTTATCTGGGCCTCTGTTGGAAAGTTGTATAGAACTGCCCGTATCCAGCCCCCGGCAGCAAACGTACAGGGTTGTTCTCAAGAGTCTCTCAACAATGATCGAGGACAAGTGCTTTTACTAGCCCCGTATCAGGGAGCAAACATGATACCTACATACTCGTGTGCTCAGGATTCCTGGGCCCACAAAATGAGTGCAAAGGTTGATCGAGATGTCCTTGACTTGCGAGATGTGATCCTTCACAAGCGCAAGGAAAGAGAAAAACCCTTGGTGTGCAAAGAGTCCTTCCATGGACGTCACTGCACTCAAGTTATTGTCAATTACTGCTGCAATAAGACAGCAGTACAAGAGGACCGGCAGTCCGTCTTCCAACGACTGCAGCAACCAGGACCGGTCCTACAACAAAGTTCGGGAGACGAGGCACTTCCTTTCGTCTCCTGTAATTCTATCCGGAAGGTCCCTGCCGGCAAGTGAAGAAAGAAAATAAATACCTCCAGCCCGACAATCTCAAACAGCACGGCCAAGAAACTCTCATCTAGAGGTTGTCCACAGCCGTCACAAGAGGGGTTTATCAAATTACCCGCTCAATAACGACATCTTCATCACTTGGAGATTCATCATCTACATCCCTGGGGTAGTTGGAGCTGGGGGCAGCACTCCTCGGAACATCTACAACAATCCGATGTTCCAAGAAGATGAATCAGGGGAAACAATCTCCCAACAGATACAACAGACTTAGACGTCCCTGAAAACGTCCAAGACGAGGCAACCTCCTATGCAGGGGGTAGCACCTCCTTCGAGTCTGAACCAGAGGAGAATATTCCCATATACCCCGACAACTTCTCTATGCGAGGGTATGATTCGGATAGCACGTCTTCTACAGTTCCTTCCACTTCTCCTTATGTGAGGACGGTGTTCATGACTGATAACAACCAAGATGGTCCCAGTGATCGACAGCGCCTCGACACTCTTGAGGCCACACTCCAAACCTTGGTTAAGTCAGTAGATAATATCAAGGCTGCCCTACCGGCCATACAAGCAAGGACACCTGGTCAAACAAGCTTAGGTCCTGCCGTCAATATGGACTCAAATACAACCGTGCCAACCTTGGACAACAATCTACCCAGAATATCAGCTCCCACCACTGCAGAAGAAGCTAGGGAGGCAAGAAGAGAAGTCCAGGAGCTTCGTACAATGTTTCACGCCCGAGAATTCTCTCAGGACCTCAGGATACGACAGTCGTATCCCGTTGCATGGAGAGATGTCCCCTTCCCTCCATGATAAAAACCGTTTAATATCAATCTATATGATGGGAAGACTTCTGCGAGCTGGTATATGACCTACTTCGAGGTCACAACAGACCATCTGCCGCATGACGATGCCATCCTCACGCGATTATTCATCGGGGCATTGGAGGGGGTCGCTTTCGATTGGTACCGTAACCTGCAGGATAACTGCATCCATTCCATTGTCGGCTTCAAACATATATTCTTGAAAAGGTTCTACGAGGTGGGACAAGATGTGACGATGTCAAACCTTATGGACATCATTCAAGGAGAAAAGGAACTGACAAGGAATTAAATCGAGCGGTTTCGTCAAACCGCGATAAAATTGCCCTCTGGTAACCCGGACTCTTCTTTAATTGAGATTTGCCAAAAGAGGCTACTCCACACAATCAGCCTCTGGATGGGCGAAGATCAGTTTAAAGACTAGAAGGCCTTCAACATCAGCGCCACTAACGCAGAAGCAAAATTGAAGAAGGCTCGCCAACTGGGGTTTCATATCTCAGATGGAGATGATAAGGGAAAACGCCCTAATACCAACAACAACAACGATGGTAGTTCCTCTAATAATCGGAACACAAAAGGCAAGCAGGCTATGGTTGCCGATACAGCCTAGAAGCCTGAACCAAAGCAGGTAGAGTAACAGTGGCCTCAGGTGACCTACTCCTTCGACGATAGCCATGTCAAGCCCATCTTTGACATGCTCTTGCAAGGGGATATAATTCAGCTACCTCCACCGAGACGTGAGCCTCGACTTGCAGAGATGGAGAGCCCGAAGTACTGTCACTTCCACCGCTATGTCCACCATGCTACTCAGGACGGCTTCCAATTAAAGCGGTACATCCAGATCCTCATCGATTCTAAGGCTCTATCCATTAATTTCGAGGAGGTAACTGTGGCTGCCAACATGGTGTCGGTCTAATTCGGCAGCTTCCATCCAACGAGGACTCAAGATGGTGTAGTACCCATCCCCCGGGCAACAATGGAGGTCACTATAGTATAACAAAAATACTATATTTTTCACCAAATTTTAATGATGAATATTTTTTAGGCAACTATTATTTAGTCACAACTTGTTCAAAAAACTTTGTCTCCAACAAAAAAAACCTTTAGCAGGAATAAAATAAAAATTGGTGGCCTAAGATGGTAATATATTATTCTAAAGGTAAATTTAGATCCAAATCATATATAGTGAAACATAGAAGATTGTAGGTCCAATAAAAAATATATAATTATTTAGGTATATTTTTGTGGGAAAAAAATAATAACCCTCCAAAATTTCAGATTTCCCTCCATCTCTCCTGTTTCACAAAAAAAAAGTTTCTCCAAAAAAATAGAGGGACCGACCAGCCCTCCCCTCATCCCCAATCCCACTCGCTCTTCTCCCTCTCCCTCTCTCTCTCTCTCTCTCTCTCTCTCCCCCCCTTCGCTAACCACTCTAATGTCTTCAATAGTAGCCATCCCGAGCTAAGCCTCCGTCGAAAATGGTAGTGGTCAATAGACCGCGAGTTCAACTCCCTATCCCTCCTCTTCCTTCTTTCCCTTAGAGAAACTCCTCTCCTCTCCTCACCACTCCCCTCTTCCTATCTACCAAAAAGAGAGGAAAAAACTTCAAATTTTTTAGAGGAAAAGTTCATCATCCATGATGCTCAGAAGCTCCGGTGGATCAAGCGTCGGTGAGAACAATAAAAAACCCTATTTTTTTTCCAGATCGACCAATTTTTAAATCTAAAATCTTATTTTAGATTATAATTTTGTTGAAATAATTAGATTCGTCATGTATCCTCGATTGAATCTAGTATTTTGATCGCAGTTCAATTTTAACCCAGTTCTTCCGTCTCCTTCGAGCGGCTTCGGCAGCTCCGACGGCGGTTGAAATAATTTGATTCAACGACTTTTATTCTCTTTTCTTCAAGTTTCTACGTGTTTCTTTGAACTCATGCTGGTTTCCTCGAAGACAGACATCTAAACTAGATGCTCACGAATCTGGGTTTTGAGTCTTCGAATGCTTTTTCATGAGCTTAATTGTTAGTTGTTCCATCTCTTTAAGTTTGATTCCAGCTTTCTATGCCCTGTTCGAGATAGACATAGAATGTTCTGTCAAATAGCCAATCGATCATCCGATAGGCTATTGTACTAGTATACCTTATAGGTGTTTGTATTTATGTCTGGTCGAATATGAATACATTAACTTCTATTGTATAGGCTGCTTTATTCCCTTGCATACTGCCGAATATGAATACTTTTCTGATATTGTTTAGCAAATGTCAAAAGGTCGAGAATTGGCTCGGGATAGCAGGCATAATATAGGATAGCACTCTTATGAAAGAGTGCCCACCATAATATAGGATAGCAGGCATGCTTACAGCAAGGATGCTAATATATCTCAATCTGAGAATTGGCTCATTGCAGTTTCTGTGATAGAAGTTACTCTAAAATATTTGCTACTGTCAAATGATTCTACTTCATCGGCTTTGGCAGTGTATTCACGGGTTCTTTTACCCAATTACTATATTTTCTCAAAGGTCTACATTTTAAGAGTGTTCTGTTGTCAGCCATACTTGAACTACATATACGAAAAAACCCTTTACTTAGTGTATAACAATTTTGTTTCTTTTTTAATTTGGTCCTTACAGAGCTAGTGCTTAGGAGGCTATGTTAATGCTGAATAGCTATATGTCAGGTGCTCAAAATATTTGTCTTTTATGGGTCGTACTCTAAATAAATAGGTTAAGATTAAACAGTTGCATATTGTTTGAGTGAACTTTTGTCCTGGTTCTATGAACTGAAGGCCTTTAATCATTTTTCTGTTCCAGGCACAATAGGATGACAATCAATGGAATGTAAGCTATTATGATGATGTATATTGATACCAACCTCCTGAAGACCCCAATAGGTATTCATATGCAGCTAATCTAGGATATGTAAACTATCGGTAGCAAGGTAATTATCAGCAACAACAGGTATAAAATTCTTGCTTGTAGCTTATCAAGCATCAATATGATACCATTATTTTTGCAACATTAACTTCTGATTTTTTTTATACTATTAACACTTTCTTCTTGATAATTTTTAAATATTGTAACCTTGTGAAACTCATTGTTAGTGAATCATATACTAAAATCTGTAGTAAACTGGTAATTAAGAAACCTTTTCGATGACATACATCATATACAATTATGTTTCAGCTGGGGAGGCAAACCTAGGAATTATAATTCTTGGAGTTGTGCAAATAAAATACCAAGAATCCATGTGCTATTCTAATAACTAAAAGTTTATTCCTGAAATTCCAAGTAGAAGTAGTAGTCATAATGTCTTATTATTTTATTTTTTTGGGGAAAACTAAAATTTGAAAGATTCATAGAAAAATGTTGCAGCTTGAAGTTGTCAGTTTCTAGTTTTCTAAATGTTTCATTCATGGACTTGTCTACTTCATGCCTAGAGGGGTACCTCTCGTTAAGTTCAGTGATGAACTTCTTACTTTTTGGCCATTCAAATTATAGTAAAATGTTGGACTTGTTGAGATTTTTCACATGTTTTTCTTCACAAAATCTAAGGCTTCGCCTGGACAGATATCTTGGAAGATGCATGTTTTTCCGGCTGATTTTTCACATGTTTTTGTTACTTTTTTTTCACATATTATTGTGGACAGTATGATTTACATGTTCAATACAATAGAACACTACGGTCACACTACAACAAGATTCAAACAAAGGCCAGATCATTCATCTCTCACCAAAAACCTAGAGAGTTTTGGCTTATTAGCAGCATGAACTATATTAGATGTTGATGAATTTTCATATGCTAGAGCTGCTACATTTATCTTTAACCGACTTGTAAGCGTCCTACAATCTCCTTATTATGAGAAAATCTCCATGTTAGATTTTAACATAACCCCTTTTCTGAACTGAGTGTGGCTTATTAAGATGTAATTTGCTTTTACTTCCAACCTTTCTTTTCTTTCCTTTTAAGATGCTAGGGTAGTGAATTGGTCATTTACTATGCAACCTTTGTAACCTTCCAATTGATGTCAAAGTTAACTATGTGGAGTCTTTTACTTGGTCACTCTAGATTTCTCACCATACAATTGTATTTCAATTCTCCTAATTTAAGCTGCAATACAAAGTTTCCTTAGCTCTGACTGGTGCAATAGGTCAACACATGTGGCTTTCCACCCTTGGAGGACAGAGATGTATCACTTTATGTACTTATGGGACTGGACGACTTTGGTGCTGGCTTACAGTCAAAGGAAGAAACTGTAACCTTCTACAATCTATCTATATTTGTTTTCGTCACTAAACAATTTATGTTTCTTAAAAACAAACATAATCGCATTTTGCTGACAGATATTTCCATGTCTACTTCCTATAGCTCAGACTCTCAAACTTGGAGAAAAAAATAGTGGATGACATGTTTGTCATCCTTTCAGATGTATGGCTGGACAATGAAGAGGTAACTCAGTGATTTTGTTAATGCTCTTCCTTTGCTAAGCATACTTGTTCTCAGAACTTTTTGCTCTTTTTGTCCGTAGAGAAGACTATGGAAAAATTGGCTGTTGTGCTAGATGGTTACGAAAGTCTGGAGGTTGTTCCTTATTTGTTTGTTCTGATGGGAAATTTCTGCTCTCATCCCTGCAACCTTTCCATCAACTCGTTCTCAAGTCTTAGGTGAGGACATTTTCTGGGGCTTAGTCTTTTCATGCTCAAGATTATAAGATGTACAGTATCCAGTAAACATGATTTACAGAATGCAGTTCGGAAAACTTGGGGAAATGATCAAAGCTCATCCAAGAATAAAAGAGCAAAGCAGATTTTTATTCATCCCAGGACCTGACGATGCAGGTACTAGCCACATTGCCTTCCTTCTTTGTAGTAGTCTTTTTGTATTTCTCCACCTTCACCATTCCCACTATGAAACTAGCACCAACTTATTTCTGTTCTTACTTTAGTGCTTTACTGGGTTATCGAGTATAGGATTCACCAACCTAACCAGAACCAAGTTATGGGCTGACCCAATAAATTAGTCATGTTACAAGCATGAAATAGGGTTCAAATGGTTCAAATGTAAATTAAAAATACAAAATATAGAGTGTATGAATTTATATATTGTAAAAAGTGTTTTGTCTGCTGTAGGTTTAAATTGCCAGTCTGCATATTCACATACATGCCCCGGATCACCGATTGTATCACAGGAATAAATGTAATCGATTCTTTTGGTATGTGTGGGGGAGACGATCTCTTACTTCCAGGTTCCCTTTGACACTTGTGGTGTTGTAGGATAAAACTTTTACCATGCACTTGCATTTATTATTCATACCAATTGGCTGTACGTTCAGAGCAGTCAATTCTGACACACTTGATAGAAACTTTACTGGCTGGACGTTAACTCTGTCTGCTATTTGTGTTACATATCTTTTTACTTTAAAACTAGCTACTGTTATCAAGGAGGTCATGGAGAGAGCCTTCAAAAATTCAAATGTGAAGTCGTTGAATCATTCTTCCTTCCTGAGATTTAGATGCTAAATTGTCTTGCTTACTCAACCTATCACTTTCTGATTTAAAGGCCTATATTCCAAATCTTCAATATCAGGTATATGAATAATGGTACTTTATATTATTATCATTTTTTCCTCCCTCTTGATTTTATTCTATCGTTTGGTGATTTTATTCTTCTTTTATCTTTGTTGGGAGTTGTCTTTGACTCATTGGTGATAAGAAATGACTCTATATAATGCAAACCTAATTACTGTTTTGGACTTTTATATGATATGGATTTGTCTCTGCGGATGATTGCTCAGTTGAAACTCTTTTGCTTTCAGGTGTTTAGGAAGTTTGGAGTGGATAAAGTTGCTTTCGTGCTTCTGGGAAATCCTAACGTATGTCGCACAAACATGGATACAACACCCATTTTGGGCCCTAGTGTATCTCCTATTTAGAACTTATCCATCTTGGTCTTGTTTATATATTTTCTTTGTATCTCAATATGGAAATTCTTTCTACTTTAGGGAAAAGATAGGTTGCCATTTTTAGGAGTTCTCTTATGTAATTGTACCTGATTTGTGCAGATTGGCCAAGGAAATTATAGCAACGTTTAAAGGGCTCGTGATATAGATAAGGAAAATTTTGTTGCTTTGAAAAAAGTGCAATTTGATAACTTGGAGCCTGAAAGTGTATGCTTCTTGGCAATGGAGATTCATGTTCTACACTGACTTGACCATCCAAACGTAATGAAGTTAGAAGGCTTGGTAACTTCACGAATGTCTTGCAGTTTGTACCTTGTTTTTGAGTACATGGAACATGACCTTTCTGGGTTTGTATCTCTCCCTGGTCTCAACTTCACAGAGCCACAGGTATGTTAGAAGTTTATTTGACTACCTGTATGTCTTTCCTTTCATATTATTTTCAAATATTTGGGGATAAGTTGTGTTAAGCTTAGATCCGTTCTGTGAGGTATGCTTTAATTCCATTGGTATAACATTATAAAGGCCAATTGCCATCTTGAATTTTCATGGTATGCATAAAAAATTTTTGTATTACAGGTTAAATTTTACATACAATAACTACTATGTGGCCTTGATCATTGTATTACAAGTATCACTACTAGGCACAATGATGAAGGTAAGGAAGGATGGTGATAGGCTAAGTAGCTAATGTAGACATGTTAAAGGTCTCCCATTGGACATACCTGCAATCTTACCCACTTGAAACAAGTAGAAGAAAATGAGGGATGTACTATTTTTGTTTGTTTCTATTTCAATTAGCTTATATTGTAAATTTCTCCTCTGTTGTTTTTCTATTTTTCTTTGCAACCCTGTAACTAAAACATGAAAACTTCACATGGCGTTGAAGCCTGAAAAAAAATAACATAATATTGTAGTTAAAACTTTATTGAGTGGATCAGAAACTGAACAATGCTTACAAACCATTCTGTTTAGAGTGCCTACTCAAATTAATACTTAATTCCTTTGAGCAGCGTTAGGTTCCCAAGAGATTTTGTGGTACACATGGGATTGATATTTTCTCGGTCATAATAATTGAAAGAGATAAGTTAATGTTTTTATTACTCTCTTGGTCGTCACTAAATAAATACGAGGGTCTGAAATTCTGAATATGTAATTTAACGCTCTAAATTTTCTATTCTGCAACTAGTTAAGCAAGCCATCTTTCCTCGTGTTAATGGCTTGGCCCTTAAGACTACACTTGCTGCATTATGTAGAGCTCTTTTTCATTAGTTAGATATTTATCAATTAGTGCACTGGTAAGGCATCACTTTTCCTATCCCAATAATTTACTTTTCGTCAATTGTCTGGATCGAGCCATGGTTTTTTTTACACTAATGATTTACCCCCTATTTTTGTGTAGGTTGGATGAAGGAAGAGGATGCTTTCTGAGGAGTTTTGGTTGTGGATAGGCTCGAAGGGAGCTAAATATTAGATAGTCAACATTTTGGGATATATGTAGCTGACTACACTGTTAATGTTTAATTTTTGGACATATGTTTGGTACTATTTCGTTGTTCTACATGGAGAAATTAAGGATTTTGAATGTTCCGTACTACTTCGTTGTTCTACATATATTAGACAGTGAAATTAATGAATTTACTTATGTTCAGAATTCATTCTGTGATTGATTCGCATTTAAATTTTTGAATACCTGCATTTTGTGTAACTGTGGCATTATCTGCAATAGTATTCTGATGTGCTGCATTCTGCAAATTTTTGAAATGCTATAAAAAAACAGATATATATCGAAACGCTATTAACAAACAATAACATACATGAACGCAATTAAAAATAAACAGCGTTCAGGAACGCCATAACACATTTATAGCGTTAAAAATGTTATTAATGAACTATAGCGTTCGTAAAGGCTATGTAAACTATATAGCGTTTGTAAGTGCTATAACATGTCTATAGCGTACATGAACGCTACAATATATTAATAGCGTTCATGAATGCTATTAAAGTTCTATAGCATTCCTAATTGCTATAACTATCATATAGCGTTTCAAAACGCTATACATTGTCTATAGCGTCAATGAACGCTATAATCCATGAATAGCGTTCGTGAACGCTATAACTTTATAGCGTTCTTGTACATGGGGTTATTATAGCGGGGGCATATATAGCGGACGGAATATGCTATAATATGCATTCTACAGCGTTCAGCGCACGCTATCATATCCCATATCTGTTGTAGTGCTAATCTTCCACCTCCCCGAGACCAGATGACTGGGCTGGTGCCTCTCACCACGTAATGAGGGGAGGTCATGTGGGTCCACCCGAACTTGGTGCCTGAAGTAACTCAGTCAACATCATCCTCCACCGCCAAGAAGAAAAGCGAGAAGGCTACGTCTTGCCACACAATCTCAGCCAAAGCCGAAGAAGTAACAGTTGTCGTTACCTGGTCCGGTGTACAATCTCGACCCATACGTGTTACTCGGCTGAAGATTGTCAACCGGCCACTGCTGATGCCCCAGGACCTTCTCAGCCTCCGCTGGCCGACAAGCCTAAGCAAAAGGAGACCCGCTTCAACAAGCTGCTCCGTAAAGACGCAACTCAGGGGCTGGAGAGGCCTTACAATTTTGACATCCTGGCACAATTGGCCAACACACCAGCAAAATTGTTATTATATGAGCTCTTGAGGCTCTCCAAGGATATTCGCGTCGCACTGAGTGAAGCACTCCAGAATGCTGATGCTTATTTGGCTCGAGAGCTCACCAGAGGGTTTCCAGGACAGTAATTGTATATGTGCAATGCCCAACATCATGTTCACTCCGCAGGATATGCTCATCAAGACCAACCTGCACGATCGCCCTCTGTATCTCACTGGATACATCGGCAACATCATAATAGATCTGTAACACCCAGTTTTGCAGAAGAGGATAATTTTGAAATTTTATATTTATAATTATTATTTATTGATATTTATTTATATTATGATTATTGGTGATTTTTAATAGTGTAACCTTGGAGACTGGTTGACCTAGAGCCTAGCCACGTGATTAGGGTACTTTGTTTATCTTTTCTAGTTTGAGAGTATTTTTGACATTTTTGGGGTTATCTGAATTTATTAGAATTTATTTGAATTTATGGGATTTTTTAGAAATTATTTTGGAATTGTTTGAATGAGGGTTGACTAGGTTGACTTTGACTAGCTTTGACTTTGTGACCTAACCCTAGTTGAGTTGGACTTGGCTAGATATGAGACCCTAGGTTAAGTTAAGTTAACTATACTCTAGTTAGTGAAATCAATTAGGAATATAGAGATTAGAATAGAAAGATTTTGAATCACAAGTCATAAATTGTGATTTTTGAGACATTGTTTTATGACTAAGCCCAAAGCCCATTAGCCAAATGCCCAACCCTAACCCTAACATTAATTGTCCAGCCACTTAACCCATCCTAGGGATTCCCCCTTATAAATATTCTCTTAGAAATTAGGGCTAGCCTCTAAGGAAGAACAAGCTTTAGAAAGAGGTAATTTCTCAACTTCTAAAATCCCTAGAAATTCTATTTTAGCTCTATTTTCCCTCAAACAAATTGCAATGGGTTTTAAATGAAGTGTTCTTGCTGTTGTTACATGTTATTCTCAGATTCAAATCAATTTGGAGAAGTTTCACCATCAAGAGGAACACCTCTCTTTAGAGCTTTTTGGGATTTTGATACATAGAGGTAACTTTCAATATACACCATGAAATTCTGGTTTTATTGCATATCTAGGGAGCCCTAGGCCTAACCTAACTGTAGGAATAGGAAACCCTAGAATTTGAGTCCATTTCGTGTCCTATATGGACACGTATCAGTCCTATAGTGTAGGTATTTGTGAAAATGCCACAAAGAAACTTTTTGTGTCATTTTCAAAATCCATTTGAATAGGATTGTAGATCTAGGGTTTCTCTTGAATTTTTGTATTGACACATAGGTGTTTCGAGTCGTGTCGTGTCCACACGAGGGACACGAACACACTGGAACTGAGTCCAGTTCTGTCCCCTGCTACTCGAGTGCGAGTGCTCGCTGGACACGAAGTTTGGACTCGTGCCACTTGGCATAGACTAAGGGGCAATAACTGATAGTCTCCCCCTTGAGTCTCGAGTCCAATGGTTTTGTGTCGGACACGCACGAGGCCTCGCTTTGGGATTACACTGACACTGTGAACTGGATTTTCCCTCACTGACACGGCTTGTTCAGTCTGACACGGTGACACGAGGACACGATTCAGGGTATGTCAGACCTAGGTCTACCCTAGGTGCACCCACTGACACGAGCACGTGTCTTAATTCATGCTGTGTCGTGTGCACGACATGCGTGCACACGTGCACGATGCAGTACACTGAACAGTACCAGTTTTGCACTGTTTTGGGTTTTAATTCGATTAGACACGTTTGTGTCCTTTTGTTTGGACACAAACACCTTGTATGACACATATACACTGTATATTTTAATTACCAACCTATTAATTTGTATTTTAATGTGTTTTCAATAGGTATTTATCAATTACCCAAAATTCTGAAACAGTGTATCAATTTCCTGATTTTTTCCAGTTTTTAAACATGAACTTTGTCATAATTTTAGACCTAATTAATGCTGTTAACATATTGGTTTTAGTTCCTAAATTGATTCTCCTATAGGTAATCTATTTGTGTGTCGAATTTTGTGTTGTTTGGTGGTATATTGTATTCAAAATGGGGGTTTGAACAGTGGAAAAAAATTGGAAACTGTTTCAGTTTCATTTTCTGATTTTGTGCATTGAATTCCTTTCCTTCCTATGCTGTTCATATTTCCAGATTTCACATTTCACTCACCCTCACCATCTAAAACACTCACCCTCACTCTTCATCACACACACACACATATTTCACTCATCCTCACTCTTCATTAACACACACACACACACACTATTTCACTCTCTCACAGCTCACTCATAGTTTACACACACACCTATGTGTAACCCTTCACACACACACACACATTCCTCACTAACTCTCTACCCACACACACATATACACTCTCTATTATATCATGTATATATATTTATATATATAATATGTATTATGTATATAAATAATCTATTTATGTATGTGTGTGTAATGTATATGTATGCATATCTATTTAGGTATATAATGTATTATGTAGATATGTGGATACATATATGTAGGTATCTTATATATGATAATATGTGGATGTAATATTATATATGTATTATATACATGCATGTGTGATATACATATAGGTAGCCTATGTATATATATATATATATATATATATATATATATATATATATATATATATATATATATATATATATATTTACTATGTGAATTCATGTGTAGGCCTAGATGTAAACTAGGTTGTGTGATGTTTGGTTTGACTTGTGTGGTATGGGTTGTAAGGACTTGGTATGCTAGCATAGGCTAGTTTAGCCTAGTTTAGACTGGTATGGACTAGTTAGGCCTAGTATAGGCTAATGTAGACTAGTATAGGCTATATTGACCTAGTTTAGACTTGTTAGACCTAGTTTGACCATAGTTGACCAAGTTTGACTTCTAGGATTGACCAGAGTTGACCAAGAGTTGACTTTGGCCTAGATTGACCTAGACTCATGTAGAGTGCATAGTAGTACTTCATTTTACCATTTTAGACTTGTTGTGACTTGTGCTGTTCTGATTAGGAGCCAGACACCACTCCTCGGACAGTACTTTCATATTGGACACTCAGATACCAGGCGAGTACATTCTCTGATCATTGCATATCCTGCTTAGAATTATTTTTCTGTATTAAATTACTTTACTTGATACTGTCATGTTGGTCACACGGATTAGTACTATATGGATCCCTTCTTGAGATGTTATTCCTTCAGGGAGCATCGGGTACTCTATGTTCTGTGCGTTTCACTTACATGGCATATCACTATGCTTCTTTGGTTCTTTGATCACTTGTGACATATACTCTTATGATCACAGAGTCTTCTTTGAATCCTTATCCCATTTATTAGGTTTTCTAGAATCCCTATCCCATTTATTGGGTTTTCCAGAATCCCCATTTATGGGACTACTATGTACCACCCTTCGGGGGCTTTTATATGGAATCATAACATAACCTGGTTGGATCCTTGTGTACTGATGGGGGGTACGAGGGAGTATAAATAGCCATGTGAATAATTCTAAAGTAGAATAGCCATGTACGCCTCTTTAGTATAGCCATGTACAAATTAAGCCGTTCACATGTCGACTTTGTACTCTAAATCACTAGTCACTGATAGCTCTTTACTTATAGTAGATATTTCTATTACAGTTCTCTCTCTGTTTACATACTGCATTTCTTCAGTATCTATATCTTAATTTAGCATGATTATATTTTCTAACCTGCTATGAACTGTTGAGATGTATTGTGCTTGCTCCTGTCCTGACTGGACCTGTTAAAAATATTACAGAGGACGAGGAGGAGGCCTGTACGGATACCTTTTATAGGACAGCTCTAGCTGACGACTTTATCCTACTGCCTAGAATAGTTTAGTTAGGCTTTATCTTACTTATGTTGTCTTGAGACTAGTAGTTAGACTTTATTTCTGTCTTTAAGATCTGGGTTGTATATTCTTTCATATTCAGTAGCTGAGACCTTGTACTCTGGATATCTGCTGAGATGTTATCTTAGACTATTTGATCATCTGTATTTTTCTTGAGTTCTATATCATATCGTGCTTCTTCTTCCTTAGTTGTTATTGAGTTTATTTGCTGCTATGTTACCCCCATTCGGGGAGTATAAACTGCTTAGCTTATATTATTAGATATTGTGACCTAGGACAGCGTTCTACAGCCGACACTGTGGCGTAGGCTGGGCGTTGTTACGTTCTCGTACCCTCACAGTGGGTGCGGGTCGTGACAAGATCGGATGCACATTGATCCCGGTTCTTTAATAAGCATCATTCCGAAGAGCTTGCTTCGCCTCCTGCGCATCCCTATGCATCGACTGACACCTACCAACACTGCCATCAGTGGTTTCAATTCATAGAGAAGCTATCCTATTGGAAAGATTTGCCTGAAATAGCAAATTGGCGACCTCCAGTCGGAAGTGACTTGCTACGTCATAGACGCAGATACGTCCTACAACATTCTCTTGGGGCGTCCTTGGATACACGATTATATGTTCGTGCCCTCCATATTGCACCAGTGCTTCAAATATGTCGACAAACATGGCTTCGTAAGAATGGAGTTCACCGACGTCGATCCCTTCAAAGGGGTTTAATCCTACTATTCGGATGCCTGCTTGTACAAGAAATCAAGAAAGCACCTGGTTGAAAAGAATGCTCAAGATCAAACAGAGGCTATAGTGGGATCAGAAGAACCTCTGAATATCCATCTCCAGGCCCGTAAACCAGGCAGGACTGTACCTCTTATAGCCACTGTGCATAAAGAAGTAACCAGTCTACTGGTGCTCACTGCACAAAAGGACCAAATGGTTATCCGACTTCCAAGGTCTAGCTAGGGGCCGAGACCCACTGTGGAGCCAATAACAATCAGACTGCCAAGAGCCGGCCAACAACAATCAGAAGAGATAAATCCTTCGGTTAAGCCGATGGTCATTCGTCTCCTCAGGAAAAATTGACAGCCCAGTACTGAACCAAGGATTGCTAGTGAACCAACGACCCCACGTCCAGCACCACCAGTGGAACCTTTGACGATCAAGCTGCCCAAGTCATCCTCCCAATCTTCAATAATACAGGGGGTGGTTGAAGAGGAGCTAGAGCTAGCCAAATATATGGCTGCACACACTGATTTTCCCTCTATCGATGATGCAATAGTGCCAGAGAAGATACCTTATTTTATTAATAAAGGGTTATCTTTGAACTACCTCGAGCTTAACAAGCTTCGTATAACGTATGTTATAGAACACGGTATGGGCATCAACTTAAACACACAAGTGACAAATGTCTATACCACGAACCAACTTACTCCCGTGGAAGGTGCTTGCTTCTTAGTCGCAGGAAAGGATCATCCAATCATCTTCGGCCGAAAGAATAACCAACAGTCCTTCAGGCCAGAAGAAGTCGATTTCGAGCCCGGCACCGAAAGACTGCCACTTTATCTATATAGTTTCCGATCCAAGTACCTCATGCAAAAATAAGGGTATGATATGAAGACTACACCAGGCTTGAACCACGGCACCGGCCGGCGATTACCTTCAAAATTGCCAGTCCCGGCTGGAAAACTATAGGATTATTACAGCGATTACCTTTGAAATTGCAAGTCCCGGCTGAAAAACTATGGGATTATTACAGCAAGACCAGACATATTCTAGGCTATGTTACACCTGCAACAACTCCTGAGATCTCGGATGAGGAATGCGAATGGCATTCTCATTCGACCAGATCGCCTACTTTTGATTCAAATGTCTGTATCGGGGATGTACTCAGGCAAGCTTGGTCTGTCAATATGGCATTTGCTGACGCCTACGAAGGAAACGACGACATACCCGAACTTCTTGAGTTAGGGCCTTGGGTCCAACAGCTAGATGTGCAATGGGAGAAGCGTTTCGAACAAAGAGATCCCCCTACCGAAGATGAGGTTATGCAAGTTGACCTCGGCGATGAATCCTCTCCAAAGCCAATCTTTGTTAGCAAAAGTCTGACAGACGAAGAGCGATAGTCGCTATTGCAACTTATCAGATAGTATATCGACGTGTTCGCCTAGAGTTATGAAGACATGCCAGGGCTAAACCCCGAGATTGCACTCCATAAGCTCAACATTCATCCGGACGCAAAGCCGGTCAAGCAACAGCAACGACGGTTCCACCCAGACATCATGAATTCTATCGAAGTTGAGGTCAACAAATTAATAGCCAGTGGCTTTGAGGAACAACATCCAAACTGGGTAGCCAACATAGTACCAGTCCTCAAAAAGAATGGAAAGATCCGAATTTGCATCAATTTCCGAAATTTGAACGAAGCATGTCCTAACGATGAGTTCCCTCTTCCTATTACGGACATGTGATTGACAACACATGTGGCTTTGAGCATATGTCGTTCATAGATGGCTTCTCAGGATACAATCAAATCAAGATATTTTCTGACGATGAAAAGCATACATCATTTCTAACGCCGATTGGCGTGTACTGCTACGCAGTCATGCCCTTTGGTTTAAAGAATGCCGACGCCACATATCAATGAGCTATGAGTATCATCTTCAGAGACCACCTATATAATACAGTGGAATGTTACGTCGACGACATCGACGTCAAAAGCCACTCTAAGAAAGACCATCTGCACGATATGAGGACAGTATTCGACCTGATGCGAGCACACAATTTAAAGATGAATCCTACCAAATCCATCTTGGGGGTATCTAGAGGGAAATTCTTGGGTTTTGTCATTACCTTCCAGGGTATCCATATAGACCTTGAGAAAACAAAGGCAATGATGGAGATGGGTCCCCTGAGAAATCTCCGTGAGCTCGGAGGCCTTCAAGGAAGACTAGAGCTTATATCAGGAGGTTTATCTCTAACCTCTCCGGACGATGTCAACCACTCATACACCTCATAAAGAAAGGCGTCTCCTTCGTATGGGATGAAGAGTGCCAACGTGCCTTTGACAATATTAAAGAATATCTGTCGAAACCTCCAGTCCTGGTGGCCCCGATTGCTGGAAAGCCATTTTTGCTCTATGCACGAGCGATGGAGCATTCCCTCGGCGCTCTACTAGCAGAAAATAATGATCAGGGGCATGAATAAGCTATCTATTATCTCAGCCGAATGACGATAGGACCTGATCATAGATACACCACCGTGGAGAAGGAGTGCCTCCCTTTAGTGTTCGCCATTCAGAAGACGTGAACTATGTTTCGGGACAGACCATCCATGTTTTATCACGAGTTAACCCCCTCAGGATCCTCATGACCAAACCAGGTGCACTCATCTCTCGCCTCGCTACCTGGACGATATTATTGTCCCCCTACGACATGATCTTTGTCCCGCAGAAGGCTGTTAAAGGTCAAGCTTTGGCAGACTTTTTAGCGGCCCATCCAGGTTCGGAGGCAACTAGAGTATATGAAGAGATTCCAGACGAGGTCGCAAATTCAAATATGGCTTCCCATGATACCTTCTGGCGAATGTTCTTCGACGGTGCTTCAAGAACTGGGCCCAAGGGCAATATCGTCGTTGGAGTCAGAGTAGTACTGATTTCTCCCTCTGGATTGTTGATCAATCGGGCATACTCCCTTACGGAACCTTGTTCAAACAACGTGGCCGAGTACAACTCCTTGGTTATCGGCCTTCGACTTACAAAGGAACTGGGGGTAGAATACCTGGAAGCATATGGCGATTCACAGTTAATCGTTAATCAGATCCGGAGTTCATATGATGTTCGCCATGAAGACATGATCCTATATCATCAAATAGCAATCGACATCATTACGTCCTTGGAAGGCTTCTTTATAGAACATGTTCCTAGACTCCGGAATATTGAAGTCGATACCCTAGCAGGCCTTGTCGTTTCCCTGGCAGTTCCAAGTCAAGCTCATCATTTGGTTAACGTAATAGCCCATGAATTGGTTTGTCCTAAGAAAAACATGTAATTTGCTATAAGTTATTCTGCCATGACGATCGACGAAACACAGGACTGGAGACTTCCGTTTATTGACTTCCTAGTCTATGGTATCTTGCCGAAAAATCTAAAAGAAGCCACTTCTATTAGAAGACGTTCTCTCAGATTATTCTACGATACAGAGACAAAGATGTTGTATCGGCGATCCTATGATGGATTACTAATCTGGTGTTTGTCAAATACGGAAGCCAAAAAAGCCGTACGCGAAGCTCACGACGGTGTTTGCGGGACCCATCAGCCTGGCCCTAAATTACAAGATCGCCTTCGCCGAATGGGCTATTACTGACCTACGATGGTAGCAGATACGATAGACTATGCAAAAAAATATAAAGCTTGTCAGATCTACACGGATTTCATATATTAACCATCCGAATTCTTATATCCGACGGTGGCATCCTGGCCATTTGAGGCATGGGAAATTGATATCATTGGTCCAATCACCCCGTCTTCATCCAGAGGACACCGCTTTATACTCGTAATTACGGACTACTTCTCCAAATGGGCGGAAGTTGTTTCGCTTGCAGAAGTGAAGACATCAAACGTGATCAACTTCGTCAAGCATCACGTCATCAATCGCTTTGGACTACCTCGAAGGATCATCCACGACAATGGTCCGCAGTTCGCAAGCCACGCCTTCTATCAATTTTGCGACAAACATCGAATTCAGAATGTTCTTCAACACCATACAACCCGACGGCTAATGGTCTGGCTGAAGCATTCAATAAAACCATAATCAAGCTTCCCAAGAAGTTCGTGTCATCAAACAAACGCAACTGGAATGAAAAGCTTGGCGAATGCTTATGGGCGTACCGTATTACAATCCGGACAGCCACTGGGAACACACCATTCTCTTTGGTATACGGAAGTGAGGCAGTTCTCTCATTGGAAACTCAAATCCCCTCGCTCCGCGTCGCCCTCACTTACCGACTAACGTCGGATGATAATTACCGTCGTCGGCTACAAGAATTGGAGGCCTTAAATGAGAAGCACCTGCTAGCTCAACAACGAATCGAGCTTTATCAAGCACGTATCTCTGGAGCCTTCAACAAAAAGGTCAAACTGAGAACATACCAAGCAGGCGATCTCTTCTTGGTAGTTCGCAGGCCGATGGTTATGACTCATAAAACTGCCGGCAAGTTCCAACCCAAGTGGGAAGGCCCATTTATCATTGAGGCTGTATTCTCCAATGGTGCATACCGTCTCACAAAGCAAAATGGAGACTTGCTCATGATGTCCATCAACGACAAGTTTCTGAAGAAATATTATGTCTAAACGACAAACTTATACTTTGGTCACCCCAAATGAATTCATTTCGCATCTTCAGGGTAGCAAGTCATGTATGATCATACCTCTGAACTTCCTCCCTAAAAAAATTTTCCTCAGAATCTATTACCCGCACTTTTAGTGCATAAAAAAGGGTAACAGGTCCACAAAATTCCCGAAACAACCACGTCGATGTCACCTCTGAGTTGTTTCTCTTCCATCACAAACAAATAACCCCTTACATAGAACTTCCACATCCATATTACCTCTGAATTGCTCTATGTATCCTTCATTGAGTCCACTCCTGCCACGTCCTCATTACCTCTGAGTAGGAAGACTCCATCGTAAAACTCCCATATTTACCACATCCTCATTACCTCTGAGTAAGTACGTTGATTTTCTCTCGACTTATTATCCGTACCCAAAACCAGGATACGTCAAGGATAATAGGCCCACAAATGTCCAAAGTTGACCACAAATGTCCGCAGCTGACCACAAATGCTGTACTAGGTCCTCTAGTACAAGCACCTCTTTCTTCATCATCACATGCCTCTGGAGCCCAGTTGTTCCATGGCATTCTTTTGCCCAAAACCAAGAACTTCTATGTCCACCTTACTACGGAATTCTTCAATGTATCTATATTGGGCCCATCCCTAGTATGTCCTCAGTACCTCTGAGTAGGAGGGTTCTATCATCAAACCTGATGTTTACCACGTTCAAGTAAATATGCTTGGTTTCTCTATAGAACTTATTATCCATGCCTAAAACCAAGGTATGCCAAGGGTAATAGGTCCACAGAAAGTCTCCCAGTGGGGCAAGTACCATAACACCAAAAGATACTGTACAAAAACAACAAATACCACAAATAATGGATAGGGTAAACATACTCATTCATTTAAAGTCAAAAGTGCTACATAAAAAAATAAAGGAACATAATAATAAAAGAGAGAAAAAGCTGATTATGGTTCGGAACGCACAGTTCTCTGAGCCGGTCCTTTAGCTTGGTTGTCGACCGCTCAATCCTCAGTGTGGCCCGGCGCTCGACCTCTTGAGTCAACCTTTCTGCATCCTCTAGATATGCATAAGCCTGCCAACGGTCTTCAAGTTGATTCAGTGCACACTCCAGGGCAGCAGAGGTTCGGGTGACATGGTCGGTCACCCGACAAATTAACTCCTTATTATTGCGGGAGGCCTGGAGCTCAGATTCTAAAGAAGCTAACTTTATCTGAAGTTGGAGGATCTGCTCCTTGGTATCGGCTATCATACGAGATGCGGCCTCTTCCCGAGCCAAACAGTCCTCTCCTCTACAGCTTAGTTGATCATATCTCAGAGACAGATCTTGAAGGTCCTTCACTAGAGCAGGCTTAGACGTATCTAGTACCGTCTTTACATTTTTAATGGCTGTTATAAGGAAGGCGCGCTCCTGATTTATTGCCAAAGACATATCAAGTTGTCGCAGCCCTTGAAACTGAGCCACGAGCTTATCAGCTTCTACTAATTTGGGCTCCAAGAGGTCGACCATCTCTGCCCCGCCAAGGAGTGTTCTGAGAAGTTTAATTTGACCGCGGGCACATTGACGAGCCAGTACAAAAGATGTCCCTCTTTCTAGGGCAGCTTCGACCCCTCGTTTCAAATGGCGGTAAAAACTCTCAATCACGTCCTTCGACGATTCGTCCAGAACTTCTGAAGAGGACGGTGTTAAAAGAAGAGTAGCTGAGAGAGTGGAAAATGGTTGCAAAAAAGATGTACCAGAACTTGATGCCCCTATCACTAGGTATATAAGTTTCGAGCGATAAGACTCTTGAACAGCAGTCATCTCCTCTTCTGCAGCCCGAAGGATTCGAAGACTTGGCAGTACAGAAAGATCGACCTCCGGTGATAAAGCCACATTAACCGAGGAAGGTGCAGGGACCATTTCTCCCCGCCCCGGCAGTCCCACTACTTGTTCTCCTGAACTCGACCCGGCAAGAGGTCCCTCGATCTGAGCTGGAGGAGGAAGAGGCGTACTTCTTTCTACTAGATTCCCCTCGATAACTTCTTCCACGATAATGTCCGTTGTCGACTGTGAAGGAGCAGGACCTGTGTGTCCGGAACAACCATCGATCAACTTAACCTGAAGGATATGAAGATAGAGCAAATGTCCCTCCTCACTAGTCAAGACAGGACATAGCTTACCAGGGGAAGGTCGCTGAGACTGAGGCTCACTCACAGCCACCATAACCTCTTCAATAGTGGCACCTGGGACACTTACAACTGCTTCCTCTGTCCCAGCCACTCCGAAAGTGGACACAACTGGGTTGGTATCAACCAGCCGAGTTTCAGCAGCCTCAGGGATTAGTTCAGTAAAGCCCACATCATTCCTGGTTGAGATGTCAGCAGCAGGAGGAATCTCAGCCGTCGTCGGGACGACCGTGGTGGAAGGAAGCTCGACAGTCATAGCACCAATTAAGGTGGCTATAACAGGGTCAACCTCAGAAGTGATAACCAGCTCTGGAGAGTTCACTTCTCCTCACGCCTACAGAAAAAAATGATGATCAGATTATATTTCAGAAAATAAGAACTAAAAAGGGTGGTCGTAACTCGATTCACCTCTGAAATGGCTTCGACATCATCACTTCTCTCTCTAGTGCGCGGCACGCGAGGCTTGACCGTGGCCCATTTTTGGGAGCGAGTTCTGTCGACGATAGAGGACTCATGCCTGCTTCGTTTACGTGAAGGACTAGGCACAACAGGGGGCAGATCTGCCACTGAATCGCCTGCAGGAGGAAGCAGGTTATCAGGGTCATCCTCCTCGTCCACGTTTATCGACTTCGAGTCAGACACCTCAACTGTATTCCCCTTCTTGGTCCTCGTCTGGAACTCTTTTGGCTTCTCCTCAAAACCAGTACCGGTAATGAAGCTGGTACTTGGGTCAAAATCACTAGGGACTTATTTACCATGACATGGTACAGGGCCGCCATGTACAAAATATGCCCTGACTCTCTAGCATCATGTACGGAGAAGCTGGCACTGGTATGAACCATGCTATAATAATGCCAAGCCCGGTTGCCGTCTAAAATGCCACCCTCGAAACCCAGACAGGAACTAGGATTGTCCAAGAATATTTGACTATACCCAAATTGCCAAAAGAATTGACTAGGTAAGTGAGGCTCCAAAAAGACAGAGTTACGATTACGATACACCAGATGTGCAGGACGGATATTCAGTAACCTGCGGAGCAACTTCTCAGACAAGAAATGGGGAGACGCAGTACCGTCAAGATGTACGCCTATTACTTCTTCATCGGTAAAGGGAGGAACAAACACGAAAAATGAGTATCTGTCCACTCGCGCCAGTGCCATCCGACAGGCTGGCATGGTAGTGTACTTCCAGGGCATACGGCGGTACTGGTAGATGATGGCATCATCAGCAGACACATCGCCCTCTAGGCCAGGCCTCATCAAAGACGGGCAATGCATTAACAGCCACCCCATCAGATAATGATAGGGCAGCTCGATTCGTTCAAAATCCTTCGCCGTATCGCGAGCAATGACTTTGGACGAGAAAAGGCTGAGGCCACAATGTATGCTGCATACCATGGCGGGGAGTAGAGCTAGCCTGCCTCCAAAGACTAGCTTCACAGCGGGAAGGATCAAGTTACGGCTGATTCTCTCAATAGCACCAGCCCCTCCCGAAACTACACAATTCTGCAGCCACAGCATCAGAAATCCTGCCAAGAAGGCCTTATCAGACATCTTCTGGGTATCTTGATAAAAGTAACTAAAGGTGTCAGATTGGCTCCCGAATCTATCACCCGTAGTTTTAACCCTCTTGGCGTTCAACACCTGATTAGACACCTCCTTCCGGGTTCCAAGACTCCGAAGGAAAACCCGCCCTGAGGCACCTTGTTCAAACAGGTAGCTGAGCCAGGTCTTGGTGTGAGGGAGGTTCCCTTCTGAGCTATCATTCTTCTTCTTCGACATTTGTTGGCACGTGCTATGGTGATATAGCAATTCCCGGTAAATAGCCACAAAACCCGAAAACTGTCGTTCTAATTTCTCAAATTCTTCATTTGTAGGGATATACGCCTCAAAAACGTCATCTCCCCGGGTTAGCTTGGAGACTTCGTGTATCTCATGAAGAGCGAGTCCCATTTTTCCTCCAGGCGTAAAAAAGGACCCCGTACGATGGTTGTACATCTCGAGAAGAGTCATGAACAACTTCTTGTTTATGGACAGACCATAACAATGTCCCCGTATGGCATGATAAAGACCAATCTCATGCAGGAGTTCCTTATATGTCCGTAAGATCCACAATGTCAAATTGATCCATGGAGGGGAGGGGTTTATCCAGTTTAATAGCGATAGCCGACCAATAGGGTAGGACCCATTTTGAGCAATTTGGTTCATAAAAGTATCAGCTTGGGATAACCTAAAGTTGGGACCCTGCACGTTTATGAAACTGCCCGGGGCCAACCCTATCACAGAGCGGCTAACCGGTATCTTGCTTGCGACTACCGACCTCGATGTTTTTTTATAATGAATATCACCCACTAAGATCCCCTACTGGCTTAAAGTTAGGGAGTCCACCATTTTTCTGTCAATTGGCAGCATATTAAACCAGGACTGTAACACCCAGTTTTCCAGAAGAGGGTAATTTTGAATTTTTGTAATTATAATTATTATTTAATAATATTTATTTCATATTATGATTTTTAGTGATTTTTAAATTTTTTAAACTATTTAAATTTATGACTTGTGATTTTTGGTGTTTTACTAGTGAAACAGTAGAGACTGCCTACCCTAGAGCCTAGCCATGTGATTAGGGTATTTTTTGATATTTTT
The DNA here is from genome assembly GCA_029216955.1 of Iris pallida. Taxonomy (NCBI): domain Eukaryota; kingdom Viridiplantae; phylum Streptophyta; class Magnoliopsida; order Asparagales; family Iridaceae; genus Iris; species Iris pallida. The sequence goes on from JANAVB010014600.1 coordinate 7,197,075, forward strand.
GGGGTAATTTAGATTTATTTGAATTTATTTGAATTTATGGGAATTTTTAGGAATTATTTTGGAATTGTTTGGACTAGATTGATTTTTGACTAGTTTTGACACTTGTTGACCAACCTAGAAGCTAACCCTAGTTAGTATGGACTTGGTTAGGTTATATGACTCTAGTCTAACCTAGGATAATCCTTGGTTTGGTCATTAGACTCTAGTTAGCAATAGGAATTAGAAAGTCATAAGTCATGGCTTATGATTTAGAGCCTTTGATAAATCATTTTAACTCAAAGCCTTGTAGTTTGGCCCAAAGCCCAAAATAGCAAAACCCTAAGCCCTAGACTAAGTGGCCGACCACCACCCCTATCTACATTGGGAACATCACCCTATAAATACTCTCCTAATTTTTAGGGTTGCCTCTTTCTTAGGAAAGCTCAAAGTTTAAGGAAAGGTTTGTTCCTACTTCTTTTAATCCCTAGATTCCCATTCCATTTCCTTTTTCATTCAAATCTCTTAAGGGTTCTAATATACCTATTCTTGCTGATATTGAAGTTTCATTTCAGTTTGTGGTGATTTGATTGGATTGGGACATCAAGGAGAAGAGCTATAGAAAGGAGGTTTTTCTTGAAAGTTCAAGTATAGGTAACTTCTCCATTTCTCCATGAAATTTCAATTTCTTTTCATATTTAGGAAGCCCTAGGAGTCCCCTAAGTGTTTGTATTGCTTTCGTGTCGGATTACATAAGTTTCGTGTCCGTTTGGACACGTATTAGAGGTTGTCCCTAGGTGTTTGTCGAAATACCTCAAAGGGCATTTCGATTTCTTTTAAGCAATGTTTTAAAATAGAAATTTAGGTTTTAATATTGCTTTTGGATTTCTGGCATCTGTGGTGGATTTTTGTGTTGGGTTGTGTCGGTTTCGAAGCGTGGACACGCGCTGTTGACACGTGCGCACGCTCGGGTTCTGTCCCCTGCTACTCGGGGGTTCCCCAGGACACGACACGTGATGGGTTGACACAAAATTTTGTGGGATCAATGGGGCATGTTCTGTCACCATGCTCCCCAAATTTTTTTGGGTCTCGTGCATTGATTAGGAAGTTATTCGTCGTGCATGGGGCTTACACTAACACTGTGCACTGTTTTCTTCACTCACTGATACGGCTCGATTACTCAGACACGGTGACACGAGGACACGATACAGTCACTTAGACACGAGCACCTAGACCTAGCCTAGGTGGGGACACAACCACGAGGCCTAGTTTGGCCTGTGTCGTGTACACGACACGAGTGCACGTGTGCACGAGACAGTGCACTGGACAGTGCACTGTTGAACCCGAATTGAGTTTTCCTTTATTTGGACACGTTTGTATCCTCGTGTTTGGACACAATGACACTGTTGGACACGTACACAACCTGTAGATGGGTTACCAACCTTTGATTTGGTATTTTAGATTGATTTTGTTAATCAATTCTCCATTTTTTTCCAATTTCTAATACTGTGAAACCAGTTTTCCATTTCTAGTTTTTCCAGTTTTCTAATGTGAACTTTGCCAATCGTTTTAGCCCATTTAATTACTGTTATTGCATGATCTAATACCTAATATAGTTTACCTATATGTGATCTAGCTATGTGTCTAATTTGTGTATTAATTGGTAGGTTATTGCCTTGGAAATATGGGTTGTTTTGTTGTAGACTTCAAACTGAAACCATAAACTGTTTTAGACTGATTTTTGAAGTTCTATTATGAACTATGAATGTTTTCCTATATTGTATTAATCTGAGAATAGGTTTCAATATCTGAAAATGTGGCTTGGGTTTGTATAAAAACTGAACTTGGAATCTCTAGGCTCAAAACCTGAGATTATGGATTCTAAAACTGATTTTTTCCTGTTGCACAAAACTGAGTTTTCAATGTGAATCATTTTCCTTAAAACTGATTTTGTTTTGATATTGGAAATCTGAGATTGAGAGTGGGTTTATGAATTGATTCCTGTTTCAGAAAACCTGAGATATTGGGTTTTGTTTTGGGGCTCTTTCTCACACTTTTTAGGTGTACACTATCCCCACATTTCCCTCACCTCTCTCACCCACATTTCTCTCTCACTCACTGATTTCAGATTCTTCATTCACACAACCACAAACCACATGACACTCACACCACACTGCCCTCATATTACTCTATGTACACAGGTTATGTATGCTAACGCACACACAGGCCCTCTCTCTCTATATACAAATGTATGTATATATTATATATATGAATATAATATATGTATGTATAATGTAATGAGTGTATGTATATATATAATATAGTTTGTGTATCATATAGGTATCTAATATAGATATTGGAATTGGGTGTATAGGTCATGTTATATATATATATATATATATATATATATATATATATATATATATATATATATATATATATATATATATATATATATATATAAGTATCATATACATATAATAGTGTGTGAACTATATATGTGTATGCTTATATATGTGTGTATGGTTAGATTACATAATATATATCATGAGTGTTAGGTTTAGATATAGATTTGACTTGTGTATGTTTTAGTGATGGCCTATAGGCATGATATAGCCTATGGCCTGTATGTGAGTCAGTTTGACTAGTGAACCTAGTTGGGCTTGTACAGCTTTATTAGACCTAGTATAGACTAGTTTAGACTTGTTAGACCTAGTTTGACCATAGTTGACCTAGTTTGACTTCTAGGGTTGACCAGAGTTGACCAAGAGTTGACTTTGGCCTAGATTGACCTAGACTCATGTAGAATGCATAGTAGAACTTTATTTTACCATTTTAGACTTGTTATGACTTGTACTGTTCTATAGGAGACAGACACCACTCCTCGGACAGTATATTCTCTTCAGACACTCGGAAGATCAGGCGAGTACATTCTCTGACCGTTTCATACTTGTCTGGATTTACATTCTTGCTCTAGATTACAGTACTTGATGCTGACACGATCGTTATCACGGATAGGTACTATATGGATCTTCTTTTGAGATGTTATCCCCTTGTATTCACTAAATACATATTGTGATGTGCGTTTTACTTCCATATTGTATTTATTGAATACCTATATCCTTGTATACTCCTTGTGCATATTGTACTCTCAGTATCACATGAGTCCTAGGGATAGACCATTGTACACTATTGTATAACATTGTACAACTATTGTATAACATTGTACATCTATTGTATAATATTGTACATCCATTGTATAACATTGTACACTATTGTGCAAGATAACGTAACTGGAGTGGATCCTTGTGTATTGATTGGGGAGGGAGAGTAGAATTGGTTATGTACTCAAATCCTATTGTACAATATTGTATAACTATTGTATATGTCTATTGTACACCCACGTACAATGGAGTTACCATTGCATTTTCCTATATCGTTTACATAACCATATTATACTCTAAACCATAGTTGGCTTACAGTTCTTACTTATCATATTTAGATATTTCCTGTTATCAAATCTCTACTGTTTTTCATATACTTCTTTCTTTTAACATTTCATGTACCTTACTCTATTGCATGCTTTATATTTCCTAACATGATATGAACTGTGTGAGATGTTTTGTGCTCACTCCCGTCCTGACTGGACCTGTTGAAAATTTTATAGAGGATGATGAGGAACCCTGCACCCTTACTTAGAGCTTGCCTAGATGACACTCGCGACCTGGACCCCTGGGGAGGTTCAGGCAGCTGCTCAGGATGATACCTTGTATAGTGTAGATAGCTTAGACTGTCCTCTCTTTTAATGTTTAACTGTTGTCTTTATTTTCAGAGTTGTATATTTTAGAGATGTTGAGACTTGTTATTTATTTATGCTGTACCTCAGTTGAGGATTTCTTATCTATTTCTATCGTGCTACATTCTACCTTAGATTGTGATTGAGTTGTACCTCTGTGTTGGCCTCCTTTTGGAGAGTATATTTCATGTTATGTAGTTATAGTTCATGACCTAGAATAGCGTTCTACCGCCGACACTGCGGCGTAGGCTGGGCGCTGTTACGTACTCGTACCCTCATGGTGGGTGCGGGTCGTGACACGTTTTTAGTGGTGGCCCATGCAGGTCGAGTTTATGTAGTGGTATTCGAACTAGAGTATCACTACAGCCTGCAGTAGGATTAGGATATTTTGAGGTACTCAATCACATTAGGAAAAACTCTTAATCAGATTCCTTTTGTCTAAAATTGTTGCTTATTGACTCCCCTTTGAATATAAACTATCCTCCTTTGAATTTTTGCTTCATTCTCAGAAATTGTTTCTTGTTTTGATCTGTTTTCATGATGGTTATGAAGAAACGATCTCATCGCTTCGGTTCGGGGGATACTATCGAGAGGCTGGCCACCCCTCGTCCTGTTTATCAGGGCCTCGAGACCGCAGTTTCTGTTGTGCCGACTCAGGTTGGTATTTCTGCTACATTGGAGGTGCACCTCTATCTGTACAGAGATTTTCTTCCGTCATTTCTGATTTCTCTCAGCAACGGTGATTCATGCAGCATCAGCAGCAGACCAGGGGAAACTAGCAGGATGAGCTATCGTCAGGACAGTCAAGGATGCACAGAGCATTGGAGATCTTGCTGCAAGTTCCGTTCTTCTCAATTCCATTCCTGGAATTGTCTTTTATAACTACCTTGAAATCCGATTCCATCTGTTCCTTGCTGATTGATTAATTTTGTCATGTTGTTCTTTTGTTATATTGTTTTTCTTCAAAATCATATGGGATAGATCACCTAAATTATGGGATCTAGAATCTTCGATAGTCGTGTTAGTTGGCATAGTGAGGACATGTAGTCAGATTTTGGATGTATTTTTTGGGTATGGGAATTTAAAATTTTCACCGTCGCATGCGATAATACAAAAATCTTAAATACCATGAACCTAGAGGTACGTACCTTAGTCAAGGACTCTGTGATTGTCGTAGCCTTGCTCACTAGCATGATGAAGACTCTGGACAACATGATTGTGGACAGACGCATATGATTAACATATTGTATCTTGAAGGTTTTAAAAATCACACCCTTCCGTTGTTGTAAATAACTTAGGAGTAGGGATATTTAGTTTTGTAGAGTTTGTTCATAGGTAGTTCCTCCATAGTATAATGATATGACGACTTGTAGAGTATCTGTACCCTAGAGATGATAGTTAGCATTGGTATTAGAATAGTAACCTATTGTAGATGATTTCCCTGTTATTTATAGTACCAACCAGTTTATATATAGGATGTTAGTATGCCATACAACCTTGATGATTTATTATTGTTTTCCTTTACCCTTCCAGTGAGACACCCAGTGACCAGAGCCTGCCCTTGAGTATAGTTGTAGTTTTATCTAAGACTGAGAGTTCTATATATAGATAGATTGCAAATGATATACTTAGGATATATGTAATGGATTGTTGTTCCTGAGCTTATATATATGTGGTATTGAGATTGTGTGCTTAGATTTTGGGTATTTGGTTATGGGTGACTTGATAGGATTGGAAGGTTAAGAGCTAGCCTATTATAGAGTTTCTCTTTTGCTAGATTCTGGTTACCAACACTTAGATAGCTAACATGGGTAAAATCCTAAGAAGTTGACCAGCTGATAATCAAGTACTGGGATATTGAGAAAATTGACTAGTGATTGACCCTTGTCTATGTGTGACCTAGAAGGGGTGCGATCATCTTAATTTCGAGGACGAAATTTTTATAAGGTGGATAGGATTGTAACATCCAGTTTTCCAGAAGAGGGTAATTTTGAATTTTTGTAATTATAATTATTATTTAATGATATTTATTTTATATTATGATTTTTAGTGATTTTTAATTATTTTTAAACTATTTAAATTTATGACTTGTGATTTTTGGTGTTTTACTAGTGAAACAGAAGAGACTGCCTACCCTAGAGCCTAGCCATGTGATTAGGTGACATTTTTTGGGTAATTTAAATTTATTAGAATTTATTTGAATTTATGTGAATTTTGAGGAATTATTTTGGAATTGTTTGGACTAGATTGATTTTTGACTAGTTTTGACCCTTGTAGACCAACCTAGAAGTTAACCCTAGTTAGTATGGACTTGGTTAGGTTATATGACTCTAGTCTAACCTAGGCTAATCCTTGGTTTGGTCATTAGACTCTAGTTAGCAATAGGAATTAGAAAGTCATAAGTCATGGCTTATGATTTAGAACCTTTGATAAATCATTTTAACTCAAAGCCTTGTAGTTTGGCCCAAAGCCCAAAATAGCAAAACCCTAAGCCCTAGACTAAGTGGATGGCCACCACCCCTATCCATATTGGGAACATCACCCTATAAATACTCTCCTAATTTTTAGGGTTGCCTCTTTCTTAGGAAAGCTCAAAGTTTAAGGAAAGGTTTGTTCCTACTTCTTTTAATCCCTAGATTCCCATTCCATTTCCTTTTTCATTCAAATCTCTTCCATAGGGTTCTAATATACCTATTCTTGCTGATATTAAAGTTTCATTTCAGTTTGTGGTAATTTGGGGTTTTTTTTTGAAAGTTCAAGTATAGGTAACTTCTCCATTTCTTCATAAAATTTCGATTTCATTTCATATTTAGGAAGCCCTAGGAGTCCCCTAAGTGTCTGCATTAGTTTCGTGTCGGATTACATAAGTTTCATGTCCGTTTGGACACGTATCAGAGGTTGTCCCTAGGTGTTTATCGAAATACCTCAAAGGGCATTTCGATTTCTTTTAAGCAATGTTTTTAAATAGAAATTTAGGTTTTAATATTGCTTTTGGATTTCTGGCATCTGTGGTGGATTTTTGTGTCGGGTTGTGTCGGTTTCGACGCGTGGACACGCGCTGTTGACACGCACGCGCGCTCGGGTTCTGTCCCCTGCTACTCGGGGGTTCCCCAGGACACGACACATGATGGGTTGACACAAAATTTTGTGGGATCAATGGGGCATGTCCTGTCACCATGCTCCCAAAATTTCTTTGGGTCTCGTGCATTGATTAGGAAGTTATTCGTCGTGCACGGGGCTTACACTGACACTGTGTACTGTTTTCTTCACTCACTGATACGGCTCGATTACTCAGACACGACGACACGAGGACACGATGCAGTCACTTAGACACGAGCACCTAGACCTAGCCTAGGTAGGGACACGACCACGAGGCCTAGTTTGGCCTGTGTCGTGTGTACGACACGAGTGCACGTGTGCACGAGACAGTGCACTGGACAGTGCACTGTTGAACCCGAATTGAGTTTTCCTTTGTTTGGACACGTTTGTGTCCTCGTGTTTGGACACAATGACACTGTTGGACACGTACACAACCTGTAGATGGGTTACCAACCTTTGATTTGGTATTTTAGATTGATTTTGTTAATCAATTCTCCATTTTTCCTAATTTCTGAAACTGTGAAACCAGTTTTCCATTTTCAGTTTTTCCACTTTTCTAATGTGAACTTTGCCAATCGTTTTAGACCATTTAATTAATGTTATTGCATGATTTAATACCTAATATATTTTACCTACATGTGATCTAGCTATGTGTCTAATTTGTGTATTAATTGGTGGGTTATTGCCTTGGAAATATGGGTTGTTTTGTTGTAGACTTCAAACTGAAACCATAAACTGTTTTAGACTGATTTTTGAAGTTCTATTATGAACTATGAATGTTTTCCTATATTGTATTAATATGAGAATAGGTTTCAATATCTGGAAATGTGGCTTGGGTTTGTATAAAAACTGAACTTAGAATCTCTAGGCTCAAAACCTGAGATTATGGATTCTAAAACTGATTTTTTCCTGTTGCACAAAATTGAGTTTTCAATGTGAATCATTTTCCTTAAAACTGAGTTTTTTTTTATATTGGAAATCTGAGATTGAGAGTGGGTTCATGAATTGATTCATGTTTCAGAAAACCTGAGATATTGTGTTTTGATTTGGGGCTCTTTCTCACACTTTTCAGGTGTACACTATCCCCACATTTCCCTCACCTCTCTCACCCACATTTCCCTCTCACTCACTGATTTCAGATTCTTCAATCACACAGCCACACACCACAGGACACTCACACCATACTGCCCTCATATCACTCTATGTACACAGGTTATGTATGCTAACACACACACAGGCCCTCTCTCTCTATATACAAATATATGTATATATTATATATATGAATATAATATATGTATGTATAATGTAATGAGTGTATGTATATATATAATATAGTTTGTGTATCATATAGGTATCTAATATAGATATTGGCATTGGGTGTATAGGTCATGTTATATACAAAAAAAAAAAATATATATATATATATATATATATATATATATATATATACATATAATTGTGTGTGAACTATATATGTGTATTCTTATATATGTGTGTATGGTTAGATTACACAATATATATCATGAGTGTTAGGTTTAGATATAGATTTGACTTGTGTATGTTTTAGTGATGGCCTATAGGCATGATATAGCCTATGGCCTGTATGTGAGTCAGTTTGACTAGTGAGCCTAGTTGGGCTTGTACAGCTTTATTAGACCTAGTATAGACTAGTTTAGACTTGATAGCCTAGTTTAGGCTTGTTAGACCTAGTTTGACTTCTAGGGTTGACCAGAGTTGACCAAGAGTTCACTTTGGCCTAGATTGACCTAGACTCATGTAGAATGCATAGTAGAACTTTATTTTACCATTTTAGACTTGTTGTGACTTGTACTGTTCTATAGGAGACAGACACCACTCCTCGGACAGTATATTCTCTTCAGACACTCGAGAGATCAGGCGAGTACATTCTCTGACCGTTTCATACTTGTCTGGATTTATATTCTTGCTCTAGATTACTGTACTTGATGCTGACACGATCGTTATCACGGATTGGTACTATATGGATCTTCTTTTGAGATGTTATCCCCTTGTATTCACTAGATACATATTGTGATATGCGTTTCACTTCCATATTGTATTTATTGAATACCTATATCCTTGTATACTCCTTGTGCATATTGTACTCTCAGTATCACATGAGTCCCAGGAATAGACCATTGTACACTATTGTATAACATTGTACAACTATTGTATAACATTGTACATCTATTGTATAATATTGTACATCCATTGTATAATATTGTACATTATTGTGCAAGATAACGTAACTGGAGTGGATCCTTGTGTATTGATTGGGGAGAGGGAGTAGAATTGGTTATGTACTCAAATCCTATTGTACAACATTGTATAACTATTGTATATGTCTATTGTACATCCACGTACAATGGAGTTACCATTGCATTTTTCTAGACCGTTTACATAACCATATTGTACTCTAAATCACAGTTGGCTTACAGTTCTTACTTATCATATTTAGATATTTTCTGTTATCAAATCTCTATTGTTTTTCATATACTTCTTTCTTTCAGCGTTTCATGTACCTTACTCTATTGCATGCTTTATATTTCCTAACATGATATGAACTGCGTGAGATATTTTGTGCTCGCTCCCGTCTTGACTGGACCTGTTGAAAATTTTATAGAGGATGATGAGGAACCCTGCACCCTTACTTGGAGCTTGCCTAGATGACACTCGCGACCTGGACCCCTGGGGAGGTTCAGGCAGCTGCTCAGGATGATACCTTGTATAGTGTAGATAGGTTAGACTGTCCTCTCTTTTCATGTTTAACTGCTGTCTTTATTTTCAGAGTTGTATATTTTAGAGATGTTGAGACTTGTTATTTATTTCTGCTGTACCTCAGTTGAGGATTTCTTATCTATTTCCATCGTGCTACATTCTACCTTAGATTGTGATTGAGTTGTACCTCTGTGTTGGCCTCCTTTTGGAGAGTATATTTCATGTTATGTAGTTATAGTTCATGACCTAGAACAGCGTTCTACCGCCGACACTGCGGCGTAGGCTGGGCACTGTTACGTACTCGTACCCTCACGGTGGGTGCGGGTCATGACACATTTTTAGTGGTGGCCCATGCAGGTCGAGTTTATGTAGTGGTATTCGAACTAGAGTATCACTACAGCCTGCAGTAGGATTAGGATATTTTGAGGTACTCAATCACATTAGGAAAAACTCTTAATCAGATTCCTTTTGTCTAAAATTGTTGCTTATTGACTCCCCTTTGAATATAAACTGTCCTCCTTTGAATTTTTGCTTCATTCTCAGAAATTGCTTCTTGTTTTGATCTGTTTTCATGATGGTTATGAAGACACGATCTCATTGCTTCGGTTCGGGGGATACTATCGAGAGGCTGGCCACCCCTCGTCATGTTCATCAGGGCCTCGAGACCGCAGTTTCTGTTGTGCTGACTCAGGTTGGCATTTCTGCTACATTGGAGGTGCACCTCTATCTGTACAGAGATTTTCTTCCGTCATTTTTGATTTCTTTCAGCAGCGGTGATCATGCAGTATCAGCAGCAGACCAGGGAAAACTAGCAGGACGAGCTATCGTCAGGACAGTCAAGGATGCACAGACCATTGGAGATCTTGCTGCAAGTTCCGCTCTTCTCAATTCCATTCCCGGAATTGTCTTTTATAACTACCTTGAAATCCGATTCCATCTGTTCCTTGCTGATTGATTAATTTTGTCATGTTGTTCTTTTGTTATGTTGTTTTTCTTCAAAATCATATGGGCTAGGTCACCTAAATCCTGGGATCTAGAATCTTCGATAGTCGTGTTAGTTGGCATAGTGAGGACATGTAGTCAGATTTCGGATGTATTTCTTGGGTATGGGAATTTAAAGTTTTTGCCGTCGCATGCGGCAATACGAAAATCTTAAATACCATGAACCTAGAGATACGTACCTTAGTCAAGGACTCTGTGATTATCGTAGCCTTGCTCACTAGCATGATGAAGACTCTGGACAACATGGTTATGGACAGACGCATATGATTAACAGATTGTATCTTGAAGGTTTTAAACATCATACCCTTCTGTTGTTGTAAATAACTTAGGAGTAGGGATATTTAGTTTTGTAGAGTTTGTTCATAGGTAGTTCCTCCATAGTATAATGATATGACGACTTGTAGAGTATCTGTACCCTAGAGATGATAGTTAGCATTGGTATTAGAATAGTAACCTATTGTTGATGATTTCCCTGTTATTTATAGTACCAACCAGTTTATATATAGGATGTTAGCATGCCATACAACCTTGATGATTTATTATTGTTTTCCTTTACCATTCCAGTGAGACACCCAGTGACCAGAGCCTGCCCTTGAGTATAGTTGTAGTTTCACCTAAGACTGAGAGTTCTATATATAAATAGATTGCAAATGATATACTTAGGATATATGTAATGGATTGTTGTTGCTGAGCTTATATATATGTTGTATTGGGATTATGTGCTTAGATTTTGGGTATTTGGTTATGGGTGACTTGATAGGATTGGAAGGTTAAGAGCTAGCCTATTATAGAGTTTCTCTTTTGCTAGATTATGGTTACCAACACTTAGAAGCTAGCATGGGTAAAATCCTAAGAAGTTGACCAGCTGATAATCAAGTACTGGGATATTGAGAAAATTGACTAGCTTCACTGAAAAGGAAAAAAGAAAGAAGTCAGAAGATAGCCAGAGAAAACTACTCAATGCTGTCCGAGCTTATGCTGCTCTGTTAGGTGGGTGTTCACGCGGCCCAGTCCATAAGGTGCTTATGAGGTCATGATAGATCTCCCATGCGGCTCGGTCATGAAGCATCTCTCATGCGGCTCGATCGTGAATCATACCTCACGCGGCTCGGTCATGAGACATCTATCATGCGGCTTAGTCATGAAGCATATCTCATTCGGCTCGGTCATGAAGCATCTCTCATGCGGATCGATCATGAAGCATCTCTCATACGACTCTGTCATGAGACATCTCTCATGCGGCTCGGTCATGAGACATCTCTCTGCGGTTCAGTCATGAAGCATATCTCATGCGGCTCGGTCATGAAGCATCTCTCATGCGGCTCGATCATGAAATACCTCTCATGCATCTCAGTCATGAGACATCTCTCATACAGCTCAGACATAAAACATACCCCATGCGGCTCAGTCATGAGGCATTCATGCGGCCCATACGGCACAACTCATGCAGATTCATCACACAAAACTTGAGCAGTTCAGTGAAGACGAAAAGAGCATCAACAATACCGAAGCATAACAGAGAAAGTCCTACGCATAAAACATACGACATAGCCATTGTATTTAGGGTCTGGATCAATGCAGTTTCTTTCCATCGCTCTTACTACTAATATGAGGATGAACGTCAGGGTGGATCGAGCTTGCCGTATTCGACGAGGAAGCAAGCCCTTTGCCCTTCGCTGCAGCACTGGAAGAAGCTTTGGGAGCTATGGTCGATCGAGAGAAGAGGAGAAACGGTGACTAGGGTGATGGAAAGTTTGAAGAAAGAAAGAAGGAATCTCTCTCCTCAAACTTCTCGTATTTATAGACGAACAAAGGCGCGTAGATCGATAGACGCCGCATCGGATTTTGGATAAAGGCGGCGCTTGGGATTCTATCCAAAAGACGGTTCCAAATCATCAAAGCAAATCAAAAAAATTATTAAAAGCCGACTCTTGGGATTCTATCCAAAAGATGGCTCCAAATCATCAAAGCAAATCAAAAACAATTAATACCGAAGTGATAGGATGCCCACGTGGCATGAAACAAGTATGTAGTCAGAGAAGCCTATGCGACATGAAGAGATTATGCGATCTCGACGCTTCCTAGGACATACACATGCTTCTTATTCAAAGTATTTCAATTTTACAAATTGAAAACTTTGAAGGGGGTCGTGTAGAAGCATGGAAAAAGAAGGGGATTTTCTATGCGGCTCGAAATCGACATGGAGCCTCATGTGGCTCAAAACCCAGAAGGTTTCATGCGACTCAAAACCCAGAAGGCTTTATGCGGCTCAAAACCCAGAAGGCTTCATGCGGCTGAAAACCCAGAAAGCTTTATACAGCCCAAAAGCAACGGAGAGCCTTATACGGTTCGAAATCAGCCTAAAGCATTAAATGTTTCCTTATGCAGCTGGCCATAATTACTCTGACACAAAAGTGACAGCTCTGACAAAGATGACAGCTCTGACATGAAGATAAGACGTGACGTGTTCCTAAAAAGACAAGAAAATCATCAAGATATCCGGCACAGTTCATGAACCAAAGGAAACTCTCTATGCGGCTCAGTCATGAGACCCCTCTCATGCGGCTCGATCAGGAGACGTTCTTCATGCGGTTCGACTATGAGACTTCCTTCATGCGGCTCGATCATGAGATATTCCTCATGCGGCTCGGTCATGAGACATTCTTCATGCGGTTCGGTCATGAGACATTCCTTATGCGGCTCGATCGTGAGACATTTTTCACGCGGCTCATTTATGAGACGTCCTTCATGCGGCTCGGTCATGAGACATTCTTCATGCGGCTGGGTTATGAGGCAGTCCCTCATGCAGCTCAGCCAGGATACATTCTTCATGCGGCTCGCCACCGAATAGTAGTTGAGACACGTGGCAGAGATTGACCAAGTCTTGACAGTTCAGATTTACTAAAACAAACAGATCATGATCAATCTCAACCAACCCCCAGCTGTCCACTATAAATCGAGTCTCGAGGCACAGTTACAAGGATGTGGCCCAAAATTTGCCACGTGGCTGTACATCCCATCCCTCATGAATTCCTATAAGTAGCAAGGTGTTATTCCCTTGCAAGGATACACACAGAGAGAGGCGCACAAGTGAGTACACAAAGCTCAGAAGAAGACTCTTTCCTTCGTGTCTTCAGAGAGCATTTCTTCATCGGAGCCGAGGTTGCGTTCGATCGTCCAAGAAGTAAGGCAGAGTTGATAGCACTTTTCTGAGCCTCTACCGTCGCCCCTCCAGAATCAAAACTAAATAATTGTACTTAGATTGCTTTTCCTAGATTTTGTTCCTAGGCTCTCTTTTGTACAAGCGAGTTTATAATTGTGAGTCAAGTTCAGTCCTTCTATAAAATTGTTCTGTTCTACGATAATCGATGGCAAACACCGCTCTAATTCACGGAGCCGCAGACACATATGCTGTCTCGTGTGCGCATCCTTTATGTACCCACCAACACTACCATGTGCCTCCATTGGCGGAGCATGCGCCTCCATCGACTGTGCATTTGCCCCCATCGGCGGAGCATGCACCCAATGCTCGCTCTACCGCCTATGCGCCCAATACTCGAGCCATCACCCGTGCGTTCTTCCTGGGAGGCGTCTCCACCCTTGTGCCACACCTGAGTGAGCATACGCCCATCTTGACAGTTTTTTCTGGCTCTCTTGCAGCTGCCCCCCTTTCGGGCGGCTGCGGGACCTATCCCCCGCCTCATCTTTCAGGAGCCATGTCATTCTTGGACAAGCTTAGAGCACCGAACATTCTGGTCTCCCCGCTTTCAGAGGTGATGCTCCAAGTGATCGGTCCCTCCATCAGTCTAGAGATAGCAGTATGTCAGTGCAGTTCTCTTACAATGACATTTCAGCTCTGTCCAAATCCCTACCGCGCACCTGGGTCCTGTACTTCACCCCCACCAGCCCAAAAATCCAGAGGATCCAAACCTTGGACGGCACCTGGGGCCTTTTCCCGGGCTACAACATTGCCCTACTTGACCCCAACTCTGCCCTCATATATCTCTCTTCTGACGTGGACAGCAGGATAGCGCTGTACCACAGCTCAGGGAGGATCGACAAACAACTTTTTACCCTCGCAAAATGGAACACTCTCGGAGGATCATCCTCCTCGATCATGACCACTTGGGTCACTTTTTTGAAACTCCCCCTCATATGCTTTGCCACAGCGGTACTAATGAGGATCGCTAGTTCCTTCGGCAAGTTCGTTGCCGCGGCTGAAGAAACCAGAAGCGTCGCCAAGGGCAACAACGCTAGAATCTGCATGGAGATAGACGTATCCAGAGAGCTCTCGTAGTCCATCATCATAGTGCTGGGTGACAAGATGCACACTCAAAAAATCATCTTCGAGCAGCGGATCAGCTACTGCAAACATTATCGCACAAGGGGCCACTCTCTGGCGCGATGTCGTCGCATTAACCCGGATTTATTTAAGCTAGCCTCTCGCACAACCTATCAACTGTCATCCAACAAAATCCCATCATCGCCCCCCATCCAATTCCCATCTACACTTTGTTTCAGATTATGAGACCGCCCCCAATTGATCCCATACCGTCCTCAAAGAAACTCACCCAAACGCAGCTCTAGAGCCCAACGTGTCCCTGGAGCAATCCGCTTCTCCAGGGGCCACGTATATCGGGTTACCCCCACTCTCTCAAATCGCTGCGCTAGCCACTGCTAACCAATTCGATGCCCTGGCTCAGGTCACCACAGAAGATCCAGCAGAACCTATCATCCCTGTCTGCTCAGTACCCCCCAATCAAGACAAGAAACACGCAGCCACTGCCACCGCCAATCAGTCCGCAGCCTTGTCCAAGGCACCACAGCAGACATCTACAATCACAACATCATGCACGCCTCCCATCTAGAATCCCTTCAGGTCTGTCAACAGGAGAACTCTGGATCCTCCGAGGCCGCGGAACCATCATATTTTATTGGGATTCTGAGTACAGTCCCTCTCCGTAGGGCCCCAACCGAAGACCCCAACTCGAGCTCCTCACCCTCCGATGACCCCGTCAATTAAGATCCAGCATCAAATCCAGATATCTCTGTTGCCGCCCTTATGTCGTCCCTCAGTAAATCTCCTATCCACTATCACAATTTTTTTGAGCGAATCACTACTGTTTGCTCACCGATCGAGGCTCTTCTGGAACTCTACGTCTTTTACAGCTTGGATGATAACCCCGATCAAGCCTACACAATCCTACCAAGAATGCAAGAGGTTGAGCAGGCTCTCGACGCGGCTATGGGCATACACAACAACGAACACATCAACTTGGAGTCATATTTTGTAGACATATTCCCGAACCCTAAGATACCCCACGAATCGCAGGAGGTAACGATAAAGCTGGCTGCTGCACAGTGTTCTGCGACGTCCGTCCCGTCCAGGGTCCTATGTTCCTCCAGCTCAGGGAAGAAGTAGACCCCACTCTTTAAGTATCCTCCTTAATTTGGGATGCAATGGTTCTCCCTGCCCCTTTTCCCCCGCCCCTCCTCCTCGTTTTGGCTTCGTTGGTAGGCGTCCTCCCGAGTAGAGGTTTTGTTCGTGCTTGGGCCATCTCCCGGCATCCCTGTTTTGCCTTGAAAAAATTCTCCATTTCCTAATATATATATATATATATATATATATATATATATATATATATATATATATATATATATATATATATATATATATATATATATATATTATATAGATAAGGGCATGAGTATGTTATATATATATACTGATAATGCATGTGTGTGTTTGTCTATAGGTATATCAACATATATGTGCGGGTGTGATTTATACATATATATATATATATATATATATATATATATATATATATATATATATATATATATATATATATATATATATATATATATATATATATATATATAATGCTGTGACAGTGGATTGAAATATGAGATATATATATAATGTTGTGACAGTGGATTGAAATATGAGACATCCTGTCAGTGATGGGCAATAGGGATATACCCATTCCTAATAACAGGACGGGTGAACAAGAAATAACAGTTGTGAGCGTCTTGACACAGTGCCTGTGAGTTTGGTGTTCAGGTTCAATGGAAAGAGGATTTGTTTACAGTCCAAGGAAAGTGCAGGCAGCAGTTGGGGGCCTAGGTCATGGACATTTGGGCTTGTATACAGGATTTAAGTTATATATATGCAGGTTGAGGGGGGGTGGAATGCATTATAGGTAATAGGCTATAAGGGAAACAGGGAATTGTCTGGCCTTGAAAAAATAGGTAATACAGATTGTGGAGTACATGAGTATGGCAGGGAATATAGGTTGGGTTTTTTTGTATTAGATAAGAATATGCCGATAGTGAGGAAAGAAGACCCATGTTTTATTGGGTGGTCGGGCAAGGTTGTAGGCAGACTAGTGCTTGGCATTTGGCCTTGACAACATGGTCAGTGGCTTAGATTCATAGATAGGTTACGAGAGAGGAACTCTGTACAGGCACTTAGGGGTCGGGTAAACTAAAGGAGGGATCAGTGAGCAGTAGAATAGGAACTGCGACAGTGGCTAGGGGAGCATTACAGGCATTTCTTTGGCTTTAGGGTCGGCTATTGCAGGTTAGATGAGAAAGAATTTCAGTATAAGGCATGGCAGATTAAGGGGTTCCAGGTTTACGAGGAATTCCAAGGCATTGGCAATACAGCTGAGATTGGAGGGAATTTGTGTAGCCTTGGCTTGTGCCCTGTAAATGAAGGTAATTAGAGAGGGGAAATTTAGGAAAGGAGAAATAGGCTCTGCCTATGTAAAATAAGATATAGGAAGGAAGGGGAGGGATTGACCCCCCTTGTGTATATATTCATGTGTAGAGTGTGTATTGTGTGTTTGGGTAGAGTAAAGTGAGGTGGGACTGAAATGAAAGAAATGGACTTCAGTAGTAATTGGGAAGGAAGACCCCATATCCAGATTTTTGTGTGTGTGTTGTGTGGCTCACACTTGTGTGTCACACTAGGGTGTATGAATATAAGATGGATAGGTTATGTTTAATACCAGTTAGGTCATAGGATAGGTAAGTATATACATATAGATTTGATATTAGATACATAAGGGTATAGGAATTTAGTGTTAAGATGTATCACACACATATGTGTATGTGCGTATAGGGTCGGTAAAGGTAATGTAATGCCAGTAGGTATTAGGCATTATCCGTGGATAGGTAATCCTAGGGTATTGGTCATGGGGGTTTTCCTAGTTAAGTATAGGTAATTGAGACTAATTTTAGGGTATTGAAGTATTCCTATATTAAGGAAATATTTAGGTAAAATTAATAAAGGTAATAGAAATTACGTAGGTAATATTGGTTTGTGGTAAATAGGTTGAGATACTATCTTGAAAGCCTAGGCACATGTTATAGTGTAGATACCCTAGTATCTTATATAGCTAGTGTAGCCACGATACTTAGTGTATGGATATAATAGCTTAGATATAGACATATGTAACTTAAAAACATCTAGTTTGACCAGGTTTGACTAGTTTGACCAAGAGTTGACCTAGTTTGACCAATTAACCTAGAAATGACTTTATGACCTAGAATTGGACTAGTTTGACTTGCATTTCATTCCAAAACTTGATATTGATACAATATTTCATAGTTAGGTCTTCGAGGTACCGTATCGAACGTCATTGATACTTTACACTAGATTGAAGGCGAGTATATCCCCTGATAATTTTTTGTCTATATTATTTTCTAGGTTTCATATATTTACTGTAGATATCCTTGATTTTTTGACACATTGGTCACACATATTTGGTATCCTCTGGATCCTGTCATGAGCTGTTATTCCTGTATATATTGATATACCTTGTGCAAGCCTTGTTATTATTCTTGGGCATTGTATAGACACCGATTCCTGGAAGGATTAACTACCTTCTCAGAGTATCCTATGCCATAACGTGTCATGGTTAGATCCACTATACTAGTCGGGGGCAGAAAGTATTAGTATAGATATGTGGTCATTACCTTCCTTGTGCATGTATCATTTCTTGTGAGTGTTAATCATACCCTCACTTTTGATTAACCATGCCATAAAATCTTGTGCAAGTTCCTAACCTGACCACATGTCGAAGCTAGTACTCATTCACATTGTTAGTATAGATTTCCCGACTCTTATACATGATATAACCTATTTTACCTGCACTTGTTCTCATTTTCAGTTTTACCATGCCATGCTACTTTTATATACATTTTACTTATTTTCGTATATTCCCTCTATTTACTGTTACATAGGTCATATCATTTATTGGAATTGTTGTTAGAAGTGTATTTCACTCCAATCCTGACTGTATAAATTTTTCAGAAGACAACAAGGACAAGTGGACTACCTATTATGGTCCGCATAGCGTAGTAGGCAAAGGTCAGGAGATCTTTGTAGTACCCTGACCCATAACATGCCTTATGATGGATGGTTGGTTCGATGAAGCCTCGTTGGAGTTGAGAATATACGAAGGATTGCTCAGAAGGCTATGTGATCATAGCAGGAATCGTCTTATAAATTTGAGTAGTATTGAACCCTTCGAAGATCCTTTAGCTTTACACTTAATAAAATGATATGTATGCTATGTTTACTCGGTGAGTTGCTGAATAACACCTTGCATGAAAGTCAGAAAGATAATGAATCACATGACCCAAAAATTATTGCGTATTATTTTATGAAATGTGGGCTTGCATGTTGTTGCTATGAAATACTTGACAGGTGAAAGAAAAGTCCTAAATACTTGGGCGGTGAGTATATCGAGCCTTAGCTCGATAGATAAATGGTAACCCAGATAATAAGACCCAAGAACTGGGTAGTGAGTATGCTTGAATTATGTTCGAATGAACGTATGCTAAACATCCCATGAATTGGGCGGTGAGTACATTGAGTTTTGCTTGAAAATATGTATGGTATCAAAGATGTGGAAAAGAGATTGGGTAACAACATTCTATTATCCCGTCACCAATGTAGAATGTTGATTACACCAAGATCCTGGAATAAAAAAGATGGCAATACAAATGAGAATGGTGGCTGAACTACTTAGTTTTTCTGATCATGCATTATATGTTTCTTCATAGATAAGTTGCATATATTTGCTTGGTCATGGACAACTTGTTGATAAGGTAGTTTCTTGAACAGTAATCTGAGGCCACGGACCCGATTTATTTTAGGGGGAACAAGGACTGGTGCCGACGTAATGGCATCGATATATGGGACCTTCAGTCGGGCTAACTACCTGCAATGTAAGGGGCGCCGTTATACCTGAAAGACGGTCTAAGATGGCTTGATGCCAGTGACCTTCATATAGATAGGACCGGTAATAATGACATCTTATACAGGCAGAGTGAGTTATTAGTAAATTACAGGGATGGACGTCGATTGTTGGTAAGAAATCACATGAATGGTGATAATTATATTGAATCATAAAATTTTTCCTAACAAGGTCTTGTATAGGCTAAGTAAGCATTATAAATGTACAGGGATGGCTACACAATCGTGGATTAGAAACACCAAAGGGTGATATCATATTGATTTACATTATGTTGGCTATGAGAATTGTACGCTTTACTTCTTGTCGGCTATAAACATGAAAATGACCCTAAGGCAACGAGAAAGAACACTTTTAATAATGCTCTGTAACATGATTACTTAGTGTTATCTTCTTAGGCTAGTTGGGCCAGCATCGCTCGCCAGTACATTGATGATTTACTGACCTACGTTGTGGGCAATATTATATGTGCATGTGTATGGAAAAAATCGTTTGATCAGTGCTTGGCATCGATGAGTTGGATGGGTGTGCATAAGCTCTTCTTATAAGAAGGTATCTTCTGCTATAAGGGACATAATGTATGGAACAGTGTAACTCAGATGAACCAGTGAGATTGTAAGCACAGTCAACATGTTCGATTGTAAAGCCTAAAGAGCAAGTGTATATTCAATTGTCAATCCAAGAGTCTTGTAATCTGTTGTAAACCATGTATTCAGCTGTAAGCCTTATAATCTATTACAATTATCAATAAAGAGATACATTTCTTTATATCTTGTTGTGACTTTAATTTATCTGCTTGGTTTTGCTGCGTTGTCGTTGTCATCTATGAAATACCAGGAACTGTAATAGTTTTGCCTTGTACAAATGCAATCTAGACTTATACGGCATCACGCCCAGTGGCTAGTTTTTGATCCTCTGGGATCGGGGCATGACATAATAGTATCAGAGCACGGCTTTATGTCCTTGGATTCTTGTACAATTCGTTCAAATCAAAAAGTTGCTCTTATGATAATTCAAAGCGGCTTTCGCGATGACTCAAACGTTTCTTCCGTGATTACTCAAAGTTGCTTCCACGATAAAATCAAAGTTGCCTCTACGATGACTCAAAGTGCTTCCATGATTATACAGTATTGTTTCCAAATTATTCTAAGTTGCTCCCTTGACTGAAAATTCGTTGATCCTTCCGGCCGCTCACTGGGTGTTCCATACAATAAGTCTAAATATGTGGGCAATGATTAGTGTGCTTTAATAAATTCTTAATGATACCAAAACGAATAACAATGATACGATGCTATAATAAGTTGGTAATGTGTGCTTGATTTCATAACAGTGGGATTCATTGAAGTCGACCGTCATATGAAAATTGGCAATGGGTGATGGAATGGTATGTTCGAACAAAATGTGCATGGACTTCAGTAAATGTGAATCGACAAAATTTCGAGTTGGCATTTATGTGTTGGCATGGTTATGTTTCAAATGCGAGAGAATTAGTTGATATTTTGTTGTCGACAGTGCCACAGCAGGATGGATAGTCCAGTATGGACGTTGATTAGATGTGAAAAAGAATATTATGTCGAGTATGGCTTGAACTCTGAGAGGTATATGACTCTACCCTCTTACCGAAACCCTGTTCTTAATATTGTGATTGTTTTACTTGTGAGGTATTGGGTAGTGTCGAGTCGAAGTTGGATTGCGATTGATACATGACGACTAGGTGTATCCCTTGATAATTAAGTCTAAATAAGTTGATGCAAGATTTGATGAGTTCAGATAAATCGTTGCTAGAATCTGATAGATAGATTTGTGTTGGATAATGAGAATTTCAGAATATGAAATAAATGCCTTAGTTGGGATTGGTACGAATTATAGATTCAGGCGATGGCTTAAATCAGTTGGATAAGAAGAATTGTAGGCTCAATGACGATGGTAGGGTGTTGCTATCAAAAATTTTGCGCGAATAATATGGATCGAATATAGAATGACGTTGGAATTGAATAAATGAAATTGTATTTTGGACATCAACAAATTGATGGTAATGTCAGACGCTTATCCAATGTTATGAACGATTTAGAAGATGCAGAAAGTTGAATCTACAATCAAAACGTAGAGAATGGGCATGAAAATAGATGATCTTCATACGTTGGGCAGTTGTTCTTAAGAGAATTAGACGTATCCCGAATTAACAAATTATGATCCTTAATTATTTTTAGGCACAGAGAATGAGTACTTGTCCCTTGATGCATAAAAGAGTAGATGTTCCTTATGAGAGTTGTATGGCTGGGGTACAAATAAATATCAAGATGCAGCGATATGTAATAGATCGTGTCGGTGAATAACGTTGTCGCATGAATAACGAGTTTGGGTGTAATATAGAATTATTGGATTATGACTTAGGTAATGAGTTATGTCATATTCACTAAGATGACTGATATACGGATGCTAGATGATTGGTAACATAGTAATTGGATCGATTCATGAATAGTAAATTTTCTTATTGAATTAGAAGGAGATAATGCAAAACGAATATTGATGGTTCGCATGAATTGCTAAGAGATGGCCGTGCTGGTGCTAGCGAAAATTCATAAAAGATGCTTCTGGATGAAATATTATTATATGGTTGCCTTATTGATTGACTATAGAGTACAGACCGTATCAATTATCTACAAATATGGGCATTGAATATGTCATGATAGGAAAGAGATGGTATTGAGGTAGCAAAGTCAGATTATGGCTCAGGATAGTTAGATCAATTGAATAGATACAACATCAACATGATATGAGGATACAAGTCGGATTAAGCAAAGGTTGTTGCGCCTATATTAGTGAATACTGAGATTTGGATGTTCAATTGGTAAAGTTTTATATGATGGCTTCGGGATTTAACTTTAAGAATTACTGGATAGATTTTGTCGGTTGCGAGTAATTCTAGAATGAGACTTCGTTGGGTATAACCGGAGGATGAGTACAGGTAGATAGACTTGACCCTAGAATGTCAATTGGTTGCCTAGAGTGTTGGTTGGTTGCCTATAAGTTTCAGATTTGTTAGCTTTGATATTTCAGTTAACCCTGTCGGGGTATAAGTTCATAAGATTGGGGTGGTGTCCCATATCCTTTAAGTTGGTAGAATCATATATTGTCCCTGAGATAAGATAGAGTCCTTATGTATAGAATTGGTTGCCTCTAAGATAAGTGATAAGTATGTCCCTGATAGCTATCTATCTCATATGAGTTAGTTGAATGTTTGGTTTAGCTTAGATTAGTTGACCGTGGAGACTTGACTGAATGCTATGTTGACCGTTGGAGACCC
Organism: Iris pallida; assembly: GCA_029216955.1. NCBI lineage: Eukaryota > Viridiplantae > Streptophyta > Magnoliopsida > Asparagales > Iridaceae > Iris > Iris pallida. The sequence goes on from JANAVB010014600.1 coordinate 7,220,260, forward strand.
GTAGGATGTCCCTATTGATGTTGCATGGGTATTGTCGGAATAAGTGAGATAAGTCGGGAAGTAAACTTTGGAATGGAATGAAGATTGCAAAATTTGACGTTATAATATTGGATAAGATGATAAATCATATTGGTTTCGGAACTTGGTTGCCTTTATTCAGAATGTCAAGATTGTTAGAGCTGGTTGGATTTGATTGATTGAATCATATTGAATTGTACAAATTGATGATAGTTGCTTGGAGACAGTTGGAATAAATTCATTGATGGCTAATAAAATTGGAATTGAGAATAAATATACGACGGAATGAAGGAGTACATATAGTCGAGATCGGCGAGAGCGGATGAAATGTTGAAATGACCCTCGAGATTAATGTTGCTGGAAATGAGAGTTGCTTATGTGAGATAATAATATGTTGGCTTAATCAATACGAGAAAATGTTTTGAGTACATCAAGAAATTTTTACTAGAGTTGAATGATGGTACAAGTTGAAAGACGGATCATAATCTAGAAATTTGCAAGTTGCAAATAAGTGTATGGATGCAAACGATAATGGGTACCTGAGTTGATCTATAAGAATCGTGGTACCGAAACGAAATATGGCTATTGGTTTTATCAATCCTTGATGTTATGAATGACAATTAATTTGAAAGGGAACTCTATATTCGTTGGAATACTTGATACAACTAAGTCGGAATGCTTTGGAAAATTTTGGATCGGTTGTGGAAAACTATTCGAGTTGGAATTTTGTAACATTCATTAGGTTATAAGTTGGTTGGAGAATTGAATAAGTAAATTGTGGCTATACGAGATGCTCTAAGGAATTGCTAACATTGGGAATAAAGTTATACATGTAGCCCGTTCGTTTTCTCTACCACTGAACTATGTCGAAATGCATGTATTTCTGGAACACCTAAAATACGTGTATGATGCCAACTAAGTGGTATGTTGAATTCAAACGAAGCCACGGTGAGGATTATCATGTGCTAAGGAATTGCACGAGCATCGGAGGAAATAACAAGGATGGTATACTATGTTGAATCAAAATTAGGATGTTGTGACAAGATGTTACATTACTTGAAATCAATGTAGTCTTTGCGAAGAAATATTAAATAGTGCAAGTTGATCATTGAAAAGTTTCATAAAATTTGGTTGATGTTTTGGAAATGAGTTTTGTTTAAGTTTCGAGGACGAAACTTTTTCTGAGTGGTATATATTATAGTGTCCCGACCCGCAAGATGCCTTATGATGGATGGTTGGTTCGATGAAGCCTCGTTAGACATAAGAATATGCGAAGGATCGCACAAAAGGCTATGCGACCACGGCAGGAATCGTCATGTAAATGTGAGTAGTGTTGAACCCATAAAAGATCCTTTAGCTTCACGCTTAATAAAAGGATATGTATGCTATGATTACTCGTTGAGTTGTAGAATAACACCTTGCATGAAAGTCAGAAAGATAATTAATCACATGACCCAGAAACTATTGCGTATCATTTTGTGTATTGTGGGCTTGCGTGTTGTTGCTATGAAATACTTGACAGGTGAAGGAAAAGTCCTAAATACTTAGACGGTGAGTATATCGTACCTTAGCTTGATAGATAGATGGTAACACAGATTATAAGATCTAAGAACTCGCCAGTGAGTATGCTTAAATTTTGTCCAAATGAACGTATGCTAAACAGATGCTAAGTCCTAAGAATTGGGCGGTGAGTACATTGAGTTTTGCTTGGAAAGATTATGATATCAAAAATGTGGGAAAGGGATTGGGTAACAACATTCTATTATCCCGTCGCCGATATAGAATGTTGATTACATCAAGACCCTGGAATGAGAAAGATGGTAATAGAATGAGAATGGTGGCTGAAGTACTTAGCTTTCCTTATCATGCATTACATGTTTCTTCATAGATAAGTTGCATATATTTTCAGGGTCATGGACAACTTGTCGACAAGGTAGTTCCTTGAACGGTAATCCGAGGCCGCGGACACAGTTCATCCTAGGGGGTACAAGGATTGGTGCTGACGTACTGGCATCGGTATGGGACCTTCAATAGGGCTAGTTACCCGTACTGTAAGGGGCACCGTTATACCTGGAAGATGGTCCAAGATGGCGTATCGCCAGTGACCTCCATATAGATAGGTCCAGTGCTAAGGCAGAGTAAATTATTACTCAATTACAAGGATGGATGTCGGTTGTTGGTATGAAATCACCTGAACAGTGATAATTTTATTGAATCACGATATTGTTCTTAACAAGGTCTTTGTACAAGCATGGAATTTCACAACCAGAAAGACCATGCGCCAGACACTACATGCGCCAGAACTCAAACAGCAAAGTCAATAGCCATAGACATTTGAAGAAGGACTTTTTATTTATATATAAAAGTCTATTACATGTCTAGAAAAGGTCGTACAAAGGAGAATTTCTACAAAGAAAAGATCCTAAGTCTACAGCCAGCGGCCACCATGCGCCTCCAGATAGGCGCAGCAGCCACCATGCGCCTTCAGATAGGCACAGCAGTCACCATGTGCTGCCAGTTAGGCGCAGCAGATGTCATGCGCCTCCAACCAAGCGCATCCCGCCATCTCTTCAGCAGCTCAGTTATGTGCATCCAGCTCAGTTATGTGCATCCCTTCAGCAGCCCAGTTATGTGCCACTCTTCCAACCAGGCTCACCTGGTCGAGCAGGAGCCCAGTTATGTGCCGCTCTTCCAGCCAGGGTCACCTGATAAGTGCTTCGATTATACAAAGCATTTAACCCTCTGGCTGGAACCAAGAAGAGAAGAGCACCGCAAATCTGTGGCCAGGAGAGGCTTCGAAAGAGCCTCCAAAGGCCAAGGAAGACCGTGATCAAAATCACGGCGAAAGGAGCAGCTTTCAACATAATCAGAGTGGGCAGCACCCACTTTGAAGGAAGAGAGAGCCTAGCACCGCAATTCCGATCTGCGGCTCTTCCGGAATAACGGAGACGAGGCCCGAGCATCCCCATCTTTGGATGCAACAGGCACCTTCCGCCTGCCTCAGAAGCCCTCGACTCCGTCTTTTGGATGTAACAGTCACCTTCAAGAGCATCAACGACGACATGGTGTCTCATCTTCACCCTCGGGAGCACTTCGTCAACAGAGTGCACCCGAATACTCAAGTTCATGTCGGTAGTACGTGAGGGAATGAGAAGCAAACCTTCTCTCTATGCCACTATTTATAGGCCGGGCAGATCAAACCCACGTGCCAAGTGGATGGCTCTCCGAATTCCGTACAATGAAATCACATTAAATGGATGAACCGGACGCCTCGACTTCAGCCAAACGGCTATTTAAAGGCACTCGAGAAGCGAAACAGCCGTATCATTAAAGACGTGTCGGATGTGCCGGCTGGACAGCGCATCACACCCCTTCAAACATCAAGCGCCTCCAACAGATGTGCCCTGTACCGAGCGCATCACAGGGGATGCGCTCCTATACGTCCCCATACGCTTAGTGGAACGTCAACCGACGCGCCCACTCAGCTGTCCATCGAATGTCACCAACATTAAATGCTGAACTGACAGAGTTGGTAGCACGCCTTCCCAAGTCTGAACGGCTGACAGCTTTTGCAGAAAACGAAGCATCCACAACGTCAGCATCATCATGACTTTACCCTGACGGCTACTGCCACGTGGCCACCCAACCATCCGCATGCGCCTCAAAAGCCATGTGCCTCAGACCCTTCACTGATCCCTAAAGACAGAAGAAGAGTCTCCAGTTGAAGCTTTGCATGCGCCTCAAAAGCCATGCGCCCCAGACTGATCTCTGATCCAGAAAGACAGAAAGAAAGTCGCTTGCATGCGCCTCAAAAGCCATGCGCCCAGAACCGCTCGTGACTCCTAAAGGTCACGAACCAAAGTCTCATCACGCACCCAATCCAAGGCGTATCCCATCAAATCATCCGCCCCATCAGATCCGAGATCTCCGAGCCATGAGTCGACGACACATGTCCTTTGACTCAACTCATCCAAGATTTCAGCAACAGAAAGATCTTCTCCTCTGCTATGTACCGGCTCACAACAGCAGCGTAAAGAATTCAACCCCTCGAGTAGGGCGCATCATCCATGCGCCTCCATCAGCAGTCTCCACGTGACGTCCCCACGTACCGGCGCATCCTACATATGCGCGCATGAGCAGCCAACCTGCCCAGCTATAAATAGAGGAATCATTTTCTTCTTCCACACACGGACGGACAAGACAGACAGATATCACCAGAAAGGCAGATACAGACACTCAACGTCTTCCTTCTCTCAGCAAGCTCCAGCACCCAGAGCAATCTACACCTTCAGAGAACCGATAACCGTCGTCAGCCCGTCAACGGAGTCAACGCATTACCACTCGCTCCATTGGTACTTAGGACCCAGATTAAACAAAAGTGTACTCCTAGGACTACATCTAAGTCCTATATTGTAACACTATTCTGTTTGTATTAAGATTTGCAATCAAATGATTTTAATGGCAAACAAGCTGGCGACTCTGCTGGGGACTTCTTTCTCCTCTTCCGAGAAAGTCGTGTCACAGGCCGACGACGTAAAGGTGGGCTCCTCCCACAAGACGCTGGTCGTGCGCCTCAATCAACAGGCGTACGAGGAGTTCATTTCTGAAGAAAGCGCGAGTCCTTCGAAGCGGCTGCCGAAGCCGAAGAAGACCCGCCGTGTCTGGGTGCTCAAGGTCGACGCCTCGGGCACCACCACTGAAGGGGATACGCCAATCCAGCCCTCCCTTCCTACTGACGTCCTCAGCAACCAAGGTGCGCCCGCTGATGCAGCGTATCTCTTGAGGAAGCGTGCGGCTGACCACGTTCCCCAGCCATCTCCCTCTCAGGTGAGGAAGATGCGTCGACGGAGCAGGGGCGCAGCCAATGCCCCGCACATCACCTCTGATGCGCCACAAAAAGTCTCTGTCTTTGACAGACTCACTCGCTGTAATGGCGAAGAGAATTTGGATGCTGGGTACTATGCGCCCCAGCGGGCTAGTACAAAGAAATCTAAGGCGGCACGGACCATGCGCCACAAGCGTGCTATGCCAGCAGCAGGCCAGAGGCACGTGCTCACAATCACGTGCGCTGCCGACGGCAAGCTGTACAAGGTCAGCTCAGGTGCTTCGGCACCAAAAATGAGTCGATCTTCAAAGTCCTCATCTCACTTGGGCGCATCTACTGCGTGCATAACCAAGTCGAGTGCGGCAAATTCAGTGGTCTTGAACTCCCGCGCCTTCTCTGGTTGTGCGTTTGAGGTCCGTTCAAGTCACTTCAAATGTTGTTGTTCCCCAACTACTGATCATGATGCCTGCTTGGTATTAGATCAGGGGGCGCAGCACTCACCTGTCTGCCCCGACGTTTGGCCTTGCCATGCGCCTGAAGGGGGTGAGAAGGTAGCACTCTCCTCCAATGACCTGCGTAATGTGATCGTTCACAAGCGCCGGTCAGGAGAGTCGACCAACAAGCACAATGAGCCTCTCACGGGGCATACTTGTGTGGTAGTCACTATCAACTGCTGTTGCAAGGCGACAGTACCACCAAGGCAGTCAGTCTTCCTGCGGCTGCAGTCATCGATACCCCTCCAACATCGCCTTGGGGAGAAGGTGTCAACAGAAGAGGAGCCAAGAGTTGCTTCATGCAATGTGGTCTCCAACTCCTCATCACTTCGGAAGACGACTGGTAATTCCTCGTCTTCATCCAAAAGCCAGCCAAGGAAAACCAAGGCAGCAGTCTTGACCTCTGGGGTGTTCGAAGGCCCTCGGTCGAAGAAGAAGTTCTTGGAGGAAGCTGGGGGTAGTCAGACCCCTGTTGAGCCTCCTTCCGAAGACCAAGATGTCCAAAGCACAGCTGCGGCGGATCTTCATCCTCGAGGCGAAGTCAGCCTCCCAGAAGCACCTCGAAACGAGGATGCCCCCCAGGACACAGCTGGGGGTAGAGACGAAGAGGCCCTTCAAGACGGAGCTGAGGACAATCAGGCCCTTGCAGATGCGCCCATCGAGAATGACCTCCAGAATATGGCTGGGGGTGGCCAAGGAGAGGTGACTCCCCCACATAAAAGTGAGGCCGAGAGCGAAGCCTCAACCAATCCATCCACTCCTGGCCGTGTCAGGACAGTATACATGGCTGGAGATGATGCCGAGTCTGATGCGCCACTGCAGGACATTGTTCAGCGCATAGACTCATTAGAGGGAGGACTCAAAACCCTCTCTGCCTCTATGCAAGCACTGACTCAAGCAGTGTTTGATATTCGGTCGGCCTTGACCAGAACACCTTCAACCGGTCCCGACCCAGGAGTTAATGGGGAGTCGAGTGTACCCCTTCAACGGGCACCCTCAGACACAGAAGCACCCCGGACGTCGGAGCCCTCAAACGCTCCACTCCAGATAGTACCACCTTCCTCGACTCCTTGCTCCACGGAGGATGTGGTCGAAATGATCAAGGACTTGTAGGAGCGCTTCTAGTCCAAAAACAGGCAAGAGGAGCGCCAGAAGATGGGCATTCCCCAGCCTTATCCCCTCGAGTGGAACAAGGTGGTTTATCCTCAAAAATATAAACCACAAACACTCACGCCGTACGATGGAAAGGACTCTCCGCGTCGGTACCTGACATATTTTCAGTCACAGATGGGGCATCTTCCAAAGGAGGACGCGCTCCTCACCAGCATCTTTGTTGGAGCTCTAAAAGGGGTGGCGTATGACTGGTACTGCAGCCTCCCCGACAATTCTATATCGTCCTTCGACGACTTGACGTGCCTCTTCCTCGATCGCTTCTACGACGGCGGGAAGGACATGACGATGGCATCTCTCATAAAGATACGCCAGAAGGAGAAAGAAACGGTTCGGGTGTTCATCGAATGCTTCCGACAGGCCTGCTTCAGGCTACCTCCAGGCATGCCAGAACATGCGCTCCTCTCCTCTTGCAGCATGAACATGCTGCCTGCAGTGAAGCTCTGGCTCAACTCTACTCCCCCTCCCGACTGGAGCTCCCTGATCATCGAAGCTGAAGCCGCAGAAAAGAAGGCGGCCAATGCACGTCTTCTGGGTGTCAGCTTCCCCGTCTTTGATGATAAAGGGAAAAGGTCAGCAGCCAACAACTCCGGACGAGAAGCAAAGAGAAAATAGGCATTGACTGTTAATGCCTCGAAGGGCGCATCTGCGCCTACTCAGAAGCCTCCACTGGCGCCGAGACCCAAGGAGGTGTATTCATTCAATGACGAAGACATCCTGCAACTCTTTGAAATACTGAAGCAGGATGACAAAATCAAACTTCCGGACCCAAAGCGGCCCGATGAAGTCGGGAAAGTGGACAACCCGAGGTACTGTCACTACCATCGGTTTGTCGGACACCCGACCAAGGACTGCTACGTCCTCAAGAATTACATCCAGCGCATGATCAATGCAGATGTAATCTCCGTCGACTACGAAGAGAAGACGGTGTCAGCCAATGTGGTGTCACTCCAATTCGGTACCTTGCCGCCGACTACCACACAAGATGGCATCGTCCCCATCCCTAAGGCGACCATGGAGGTGGTGAACTTGCCACCTACCCGTGACAATGCGAGTGGACTCATTCCACTCACCACATCTCGAGGAGAGGTCCTCTGGGTTCATCCCGACCTCGTCTCCGAGGTGACTCAACCAGAGGTACACTCTACCTCCAAATCAAAAGGCAGAAAGATCAAGTCTTGTCATACGGCCTCTTCTTCAACGGAAGAGGCACTTCCAGTGCAGACGCGTGCACAACAGAACGCTCAGCCCGGCGAAGCTGCCGCCGAGGTGGTGCCTCCTGGCACCATCCCTGAGGAGGGCCCGTCTAAACCCTCAGCAGCCAATAAGCAGAAGCAGGTGGAGGCTCGTTTCGACAGACCTGTACAGAAGGAGAATGCTTCGGGACTAGCCAAGCCCCACAACTTTGACATACTGGCACAACTGGCCAGTACTCTTGCACGCTTGTCTTTGTTTGAGCTCCTGCGTCTTTCCAAAGACTCCCGAGAAGCTCTCTGTGAAGCTCTAAAGGACGCTGAATCCTTTCTCAGTCAGGTCAAGCTGCCTGAAGACCTCCTAACTACTTGTGCGCACTGTCATTGTGCGGATAAAGTTATCCCAAACATAACTTTCACCCAACAGGACATGTTGCTCAAGCACCACCGACATAACCGACCGCTGTATTACACAGGGTACATCGGTTCAGTCAAGGTGAGCCGGATTCAGATCGATCCAGGGTCTTCCCTCAGCATTATCCCGAAGGCACTGCTATCAAAATTGAGGATCCCAATGTACCGGCTGGCGCCCTCCAACACAACCATCAGTGGCTTCAACGCTAGCAAAAGCGAGCCACTGGGCAAGATCCGACTGAAGTGTCACATAGGCAACCTCAAAACTGAGGTGACTTGTTATGTGGTGGATGCCGAGGTCAACTACAACATCCTGCTCGGCCGACCATGGCTACATGAGTACATGGTGGTGCCTTCCACGCTTCACCAATGCATGAAATATGTATCCACTAACGGCGTCATCCGGACGGAGTTCGCAGACATCGATCCTTTCAAAGGAATTGAAGCTTACTTCACCGATTCCGACTTGTACAAGCCACTTGACGAAGAGAAAGCCAACGATGCTGATGATGAGGCAGAGACGGCAACTGAGCCAGACACGGAGCCTGAGATGAATCCAGATGCCCCACTGAAGATCCGACTGAAGGGCAAACTACCCCAGAAGGTGCCTCCAATGAGCATCAAGCTATCAGGGAAAGCACTGACTCCTGAGGCTCCCCTGAAGATATGCCTCAAGGGAAAGCCGCCTCAAACATCGGCTCCCCCTGGTGGCAAAATTACAGGGGAAGGCACCACTCACAGGAGGCGCAGTTGAGGCACCTTTGAAGGTGCGTCTTAAGGGCAAGCCCCCGCAGTCATCCAAGATGCCAGAGAGGGATCGCATCGCCCTCTCAGACCCCAAAGTCAAAGCTGTGGTGGATTTTCCTGATCCGACCCCAGTGCTTACAGATGAGGAGCTTGGCGAATATATCTCTGCTGATGTAGATGCACCCTCCTTAGACAATGTAATCCCACGGGATAAGATCTCGTATTTTATCAATAATAGAGTGTCTTTTAATTATTCTTATCTTCCGCACTGGAATGCCATGTATACATTAGATCACGCTCTACGGTCGTTGCAAACACAAATAACGACCGTAAATCATGTAAATCGAGTAGTCCCGTCTCAAGGAGTCTGTTTCATAGCCCCTCCACGAAGTCGAGACGAAGGATCCATCATTTTGGGCAAAGTCGAGCGTCATCAAGACCTCCCGCCACTCGAGCCTGAACCTGATACCGGCAGAGTACAAGTCTATCGGTATACGGATACGGCAAAGCACATCATCCAAAAGATGGGCTACGACCTAAACAGCAACAAAGGCCTAAACTACGGCAAAGGTCGACATCTTCCTCTCCGATTTCCAACTCCCAAAGGAAAGTCGCAAGATTACTACAATAAAACTCGACGGGGGGTAGGCTATGTCACGCCACCATCAACTCCAGAGAGTTCAGACGCAGAAGACGTAGAACATTTTTACTCGTCCGAAGCGTCGACTTGGGATTCCGATACCAGTATCGGATCAGTCTTCAGGAAAGTGCTGTCAGCTAACATGACGTCAGCACAACCTCAAAAAGGTGAAGGCGAAGACCAAGCGTCGGAACCCTTCGAAGAAGAACCCTGGGCTCAACGCTTAGGAGAGCAATGGGAGTCTCGTTTTGAGTTACGTGAACCTCCCACCGAAGATGAAGTCGAGCAGATCGACCTTGGGGACGGATCTTCTTCCAAACCCATCTTCATCAGCAAAAGCCTAGAAGGAGAAGACCGAGATGCTTTAATCCAGCTGGCCAAAGAGTATATCGACGTCTTTGCCTGGAGCTACGAAGACATGCCAGGACTCGATCCACAGATCGCAATGCATAGGTTGAACATCTTACCTGATGTCAAACCTATCAAACAACAACAGCGACGTTTTCGTCCGGACATCATGAATGCCATCGATCAGGAGGTGGACAAACTCTTGACTAGCGGCTTCATCCATGAGGAACAACACCCAGATTGGGTAGCCAACATCGTACCTGTCACTAAGAAGAACGAGAAGATATGAGTCTATATCGACTTCAGGGACCTCAATTCTGCTTGCCCGAAGGACGAATTCCCGCTTCCGATCACCGATGTGATGATCGACAACACATGTGGCTTTGAACGCATGTCCTTCATTGATGGATATTCAGGCTACAATCAAATCAAGATATTCAGGACTCCAAAGGGTGTTTTCTGCTACACAGTAATGCCCTTCGGCTTGAAGAATGCCGGTGCGACATACCAACGAGCTATGAGCACCATCTTCCGTCAACATCTTCGCAAGACAGTCGAATGCTATGTTGACGACATCGCAGTCAAGAGCCGCCTCAAAGGAGATCACCTACAGGATCTGATGACAGTCTTCGATCTCATGCGGGCACATCAACTCAAAATGAACCCCGCTAAATCCTTCCTGGGGGTTTCTAGCGGCAAATTCTTGGGCTTTGTCATCACGGCGAAAGGCATTCATGTTGATCCCGAGAAGACCAAAGCCATCCTTAACATGGACCCTCCGAAGAATCTTCGAGAACTTCGGGGCTTACAGGGACGTGTTGCATACATCCGGAGGTTAATAGCAAACCTCTCCGGTAAATGTCAACCCTTTACTCAGCTCATAAAAAAGGAAGTCTCTTACGTCTGGACAGAGGAGTGCCAAAAGGCTTTCGACGACATCAAAGCCTACTTGACGAGCCCACCAGTCCTGGTGGCACCTGTCGCCGGTAAACCATTTCTCCTCTACGTCCTTGCCATGGATCATTCTCTTGGCGCTCTGCTGGCTCAAAACAGCGATACAGGCTATGAGCAAGCAATCTACTACCTCAGTCGAACGCTCATCGGGGCCGAACACCGGTACAACCCCGTCGAAAAGGAGTGCTTGGCTTTGGTGTTTGCCATCCAGAAGACCCGTCATTATGTCTCGGGCCAGACAATTCATGTCATTTCCTGAGTCAATCCACTCAGAGTCCTCATGACGAAGCCAGGATCATTGAACTCCCGGCTAGCCACATGGGCGATTTTACTAACACCATATAATATGGTGTTTGTCCCGCAAAAAGCTGTTAAAGGTCAAGCTCTGGCTGACTTTTTAGCTGCACACCCCATCCCAGAATCTTCAAAGCTCTATAAAGATATCCCGGATGAGGTCCAAGAATCCAACGTCACCGAAGGAAGCATCGTTTGGCGGATGTTTTTCGATGGCGCTTCGAGAACAGGCCCCAAAGGCCAAATCATTGCAGGAGTGGGGGCAGTCTTAGTCTCCCCCGATCAGTTGGTCATCCAGCGTGCTTACTCACTTTTGAAGCCGTGCTCCAACAATGTTGTCGAGTACAACGCACTCGTCATGGGACTCCAGCTCGCACAACAACTGGGGGTCGACCATCTGGAAGCCTACGGTGACTCAAAACTTGTCGTGAACCAGATTCGGGGGCAATACGAGGGTTCTTCATCGAACACGTACCTCGTCTGCAAAACTTGGAGGCTGACGCTCTGGCTGGCCTCGCAGCCTCATTGGCAACGCCCTTTGGGACTCAACACTATGTTACGGTAACAAGTCGAGACTTGATTTGTCCTAGAAACAACCTGTGCTTGCGAGTGGCTCACGCCATGTCGACGAACACTGGTGTTAATGTTCGAGACTGGAGGTTCCCATTCATCGACTTTGCTGTCTATGGAATCGTTCCAGAGGACCCGAAGGAAGCCATCTCAGTCAGGAGACGCTCTCTTCGATTCTACTATGATACAGCTACTAAAATGCTGTACCGACGCTCCTTCGATGGGCTCCTCCTTCGATGCATGTCCAACGAAGAAGCAGCCGAAGCTCTTCAAGAAGCTCATGACGGAACTTGCGGAGCTCATCAACCCGGTCCTAAGTTGCAGGATCGACTGCGACGTATGGGCTACTATTGGCCAACCATGGCTGCCGACGCTGTTGAATATGCTAAGAAGTGTCATGCATGCCAACTTCATGCAGACTTCATACATACACAGTCTGAACCACTACATCCTACAGTCGCCTCCTGGCCCTTCGAAGCCTGGGGCATGGATATTGTGGGACCTATCACCCCTCCTTCATCAAGAGGACACCGCTTCATCCTGGACATCACCGATTACTTCTCTAAATGGGCAGAAGCAGTCCCACTGGCGGAAGTAAAGAGCTCCAGGGTGGTCAGCTTTATCAAACACCATGTCATTTACCGTTTTGGAGTACCCCGGCGGATCATTCATGACAACGGTCCTCAGTTTATTAGCCACATTTTTAGCAGGTTCTGTGACAAGAATCGCATTCAAAATGTGGCATCCATCGCCTATAATCCGGCAGCAAACGGGTTAGCAGAGGCGTTCAACAAAACCATCGTCAGGGACAGGAACTCCTGAGTACCTGTCTTGCATCATGTCTAGGACAGGGACTCCTGAGTACCACGGTCAGGAGTACCTACTGAAATGGACTAAGGCTAATAACTAGATTAATACATTAGTCATGAAGAGATTTCCCAGCTACAGGCAATCCCGTTACCTGGGCGCGCTTGGGATCTGTAGCCTGCCGTCGAGTAGGGCACATTTCCAGCACACTGTCATGTGTTGCACCCTTCAAGCTACCTAAGGATACATGCGTTTCCTGGACGGTGTACCCACCTGAATTTAACCCCTAATTTCGACCTGCGTAACCTGGATGGTCTGCAGGGCTTGTGGCTGTGGAGTAATCTCACTACATCTTGCTAGTAATTAGGCCTGTGATAACCCTAGTTAGTTAAAGTATCAAGCCGTAATTCTTGCTTGGCCGTGAAATGATTGGATGGAGTCTAACCAGTCTAGTCTTGCCCTGATCCTGTTCCAGATTATTGAAAGACCAGAATGTTTGTATTTATTTTACCGATAAATGGTGAGAGTTCCAAGTTCTGTTCAGACGAAGGGTTACAACCCCGGTCCTTGTTTGGTTTACGGGTTGTAACCTGGTTATCTGAATAGTTCTATGGTTACTCATCGTATATCATCCTGATGTGTTTTCTTTATTTTTAGTTCTTACTTTTATTTTTACTCTTGTGCTGATTGCTGGTTTTAGTTCCTAAGTGAAGCCTCCTTTGTGGCACTTGCTCTTTCTGGGATCTGACCCAGCTGGTTTTGTATGGCCAGATTTCGGAGCAGCTCCAGAGGATCTACCGACTATCCAGCCCGATGGTGGCGACTAGACGTAACCCGGGCAACGAGTGGGTTTATTTTTGCTCTCCCACTTTATTGTAAAAATATTCTTTTGAGGCGTTTAGCCGACGAGCACCTGTTTAGCTCAATTATATTTACTTACTGTCTGCCTACGGGCTGTAACATGATTGACAGATCCTAGGGTTGATCATGTATGACTAAACTCTTGCTAGTCCTGACATTTTATAACGACTAGCTTCATGATCAGCTGAATATATAATATTTGGGATGCCTTACTATTGTATATTTAATGATCATACATCTTGTGACTTTTACTTACTTGCTTGTGATTGAGACACTAGGCTTGTCATGACCTTAAGAGACTGTTGGCTTGTAGGTAAACCCTCATGTATCTAGACAGCCGTGACCGTATAGCGAAATGGAATCCATTTCAATATACGTTGCTGGCTATGTCTGCCCTCGCTCTCCAGTATTCTGGTTCTGGGGCGTGACATGGTTTAAGTGGTGGCCCATGTAGGTCTTGTAAATCAAGATATGTGAGGGTTTACAGGATAGAAGTCTCAATCAATATTCGCCTTTGATCTATGCTCGTATCTTCTGAATCCCTAGATTCTTGTCCTGATCATATACTTGTATCGTTGATCTGTCTTGGTCCTTCCTTATTATTCTCCATGTCGTCTTCTTCAGCGGCATTATTCGTGGTCCTGCCGATCAGCAAGGCGGAGCCCCTCCCGCGGACCAGCAGCAACCTGGGGATCAAGCCCAACATTCCGGAGTAGCCTCCAGAGTCGTGCCTTCTGGCGGAGAGCCACCAGTCCAGCCAGTCCAGCCTGCCGAGCCTGATGATGGCACTTTGGTAGGACTCGTCAGGACCTTGATAGCTTCCCAAGATCGCAGAGGAGATGCCTTACACTAGACAGTGACAGATGCTTTGACCCGGGGCGGTCATCAGGGTAACAACACGGCCAACAGCTTCAAGCGCTTGAACCCTTCCTTCTTCGACGGTAGTGAAGATGCTACCGCCACAGATGTATGGCTTCAGGACACAGAGGTGATTCTAGAAGCAGCCAGGACTCCAGAGAATGAGAAGGTGGCAGTTGTGCGCCTGCAGTTGTTAGATCTTGCCGCAGCTGGTGGGCAGCTCAGGCCGTTGGATTAGCAGCACCCATTGCTTGGACGGTATTCAGGGAGAGATTCCAGACCAAGTACTTTGATGCTGTAGCTCGGTATGATCTACAGACGAGGTTCACCAATCTGAAGCAGATGGGCAGGACGGTCGACGGATATGCGGTCGAGTTTTCCAGACTCAGTCGGTTTGCTCCCACCTTGGTGGCAACCGAGTATGATCGAGCCCAGCGGTTCCAGCAGGGACTTCACCTGGAGATCTTGTTAGCAGTTGAGCAGTTTGAGCATCAGACTTTTGATGCAGTCTTGAGAGCAGCCCCGAGGCATGAGTATACCTCCCAGAGGATCGTGGATAGGACCGGAGGTCGGAAGAGATCTCACGGCCAGATGAATCAGTCTTCAGCACCAGCCCCGGCAGCCAGGGCTTTGACTATTGGAACTTCGAGGCGGGCGGCCTCAGTAACGTCGGTCCAGCATTCCACCCCGACGTACCCTCAGCAGCAGCAGCAGCAGAAACAGAAGCAGGCTTCCACAGTGGGATATTCTCATTGTTAGAAGCCAGGCCATGTAGTGGCAGAGTGTCGTAGGACACAGGGATTGTGTCTGGTTTGTGGAGCCCTAGACAATAGGGATGGATCCTGCCCGAATAGGGGTGGTTCATCATCGTCCAACCTTTCTAGCTCTTCGGTAAGAGGACCAGCACCGGTCCAGCAGCAGCAGTACCCATTGTCGAGGCCCTTGCCGCCTCAGTCCCAGATGTTCCAGCAGCAGAAATTCCAGCAGTATGCTCAAGCCCCGGCCTTGAGTCAGAGTAGGCAGCGAGGATTTCAGCAGAGGGGACCAGCACCCCGAGGGCATGGTCAGGCTATGGTGTTGACCATGGAGGAAGGATTGGCACCAGGTGAGGTAGTGGCAGGTACTATTCTCGTCAACTCCTTTCCAGCTTCAGCTTTATTTGATTCTGGTGTATCCCATTTATTTATGTCTGTACGATTCACGACACGGGTAGGATTGGAGCCCGAGTCCTTATCAGTAAGGCTCAATATACTTACTGGTAACGGACTTGTGGGAGTCGATAGAGTGTTTTCCTCGTGTCGGATCGTAGTTAGCGGTAGAGAGTTCCCCGCTAGATTGATAGAGTTCCCGATGACCGACTATGATGTGGTCTTAGGGATGGATTGGTTGAGGAACCAGTATGCTAGAATAGATTGCCATGTTGGTAGAGTTGTTTTTAGCATTCCAGGTGAGCCAGAGTTTTCCTTCTCTCGAGGCGCAGTTGAGCCTTCTCCTCCAGTATTGCGGATGGCAGTAGCAGCAGTTCAGTTGCCCAGGATAGTGGATGAGTTCCCAGATGTTTTTCCAGAAGAGCTTCCAGGTATGTCTCCAGATCGGGAGATCGAGTTCACTATAGACTTGATTCCCGGGACAGCCCCAGTGTCGGAGAGAGTCTACAGGATGGCGCCTTCAGAGTTGGAGATATTGTACAAGATGATTGAAGAACTTCGAGCCAAGGGATTCATTCGTGCTAGTGGATCGCCTTGGAGAGCCCCGATGCTTCTTGTGAAAAAAAGGATGGTACGTCCAGGTTATGTGTTGATTATCGTACCTTGAATTCAGTGACAATCAAGAACAGATATCCTCTCCCAAGGATAGATGACTTGTTTGATCAACTCAAGGGGGCATCAGTATTCTCGAAGATCGACTTGCGCTCAGGATACCACCAGATCAGAGTCAGAGAGCAGGATGTCCCGAAGACAGCTTTTAGATCGAGATATGGGCATTAGGAATTCCTTGTTATGCCTTTTGGAGCAACCAATGCGTCGGCAGTATTCATGGACCTCATGAATCGCATCTTCATGCCTTACTTGGATCAGTTTATGATTGTGTTCTTGGATGACATCCTGGTCTACAGCAAGAGTGAAGCCGAGCATGAGCAGCATCTCCGTGTGGTTCTTTAGACTCTTAGGGAGCACCAGTTGTATGCCAAGTTTAGTAAATATGAGTTCTGGCTTGATCGTATTTCGTACTTGGGTCATATCATCACCAGAGGAGGAGTAGAAGTCGATCCCCAGAAGATTGTAGCTATTGAGTCGTGGCCAGTGCCCAGCACAGTTGCAGAGGTTCGCAGTTTTCTTGGATTGGCCGGCTACTACCGACGGTTTGTTTCGGATTTTGCTCGAATTTCAGCGCCATTGACCCAGTTGACCTGCAAGGATGCGCAGTTTGCTTGGACAGCAGAGTGTCAGAGTTCTTTTGAGCAGTTGAAGCGAGGATTGATAACAGCTCCTATTCTTACGCTTCCAGATAGGACCGAAGGATTCTCAGTATACTGCGATGCTTCAGGCAGAGGCTTAGGATGTGTTCTGATGCAGCATGGGAAGGTAATAGCTTATGCTTCACGATAACTTCGTGATCATGAGAGAAATTATCCAACCCATGACTTGGAGCTGGCAGCAGTAGTGTTTGCACTTAAGTTGTGGAGGCACTACTTGTATGGAGACAGGGTAGAGATTTTCACCGACCACAAGAGCCTGAAGTATGTTTTCACTCAGAAGGATCTTAACATGCGCCAGAGGAGGTGGCTGGAGCTTCTTGTGGATTATGATATCAACTTGCAGTATCACCCTGGGAAGGCCAATATTGTAGCGGATGCATTGAGCAGGAGAGCTGGAGTTTATTTTCTAACAGCACAACCAGAGCTGTTAGCAGATCTTCAGAAGATGGATATTAAAGTTGTTCTCCCTTCCAGTGTGGCCTTGATGGCCAGTATGCAAGTTCAGTCTACTATAGTCGAGAGGATCCAGATGGCACAGTCGGCAGATTCCAAGCTTCAACGACTCAGAGCAGAGTGTGAGGCAGGACGAAGACCAGAGTTATGCATTCATGAGGATGGTACACTTCGACATGGTAAGCATCTTTGTGTACCCAGTGGAGATATCAGACATGAGATCATGTCGGAAGTGCACAGTTTTCAGTATTTCATCCATCCTGGCGGTACGAAGATGTACTGTGATATCCGTCAGCACTTCTGGTAGAATGGCATGAAGCGGAAGATAGCTCGGTTTGTCTCTCGGTATTTGGTTTGCCAACAAGTCAAGGTCGAACATCAGAGACCAGCAGGACTTCTTCAGCCCTTGCCGATTCCGGAATGGAAGTGGGAGCATGTGACCATGGATTTCGTGACTGGATTACCTAGATCCCCAGCTGGTAGAGATGCTATCTGGGTTATAGTTGATCGGCTCACGAAAGTGGCTCACTTTCTTCCATTCAGAGTTGGTCAGTCGATGGCTCAGTTAGCAGAGATGTACCTCAGGCAGATTGTCAGATTGCACGGAGTGCCCGTCAGTATCACCTCGGATCGAGATTCCAGATTTATGTCGCACTTTTGGCATAGCTTGTAAGAGAGTTTGGGGACTCATCTCCAGTTTAGTTCAGCATATCACCCGTAGACAGATGGCCAGTCGGAGCGCACGATCCAAACCCTTGAAGACATGTTGAGATCTTGCACACTTGACTTCGGTGGTTCATGGGAAGATCACATGCACCTGGTGGAATTCTCGTACAACAACAGTTTCTAGGCCAGTATCCAGATGGCACCGTTCGAGGCACTTTATGGCAGGAAGTGCAGATCTCCGCTAGCCTGGGATGATGTTGGAGAGAGACAGATGCTCGGTCCAGAAATGATTGCCCAGACAGTTGAAGTGGTCAGGAGAGTCCGATATCATCTTCGAGTTGCCCAAGATCGCTAGCGCCATTGGGCCGATTCTCATCGGCGCCCTCTCGAGTTTTCTGTCGATGACCATGTATTCCTGAGGATTTCGCCTAACCGTGGCGTCATTTATTTCGGCGTGCGAGGAAAGCTTAGTCCTAGGTATATAGGGCCATTTGACATTCTGGAGCGAGTAGGAGATGTATCCTATTGTCTCGCTCTTCCGCCGTCGCTAAGCGAGGTGCATGACGTGTTCCATGTATCCCAATTACGACGATATATTCTGGACCCGAGCCACATCCTGGATCATTCGGAATTGGTTGTTGGTACCAACCTTTCGTATGAGGAGAGGCCCGTGTCTATATTAGACCAGAGAGAGAAGATCCTCAAGAACAAGACTATCAAGTTAGTCCGAGTAGCTTGGGGTCATCACTCTTTGAGGGAGTCAACGTGGGAGCATGAGGATGATATCCGATCGCGATATCCCGACTTGTTTGACTCGTGAGATATAATGTCTTTCTTATGCCTCATGCCTTCGATTCCTTGCTTGAATGAGTGATTGTCTGCCTAGTTATAGCTTGCATGTGATTAATATGGCTTGTCATTGCTCCTCTAGCCTCTTGATTAAATTCTGAGGACGGAATTCTTTTAAGGAGGGTAGAGTTGTAATGCATGTGGTTAATATTACGTATTTTGGAATACGTGTACGTATTTTATTCTATATTGCTTAATTCCTGGCTTAGCTTTTCCTTCTTAGCTCGGTTTATTCTTGGTCCGGTTTGGGATTTGCTATTAGTTCATGATGAACCCATGGATGAACCCCTACCTACCACCACTATTCATATTTATTACCCCTCTCCTTTCTCTCTCTTCATTTATCATCATCTTCTTCCTCATTTACTTCCTTACCTACCAGAGAGAGGAGAGAGAGGTCTAGGCAAGTGCAACTTGCTTCATGGAGAAACTCTGATTTTAGAGCTCTATTTTCTTCTTTACTACATTCTAAAATACTTAAGAACTTGGCATTTTCACTTTCCATGGCTAGATTCTTCTAGATCTAAGTTTTCATTATTTTCGGATTTCTTGGATTTTGATCTACTTAATCTTGTTATTTCCAAGTTTTGATGGTTCCATGTTGTAGAGAATTTCGTTCTACCCCATTTTGACCTATGGAAGTTCGGATTTGGGCTCCGGATGATAGAGTTATGCAGCTTGGAAGCCATGGCTTATGGTGTACTTCTTCTCGAAAATTTGGAGAAGAAGCACAGTCCCGAGCCGCATGGTAGCACTTGACCGCATGAATATTCATGCGGCAAGTCAGCTTCGAAATCGCATGCACTATCAAGTGGACTTGACCGCATGACAAGTTCATGCGGCAAGTATTTAGTTCGGCCGCATGAGGCTCTTGTACTTCTAGCCGCATGGGGCCCTTCTTTCCGAACCGCATATGCACCCTTGCTCCCAGCCGCATAGGCATTGCTCCCCGCTGCCGTACGGGAATTCGCCCATCCCGAGCCGCATGAACTCTAATACTCGCGAGCCGCATAAACCGCAGTCTTCCGCTGGCGCATGAGGACCCGAGTCCTCTCAGCCGCATGACTGACTGATCCCGAGCCGCGTAGACCATGATTCCTTTCAGCCGCATGAGACCCCTCCATTCCTGACCACATAAGCTCCTGCAGCCGCATGCGCCGCACGCCCGCACTGCCTTGAGACCGACCTTTCCGAGCCGCATGAACCCGGATTTCGGGCCGCATGAACCCATATCCATTCAGCCGCATGGGCTGTTCTCCCCCAGCCGTATGAGATCATTCCTGGCTGCATATGACTTAGCCGCATGGCTCTTCTATAGCCCTGAATATTGATATTTTATTAGATATTTTACGCCCATTTTATATCCTTACGCCTTTTGTCATGAACTTGATTTTTACTTATTATGTTTGGAATGACTATTGTACATGACATGATATGACAAGGAACTAGCATAATACGATGGTGACCCGTAGTGGTGCACTCCTGATAAGTGACCTGGCATGACATGATAGTGGCCCGTCGTGGCACACTCCTGACAAGTACACCTGACATGATATATCTTGATAAGCTATTGCGACGGCTACCAGACATGGCATGACCTGTATAAATTACCTGGACACCGTGGGCGATTGTGCTTGTACAAATAAACCAGTCCTGTCTTGCATCATGTCTAGGACAGGGACTCCTGAGTACCATGGTCAGGAGTACCTACTGAAATGGACTAAGGCTAATAACTAGATTAATACATTAGTCATGAAGAGATTTCCCAGCTACAGGCAATCCCGTTACCTGGGCGCGCTTGGGATCTGTAGCCTGCCGTCGAGTAGGGCACATTTCCAGCACACTGTCATGTGTTGCACCCTTCAAGCTACCTAAGGGTACATACATTTCCTGGACGGTGTACCCACCTGAATTTAACTCCTAATTTCGACCTGGGTAACCTGGATGGTCTGCAGGGCTTGTGGCTATGGAGTAATCTCACTGCATCTTGCTAGTAATTAGGCCTGTGATAACCCTAGTTAGTTAAAGTATCAAGCCGTAATTCTTGCTTGGCCGTAAAATGATTGGATGGAGTCTAACCAGTCTAGTCTTGCCCTGATCCTGTTCCAGATTATTGAAAGACCAGAATGTTTGTATTTATTTTACCGATAAATGGTGAGAGTTCCAAGTTCTGTTCAGACGAAGGATTACAACCCCGGTCCTTGTTTGGTTTACGGGTTGTAACCTGGTTATCTGAATAGTTCCATGGTTACTCGTCGTATATCATCCTGATGTGTTTTCTTTATTTCCAGTTCTTACTTTTATTTTTACTCTTGTGCTGATTGCTGGTTTTAGTTCCTAAGTGAAGCCTCCTTTGTGGCACTTGCTCTTTCTGGGATCTGACCCAGCTGGTTTTGTATGGCCAGATTTCGGAGCAGCTCCAGAGGATCTACCGACTATCCAGCCCGATGGTGGCGACTAGACGTAACCCGGGCAACGAGTGGGTTTATTTTTGCTCTCCCACTTTATTGTAAAAATATTCTTTTGAGGCATTTAGCCGACGAGCACCTGTTTAGCTCGATTGTATTTACTTACTGTCTGCCTACGGGCTGTAACATGATTGACAGATCCTAGGGTTGATCATGTATGACTAAACTCTTGCTAGTCCTGACATTTTGTAACGACTAGCTTCATGATCAGCTGAATATGTAATATTTGGGACGCCTTACTATTGTATATTTAATGATCATACATCTTGTGACTTTTACTTACTTGCTTGTGATTGAGACACTAGGCTTGTCATGACCTTAAGAGACTGTTGGCTTGTTGGTAAACCCTCATGTATCTAGACAGCCATGACCGTATAGCGAGATGGAATCCATTTCAATATACGTAGCTGGCTATGTCTGCCCCCGCTCTCCAGTATTCTGGTTCTGGGGCGTGACACCTACAAAGGGGAATCTTACACTACGTAAGCCGACGCTACCCTTCATGTTTACCACGTCCACATTACCTCTGAGTAAACATCTCGTACAAACAACCCCTGCGTTGTCGTACATTGATCGCCGAACTTCTACGTCCACTTCACCTCTGAGTTATTCAGCGTATCCCTCAGGATCATTCCTACCACGTCCATCACACCTCGGAGTAGGATGATTCTATCATTTGAACCCTAATGATTGCCACGTCTACATTACCTCTGAGCAAACATGTCGGTTCCTTCAAACTTATTATCTGTGCCTAAAAAACCAAGGTGCGCAAAAGATAATAGGTCCACACAAATCATCAAGTTCATAATAACAAAAATGAACACATCACAAAAAGTTGCGTACTTCTTTATTTTCTGAAAGAGAGAGTACAAAAGACTACACTATCCCTCAGCAAAGGGTTACAAAAGAGCATAAAAAGGGGAAAAGCTACAGTCCCTGAACCTCCCCAGGGTGGGCTGAGGGCTCCCTGACTCGAAGTCTTAGGTCGGCTGTACGGGCCTCCACAGTCGCCAGGACTCGTCGCTCAGCTTCTTGATGCATCAATTCAACAGCCCCAGCGGAAGTATCGCTCTCATGCTTCTCATCAAGCTGTTGTCGCTGCTGCGCCAAGGCAAGAGTCCGCTGAGTAAAAGTCGCTTCTTCCTTCTTGAATGCTGCATGTTCAGCCCGGACATGCTCGGCATCTAACTGGAGTCGGGCCCGTTGGTCCTCAAGGCGACGCATCTGGGTGTCGATCTCCGCGATATTAGCATCCAATGCAGCTCGAGTTTCCGCCGTCGTCTTCATGGACTGAGACAACTGCTCTACCGCAGCCTCAGTCTCAGCCACCTCGCGCTCCTAAATACCCACAGTAGCCTGGTATGAAGACTAGATCTCGGCAATCAGCTTCCCCTTCTCCGCATCTATCAGGACGGAGAGGTCGTTTCGCTGGATGCGCTGAAGTTCCGCGAGCCGCTCGTCCAGCTCGATCACCGAAGCCTCCAGAATTTTGGCCATATGGTCGTGGCCTTGGTGAATGTGGATCAGCTCGATACAGGGCATTGCCAGAGCTCTTGCCGTCGCAAAGCTCCCATTGGCATCCATCACAGCAGATACACCCTTCTGCAGCATTTTGTACACCCCCTCGACGAGGAATTTTACATATTCGTCTGCATCCGCCAGGACCTGCGGCGTCATAGCAGGAGTTGGAGGAGCTACTACAGTTTGCGGACCTGAAAAAGATCCGCCAACCTCAACCGGCGAGGCTTGAACCTCGGCATTAATGGGCTCTTCATCAACAGGGGCTGAACTGCTAGTCCGAGGAGCCGAAGGAACAGAGGAACCCCGCACAGGCGTCGAGATAGTACCCCAAGTAGGAGGGGCAACCGAGGGTTCCACACCCTCGCCCTTCTCAAGCCCGGAGGAACCACCGACGTCAACGGCCACCTCTTCTACCCCCAACGTCCTATCAACAGCTGGTACCTCCCTTGGCAGAATTGGGAGATTATCACTTGTCTCTTGACCCGCCTCAGCGGTCGTGACCGGCAGACGGGTCTCGTCACCAAGTCCCTCAACAGGGACAGAATCTATCGCTACCTCCTGATCGGTAGCCGCCTCAACTTCCACGGTTGAAGCTGGGGTAAGACTCGGCAATGATACAGCCGACCTCCCCTCATCATGACAAGGAGAGGAATCAACCCTCTCCTCTGTCCCAACTATATCTGTTGCCCCCGCAACAGACTCTTGCGGATCTGCGGTAACGTCATCCAAGGCCGACGATGTAGCCTTCATCTTCTCGGAAGCTGCATCCTCAGCTTCCCGTCTGACATAATCCAGAGATGCTGGAGCCTCTACAGCAACATCCTCGGTATTCTCCTCCATGGGAGATATCATAGTAGGCGAAATACGCACTTCAGACGATCCCGGCATCTCCTTTGGCCTGCTCCCACCAAATTTTGGAGTGCGGGGCTTTCTTTTCAGCGGCTCCTACACAAAAAGAAAGAAGCATGATTACATAAGAAGCTGAACTTGAAATCAAACCTTACGGGACATCTTACCTCTGCAGATGCGGAGTCCGAGGACACCGTCGGTGACGACGCCCTCTTATGTTTTTTCGATAAAGGAGAGTCGACCTTTGTATCTGTACCCCTTTTCGTTTGATCAACCGAGGGCTTTATCTGACCCCCGGTAGATACGGCGGGGGCGCCTCGATAACCCGACTCGGGCGGACGGTACGACCGAGCCTTCGCCAAAGTGTCTGCACCTGCCGCTAAATGGGTGCCTGCAATAAAACTGGTCTTCCTATCATATCCGGTGGGCGGAGCAGCCATAGCACAGTAAAATCTGGCAGCTGAGTAAAGAATCGGCAGCCGCGGGTTCTGGACAGGGAGCGTAAAGTGGGCTCCAGTACATCTGGCATTATAGTAATGCCAAGCTCGTGCACCATCCAGCAAACTTCCAGCGTACCCCAAGGTAATACTGGGATTATCCAACATCAATTGGGCGTACCCGAATTGCCTCGCAAAGCGGCTCGGCAGATACGGTTCCAGGTAACACTGGTTCCTGTTCCGATATACCAAATGGGACGGCGGGATACTTTGCAACCAGCAGAATCCCCATGGAGACAGAGTGGTGGGATCCTCACCCGAGTCCACCAGATCTTCGTTGGCCTCAAAATCGGAGAAGACAGGACCAACTTTGGCGATCTCCCATCCCTGAAGATGGGATAAAACTTTCCTGCAAATGGGAACACCAGTGTGCGACCAATTCCTCCGGTGGAAACGCCGGAGGAACGCATCTCCGGACCTGTGGTCTTCCTCCGAACCCGGGCTCATCACATTGGGATGGTGTAAAACTAACCACCCCATCAAATAATGAAACGGCAGTTCGACACGCGGGAAGTTGTTGTTTTTGCCCCGCTCGTGAACGACATCTCCCGCAAACTCTCGAAGACCCCGCAACAGGTTACACACCATTGCGGGGAGTAAAGCTAAAGGACGGCCGAAGGCCAACTTCACGGCCGGCAGAATTAAGTTCTGAGTCACCCTCTCTACAGAGCCAGACCCGCCTGAAAAGACGTGGTCCCGGAGCCAAATCATAAGATACGCGACTAATACTGCTTTTGGCGACATCCGATAGGTGAGATGCCAAAAACAGCTATAGGAGCGTTCATCCGACTGCTGGTCCTCGTTCTCCAAGGGATTCTTCTCGCCTAACCTGCTCATTTCAAAAAGCACCTCGTTACGAGAAAGTGCCGGCGGAGTAGAAAAATGGGAAGGATCCTCCTTGTCCTGCCTAAAGATGTGATCTCTCCAAGCAGTCACAAGAGGCTGCGTCCCGCCCCTATCCTTCTTCTGCATATAGTAGTGATGACTCGCTACTTCTTTGAAGACAGCCATCATCTCATCAGCTTTGTCTCCCAAGACCTGGAATTCTTCATTGGTCGGGAAGTACTCCTCGTAAGGTTCCGATCCCCAGGGAAGTTTTGATACCTCGTACATCTCATGAAGCGCGAGCCCTAGCTCCCCCACTGGAGTGAAGAAGGTCCCGGTATGGGTATCAAACATCTCCAAAAGTGCAAGGAACATGTGCCTGTTAATCTCTACACCTGCCTGAGTGGCACGGATTGCGGCGGTCAGCCCAATCTCTTGGAGCTCAGTCTGAAACTGCGACAGGATCCAGTGTGTCAGTTTGTCCCATTTTGAAACATAATCACACCAACCCTCTACCCGAAATTCTTCCTTGGGGTATGATTGTTCCATCAACAACATGCGACGAGCAAAAGTCGAGGCACCCAAGGCAAAAGTATTGACGGGAACATCGCTATAAATACTCCCAGGACGAAGAGTCCGCCAGGTGTAAGAGGTACCAGCTCGCGAGGCGGCCAGAGTATCCCTCTGATCAGAAGAAGAATCAATTCTGATGACGCCTGCTACCGCTCCTCCTTGAGATGGAGTAATGTCCCAGGATATTCTCCTTTTGGAAGCAAGACGACAGAAAGTTAACAAAGGCCATTGACGTTCAAGCTGCCTGACGGTCATATGCACACCCCTGGCTGTAAAGAACCAGTCTTCTTTGACCTTCAGCACCTTGGCTTCAGTAGAAGAAAGGCGGTCTCTGAACAGGAACTCGGGCTTTAAGAAGGTCACTTTATCGGAAGTGGCAGATTTCAGAACGCCACATTCCATCATCCGTTTAAGGAACCCGTGATGTTGTTTCCGAATTTGAATCATTCTTTCGGGATGCTGATCCAACATAATAGCCGCTTGAGCAGGGTTTATCACCTCTTCATCATAATCTACTTCCATCTGGCAGAGTGCAGCGTCCAGGAGCACTTCGTTCAAGAGTGGGATAGTCATCGACACTGACAAAAAATGCAAAGATATTAGAGACAACACAAAGATCAGAAGTTCATACTCGACAGATGCGCGTATCAAGCGCATCTGAAAAAGGAGCCTCAGTGCATCATCAGGGTGTAAACCCATGCGCGTCAGCGGTAGAGCCTCGGTGCATCATCAAGGCGTGAGCCCATGCGCGTCAGCGAAGGCTTCGGCGCATCATCAGGGTGTAAAACCCACGCACGTCAGCAATTAAAGCCACGGTGCATGATAAAGGCCTGAGCCTATGCACGTCGGCGGGAAAGTTTTTCAACATCGATAGGAGACAATAAAGCTCACCGACTACCGCCGGCCGAACTTCGACAGGCGGGCGAGGAATGTCACTCACGACAGCCTCTAAGGGCTCCTTCTCCTTCCCCTTTCCTTTGTCGGCACCGCCGCGAGGAGTCTTGGGAGCCATTCTAACAGAGAGGAAGAAATTAGGGTTTTTAGAAGAACTCTAAAGGAGGCAAAGGCACAGAGCAGAAGAGCTCTCTCTCTTCACCTCTCACCTATTTATAGGCCGTGGTCGCACGCGTGAACCGATGACGAGTGATCTCAGCCGTCGCCTCGGGTCTTGTGAAGATAACAGCAGATAAAACCAAAAGATCATCATTAATCTTTTCGGTTACCGAGGCATTATCATATCCATTAAATGAGAAGAGCATGCGGCTGAATAGGCAGGCGCCCCAACAGTCATGCGCCCTGATCGCCATGCTTCTTATTCAAAGTATTCCAAAACTTATTCAAAAGTTTTGAAAACTTTGAAGGGGGTCTTGTAGAAGCATGGAATTTCACAACCAGAAAGACCATGCGCGAGACACTACATGCGCCAGAACTCAAACAGCAAAGTCAATAGCCATAAACATTTGAAGAAGGACTTTTTATTTATATATAAAAGTCTATTACATGTCTAGAAAAGGTTGTACAAAAGAGAATTTCTACAACAGAAAGATCCTAAGTCTATAGCCAGCGGCCACCATGCGCCTCCAGATAGGCGCAGCAGCCACCATGCCCCTTCAGATAGGCGTAGCAGTCACCATGCGCTGCCAGTTAGGCGCAGCAGATGTCATGCGCCTCCAACCAAGCGCATCCTGCCATCTCTTCAGCAGCTCAGTTATGTGCATCCAGCTCAGTTATGTGCATCCCTTCAGCAGCCCAGTTATGTGCCACTCTTCCAACCAGGCTCACCTGGCCGAGCAGGAGCCCAGTTATGTGCCGCTCTTCCAGCCAGGGTCACCTGATAAGTGCTTCAATTACACAAAGCATTTAACCCTCTGGCTGGAACCAAGGAAGAGAAGAGCACCGTAAATCTATGGCCAGGGGAGGCTTCGAAAAAGCCTCCAAAGGCCAAGGAAGACCGTGATCGAAATCACGACGAAAGGAGCAGCTTTCAACACAATCAGAGTGGGCAGCACCCACTTTGAAGGAAGAGAGAGCCTAGCACCGCAATTCCGATCTGCGGCTCTTCCGGAATAACGGAGACGAGGCCCGAGCATCCCCATCTTTGGATGCAACAGGCACCTTCCGCCTGCCTCAGAAGCCCTTGACTCCATTTTTTGGATGTAACAGTCACCTTCAAGAGCATCAACGACGACATGGCGTCTCATCTTTACCCTCGGGAGCACTTCGTCAACAGAGTGCACCCGAATACTCAAGTTCATGTCGAAAGTACGTGAGGGAATGAGAAGCAAACCTTCTCTCCATGCCACTATTTATAGGCTGGGCAGATCAAACCCACGCGCCAAGTGGATGGCTCTCCGAATTCCGTGCATAGAACTCACATTAAATGGATGAACCGGACGCCTCGACTTCAGCCAAACGGCTATTTAAAGGCACTCGAGAAGCAAAACAGCCGCATCATTAAAGAAGTGTCGGATGCGCCGGCTGGACAGCGCATCACACCCCTTCAAACATCAAGCGCCTCCAACAGATGCGTCCTGTACCAAGCGTATCACAGGGGATGCGCCCCCATACGTCCCCATACGCTTAGTGGAACGTCAATCGACCGCCCACTCAGCTGTCCATCGAATGTCACCAACATTAAATGTTAAACTGACAGAGTTGGTAGTACGCCTTCCCAAGTCTGAACGGCTGACAGCTTTTGCAGAAAATGAAGCATCCACAACGTCAGCATCATCATGACTTTACTCCGACGGCTACTGCCACGTGACCACCCAACCATCCGTATGCGCCTCAAAAGCCATGCGCCTCAGACCCTTCACTGATCCCTAAAGACAGAAGAAGAGTCTCCAGTTGAAGCTTTGCATGCGCCTCAAAAGCCATGCGCCCCAGACTGATCTCTGATCCCGAAAGACAGAAGGAAAGTCGCTTGCATGCGCCTCAAAAGCCATGTGCCCAGAACCGCTCGTGACTCCTAAAGGTCACGAGCCAAAGTCTCATCATGTGCCCAATCCAAGGCACATCCCATCAAATCATCCCCCCCATCAGATCCGAGATCTCCGAGCCATGAGTCGATGACACATGTCCTTTGACTCAACTCATCCAAGATTTCAGCAACAGAAAGATCTTTTCCTCTGCTACGTGCCGGCTCACAACAGCAGCGTGAAGAATTCAACCCCTCGAGTAGGGCGCATCATCCATGTGCCTCCATCAGCAGTCTCCACGTGGCGTCCCCATGTACCGGCGCATCCTACATATGTGCGCATGAGCAGCCAACCTGTCCAGCTATAAATAGAGGAATTATTTCCTTCTTCCACACACGGACGGACAAGACAGACAGATATCACCAGAGAGACAGATACAGACAATCAACGTCTTCCTCCTCTCAGCAAGCTCCAGCACCCAGAGCAATCTACACCTTCAGAGAACCGATAACCGTCGTCAGCCCGTCAACGGAGTCAACGCATTACCACTCGCTCTATTGGCACTTAGGACCCAGATTAAACAAAAGTGTACTCCTAGGACTACATCTAAGTCCTATATTGTAACACTGTTCTGTTTATATTAAGATTTGCAATCAAACAATTTTAATGGCAAACAGTCTTGTGCAGGCTGAATAAGTATTATAAATGTACAGGGTTGGCTACACAACCATGGATAATAATCACCAAAGGATCATATTATATTGCTTTACATTATGTTGGCTATGAGAATTGTATGCTTTACTTCTTGTTGGCTATAAACATGAAATTGATCCTAAGGCAACGAGAAAGACCAGTTTAAATAATATTCTATAACATGATTACTTAGTGTTGTCTTCTTAGGTGTAAACCCCCTAATTTTTATAGTTTTATATACTTAATTTAAATAATATTTTGGTAACTCTGATCTAAGTGTTTATTAAATAATAAATATGGCCTGCATATTATCACTAGTAAATACTTATAAGTATATGGTGAGTTTAAAGTTTTTATGAAATTTTTACATAAATTTTTACATGCCTATTTGATATACATATTTATATATATGTGAGATTATATATTATAGCTAATATATGAGTGTAATATATATATATGAGCATACACATATGAGTGTAGTATATATATGAGTGTATAGGTTTTTTGATGTATATATACGTATATATATACATGTATATATGAGTTAAAAAAAACCTTAACTCATGAGATTTTCTCAAAATCTCGTGAGCTAAGAAAATCTAAGAAATCCTGACCACAGTAGCTTGGGTTCGAGTGTTCGAGTTTTCGAAACTCGGATGTTTAAATCCTTTTGAGCCGATCTTCACCCCATATCTCCTAGACCAAATCTTCTTCGAATTTTATCATCCAAATCCGAATCACCCTGCTGTATAGATTCGAAAAACCTATATCGTAAATCAAATCGTATTAGGATTTAAAGTGAGTATAATCTATACCCATACTCGGATGTTAGAGAGCTTCAAAAAACCTAAGAACCCTACCTGGAGCTTCGCGAGACAAACCAGTACCCCCTTGATGATCCCTTGTCCATGGCAAACCTTCCTCGTCTCTGCCCCAACCCCCTGCACCGCCCAACGAGCGCCGGACCACCATCCATGTCCATGAGATATGGGGCAGCCGACAGCAGCAACAAGGCCATAACCCCTACTTTACAGCCCGTTTTCGTCCTTCTTAGTCGCTCGATTCAAGCAATCGATTTCTCAGGTTCGAACAACCTAAACCTCTTCATTATCCTTCTAATAGATTTATTTCTAGTTCATCAAACTGTTCAAGAAATCGAGGGCAATTTTATGAAAAATCTGTCCAAACGTAAACAGAAACCCCAAACTAGACCCTCACTTGGAAGGGAAATTTTACCCGAACCACTAAGAATTTTTTATAACTAATTAAAAACATTCAAAGACAACATAAATAAGATTTAAACGCACCTGTTAGATTTACTTTTTGATTATTATTATGTATGAAGTTATTCGCTGTCAATGTTGAGAGAAAAACTGCCTTTAAAACTGTAAAAAAAAATTATAAATCTTCCAGATACGGCGTGCGCCCCGACAAATCGGGCAACGTGGTCATGCACTATATGCATCGAAATGCGCGTATGGATGTTGTCCATGTGTAGCAACTGATGAAACTCGATTTTGTTGTGCGTACACGACGAAATCAGTGCATCCGTCGAGATACCTCCGTATCGACGTTTTGCAAACTTGGCCGTAACTTCGTGCACGTTCGTCGGATCGACACGAAACTTACGCCAACAGGACTACATTAATTTTCTGGTCTTGTGTGCCAAGTTTGGTCCGATTCTGAGATGGTTGATCGGAACGCCAATTTGGCGTGCCCGTAACCCGACCCAACGGACAATTTTGTGCACGGCTCATTGGAATCCAAAATTGGACATACCATTGGGTTCGTCTCCTCGAACCGAATCTGTAAACATGTAGTTTGACAACTTTAGAGACCATAGACTTTAGCACACATTTTGGTGCAAAATGGGTCCAACAGTAGACATCATTTTTGACCCAAAATTATAATTTTACCCCTATTCCAGAATAGGACTTTTGGATAGGTGTTTCCTAGGTATATCACTTATTCCAATTATGTTCTTGATGTTTGTTTCAGCATCCAAAGTTGTTGGGAGATTGTGACATTTCTGTTGCGGACGTTGTGATTCTTGGAATTCCCGCCTTCGCATCACCAGACAATATACCTTGCCACCTTACTATGTGATTTATATATTCTTATTTTCAGTTGTTATTTTCAGTACCTCTTATTTGTTGATATTATAAAACTGTGCATCCAAGTCACACTTGGGTGCAAGCGACTCTATCTGTCAATTTCTTGCTTTTATTTATTTCTCTTGCATTGACTTAGTCTAGTGACCACCTATTATTGATGAGATATTGGTATATCTCGTACGGCCTTGACACTTGTTTTACCATGTGTTGTGAGTCACATGTAGGATATGTACCCGCGTAGTCGGCTGACAATCGATACGTATGAGGCGTGTGACAGATAAGAGTAACTGCCAACAAAATTGTATGCTAGTAGACTTGCCAGTTACTAGAGGTCTTATGAGTCATAGATGTGACCCTACAAGGCATTGGGTGGGGAGAACAATTTCTTAACGTATGGGCCACTTATGCACTTTTCTATTCGTAATCCTGCTGGCCTCTGACATTCGAGGAATGTTATGCTTTGAGGTCCCTGGTATCCTAATGGGACCATACCTAAGTTACATGCACCTGAGCCAGATGCCCATGCGTTGAAGGTTTGTTCATAACTGCATTATCATTGTAGAACTGGTAGGCACCCGATTGTATGTATCCTTTCTTTTATATTATATTATCATAGTTTATATGGCATGGTATTTTCTTGTATCTTGTTATGTCCCGCTGTGGACCTGGTTATCTCTCCAGGGTTAGACGACTTCCTGCAGGTGTACGGAGCGACTCTGGATCCATCATACAATAATGACGAGGCATCTCCTGCTGACTTTTAGCTTATTGATTTCCTTGAAATATTTTAGTGGACATTTTTACATCTCTTTACTTTCTATTTTGCGGAGGTTGGACTCCGATCATTGTGACTATTTTTTATAGCTGTTTGGAGTGGATATGACCACACATCTATCTCTTTGATGCACTTATTATTTACTAGACTCTTATTTATTTTGTGCTGAGCTGTGATAAGATTAGATACTTAAATTATGGCCTATGACTTTATTATATATATAGAGCTTATGTACGTATACGAGGATTCCATATATTGGAGTATCCTTCGTATATGTGCAGCTGGCATGTAGCGTACTTGGTCCTAAGTATTTTAGGAATGGGGCATTACATGTTTTTGTGGTGGCCCATGCAGGTCAGATAATATTGTTAGGTTACATGATTGTGCCCAACAATCCTGCGTATAGGAATAGAAAAAATATCTCATCCAGAACTACTACTTCCCTTGACTTCCTATCTTTTCAAAATCCTTTGATTACTTGAATTACCTCATATCTAACCTCTCGTAATGTAGTCCTATTCTTCCTCATGCCAACGATTTGAATCTAAGAAGCGGACGCACTTCTACCTTGGCCATCACCTGTAGTGATGCGGCCACCCAAGAGGAACAGAATCCTCCGATGACCGCGGTGACCCCGTACCAGCCAGGACAGTCGCAGCCTACTATGACTCCGACGATGGTGCACCTAGAGATCGCAACACCTCCAGTCAGCAAGGCTGGACAGACCACTACTATGCCACCGGGAGAGAATGTACCACTACCTCCACCACCACCATTCTTTCAGCAATTTCTACCACAGTCGGGGCCTCAGATGCCTCTACTAGTGACTGATTAGAGCCCTACTTCCCAGTTTATGTATGCCATGATGCAGGCTAAGTGGCAGCAGACTGAGCTGATGAGACAGACTATGATGGCAGCATTGGCTAGACCTCCACCTCCACCTCTGACACAGGTACCAGCACCAGCACCAGCTCTGCATCCTTATGAAGGCTCTATCAAGAACTTCTCAGACATGAACCCCAAGGCCTTCAGAGGAACGGAAGATTCATTAGAGGTGTCACAATAGCTTATTAGTACAGAGAAGTTACTGAAGGCATCCCAGTTGCCAGCACGAGATTGGATGACAGCAGTGGACCTACTATTAGAAGATAATGATCACCATTAGTGGAAAGCGAAAGAAAAATGATTAGGCACTGGGATCACCTGGAAGCAATTATATAATCTATTCTATGAGAGATTCTTCCCTATCCATGTTCGAGATGGTCTATATGACAAATTCCTTCATCTGAAGCAAGCAAATATAACAGTCGATGAGTATGACTCAGAGTTCAATCGCCTGAGTAGATTTGGTGCGGGACTGATCTCGACCGAGTTAGAGAAGGCAAGGAGATTCCATCAAGGGCTAGCACCAGAGCTCAAGTCTTATACGAATACACAGTCTCGAGTCACCCATTCAGCTGTCTTGGAGGAAGCTCGTGCTCAAGAGATTCTTTGCAAGGAGCAAAAGCAGACATCGAGACATCATACACTAGCCCGAGCTACTCAGGGTGGACCTATCAGGGGGCCCACAAGATAGTTCCACCAGAGGCCTACACCTTATCAAAAGCCCACCTACAACTATTGTGGGAAGCAGGGACACCTCTTGAAGGACTGTCGAACTTGACTTGGAGCATTCTTGAGATGCGGGTCAGGACAGTACAAGGTGAAGGATTATCCGGAGCAGCAGTTTAAGTTTTTGCCCAGCAGAACCCGAGACCGACAGCCCCAACACTTCCAGCACCTCGACAAGCAGCAGGAGCACCTTGCCCACCATTACTACCCCAGTCAGTACAGTTCGAGAGGGCCAGAGCTCAGGGTCCTGGACAAAATTATGGACATGTATTCTCTCTATTTCCTGCTATTACTTTGCTTCACACTTGAGCCACTCATTCATTCATAGCCACTAGTTTTGCCACTAGACACAGCATTCCCATCACACACTTATCTAAGAACATTAGAATCCTCACTGGAGGAGGAGTTGTACCTATTAGTAGTGTTTGTAGACTTTGTCCTTGTTTGCCATTAAAATTCTTTAATTGTAAATTTTAATACAAACAGAACAGTGTTACAATATAGGACTTAAGCGTAGTCCTAGGAGTACACTTTTGTTTAATCTGGGTTCCTTGTGCCAATGGAGTGAGTGGTAATACGTTGACTCCGTTGACGATCTGACAATGGTTATCGGTTCTCTGAAGGTCTGGATTGCTCTGGATGCTGGAGCTTGCTGAGAGGAGGAAGGCGTTGAGTGTCTGTATCAGCCTCTCTGGTGGTGCGAAGTCTCTGTCTGTTCGTTGTGGAGGTTGATATGTTTGCACGTAGGTTGGTCCGTGTGTGTGTAAAAGAAGGAAATGATCCCTCTATTTATAGTTTTGCAAGCTGGCTGCTCATGCGCACATATGTAGGATGTGCCTGTATGCGGGGACGCCACGTGTTGATTGCTGATGGAGGTGCATGGATGATGCGCCCTGATCAAGGGAGTTAACTTCTTCATGTTGCTGTTGTAAACCGGCACGTAGCGGAGAAGAAGATCTTTCTGTTGCTGAGATCTTGGATGAGTTGAGTCAAAGGACACGTATCGTCGACCCATGGCTCGAAGATCTCAGATTTGGTGGGGGAAATGATCTGGTAGGATGCGCCTAGGATTGCACGCATGATGAGACTTTGGCTCGTAACCTTTTGGAGTCATGAACCATTCTGGGCGCATGGCTTTTGAGGCGCATACAGAGCTTCAGTAGTGACTTTACTCCTGTCTTTTGGGATCAGGAAGAAGTCTGGGGCGCATGGCTTTTGAGGCGCATGCAGAGTTGTAACAGTGACTTTCCTTCTGTCTTTAGGGATCAGTAAAAAGTCTGAGGCGCTCAGCTTTTGAGGCGTATGCAGATTTGGGCGCATGGCCGCGGAGGCGCATGCGAGATGGTTGGGTGGCCACGTGGCAGTA
Organism: Iris pallida; assembly: GCA_029216955.1. Lineage (NCBI taxonomy): Eukaryota > Viridiplantae > Streptophyta > Magnoliopsida > Asparagales > Iridaceae > Iris > Iris pallida. Next base: position 7,255,110 of record JANAVB010014600.1, read on the forward strand.
GCCGTCGGAGGAGAGTAATGATGATGCTGATGTTGGCGATGCTTCGTCTTCTGAAAAAGCTGCTGACTGTTCAGACTTTGGGAGGCGTGCTGCCAACTCTGTCAGTTTAGCATTTAATATTTGTGACATTCGATGGACAGCTGAGTGGGCGCGTCGGTTGGCGTTCCACTAAGTGCATGGGGACGCTTGGGGGCGCATCCCCTGTGATGCTCTTGGCACTGAAGGGCGCATCTATGTAATGCGCTTGATGTTAAAGTGCGTGTCTGTGTGATGCACGGTCTGGCCGGCGCATCCCCTTCGTGAGACGTCTTCGATGGTGCAACTGTTACGTTCTTCGAGTGCTTTAAATAGCCGTTTTGACTTGGCTGAATTCGAAGCATCCGGTTCATCCATTTAATGCAAATTTATTGTACAAAATTTGGAGAGCCATCCACTTGGCGCATGGGTTTGATCTGCCCGACCTATAAATAGTGGCATGGAGAGAGGGTTTGTTTCTCGTTCTCTTACGTCCTTTCGACATGAATTCGTTTACTCAGATGCATTCTGTTGATGAGATGCTCCCGAGGGTGAAGATGCGACGCAATGTCTTCATCGATACACTTGAAGGTGACTGTTACATCCAAAGTCGGAGTCGAGGGCTTTCGAGGCAGGCGGAAGGTGCCTGTTGCATCCAAAGATAGGGATGCTCGGGCCTCGTCTTCGTTGTGCAGGAAGAGCCGTAGATCAGAATTGCGGTCTACAGCTTTGGTGGCTCTTTCTTCCTTCAAAATGGGTGTAGCCCATTCTGGTTGTGTTGAAAGCTGCTCCTTTGGCCGCGGTTTCGATCACGGTCTTTCTTTGGCTTTGGAGGCTCTTTCGAAGCCTCCCCTGGCCACAGGTTGGCTTGTGGTTCTTTTCCCTTCCTGGGCTTGATTGCCACCCTCGTTCTGCTCAATAAATTCTTCATTAGTCGAAGAATTTATCAAGTGAGTCTGGCTGAAAGAGCGGCACATAACTGGACTGCTGAAGGGATGCACATAATCGAGATGCCCAAGGGATGCACACAACTGAGGGTGCACATAACTGAGCTGCTAAAAAGGATGCGCCTTACTGGGGGCGCATGGTGGGATGCGCCTGGCTGAGGGCGCATGTTGGAATGAGCCTGGCTGAGGGTACATGTTGATTGTTGGCTGTAGACTTAGGATCTTTTCTTTCTCCTTTGTACAGTCTTTCTTAGACATGTAATAGACTTTTATATGTTAAATAACAAGTCCTCTTTCAATGTCTATTTTTGTTGCTTTTTGCTGTGAAGTACTTTGTCCAAGCTTTGGCGCATGTAGTCTGGCGCATAGACTTTCTGGTTCTGAAATTCCATGCTTCTACAAGACCCCCTTTAAAGTTTTTAAAACTTTTGGATAAGTTTTGGAATACTTTGAATAAGAAGCATGGTAGTGGAGGTGCATGACCGTCAGGGCGCATAGATACTCCACGCGTCAGTACTGGGCGCATGCTCCACTCAGTTAGTGCAAATGATGACGCCTCGGTAACCTAAAAAGATTAATGATAATCTTTTTTGGTTTCATTTGTGGTTATCTCTTCACAGAACCCGAGGCAACGGCTGAGATCACACATCATCGGTTCACGCGTGTGACCAAGCCCTATAAATAGGCGAGAGATAGAGAGAGAGAGTTCTTCTTCTCCTTGCTTTTGCTTTCTTTAGAGTTCTTCTTCAAAAACCCTAACTTTTCTTCTCTCAAAAAAATGGCTCCCAAGACTCCTCGCGGCGGTGCTGGCAAAGAAAAAGAGCCGGTGGAGTATGCCGAAGGGGATGCCCCTATCACCATTGTGACTCCGGCCGATGTTCGCCCCGCTGTGACGGGTGGGTGTCGTCTTTTCTACTACTTTCTTTGTTCAGGCGGTCTTTGGATCATGCGACTGAGTTGACGTGCCCTGCCGACGCACATGGACTTCTGTCCTCGCCGAGGTTTCACCCTGTCGACGTGCATAGGTTTAGGCCTTTATCATGCACCGAGGTTTAACTGCGGACGCGCATGGGTTTACACCCTGAATACGCCGAAGCCTTTGCTGACGCGCATGGGTTTACGCCCTGATGATGCGCCAAAGCCTTTCACTGAGGCGCATGGGTTTACACCCTGATGATGCGCCGAAGCCTTTTACAGAGGCGCATGGGTTTAAACCCAGATGACGTGCCAGGTTACTTTGACACACTTTGTCTTTTTGCCTGACCTTTGATTTTTGTTGTGCCAGTATCGATGACGATTTCGTTGCTGAATGAGGTCCTTCTGGATGCTTCCCTTTGTCAAATGGGAGTTGATTTTGATGAGGCGGTTGTCAACCCTGCCAAGGGTGTTATCTTACAGGATCAACCTCCTGAGAGGGTGCTGCAGATCCAGAACCAGTTGTCGACTTTCCTCTAGAGCGTGATGGAGAGCGGAAAACTAAAATCTGCTGAATCCGAGGATGTGACCTTCTTGAAACCCGCCTTTTTGTTCGGCGACCGCCTGATCTCCACTGAAGCGAAGATACTGAAGGTCAAAGAAGACTGGTTCTTTTCTGCAAAAGGTATGGTGCTGTACATGCGACAACTTGACCTCCAGTTGCCGCTGACAGCCTTCTATCGTTTAGCTTCGAAGAGAAGCATGCCCTGGGATCTTACTCTTTCTCAGGGAGGGGCCCTAGGAGGTGCTCTTTCGATTGATGCTACCTCGAATCAGAGGGATACCCTATCTGCTTCACGAACCGGTCCCTCATTTAGTTGCCGAACTTTGCATCCCGGGAACCTCTACAGTGAAGTCCCAACTGACACTTTTGCCTTCAATGCTTCAACCTTCGCGAGTCCGATGCTAACATCGAGGGTCATGTATCCGAAAGGTAGCTTTAGGGTCGAAGGTTGGTGTCATCATATCTCGAGGTGGGACGAGTTGACCACTTAGGTGCTTTCGAAGTTCAAGGCTGAGCTTAAGGAGATTGGGCTGACAGCCGCTATCCGTGCCACGCAGGCTGGCATGGATCTCAATAAGCCTATGTTCCTTGCACTCTTGGAGTTGTTCAATACCCAGACTGGCACCTTCTACACTCCCGTAGGGGAGTTGGGGTTGGCTCTCCACGAGATGTACGAAGTGTCCAAGCTTCCCTGGGGAATATTTCCTATCAAATGAAGAGATCTAGGTTCTGAAAAATAAGGACTCGGAGATGATGGCCATTTTTAAGGAAGTGGCGAGCTATCATTATTTGATGCATCGGAAGGACAAAGTCAAGACTTAGCCTCATGTGACTGCTTGGAGGGATTATGTTTTCAAGCAGGATTTGGCGGACCCCTCGAGGATCCGGTTTACGACTCCACAAGGGCTGAAACCTGCGGAAGTGACTTCTGAGATAAGCCAGCTGGACGAGAGGACTCCTCGTTCCAATGAGGATGGCGAGAACGCGTATAGCTGCTTCTGGCACTGTGCGCACCGGATGTCGTCTAAAGCGGTGCTGACAGCATACTTGATGATATGGCTCCGAGATTGTGTGTTTGTGGGCAGATCTGGTGCAGTAGAGAGGGTACACCAGAACCTTATTTTGCCTGCCGTAAAGTTGGCTTTCGGGCGTCCCTTAGCTCTCCTTTCCGCTATGGTGTGTAACCTATTGTGGAATTTGAGGACTTTTGCTGACGACGTGATCCAGGGGAGAGGTAAAAATAATAACTTTCCCCGGGCTGAATTGTCATTCCATTATCTTATGGGATGGCTAATTCTGCATCATCCGAATGTGATGAGTCCTGGTCCGGAGGAGGATCATGTTGAAGGAGATGCCTTTATCCGCCGCTTCTACAAGAGGAAGTGGTTACACACTGGCGTCCCTGTTTGTAGAAGAGTTTTGTCCTACCTTCAGGGGTGGGAGATTGTCAAGGTCGCCCCCATCTTCAAAGATTTCGAGGCTGACCAAGATTTAGTCGACTCTGGTGAAGATACGATTACTCTGCCGAAATGGGGTTTTCGTTGGTTGTAAAGTATTCGTCCTTCTCACTTGGTCTATCAGAACCAGAATAGGTGTTATCTGGAGCCATATCTGCCCAGCCGGTTCGCTCGCCAGTTTGGCTATACTCAGCTGATGCTACGGAATCCCAGTAACAGTCTGGGGTTCATCGGTAGTTTGCTGGATGGAGCCCGGGGCTGGCAATATTACAATGTCGGGTGTACTGGTGTTCAGTTTACGGCGCCCGTTCGCAACCCTCGGCTACAGATCCTGTATTCGGCTGCTAAGCTGTATTGCACAATAAATTCTGTGTCTCCAGGTTATGACAGAGAGACTAGTTTCATCATTGGAACTCAGTTGGAGGCCACGGCGAACATGTTGACGGTGGCTCGGTCATATCGCCCACCAGAACTGGCAGGATATTGGGCTGCTGCTGCAGCATCATTGAGAGATTTCCTTGTTGGAAAGAGGCGGGCTGACGCGGAAGCCGGCTCGTCTATACCAAAAAGGTCGAGAAAGACGACGAATCCAAAGGCAACGGGAGTGCCACCTATACCGCCAGTGGAATCAGCTTCTGTTGAGGTAAGGAGTCCTCCGTAGCTTTGGCTTATCTTGTCATTTTGGTGACTTGTACTTTTCTTCTTGTAGGGATCGTCGAAGAAGAAGACCCGCATTTCAAAACTGGGTGTCAGTAAACCGAAGGAGGTAGCAAGCTCTTCTGATGAGCGCATCCCTCCGATGGTAATGTCTACAATAGAGAAGAGTCTTGAAGATGTTCCCGCAGAGGTTTTACTATCTCCAGACTTTGTTGAAAGAGATGCAGAGGTTGCAGCAACTTTCGGGGAGGTGCCAGCTGTCGTGAGGGCCTTGGACGTTGAGGGTCCAGCGGACACGGGGCTTCGTGATGACGATGTGGGGTAGAGTTCGTCGTCTTCGGATGACGTTGCTCCATGGTTGTAAGAGCCTGTTGCGGGGGCAACAGAGATGGTTGGAACAGAGGAGAGGGTTTATTCCCCTCCTTGTTATGATGAGGGGAGGTCGGCTGCATCATTGCTAAGCCCTACCCCAGACTCAGTGGCGGAAGCTGAGGTGGCTACCAATCAGGAGGTAGCGACAGTTCCTAAGTGGGATTTGATGAAGAGACCCGTCTGGCGGTCCTGACTTCAGGGATGAATCAGGAGGTAAGTGTTGATCTCCCCGTTCTGTCAGGGGAAGTATTGGCTGGTGATAGCACGTTGGGTATTGGAGAGGTGGCCACTGACGTCGGTGGTACTTTCGAGTTTGGGAAGGGTAAGGGTGTAACGAAACCCTCTATTGCTCCTTCCACTTGGGGTACGATCTCGACGCCTGTCCCGGCTTCTTCTGTTCCCTTGGCTCCTTGAACTAGTAGTCAGGCCCCTGTTGATGAAGAGCCTACTGATACCGAGGTTCCAGACTTGCAGGTTGAGGTCGACGGGTCTTCTTCCGGTCCGCCGACTGGAGTAGCTCCTCCAACCCCTGCTATAACGCCGCAGGTGCTGGCGGACGCAGATGAATATATGAAATTCATCGTTGAGGCAGTGTACAAAATGCTACATAGGGGGGTATCGGCAGTGACAGACGCCAAGGGGAGCTTTGCGACGGCAAGAACCCTGGCATTGCCTCATATCAACCTGATCCGTGTTCACCAGGGCCACGATCACCTGGCCGTCATTATGGAAGCCACGGTGGCCGAGTTGGACCAGCGGCTTTCTGAATTAGAGCACATCCAGCAAAATGACCTTTCTGTCCTGATAGATACGGAGAAGGGGAAGCTGCTCGCCGAGACTTGAGTCTTCTTACCAGGCCACAGTGAGTGTCTGGGAACGCGAAGTGGCTGAGACTGAAGCTACGGTGGAGCAATTGTCTCAGTCTATACGGGAGACAGTGGAGACGCGAGCTGCGTTGGACGCTAATATCGCGGAGATTGACGCACAGATGCACCGCCTTGAGGATCAACGGGCTCGACTCCTATTGGACGCTGAACGTGTCCAGGCTGAACACGTAGCATTCAAGAAAGAGGAAGCAGCTTTTACTCTCCGAGCTATTACCCTGGCTCAGCAGAGACAGCAGCTTGATGAGAAGCACGAGAATGAAACTTCTGCTGAGGCTGTTGAAGCGATGCGTCAAGAAGCTGAACGTCGAGTCTTGGCGACTGTGGAGACTCGGGCGACAGATTTGAAATGCCGAATTGCAGAGCTTTCTGCCAACCCTAGGGATATTTAGGGCTTGTAGTCTCTGCTTTTTGTATTTTTTTGCAACTCTTGCTGGGGATAGTGTAATCCTTTACTCTCTTTTTTAGAAATAAAAAAGTACACCATTTTCTGCGATGTGTTCATTTTTGCTTGTCATGAACTTTGATGATTTGTGTGGACCTATTATCTTTTGCGTACCTTGGTTTTAGATACAGATAATAAGTTCGAACGACCCAATGTATTTGCTCAGAGGTAATGTGGACGTGGCAAATATGGGGTTCAAATGATAGAATCTTCCTACTCAGAGGTGTTATGGACGTGGTAGGAATGACTCAGGGAGATGCACGGAACTACTCAGAGGTAATGTGGACGTGGAAGTTCTACGATCGATGTACGACAACGCGGGGGTTGTCTGTACGGGATGTTTACTCAGAGATAATGTGGACGTGGTAAACATGAAGGATAGCGTAATCTTACGGGGTATAAGATTCTGGCTTGTAGGGCGTAGGGGAACAACTCAGAGGTGATATGGATGTGGTTGTTCTTCTACTGGAGGATGCCACGGAACAGCTGGGTTTCGGAAGCGTATGATTTTGTGGAAGGGAATTGTCTGTGAGCCCTGATGATTGGGTCCACAGATCCCCTGGTGGAAGCATATGTCTGAAAGATGTCAAAAGTAGTACTTCTTTAGGAACTTGCCGTTCATGGGCATCATGAACAAGTCTCCAGTGGGTTTGGCGAGACGGTAAGTACCGTTTGAGTATACCGTCTCGATGATGAAAGGTCCTTCCCATTTGGGCTCGAACTTTCCTGGTGTTTTGTGAGTCAACACATCGGCCTCCTGATTGCCAGAACCAGGTCGCCAACTTGGAAAGTCCTCTGCTTAACCTTCTTATTGAAAGCCTGTGATATACGGGCTCGGTAGAGTTCGATGCGTTGTTGAGCTAGAAGATGCTTTTCGTCAAGTGCCTCCAGTTCTCGCAGACGACGACGTTGATTGTCTTCTTCTGTGAGTTGGTTTGTGATTGCTATGCAGAGTGAGGGTATCTGAATCTCAGAGACAGTACCGCTTCGCTCTCGTAGACCAAGGAGAATGGTGTGTTGCCTGTCGGGGTTCGTACCGTTGTGCGGTAGGCCCAAAGGCATTCGCCAAGCTTTTCATCCCAGTCGCGTTTGTTAGATGACACGACCTTTTTGAGTAGCCTGACAATAGTTTTGTTGAACGCCTCTACCAATCCGTTTGCTACCGGATTGTAGGCGGTTGATGCCACGTTTTGAATGCGATTCTTGTCACAGAATCGGTTGAAGATATGGCTGATGAACTGAGGACAATTATCGTGGATGATCCTCCGGGGTACCCTAAAACGGTAGATGACGTGGTGCTTGATGAAGCTGATCACCGTGGAGCTTTTCACTTCTGCCAGAGGAACTGCTTCTGCCCATTTGGATAAGTAGTCGGTGATTGCTAGGATGAAGCGGTGTCCTCTCGATGAAGGAGGGATGATTGGTCCCACAATGTCTATTCCCCAAGCTTTGAAGGGCCAGGAGGCGACTGTAGGATGTAGTGGTTTGGACGGTGTATGAATGAAGTCTGCGTGAAGCTGGCACGCATGGCACTTCTTAGCATATTCAACAGCGTCAGCGGCCATGGTTGGCCAGTAATAGCCCATGCGTCGCAGTCGATCCTACAACTTAGGACCGGGCTGATGGGCCCCGCAGGTTCCATCATGAGCTTCTCGAAGGGCTTCGGCTGCTTCTTCGTTAGACAAACATCGAAGGAGAAGTCCATCGTAGGAGCGTCGGTACAGTATTTTAGTAGCCGTATCGTAGTAGAATCGAAGAGAGCGTCTCCTGACCGAGACGGCTTCTTTTGGGTCCTCTGGGAGAATTTCGTAGACAGCGAAGTCGATGAACAAAAATCTCCAATCTCGGACGTTAACACCGGCACCCGTTGACATGGCGTGAGCCACTTGTGAGCGCAGGTTGTTTTTAGGGCAGACCAAGTCTCGACCCACCATCGTGACGTAGTGTTGAGTTCCGAGGGGTGCCGCCAAAGAGGCTACGAGGCCAGCCAGAGCATCGGCCTCTAGATTTTGTAGACGAGGTACGTGTTCGATGAAGAACCCGGTGAAGGTTGAAATGATGTTCAATACAACTTCATGGTAGGGGATCAAATCTTCATGGCGAACCTCGTATTGCCCTCTGATCTGATTTACGACGAGCTTTGAGTCGCCATAGGCTTCCAGATGATTCACCCCCAGCTGTTGTGCTAGCTGGCGTCCCATAATGAGCGCGTTGTACTTAGCAACATTGTTGGAGCACGGCTTCGAAAGGGAGTAAGCACGTTAGATGACCAGCTGATCGGGGGAGACTAATACCACCCCCACTCCTGCGACAATTTGGCCTTTGGGTCCTGTTCTTGAAGCGCCATCGAAAAACATCCGCCAGACGGAGCCTTCTTCGGTGACATTTGATTCTTGGACCTCATCCGGGATGTCTTCGTAGAGCCTTGAGGACTCTGGGATGGGGTGTGCAGCTAAAAAGTCGGCCAGAGCTTGACCCTTAACAACTTTTTGTGGAACGAACACCATGTTGTATGGCGTTAGCAAGATCGCCCATGTGGCTAGCCGAGAGTTCAATGATCCTGGCTTCGTCATGAGGACCCTGAGCGGATTGACTAAGGAAATGACATAAATTGTCTGCCCCGAGACATAATATCGAGTCTTCTGGATGGCAAATACCAACGCCAAGCACTCCTTTTTAACGGGGTTGTACCGGTGTTCGGCCCCGATCAGAGTTCGACTGAGGTAGTAGATTGCTTGCTCATAGCCTCTGTCGCTGTTCTGAGCTAGCAGGGCGCCGAGGGAATGATCCATGGCACGGACGTAGAGGAGGAATGGTTTGCCGACGACTGGTGCCACCAGGGCTGGCGGGCTTGTCAAGTAAACTTTGATGTCATCGAAAGCTTTTTGGCATTCCTCTGTCCAGACGTAAGAGACTCCCTTCTTCATGAGCTGGGTGAAGGGTTGACATTTGCCGGAAAGGTTTGCTATGAACCTCCGAATGTATGCCAGACATCCCTGTAGGCCTCGAAGTTCTCGAAGATTCTTCGGAGGGTCCATATCAAGAATTGCTTTGGTCTTCTCGGGATCGACATGAATGCCTTTCGCCGATGAAGCCCAAGAAATTTTTGCTCGAAACTCCAAGAAAGGATTTAGCGGGGTTCATCTTGAGTTGATGCGCCCGCATGAGGTCGAAGACTGTCTTGAGGTCTTGCAGGTGATCTCCTTTGAGACGGCTCTTGACTGCGATGTCGTCGACATAGCATTCGACTGTCTTGCAAAGATACTGACGGAAAATAGTGCTCATAGCACGTTGGTATGTCGCACCAGCATTCTTCAAGCCGAAGGGCATCACTGTGTAGCAGAAAATGCCCTTTGGAGTCCTGAATGACGTATATTTTGCGTCATCGGGGAACATCTTGATCTGGTTGTAGCCCGAATACCCGTCCAAGAAAGACATGCGCTCAAAACCACATGGGTTGTCGATCATCACGTCGGTGATTGGAAGCGAGAATTCGTCCTTTGGGCAAGCAGAGTTGAGGTCTCTGAAGTCGATACAGACTCGTATCTTTCCATTCTTCTTGGTGACGGGGACGACGTTGGCTACCCAATCTGGGTGTTGCTCTTCACGGATGAAGCCGCTAGTCAAGAGTTTGTCTACCTCCTGATCGATGGCGTTCATGATGTCCGGACGGAAGCGCCGCTGTTGTTGCTTGATAGGCTTGGCATCAGGCAAGATGTTCAACCTATGCATCGCAATCTGGGGATCAAGTCCCGGTATATCTTCGTAGCTCCAGGCGAAGACGTCGATATATTCTTTAGTCAGCTGGATTAAAGATTCTCGGTCTTCTCCTTTTAGGCTTTTGCTGACGAAGATGGGTTTGGAAGAAGATCCATCCCCAAGGTCGATCTGCTCGACTTCGTCTTCGGTAGGAGGTTCACTTAATTCAAAACGAGACTCCCATTGTTGTCCCAGGCATTGAGCCCAGGGTTCTTCTTCGAAGAATTCCGGTGCTTGGTCTTCGCCTTCTTCTTCTTGAGATTGTGCAGATGTCATGTTGGCTGACAGCACTCTCTTGAAGACAGATCTGATACTGGTATCGGAATCCCACGTTGACGCTTCAGATGAGTGAGAATGTCTAACTTCCTCTGCGTCTGAACTCTCTGGAGTTAACAGCGGCGTGACATAGCCTACCCCCCGTCGAGTTTTATTGCAGTAGTCCTGCGACTTTCCCTTAGGTGTTGGAAGCCGGAGAGGGAGACGTCGACCTTTGCCGTAGTTCAGGCCTTTGTCGCTTTTTAGGTCGTAACCCATCTTTTGGATGAGGTACTTTGTCTTGTCCGTGTATCGATAGAGTTGTATTATGCCGGCATCTGGTTCTGGCTTGAGTGGCGGGAGGTCTTGATGACGTTCGACCTTGCCGAAGATGATGGATTCTTCGTCTCGACTCCGTGGTGGGACTATGTAACAGACCCCTTGGGACGGGACTACTCGATTTACATGATGGACGGTCGTTATTTGTGTTTGCAACGACCGTAGAGCGTTATCTAATTTATACATGGCATTCCAATGTGGAAGACTAGAATAATTAAAAGATACTCTATTATTGATGAAATGCGAGATTTTATCCCGTGGGATTACATTGTCGGGAGATGGGGCATCTACATCGGCCAAGATATATTCCCCCAGCTCTTCATCTGTAAGCACTGGAGTAGGATCGGGAGGGTCCACCACAACATTGATCTGGGAGTCCGAGAGGACTACATGGGCCTTCTCTGGCGGCTGGGATGGCGGCGGATTGCCCTTAAGATGCACCTTCAGAGGTGCCTCCGCTGTGCCTCCGGTGATTGGCGCCTTCCCCTGTAGTTTTGTCACAAGGGGAGCCGATGTTTGAGGCAGATTTCCCTTGAGCCGTATCTTCAGGGGAGCTTCAGGAGCAGCTGGTGCTTTCTCGGATAGCTTAATGTTCATGGGGGGCAACTTCTGAGGCAGTTTGCCTTTGAGTCGGATCTTCAAAGAAGCATCGGGAGTGACCTCAGGCTCCATGTCCGGCTCTGCTGCCGTTTATGCTTCGTCATCAGCATCATTGGCCTCCTCCTCGTCAGGTGACTTGTATAAGTCGGCATCGGTAAAGTAGGCTTCAATCCCTTTAAAGGGGTCGATGTCCGCAAACTCCGTACGGATGACGTTATTGGTGGATACGTACTTCATACATTGGTGGAGCGTGGATGGCACCACCATGTACTCATGTAGCCATGGGCGACCCAACAGAATGTTGTAGTTGACTTCAGTGTCCACGACATAACAAGTGACCTCGGTTCGAAGGTTACCAATGTGGCACTTTAGTCGTATTTTGCCCAGTGGTTCACTTTTACTGGCATTGAAACCACTGATTGTTGTGTTGGAGGGCGCCAGTCGGTACATTGGGATCCCTAGTGTTGAGAGCAGCGTTTTCGGGATGATGCTGAGGGAAGACCCCGGATCGATCTGAATCCGCTTCACCTTGACTGAACTGATGTACCCTGTGTAATACAGCTGCCTGTTGTGTCGATTGTGTTTGAGCAACATGTCCTGTTGGATGAAGGTTATATTGGGGATAACCTCCTCCGTACAGTGACAGTGCTTGCACACAGTCGAGAGATCTTTCGACTGCTTGACCTGACTGAGAAAGGATTCAGCATCCTTCAGAGCTTCACAGAGAGCTTCTCGGGAGTCTTTGGAAAGACGGGGGAGCTCGAACAGAGATAGGCGGGTAGGAGTACTGGCGAGTTGCGCCAGTATGTCGAAGTTGTGGGGCTTGGCTAGCCCCGAGGCATTCTCTTTTCGCAGGGGCCTATCGAAGCGGGCCTCTATCTGCTTCTGTTTATTGGCTGTTAAGGGCTTAGACGGGCCCTCGTCCTGGACAGCAGGGACGGTGCCAAGAGGCACCACATCGACGGCAGCTTCGTCAGGTTGGGTGTTCTGTTGTGAATACGTCTGCATAGGAAGTGCCTCTTCCGCTGAAGAAGAGACCATACGGCAAGACTTGATCTTCCTGCCTTTGGACTTGGAGGTAGGGCGTACCTCCGGTTGAGTCACCTCAGAGACGAGATCGGGGTGGACCCACAGGATCTCTCCTCGAGATGTGGTGAGTGGGATGAGTCCACTCACGTTGTCACGGGTTGGTGGTAAGTTAACCACCTCCATTGTCGCCTTAGGGATGGGGACGACGCCATCCTGTGTTGTAGTCGGCGGCAGGGTGCCAAACTGGAGTGACATCACGTTGGCTGACACCGTCTTCTCTTCGTAGTCGACGGAGATTACATCCGCATTGATCATGCACTGGATGTAATTCTTGAGGACATAGCAGTCCTTGGTTGGGTGTCCGATAAACCGATGGTAGTGACAGTACCTCGGGTTGTCCACTTTTCCAACCTCATCGGGACGCTTAGGGTCCGAAAGCTTGATCTTGTCGCCCTGCTTCAGTATCTCAAAGAGCTACAGGGTGTCTTCATCGTTGAACGAATAAACTTCCTTCGGCCTCGGTGCAAGTGGGGGCTTCTGAGTAGGTGTTGATGCACCTTTTGAGGCATTGACAGTCAATGCCTGCTTCTCCTTTGCCTCTCGTGCAGGATTGTTGGTTGTAGCCCGTTTTCCCTTGTCCTCGAAGGCAGGGAAACTGACTCCCAGAAGACGAGCGTTGGCTGCCTTCTTCTCCGCGGCTTCTGCTTCAATAATCAAGGAGCTCCAGTCGGGAGGAGGAGTAGAGTTAAGCCAGAGCTTGACTGCAGGCAGCATGTTCATGCTGCAGGAGGAGAGAAGCGCATGTTCTGGTATGCCCGGGGGCAGTCTGAAGCAGGCCTGTCGGAAGCGTTCGATGAACACTCGAACTGTTTCCTTCTCCTTCTGGCGTATCTCTATAAGGGACGCCATTGTCATGTCCTTCCCGCCGTCGTAGAAACGGTCGAGAAAGAGGTGCGTCATGTCGTCGAAGGAAGATATTGAATTGTCGGGGAGGCTGCAGTACCAGTCGTACGCCACTCCTTTCAGGGCCCCAACAAATATGCTGGTAAGAAGCGCGCCCTCCTTCGGAAGATGTCCCGTCTGAGACTGGAAATACGTCAGGTAGCGATGAGGAGAGTCCTTTCCGTCGTACGGCGTCAGTGTTTTTGGTTTATTCTTTGGAGGATAAACCACCTTGTTCCACTCGAGAGGATAAGGCTGGGGGATGCCCATTTTCTGGCGCTCCTCTTGTCTCGTCTTGGACTCAAAGTGCTCGCGCAGGTACCTGATCATCTCGACCACGTCTTTTGTGGAGCTGGGAGTCGGGGAAGGTCGTACCACCGGATGTTGAGCATTTGAGGGCTCTGACGTCCGAGGTGCTTCTTGGCGACCTGCGTCCGAGGATACCCGTTGAAGGGGTACACTCGACTCTCCATTGGCCCCTGGATCGGGATCGGTAGAAGGTGTCCTGGTCAAATCTGACCGTATCTCAAACACTGCCTGAGTCAGTGTTTGCATAGGGGCAGAGAGGGTTTTGAGTCCTCCCTCCAGGGTATCTATGCGCTGGACGAGGTCTGTTGGCGGCGCATCAGACTCGACATCAGCCTCAGTCACGTTCACTGTCATGACGCGGCCGGGAGTAGATGGATGAGTTGAGGCCTTACTCTCGGCCTCACTCCCTTGTAGGGGAGTTACCTCTTCTGGAGCTTCGTCTGGGCTACCCCCAGCTGTGTTCGGGAGAACATTCACCACAGGCGCATCTGCAATGGCCTGATTACCCTCAGCTCCATCTTGAAGGGCCTCTTCGTCTCCGGAACTCGGGTCCGCAGATGCTAGACTACCTCCAGCTATGTTCTGGGAGATATCCTCGTCTTCAGGGGCTTCTGGGAGGCTGACTTCGCCTCGAGGATCTGCCCCAAGTGTGCTTTGGACACACTCATCTTCGGAAGGAGGCTAGACAAGGGTCTGACTACCCTCAGCTTCCTCCAAGAAATTCTTCCTCGTTCGAGTGCCTTCGAACACTCCGGAGGATGAGACAGCTGTCTTGGTTTTCCTCGGCTGGCTCTTGGATGAGGAAGAGAGACCGCCAGTCGTCTTTCGGACTGACGAGGAGTTGGAAATCACGTTGCATGAAGCAACCGTTGGTTCCTCTTCTGTTGACACCTTCTTCCCTAGGCGACGTCAGAGAGGTGTTGATGATTGCAGCCGCTGGAACATCGACTGCCTTGGTGGGACTACCGCTTTGCAACAGCAGTTGATGGTAACCACAACACAAGTATGTCCCGTGAGAGGCGCATCGTGCTTGTCAGTCAACTCTCCTGATCGGCGCTTGTGAGTAATCGCGTTACGCATATCGTTGGAGGAGAGTGCCACCTTCGTACCCCCTTCAGGCGCATGGCAAGGCCAAGCGCCAGGGTGGTCAAGTGAGTGCCGCGCCCCCTGATCTAATACCAAACAGGCATCCCGATCAGTAGTAGAGGAACCACAACATTTGGAGTGACTTGAACGGACCTCAAACGCACAACCAGAGGAGGCGCGGGAGTTCAAGACCACTGGATTTGCCTTACTCGACTTGGTTGTGCACGCAGTAGATGTGCCCAAGTGAGACAAGGACTTTGAAGGTTGGCTCGTTCTCGGCACCGCAGCACTCGAGTCGACCTTGTACAACTTACCATCAGCAGCGCGCATGATTGTGAGCGCATGCTTCTGGCTTGTTGCTGGCATAGCACGTTTGTATCGTATGGCCCGTGCTGCCTTGGACTTCTTCATACCAGGCCGCTGGGGAGCGTAGTACTCAGAATCCAAATTCTCCTCGCCACTACAGCGAGTGAGTCTTCAAAGACAGAGATCTTCTGTGGCGCATCAGAGGTGATGCGCGGGGCATTAGCTGCGCCCCTGCTCCGTCGATGCATCTTCCTCGCCTGAGAGGGAGATGGCTGAGGAACGTGGTTAGCCGCACGTTTCTCCGAGAGATGCGCTGTGTAATGCCCCGCTCCGCACGAGGCATTTGGTCGACTTATTGGATGGGATCAGAATATAGGACCGTAACTTATGTTAGGAATGGAAAGAATTGAGACTGATGCAGTCTAACTTAGCTGGCTAGATGGAATAGATATTGGAACGTGGCTCGCTGGTGGAGCTACGCATGTGGAATTATGTGTGATCGGAACAGGAAGATCCTTTATTGCAAGTGAGTGGAACTATCCTTCCTCCTCCTTACTCCTTCATGCTTAATAAATGAAGTATTGAAATGCTATGAATTGTCCCTAAATATCCCGTGTTTTAGTTGCCGAATAATAGAGATGCCTATGTGGAGAATTATTGAAATGTACAACACATTGAACTGTTAATGTGATTCGCTGCCTGAGAATGAATTGATAATATTTTCCCTTATGCTTAATGCTGCTGGAACAAGTAGACACTTGAATAATGAGATGCCTTATGAATGATAGAATAAGAAATGAACTAGCTATGCTATTGACCCAATGAGAACTGAATGAAACACTAGAATCATGTACTCTCTGTATATCTGTTGCATGAATATGAAATGCTGGTTCTCGCTTATAAGAAATGAATAAATGAATAAATGTCCCTATAAAATGAATGAATGTTACCTTCCTCTTAAGAAAGAAATGTTGTGAGATACGTTGCAATGAAGCAATGATTGAGAAATGATAAAGCTGGGATTGTTGAGATCACCAAATGAAATGATGGTAATGATGAAATGAATAAGTCATTGAATATGACTAATGATGCACTGTCGCCTTTACTTTCCTTAATATGTTTTACCATGCGATTTTGTTCACAATCGAGTCGGACACGCATTCGCATGGTCACGGACAACTTGTATACAAGGTTTGAGTAATAATTTCCTCGAACGGTTCCTAGGGCCCTGGGGACCGATTCGGCCTAGGAGGAAATAATGATGAGTGCTATGGGAGCACGGATAAGGCGGGATGGCATAGAGGCTCACCACCTACTATGCTGACCGCATTATCTTAAAATGAAATGAGAAGAGTCCATATGGTTTAACAACACCAGTGACCATGTAGTCAGGATGCATGCTAATGAATGTTTTGTGTAGGCAGAGTAAGTATATCAGATAACCTGTATTTGATACAGGTATGAGAAGTCGGCTATCGGTAAGAAATCACATAATTGTGATATTGTATAAGTTGGTTTAACTTGTCTGCTTAACATGTTCAATTCATTATGCTAGAAAGATGCCTTGCTATAAATAGTGCTCAAACATAACATCCATGCTAAGTGATGCTTGAAGTGAGAATTGTCATAACATGTTTAAGATGTTAATGTTAACGATGCCTCAATGACGCCTTTGCATGATAACACCAAGAATGCTATAATGATAAGTCCACATGAATATTGCTAAGAATATGTTTACATGCTTCACTCTGATTATTGCCCATGAACTGTAAACCGATGTTAGGCCCCAAGTAGAAAGATCACTCTAATAAATGCTTGCTTAAATGATCACTTTAATGTTGGTTTATGCGAGTGGGTTGGATTCTGCTCGCCAGTACATAGATGATGTGCTGACCCACGTTTTGTGGGCAGGTGCTCGTGCTTGGAATGTTCTACACACGAAGATTGGCTTGATTGGTCCCGCGGCATCGAAGATTTGTTGGGCATATAGAAGCTCTCCTTCTACAAGATGATGTCTTCTGTTTATAAAGGGCATAATGTATGTAATATTGTAATCAGTTGTACCAGTGAGATTGTAAGCCAAGTCGGTATATCGAGTTGTAATTCATTGTATCCAAATATCAAATATAAGCTGTATTGCATTGTTCAGTTGGCTGTCAATGTAAAGTGAGATGTGCTGTAAATATTGTACTTCAATACAAGTATTGTACTCTTCTTCAATTATCAATAAAGAGAATAAAGTTCTATATATATATATCTCTTTGAGACTTCAAGTTATCCTTTTATCTCCGCTGCCATAAAGAAGTGATGTGCTTTTGTTCAATAAGAAAGATTGTCCTCATTAACTTCAATGTATCTGCTTTTGCCGCTGCGATGTATTTCTATTTAAAGATTATCGATTATGTACCATCTTTGCCTTGTACAAGTGCAATACCAGACTTGTACGGCATCACGCCCAAGCGAGGACGATCGATTCCAAGAGATAAATTATGTTAATAAATGACTCTACGAATCGGGGCGTAATAAATTGGTATCAGAGCACGGCTTTACGTCCTTGGTCTCTTCTTTGATTCGTTTCAAATCAAAGTTGCATCAACGATTAACCAAAGTTGCTTCCGCGATCACTCAACGTTGCTTCCGCGATTAAATCAAAGATTGCTTCCGCGATTATGTTATTGTTGTTCTGTAATCATCATATGTTGTTCGTGTCTGAAAGATCATTGACCCTCTTGGCTGCTCACTGGATGTTCCATACAATAAGTCTATATACATTGTGATGCCCCTGAATGAATGATTGTTGTTGGTTTGGACACAAATAACCCAACAATGACTCGATGCCATAGTATGCTATATTGTGAATGTTGTTGGAAATGTGGGAATATAGAAAAGTGGCTGGGTATGCTGTAATAAGTTAAGAATTGCATTTGATGGAGAAAGACTTGGGAATGAATAATTGATGGATGAGTTCAACAGAACTAGTGAGTTGACTCATATATGCTCGCTAGTACTTTCGAGACCCTAAGAATGTTGGCTTATGATATTGAGACACCGAGATGTTGGCTAAGTGTTGTGATCATCATAGATCACGAATGTCCGGAATAGATTGAGTTGGTATTGTTTAAGGATGGCTTCGTTTCTGAGTGGTATATTGCCTCTACCACCTCAGAACGAGATGTATGTTGACCCTTTCCATAGAATAACAATGAGACTATCTGTGGGTACTGTGTAGTGCCGAGACTTAGCTGGAAGTCGTGTATTATTACTAGATGACTCGAGTGTCCCCTGACGGTGATGCTGTATTGGGTAGCGAGATTGTAGAAATGGTAACGGTTGGCTTGGTTAGAAATTGTTTAGTCGAGTGATGACTCAGACTAGTAAGTCAGTTAGTATGATATGGGTAAATGGATTTGGCTAGAGAACGTTGTGGCTTAGAACATTGGAATGTCGACTTCGGTTGGTTGGATGCAGATCAAATGTGGCTAATACAAAGTTGGTTGCTAAGCTAAAAGTTTTAAAAATATTGTCGGTGAACCAAAGGAATATTAGATATATGTGCCTTGACCCTAAGGTGTAATAGATGTCAATCCATCTTGATCACCAAAGGATAGTCGTTGTCTATGTGCATGTATGCTGAAGAATCTAATGGGATTAGAAAAGTAACAAGTAGCAAGCCTGAATATTTGTGTTGCATAGAGAATGGTTAAGTGATACATAAATTGTCAGATTGAATGGGATGAACTACTTGACCATTACTGCATGAGATTTAAGAATGCCCGTAAGATAGTTTGATGATTGAGAAACAAATGGGAATAAGAAATTGCAAATGTGTTGGATAATATCGGTATAGATGGCTGTCGGTTGGGAGATAGATCGTTGGCTTATGACTTAGTGGTGTGACTCCGTCATACAGATTGAATAGTACGATTCCATAGTTATGTTAAGACTATCGGAACCGATGACCCTTGAATAGTTAGCCTTGGCTTATGGATTCGTGTGAGTACAAAGGATTTAGAATAGAAATTGAATCATTGGAAATTTACTTGATGGATTATTAGAACGATGAGAATCATATTTCGGGTTGAGATTTGACCGTAATGTTGATAGATCGATCTTAGTCGATCGTTGGGTAAGTCTAGAGTGAACCTCTATGGGAATTATTTCCTTGAGGAAGACACTAGATAGATAGACTTGACCCTAGAAACCGTGGGCTGAATGACCAATTGTTGGCATAGCCAACAATGGCGATTAGTTATTCAGACTGAGTTAAAACCCATAGGTTTGGGTAGAGTTCCTTAGAACTGTTGGTTGCTTGTTGGCCTTAAGAATAAGAAACTAGTATAACCCTAGTAGCCGTCCACTCTAGGGAAGTCACCTGAACGATTAAGTTTAGCTATCAGTGTAGCTAACCTTAGAGACTGATTGAATAATAAGTGACCAGTGGAGACCCATAGGATGACCTTGTTGCATTGAATGAGAGATGGTGATAATGAGTATTGACCTAAGGGAATGTATGCTTCAACTTGTGCCTTAAGAGGAGTTTGACCCTTGAGGATTATATGTCGGCCATAAGTGGAAATTGCAATCATAAGGTAAGACTTGAGTGTAGCTATAGTCGGGTAGCTAAGTTAACCTTGACTGTTGCATAGAATTATACCCTGGCTCGGGTAATCAATAGTGGGTGACGTCGGATTGTGTCTTATAGAAAACATAAATTGCCTCGGTGAGAAATATTGTTGGATTTGGGAAGGAATATGATTACATGTTATGAACTCTTGATATGATTGGCTCTAAATTAGACCCTTGATCGAATATTAGAAATGTTATGCTTGGGTATAGAGCTTAACCAAGTTGTCCCTGATATTAAGTATTGTGGCCTGGAAGATAGTGATTGTGGCAAAGTGAATAAAGCAATAAGTCAATTGATAAGTCGAATTTAGAAAAGAGAGTTATATTGTGGCTGATCGAATCGCACTAACATGGAAGTTGGCTGAAGTACATATGTTTTGGGGACCCCTAAAATATGTGTATGGATCCAACCGAAATGATAGGTTGCGACTGAGATAACTTTACGGGAAGAATTTATCGCACTAGCGCGGACTTTGGCTGAAATGCATATATTTTGGGGACGCCTAAAATATGTGTATGGATCCAAACTAAGTGTTATGTTGCGACCAAGATAGAAACGCAAGGAAAATGTTGGTGAATCAATGAGAAGTTATAAGTATTTGGAAAAAAATATGGATTGAATCTTTGATGGATTAAAATAATACAATTGGATAGCTATTTTGAAATGACCGAGTGGGCAGAAATAAATATTGAATTGAAGCTGAATGAATAACTCGTTATGATTAAGTGAATCTAGTAGAATAGTTATTTCCTTAAGTTTCGAGGACGAAACTTTTTCTGAGTGGTATATTATGTAATGCCCCGCTCCGCACGAGGCATTTGGTCGACTTATTGGATGGGATCAGAATATGGGACCGTAACTTATATTGGGAATGGAAAGAATTGAGACTGATGCAGTCTCACTTAGCTGGCTAGATGGAATGGATATTGGAACGTGGCTCGCTGGTGGAGCTACCCATAGTGGAATTATGTGTGATCGGAACAGGAAGACCCTTTATTGCAAGTGAGTAGAACTGTCCTTCCTCCTCCTTACTCCTTCATGCTTAATAAATGAAGTATTGAAATGCTATGAATTGTCCCTAAATGTCCCATGTTTTAGTTGCCGAATAATAGAGATGCCTATGTGGAGAATTATTGAAATGTACAACACATTGAACTGTTAATGTGATTCGCTGCCTGAGAATGAATTGATAATATTGCCCCTTATGCTTAACGCTGCTGGAACAAGTAGACACTTGAATAATGAGATGCTTTATGAATGATAGAATAAGAAATGAACTGGCTATGCTATTGACCCAATGAGAACTGAATGAAACACTAGAATCATGTACTCTCTGTATATCTGTTGCATGAATATGAAATGCTGGTTGTCCCTTATAAGAAATGAATAAATGTCCCTATAAAATTAATGAATGAATGTTACGTTCCTCTTAAGAAAGAAATGTTGTGAGATACGTTGCAATGAAGCAATAATTGAGAAATGATAAAGCTGGGATTGTTGAGATCACCAAATGAAATGATGGTAATGATGAAATGAATAAGTCATTGAATATGACTAATGATGCACTGTCGCCTTTACTTTCCTTAATATGTTTTACCATGCGATTTTGTTCACAATCGAGTCGGACACGCATTCGCATGGTCATGGACAACTTGTATACAAAGTTTGAGTAATAATTTCCTCGAACGGTTCCTAGGGCCCTGGGGACCGATTCGGCCTAGGAGGAAATAATGATGAGTGCTATGGGAGCACGGATAAGACGGGGTGGCATAGAGGCTCGCCACCTAATTTGCTGACCGCATTATCTTAAAATGAAATGAAATGAGAAGAGTCCATATGGTTTAACAACACCAGTGACTATGTAGTCAGGATGCATGCTAATGAATGTTTTGTGCAGGCAGAGTAAGTATATCAGACAGCCTGTATTTGATGCAGGTATGAGAAGTCGGCTATCGGTAAGAAATTACATTATTGTGATATTGTATAAGTTGGTTTTGTAAACCCCCCATAATTTATATTGATTTTTTATAAATTAATTATTTTTATTGTAGTTCATTAATTATGGGTTAGTTACTACTAGTTTGATAGTATAATTAAGGTATGGGTGTATACATGTATTACTATATGCGTGCTTGTTCATAATTTTATTAAATAAGGAGTATGATGAAATCTAGGATTTTTAGGAATTTATTGTAATTATTAGACATTTTTTGTAGCTTAAATGATATAAATATATGTATATATACATATATATATTTTATTTTATTTTTTATTTTTTTTATATACATATAAGTATTATATATAGTTTGTAAAAAAAAGCAGTGGTGGCCGTGCCCCCATAGCAGCAACAGCTACGATTGGAAAAATGGGGGGCCCGACCCCCACATAGCAGCAGCAGCTATGGCTGCAATTGGCCCGACCCCTTAACCCCATTGGCTTAGCAGCGCCAGTAGCTGCTTTGTCAGCAACCGACCCCACCATCCCATGTAAACCCAAACAAGCAGCATGCTTGTTTAGCAAACCCGAGCCCGACTTATATACAAGTCCTAATACTAATAGGAAGCAGTCGGCGGAGTATATATAAATCGCTCATCCGAAACCAAACCCTAACCCCTATTACTCATCTACCACCTAGAGCTTCGACTCCTGGACCTTCCCAACACCCCCACGCTCACAGTCGGCTGCCTACTCGCCGTCGACGACGTCAGGATCACTCGAAATCGATGGATAAACAGAGAATACTCTGTTTTCGAAGAACTCAGGTACCCGTCTTCAACTTCAAATATTTTTGATTCTACCCAACGAAAATTTGATCTATCGAATGCTGTGCGTAAACAACATACCCCCCCTCAAAACCCTTTTTGGTAGATTCGAGCGAAACCCCATATATCGCTCGGTATTCGAACCTAAACTTCCCGAAAAACTGTCGAAACAGAACAGTTTTAGGACAGTCCCAAACCCCTATTTGGAAGCTAAATTATTGGCGATCCTTCGACTGTTTTGTAAAACTAATTGAACACGTTCGAAGACAACCTAACCACGATGGAAACGTAACTGGTAGATTAGTATTTCGATTTCTGTGTGTGTATTAATTTCATGTTAAACTTGTGAGAAAAACTGATTTCAAAATAATAAATTTCTAAAAATTTTGTCCGATATGACGTCGCCCCGACAAACCGGGCGACACGATCGCGCGTTATACGCATCGAAAGGCGCGTATGGACGTTGCAGACGTGTGGGAACTGACGGAACTCAGTTTCGTTGCGTGTGTGCGACGAAATCAACGTGTATCCGTCAAGATACCCCGTATCGACGTTTTGCAAACTTGCCCATAACTTCGTGTACAGTCGTCGGATCGAGACGAAACTTGCGCCAATAGGTCCGGATCGAAATTCTGGTCCTGCATGCCAAGTTTGGTTCGATTCTGAGAAGGTCGAATCGGAACCCAATTTTGGCGGGCCGCGACCCACTCAAACGGGCGATTTTGTACACGGCTCCTCGGAATCCAAAACTGGACATACCGTTGAGTTCCTCTCTTCAAACTGAAACCACAGACATGTAGTTTGACGACTTTAGAGACCGTAGACTTTGGCACGTGTTTCGATGCAAAGCGGGTCCAACGGCGGATATCGTTTTGACTCGAAATTACGATTTTGCCCCTGTTCCAGAATTTGACTTTTGGACAGGTGTTTCCTAGGTATATCTTCTTTATTAAGATCATTTTGATGTTTGTTTCAGCGTTTGGAGTCATCTGTGATTTGTGAGTTTTGGTGCTGACACTTGCTACTCTTGGACTTGCCACTTTGCACCACCAGGCAAGATACCGTGCCACCCTACTCTGTGATTATTATATTCTTATTTTCAGCATTGTTTTCTTATATTTAAACTGTGCGTCCAAGTCACACTTGGGTGCAAGCGACTATATCGATCGTTCTTCTTGCCTTATTTATTCTCTTGCATTGACTTAGTCTAGTGACCACCCACTGATGTTGAGGTATTGGTATATCTCATACGGCCTTGACACTTGTTGTATCACGTGATGTGAGTCACATGTAGGACACGTTTTCACGTAGTCGGTTGGCCACCGATACGTATGGAGCGTACGATGGATAGGAGTAACTGCCAATAGTATTGCATGTTAGAAGACTTGGCGGTTACTAGAGGTTCATATCAGTCATGGAGATGATGATACTAGGCATTGGGTGGGGAGAACAATACCTGACGTATGGGCTTCTTTATACTTCCATGATTACCTGTGCGCTCCACAGGAGACGCAGGCTCCAGGCGCCCTCTGACATTTTCCAGAGCGTTATGGACGTAGCCCCTTGCACATGGTGCCCTCTGACGCTTCCCGAGTGTTATGGACGTAGGCCCCTGGTACCCTCTATGGGAACTATGCCGATCCTATTTCAGTCAGGGCTCATGCGTCGAAGGATTGTATCTCAACTGCATGTTCACAGTAGAATGGTCAGGAACCTGATTGCATGCATACCTTTTTCTCCTATTATATTAGCACAGTTTATTATGGCATGGTATTTTCTTGTATCTTGCTATGTCCCCTGAGGACCTGGTTATCTCTCCAGGTTTAGACGAGTTTCCACAGGAGTACGGAGCGGCATTGGAGCTATCCTACATTGATGATGAGGCAGTGCCTTATGATTCCTAGTCTATTTCTTATCTGAGACAGTTGTAGACATTATTTTACATCTCTTTTCTTTCTATTTTTGCGGAGATCGGACTCCAATCTTGTGTGACTATTTTTCATAGCTGTTTGGAGTGAGTATGTTCACCCGGCTATCTTTTGATACTCTTATTCATTTATTTGGACTTCTTAATCTTTTGTGTTGAGCTGTGATGAGATTAGATATGTTATTCTGGCCTGTGATTATTTATTTACAGCTTATGTGCATATATGAGGAATTTCATATATTGGAGTGTTCTTTGCATATGTACAGCTGGCATGTTCACGTACTTGGTCCTATGTATTTTGGGACTGGGGCGTTACATGTTTTTGTGGTGGCCCATGCAGGTCAAATTTAATATTGTTGGGTTACATGACTGTGTCCAGCAAGCCTGCATATAGGAATAGGAATATCTCATCCAGAACTACTACTATCCCTTGACTTCCAATCTTTTTTGAAACTTCCTTGATTATTCGATTTACTTCATATCTAATCTTTCCTAATATCAACCTATCTTCCTCGTGCCAACAGTATGAATCTACGAAGCGGACGCACTTCTGCCGTGGCCCTCACATCTAGTGAGGAGATTACTCCGGAGGGACAGGATCCTCCCATGACTTCAGCGACACCTTACCAGCCAGTACTGTCACAGCCTACTACGACGTCGACGACGGAGTACCCAGAGGTCACAGCACCCCCAGGAAGCCAGGCTGGACAGGCTACTACCATGCCACCGGGAGGGAATGTACCACTGCCTCCACCACCACCATTCCCTCAGTAGTTTCCTCCACAGTCGGGACCTCAGATGCCTCCACCACCGACTGATGGGAGCCCTACTACTTAGTTTATGCATGCCATGATGCAGGCTCAGTGGCAGCAGACTGAGCTGATGAGACAGACGATGATGGCAGCTATGGCCAGACCCCCACCACCACCTCCAGCACCAGTACCAGCACCGGCTCTGCATCCCTATGAAGGCTCTATCAAAGATTTCACAGATATGAACCCCAAGGCCTTTAGAGGGACGAAGAAGCCATTACAGGTATCATAGTGGCTTATTAGTACCGAGAAGCTACTGAAGGTATCCCAGTTGCCAGCTCAAAATTGGATGACAGCAGTGGACCTACTGTTAGAAGACAATACTCACCAGTGGTGGAAGGCGGAAGAGAGACGATTAGGCACTAGGATCACTTGGAAGCAGTTCTATGATGCATTTTATGAGAGATTCTTTCCTATTCATGTTCGAGATGGTCTCTACGACCAGTTCCTTCATCTGAAGCAAGGGAATATGACAGTTGATGAGTATGACTCGGAGTTCAATCGCCTGAGTCGATTTGGTGCGGGATTGATTCCGACAGAGTTAGAGAAGGCGAGGAGATTTCACCAGGGACTTGCACCAGAGCTCAAGTCTTATATGACTACTTAGTCTCGAGTCTTCCATTCAGCTGTCTTGGAAGAAGCTCGTGCTCAGGAGATTCTTCGCAAGGAACAGCAGCAGACATCGAGGCGTCATACCCCCGCAGCTACACCAGCCCGAGCTACTCAGAGTGGACCTATCAGGAGGACCACAGGACAGTTCCAACAGAGGCCCTCACCTTATCAGAAGCCTGTTTGCCATTACTGCGGTAAACAAGGACATATCCAGAACGACTGCAGGACTCGCCTTGGATTATGCTTGAGATGTGGATCTAATCAGCACATGCTCAAGGATTGTCCTGAGCAACATGCAATAGTACAAGCTCGACAAAATCTGAGGCCCACAGCCCCAGCTCTTCCAGCACCACGGCCTATAGCAGGAGCACCTCGTCCACCATTGCCTCCCCAAGGCACACAGTACAACAAGGCCAGAGCTCAGGGCCCGGGACAGAACTATGGGCAGGTATTCTCACTTACTGTTGAGGATATAGAGACAGAGACGGAAGTTATAGCAGGTATGGTTCTAGTTGCATCTTTTCCTGCTATTACATTATTTGATACTGGAGCCACTCATTCATTCATAGCCACTAGTTTTGCCACTAGACACAGCATTCCCATCACACCCTTAGCTAAGAATGTTAAAATCCTCACTGGAGGAGGAGTTGTACCTGTTAGTGGTGTTTGTAGACTTTGTCCTGTAGTGATAAATGGCAGAGAGATGATGGCACGACTTCTTGTATTCCCTATGCCGATATTTGATGTGGTTCTTGGAATAGACTGGTTGAGACAGCATTTCGCTCTCATAGACTGCCATAGGAGCAGTATTATCTTTAGACCACCGAATGCGGCAGAGTTTGAATTCACCAAAGAAGATGGAGATAGTTGTGAGGCACCCACATCGGAAACTCATATGATGATGCATGACACCCCTCAGCACCCTATTATTACCGAGTTCGAGGATGTATTTCTCGAGGAGTTGCCAGGACTACCACCTGACCGAGATATTGAGTTTTCTATTGAGCTTATTCCCGGAGCCGAGCCTATATCATCTCGAGTATATCGTCTGGCACCCAAGGAGTTGGTAGAGATGAAGACGCAGATTGATGACTTATTAGAGAAGGGATTTATTCGTGCTAGTGCGTCACCATAGGGAGCACCCGTTCTTTTTGTGCCTAAGAAAGATGGGACAGTGCGCATGTGCATTGACTACAGAGCATTGAACGCGGTGACGGTAAAGAACAAGTATCCCTTGCCGCGTATAGACGATTTATTCGATCAACTGAGTGGAGCAAAAGTATTCTCCAAGATTGACTTACGATCGGGCTATCACCAATTGAAGGTTCGGAAGGAAGATATTGCCAAGACGGCCTTTCGTTCGAGGTATGGACACTACGAGTTCTTGGTCATGCCTTTCGGTTTGACCAATGCTCCCGCAGTTTTCATGAATTTGATGAATAAGATCTTTCACCAATACTTGGACAAATTTGTAGTAGTCTTTATAGACGATATCTTGATTTACTCCAAGAGTCAAGAGGAGCACGAGCAGCATCTACGGATCGTTTTGGGAACATTGAGGAATGAGCGACTTTTCGCGAAGCTTAGCAAGTGTGATTTCTTTCTCAAGGAGGTATCATTCCTTGGTCATATTGTTACGGACGATGGTATATCGGTGGATCCAGAGAAGATCACAGCAGTCAAATCATGGCCCGCTCCCACAACAGCTTCTGAAGTGAGAAGTTTCCTCGGACTTGCGGGTTACTACCGACGGTTCGTAGAAGATTTCTCTCGAATAGCGGGACCTATGACTCGATTGACTTGCAAGGATCAGGAGTTTGTATGGACAGAAGAGTGTCAAGCCGCTTTTGATGAGTTGAAGAAGCGGTTGACCACAGCACCGATCTTGAAACTACCGTCGGGCCCAGGAGGATTTGTGATCTACAGCGACGTATCCGGGAAGGGATTAGGATGTGTATTGATGCATCATGGTCGTGTAGTAGCATATGCATCACGACAGTTAAGAGTGCATGAGAAGAATTATCCAACCCACGATCTAGAGCTCGCAGCGGTTATCTTTGCTTTGAAGCTATGGAGACACTACTTGTACGGCGAGAAGGTTGATATCTACACTGATCATAAGAGCCTCAAGTACGTGTTCACACAAAAGGAGTTGAATATGCGACAGCGACGTTGGTTGGAGTTGATGAAGGATTATGAGATTGAGCTACATTATCATCCGGGTAAGGCTAATGTTGTGGCAGACGCACTAAGCCGCAAGCCCATGGCACACTTTTTGACCACACAGAAGGAATTGATTAGAGACTTGGAGCAGCTTGGTATTGAGGTAGTATTACCGGAAGCAGATGGCGTATTAGCCAACCTTCAAGTGCAATCATCATTGGTAGAGCGCATCAAGACAGCATTGCCTAATGATGCTAGATTTCGACGGCTGAAGGAGAGGACTGAAGCAGGAGAGCAGACAGGATTGAGGATCCACACCGATGGGACATTGTGATGTGGTGATCGCATTTATGTTTCCAATGGAGATCTACGGCAGGAGCTGATGACCGAGGCGCACAGTTCGACTTACTCAATTCATCCCGGAGGGACCAAGATGTATCGCGATTTACGATAGTATTATTGGTAGCACGGAATGAAGCGAGAGATAGCTCGTTTTGTTGCCAAGTGCTTGGTATGTCAACAAGTGAAGGCGGAGCACCAGAGGACGGCCGGATTATTACAGCCGCTACCCATTCTTGAGTGGAAGTGGGAGCACATTACTATGGATTTCGTCACGGGTTTTCCTCGGAGTCCTAGAGGACGTGACGCAGTATGGGTGATTGTTGATAGACTTACGAAGTCAGCACATTTCTTGCCTTTTAGAGTGGGCCAGTCGACAGAGGTATTGGCAGAGATGTATATGGAGCAGATTGTGAGATTGTACGGTGTGCCTGTTAGTATTGTGTCGGACCGTGACTCGAGATTCACCTCGCACTTTTGGAGGAGCATGCAAGAGAGTTTGGGCACCCGATTGAAGTTTAGCACATCGTATCATCCGCAGACAGACGGCCAGTCAGAGCGTACCATTCAGACGCTAGAGGATATGTTGAGAATGTGTATGCTTGATTTTGGCGGTTCGTGGGAGGACCATCTTCATCTTGTGGAATTTTCCTACAACAATAGCTATCAAGCGAGCATTCAAATGGCTCCGTTTGAAGCATTGTATGGTAGGAAGTATCGATCTCCTGTTTGTTGGAGCGACATAGGAGAGCGACAACTATTGGGACCCGAGTTGGTCTTGAGCACAGTGGAGACAGTGAAGAAGATTCAGAACCACCTGCGAGCAGCGCAGGATTGTCAGAAGCAGTGGGCAGATAATCGTCGTCGACCCTTGGAGTTCAAAGAGGGTGACCATGTGTTCTTGAAGATATCCCCCACTAGTGGCACGATTCGATTCGGAGGACGTGGCAAGTTGAGTCCAAGGTACATCGGGCCTTTTGATGTCTTGGAACGTGTTGGAGAGGTTGCCTATAGATTGGCCTTGCCACCGTCGCTAGAGGAAGTACATGACGTATTCCATGTATCTCAGCTGAGGTGGTACGTGGCGAACAGCAATCATGTGCTTGACCACTCCGAGATCACAGTTGGACCAAGTTTGTCGTATGAAGAGCAACCAGTAGGTATCCTCGATCGTCGAGTGAAGGTATTGCGGAATCAATCTATCCCGTTGGTTCGCGTGGCATGGAAGCATCACTCGCCAGGGGAGTCTACTTGGGAGCGCGAGGACGACATCCGTAATCGCTACCCGCAGTTGTTCGAAGGCGAAGGTATGTCTTGCATTTATATTTTTCATGCATTGCATTAATCCCCCGACCTTAGTTTAATTTCGAGGACAAAATTTTTTTTAAGTTGGGTAGGATGTAAACCCCCCATAATTTATATTTATTTTTTATAAATTAATTATTTTTATTGTAGTTCATTAATTATGGGTTAGTTACTACTAGTTTGATAGTATAATTAAGGTATGGGTGTATACATGTATTACTATATGCGTGCTTGTTCATAATTCTATTAAATAAGGAGTATGATGAAATCTAGGATTTTTAGGAATTTATTGTAATTGTTAGACTTTTTTTGTAGCTTAAATGATATATATATATATATATATATATATATATATATATATATATATATATATATATATATATATATATAAGTATTATATATAGTTTGTAAAAAAAAATAAAGCAGCGGTGGCTGAGCCCCCATAGCAGCAACAGCTGTGATTGGAAAAAGGGGGGGCCCGACCCCCACATAGCAGCAGCAGCTATGGCTGCAATTGGCCCGACCCCTTAACCCCATTGGCTTAGCAGCGCCAGTAGCTGCTTTGTCAGCAACCGACCCCACCATCCCATGTAAACCCAAACAAGCAGCATGCTTGTTTAGCAAACCCGAGCCCGACCTATATACAAGTCCTAATACTAATAGGAAGCAGTCGGCGGAGTATATATAAACCGCTCATCCGAAACCAAACCCTAACCCCTATTACTCATCTACCACCTAGAGCTTCGACTCCTGGACCTTCCCAACACCCCCACGCTCACAGTCGGCCGCCTATTCATCGTCGACGACGTCGGGATCACTCGAAATCGACGGATAAACAGAGAATACTCTGTTTTCGAAGAACTCAGGTACCCGTCTTCAACTTCAAATATTTTTGATTCTACCCAACGAAAATTTGATCTATCGAATGTTGTGCGTAGACAACATAACCCCCCTCAAAACCCTTTTTGGTAGAATCGAGCAAAACCCCATATATCGCTCGGTATTCAAACCCAAACTTCCCGAAAAACTGTCGAAACAGAACAGTTTCAGGGCAGTCCCAAACCCCTATTTGGAAGCCAAATTCTTGGCGATCCTTCGACTGTTTTGTAAAACTAATTGAACACGTTCGAAGACAACCTAACCACGATGGAAACATAACTGGTAGATTAGTATTTCGATTTTTGTGTGTGTATTAATTCCATGTTAAACTTGTGAGAAAAACTGATTTCAAAATAATAAATTTATGAAATTTTTGTCCGATACGACGTCGCCCCGACAAACCGTGCGACGCGGTCGTGCGTTATACGTATCAAAAGGCGCGTATTGACGTTGCGGACGTGTGGGAACTGACGGAACTCAGTTTCGTCGCGTGTGTGCGACGAAATCAACGTGTATCCGTCAAGATACCCCGTATCGACGTTTTGCAAACTTGCCCGTAACTTCGTGTACAGTCGTCGGATCGAGGCGAAACTTGCGCCAACAGGTCCGGATCAAAATTCTGGTCCTGCATGCCAAGTTTGGTTCGATTCTGAGAAGGTCGAATCGGAACCCAATTTTGGCGGGCCGCGACCCACTCAAACGGGCGATTTTATACACGGCTCCTCGAAATCCAAAACTGGACATACCGTTGAGTTCCTCTCTTCAAACTGAAATCACAGACATGTAGTTTGACGACTTTAGAGACCGTAGACTTTGCCATGCATTTCGGTACAAAGCGGGTCCAACGACGGACATCGTTTTGACCCAAAATTACGATTTTGCCCCTATTCCAGAATTTGACATTTGGACAGGCGTTTCCTAGGTATATCTTCTTTACCGAGATCATTTTTGATGTTTGTTTCAGCATTTGGAGTCATCTGTGATTTGTGAGTTTTGGTGCTGACACTTGCTACTCTTGGACTTGCCACTTTGCACCACCAGGCAAGATACCTTGCCACCCTACTCTGTGATTATTATATTCTTATTTTCAGTTGTTATTTTCAGCATTGTTTTATGATATTTAAACTGTGCGTCCAAGTCACACTTGGGTGCAAGCGACTATATCGGTCGTTCTTCTTGTCTTATTTATTCTCTTGCATTGACTTAGTCTAGTGACCACCCACTGATGTTGAGGTATTGGTATATCTCATACGGCCTTGATACTTGTTGTATCACGTGATGTGAGTCACATGTAGGACACATTTCTGCGTAGTCGGCTGGCCACCGATACGTATGGAGCGTGCGACGGATTGGAGTAACTGCCAATAGTATTGCATGTTAGAAGACTTGGCGGTTACTAGAGGTTCATATCAGTCATAGAGATGATGATACTAGGCATTGGGTGGGGAGAACAATACCTGACGTATGGGCTTCTTTACACTTCCATGATTACCTGTGCGCTCCACTGGAGACACAGGCTCCAGACGCCCTCTGACGTTTTCCAGAGCGTTATGGTCGTAGCCCCTTGCGCATGGTGCCCTCTGACGCTTTCCGAGCGTTATGGACGTAGGCCCCTGGTACCCTCTATGGGAACTATGCCGATTCTATTTCAGCCAGGGCTCATGCGTCGAAGGATTGTATCTCAACTGCATGTTCACAGTAGAATGGTCAGGAACCCGATTGCATGCATACCTTTTTCTCCTATTATATTATCACAGTTTATTATGGCATGGTATTTTCTTGTATCTTGCTATGTCCCCTGAGGACCTGATTATCTCTCCAGGTTTAGACGAGTTTCCACAGGAGTACGGAGCGACATTGGAGCTATCCTACATTGATGATGAGGCAGTGCCTTATGATTCCTAGTCTATTTCTTATCTGAGACAGTTGTAGACATTATTTTACATCTCTTTTCTTTCTATTTTTGCGGAGGTCAGACTCCAATCTTGTGTGACTATTTTTCATAGCTGTTTGGAATGAGTATGTTCACCCGACTATCTTTTGATACTCTTATTCATTTATTTGGACTTCATAATCTTTTGTGTTGAGCTGTGATGAGATTAGATATGTTATTCTGGCCTGTGATTATTTATTTACAGCTTATGTGCATATATAAGAAATTTTATATATTGGAGTGTTCTTTGTATATGTACAGCTGGCATGTTCACGTACTTGGTCCTATGTATTTTGGGACTGGGGCGTTACAGGTTTAACTTGCCTGCTTAACATGTTCAATTCATTATGCTAGAAAGATGCCTTGCTATAAATAGTGCTCACACATAATATCCATGCTAAGTGATGCTTGAAGTGAGAATTGTCATAACATGTTTAAGATGTTAATGTTAACGATGCCTCAATGACGCCTTTGCATGATAACACCAAGAATGCTATAATGATAAGTCCACATGAATATTGCTAAGAATATGTTTACATGCTTCACCCTGATTATTGCCCATGAACTTTAAACTAATGTTAGGCCCCAAGTAGAAAGATCACTCTAATAAATGCTTGCTTAAATGATCACTTTAATGTTGGTTTATGCGAGTGGGTTGGATTCTGCTCGCCAGTACATAGATGATGTGCTGACCCACGTTTTGTGGGCAGGTGCTCGTACTTGGAATGTTCTACACACGAATATTGGCTTGATTGGTCCCGCGGCATCGAAGATTTATTGGGCATACAGAAGCTCTCCTTCTACAAGATGATGTCTTCTGTTTATAAAGGGCATAATGTATGGAATATTGTAATCAGTAGTACCAGTGAGATTGTAAGCTAAGTCGGTATGTCGAGTTGTAATTCATTGTATCCAAATATCAAATGTAAGCTGTATTGCATTGTTCAGTTGGCTGTCAATGTAAAGTGAGATGTGCTGTAAACATTATACTTCAATACAAGTATTATACTCTTCTTTAAATATCAATAAAGAGAATAAAGTTCTATATATATCTCTTTGAGACTTCAAGTTATCCTTTTATCTTTGCTGCCATAAAGAAGTGATGTGCTTCTGTTCAATAAGAAAGATTGTCCTCATTAACTTCAATTTATCTTCTTCTGCCGCTGCAATGTATTTCTATTTAAAGATTATCGATTATGTACCATCTTTGCCTTGTACAAGTGCAATACCAGACTTGTACGGCATCACGCCCAAGCGAGGACGATCGATTCCAAGAGATAAATTATGTCAATAAATGACTCTACGAGTCGGGACGTGACACGCTGCACCAGCGGGCGCATCTCGGTTGCTGAGGATGTCAGCAGGAAGGGAAGGCTGGATTGGCGCATCCCCTTCGGTGGTGGTGCCCGAGGCGTCGACCTTGCGCACCCAGACTTGCCGGGTCTTCTTCGGCTTCGGTAGCCCCTTCGAAGGACTCGCACTGCCTTTAGATATGAACTCCTCATACGCCTGTTGATTGAGGCGTAC
The DNA here is from genome assembly GCA_029216955.1 of Iris pallida. NCBI lineage: Eukaryota > Viridiplantae > Streptophyta > Magnoliopsida > Asparagales > Iridaceae > Iris > Iris pallida. Next base: position 7,288,878 of record JANAVB010014600.1, read on the forward strand.
GACCAGCGTCTTGTGGGAGGAGCCCACCTTCACGTCGTCGGATTGTGACACAGCTTTCTCGTTGGAGGAGAAAGAGGTCCCCAGCAGAGTCGCCAGCTTGTTTGCCATTAAAATTCTTTGATTGTAAATTTCAATACAAACAGAACAGTGTTACAATATAGGACTTAGGCATAGTCCTAGGAGTACACTTTTGTTTAATCTGGGTTCCTTGTGCTAATGGAGTGAGTGGTAATGTGTTGACTCCGTTGACGATCTGACGACGGTTATCGGTTCTCTGAAGGTCTGGATTGCTATGGATGCTGGAGCTTACTAAGAGGAGAAAGACGTTGAGTGTCTGTATCTGCCTCTCTGGTGGTGCGAAGTCTCTGTCTGTTCGTTATGGAGGTTGATATGTGTGCACGTAGGTTGGTCCGTGTGTGTATAAAAGAAGGAAATGATCCCTCTATTTGTAGTTTTGTAGGCTGGCTGCTCATGCGCGCATATGTAGGATGCGCCTGTACGCGGGGACGCCACGTGTTGATTACTGATGGAGGCGCATGGACGATGCGCCCTGATCGAGGGATTTGACTTCTTCATATTGATGTTGTGAACCGGCACGTAGCGGAGAAGAAGATCTTTCTGTTGCTGAGATCTTGGATGAGTTGAGTCATAGGACACGTGTCGTCGACCCATGGCTCGGAGATCTCAAATTTGGTGGAAGGAATGATCTGGTAGGATGCGCCTAGGATTGGGCGCATGAGGAGACTTTAGCTCGTAACCTTTATGAGTCACGAACCATTCTGGGCGCATGGCTTTTGAGGCGCATACAGAGCTTCAGTAGTGACTTTACTCCTCTCTTTTGGGATCAGGAAGAAGTCTGGGGCACATGGCTTTTGAGGTGCATGCAGAGTTGTAACAGTGACTTTCCTTCTGTCTTTAGGGATCAGTGAAAATTCTGAGGCGCACAGCTTTTGAGGCGTATGCAGATTTGGGCGCATGGTCGCCGAGGCACATGCGAGATGGTTGGGTGGCCACGTGGCAGTAGCTGTCGGAGAGGAGTAATGATGATGCTGACGTTGGCGATGCTTCGTCTTCTGAAAAAGCTGCCGACTGTTCAGACTTTGGGAGGCGTGCTGCCAACTCTGTCAGTTCAGCATTTAATGTTTGTGACATTCGATGGACAGCTGAGTGGGCGCATCGGTTGGCGTTCCACTAGGCGCATGGGGACGCATAGGGGCGCATCCCCTGTGATGCTCTTGGTACTGAAGGGCACGTCTATGTGATGCGCTTGATATTAAAGGGCACGTCTGTGTGATGCGCGGTCTGGCCGGCACATCCGCTTCGTGAGACGTCTTTGATGGTGCAACTATTATGTTCTTCGAGTGATTTAAATAGCTGTTTTGACTTGGCTGAATTCGAAGCGTCCGGTTCATCCATTTAATACAAATTCATTGCAAAAAATTCGGAGAGCCATCCACTTGGTGCATGGGCTTGATCTGCCCAGCCTATAAATAGTGGCATGGAGAGAGGGTTTGCTTCTCGTTCTCTTACGTCCTTCCGACATGAATTCGTTTACTCGGATGTATTCTGTTGATAAGATGCTTCCGAAGGTGAAGATGCGACGCAATGTCTTTATCGATGCACTTGAAGGTGACTGTTACATCCAAAAGTTGGAGTCGAGGGCTTTCGAGGCAGGCGGAAGGTGCCTGTTGCATCCAAAGATAGGGATGCTCGGGCCTCATCTTCGTTGTGCAGGAAGAGCCGTAGATCAGAATTGCGGTGCTACGGCTTTGGTGGCTCTTTCTTCCTTCAAAATGGGTGTAGCCCATTCTGGTTGTGTTGAAAGCTGCTCATTTGGCCGCGGTTTCGATCATGGTCTTCCTTTGGCTTTGGAGGCTCTTTCGAAGCCTCCCCTGGCCACAGGTTGGCTTGTGGTTCTTTTCCCTTCCTGGGCTTGATTGCCACCCTCGTTCTGCTCAATAAATGCTTCATTAGTCGAAGCATTTATCAGGTGAGCCTGGCTGGAAGAGCGGCACATAACTGGGCTGCTGAAGGGATGCACATAACCGAGCTTCCTAAGGGATACACACAACTGAGGGTGCACATAACTGAGCTACTGAAAAGGATGCGCCTTGCTGAGGGCGCATGGTGGGATGCGCCTGGCTGAGGGCGCATGTTGGGATGCGCCTGGCTGAGGGCACATGTTGATTGCTGGCTGTAGACTTAGGATCTTTTCTTTCTCCTTTGTACAGTCTTTCTTAAACATGTAATAGACTTTTATATGTTAAATAAAAAGTCCTCTTTCAATGTCTATATTTGTTGCTTTTTGCTGTGAAGCACTTTGTCCAAGCTTTGGCGCATGTAGTCTGACGCATAGACTTTTTGGTTCTGAAATTCCATGCTTCTACAGTCCTGTAGTGATATGTGGTAGAGAGATGAGAGTCCGACTTCTTGTATTCCCTATGCCTACGTTCGATGTAGTTCTCGGAATGGACTGGTTGTGCCAAAATTTTGCTCTTATAGACTGCAATAGGGGCAGTATCGTCTTTAGACCACTGAAGGCGACAAAGTTTGAGTTCACCAAGGAAGAAGGAGAGAGTTGTGATGCACCCACATTGGGGACTCACATGATGATGTAGGACACCCCTCAGCACCCTATCGTCACTGAGTTCGAGGATGTATTCCCCGAAGATTTGTTTGGACTGCCACCTGACCGAGACATTGAGTTTTCTATTGAGCTTATTCCCGGAGCCGAGCCTATTTCATCTTGAGTGTATCGTCTGGCACCCAAGGAGTTGGTAGAGATGAAGACGCAGATTGACGACTTATTGGAGAAAGGCTTTATTCATGCCAGTACGTCACCATGGGGAGCACCCATACTTTATGTGCCAAAGAAAGATGGGACAGTGCACATGTGTATCGATTACAGAGCTTTGAATGCAGTGACGGTAAAGAACAAGTACCCCTTCTCTCGTATAGATGATCTATTTAATCAACTGAGTGGAGCAGAAGTATTCTCCAAGATTGACTTTCGATCGGGCTATCACCAACTAAAGGTTCGGAAGGAAGGCATTGCGAAGATGGCTTTTCAATCGAGGTATGGACACTACGAGCTCTTGGTCATGCCTTTCGGTTTGACTAACGCTTTTGCAGTCTTCATAAATTTAATGAACAAGATCTTTCACCAGTAATTGGACAAATTTGTAGCCATCGTTATAGATGATATCTTGATTTACTCTAAGAGTCAAGAGGAGCATGAGCAGCATCTACGGATTATTTTGGGAACATTGCGGAATGATCGACTTTACGCAATGCTTAGCATGTGTGAGTTCTTTCTCAAGGAGGTATCATTTTTTGGACACATTATTACTGGAGACAGCATATCAGTGGATCCTGAGAAGATCACAACAGTCAAGGCATGGCTCGCTCCTACATCATCTTCAGAGGTGAGAAGTTTTCTTGGACTTGTGGGTTATTACCGAAGGTTCGTAAAAGATTTCTTTAGAATAGCGGGACATATGACTCGACTCACTTGCAAGGACCAAAAGTTTACATGGACAAATGAGTGTCAAGCCGCTTTCGACGAGTTGAAGAAATGCTTGACCACGACACCGATCTTGACACTACCATCGGGGCTAGAAGGATTTGTGATCTACAGTGATGCATCCGGGAAGGGATTAGGATGCGTATTGATGCAACATGTTCGTGTAGTAGCATACGCATTGAGATAGTTGACGGTACATGAGAAGAATTACCGACCCACGATCTAGAGCTCGCAACGGTTATCTTCGCTTTGAAGCTATGGAGACACTACTTGTACGACGAGAAAGTTGATATCTACACTGATCATAATATCCTCAAGTACGTGTTGACACAAAAAGAGTTGAATATGCGACAACGATGTTGGTTGGAGTTGATGAAGGATTATGAGATCGAGCTACATTATCATCCGGGCAAGGCTAATGTCGTGGCAGACGTATTAAGCCGAAGGCCCAAGGCACACTTCTTGACCACACAGAAGGAGTTGATTAGAGACTTACAACAACTTGGCATAGAGGTAGTATTGCTAGGAGCAGATGGCGTATTAGTCAATCTCCAAGTGCAATCATCATTAGTAGATCGGATCAAGGTGGCATTGCCCACGGATGCTAGATTTCGATGGCTTTGAGAAAGGACTAAGGCAAGAGAGCAGATAGGATTAAGGATTCATCCCGATGGGACATTGCGATGTGGTGATCGTATTTATGTTCCTAATGGAGAGCTACGACAGGAGTTGATGGCAGAAGCACACAGTTCGGCTTACTCTATTCATCCCGGAGGAACTAAGATGTACCGAAACTTATGACAGTATTACTGGTGGCACGAAATAAAGCGGGAGATAGCTTATTTCGTGGCCAAGTGTTTGGTATGCCAACAAGTGAAGGCCGAGCAACAGAGGATGGCCGAACTACTGCAACTGCTACCTATCCTTGAGTAGAAATGGGAGCACATTACGATGGACTTCGTCATAGGATTTCCTCGGAGTCCTAATGGACGAGATATGGTATGGGAGATTGTTGATAGACTTACCAAATCGGTCCACTTCTTACCTTTTAGAGTGGGGCAGTCCACAGAAGTTTTGACAGATATGTATATGAAGCGAATAGTGAAGCTATACGGCGTACTAGTTAGCATCGTGTCGGACCGTGACTCGAGGTTCACCTTGCACTTTTGGAGGAGTATGTAGGACAGTTTGGGTACACATTTGAAGTTTATCATAGCATATCATCCGCAGACAGATGGCCAGTCAGAGCATACTATTCTAACGCTAAAGGATATGTTGAGAGTGTGTATGCTTGACTTTGGCGGATCATGAAAAGACCACCTTCATCTTGTAGAGTTTTTCTACAATAATAGCTATCAAGCGAGCATTCATATGGCCCCATTTGAAGCGTTGTATAGTAGAAAGTGTCGATCTCCTATTTGTTGGAGCGACATAGGAGAGCAACAGATATTGGATCCCGAGTTGGTTTTGAGCACAGTGGAGAAGGTGAAGAAGATCCAGGACCACCTGCGAGCAATACAGGATCGACAGAAGCAGTGGACGGACAATCGTCGTCGACCTTTGGAGTTCAAGGAAGGTGACCATGTTTTCTAGAAGATATCCCCTACTAGAGGCATGATTCGATTCGAAGGACGTGGCAAGTTGAGTCCAAGATACATCGACCTTTTCAATGTCTTAGAACGTATTGGAGAGGTGGCCTACAGATTGGCATTGCCACCGTCATTAGAGGGAGTACATGACATATTCCATGTGTCGCAGCTGAGACGATATGTGGCAGACAGCAATCACATGCTCGATCACTCCAAAATCATTGTTGGACCGAGTTTGTCGTACCAAGAGCAACCGGTAGGCATCCTTGATCGCCGAATGAAGGTGTTGAAGAATCAGTCTATACCATTGATTCGCGTGGTATGGAAACATCACTCACTGGGAGAGTCTACTTGGTAGCACGAGGACAACATTCGGAATTGCTACCCGCATTTGTTCGAAAACCAAGGTACGTCTTTCATACGCTAGCCCTTTAATTCGTATTGCATTGCATACACCCCGGACGTTAGTTTTAATTTCAAGGACAATTTTTTTTAAGTTTGGTAGGATGTAAATCCCTAATTTTTATAGTTTTATATACTTACTTTAAAAAATATTTTGGTAATTCTGATCTAAGTGTTAATTAAATAATAAATATGGCCTGCATATTATCACTAGTAAATACTTATAAGTATATGGTGAGTTTAAAGTATTTATGAAATTTTTACATAAATTTTTACATGCCTATTTGATATTCATATTTATAGTTTTATATATTATAGCTAATATATGAGTGTAATATATATAAGCATACATATATGAGTGTAGTATATATATGAATGTATAGCTAATATGATGTATATATACGTATATAAATACACGTATATGTGAGTTAAATAAAATAAAGAAAGAAAACCTTAACTCACGAGATTTTCCCAAAATCTCGTGAGCTAAGAAAATCCAAAAAATCCTAACCACAGTAGCTTGGGTTTGGGTGTTCGAGTTTTAGAAACTCGAATGTTTAATTCCTTTTGATCCGGTCTTCAACCCACATCTACTGGATCAAATCTTCTTCGAATTTGATCATCCTAATCCGAATCATCCTGCTGTATAGATTCAAAAAACCCATATCGAAAATCAAATCATATTAGGATTTAAAGTGAGTATATATCTATACCCATACTCGGATGTTAGAGAGCTTCAAAAAACCTAAGAACCCTACCTGGAGCTTCGCGAGACAAACCAGCGCCCCCTTGACGACCCCCTGACCCCAACAAACTTTCCTCGTCTCTTCTCCAACCCCATGTACTGCCCAACGAGCGCCGGATGGCCATCCACTTGCGCGAGATCAGGGGCAGCCGACAGCAGCAAGAAGACCAGAACCCATACTTCACAGCCAATTTTCGTCCTCCTTAGTCGCTCGATTCATGCAATCGATTTCTCAGGTTTGATTACAACCTAACCTCTTCATTATCCTTCTAATAGATTTAATTCTAGTGCATTAAACTGTTCGAGAAATCGATGGCAATTTTATGAAAAATCTGTCCAAACGTAAATAGAAAACCCGAACTAGACCCTAACTTGGAAGGGAAATTTTACCCCAACCACTAGAAATTTTTGGGAACTAATTAAAAACATTCGAAGACAACATAAACAAGATTGAAACACACATGTTAGATCTACTTTTCGATTATTATGCATGAAGTTATTCCATGTCAAAGTTGAGAGAAAAACTTCCTTTAAAACTGTAAAATATTTATAAATCTCTCCGATACGGCGTGCGCCCTGACAAACCGGGCGACGTGGTCATGCACTATATGCATCGTAAGGCGCGTATGGATGTTGTCCACATGTGGGAACTGACGAAACTCGATTTTGTTGCACGTGCGCAGTACGTATCCCTCGAGATACTCCCATATCAACGTTTTACAAACTTGGCCATAACTTTGTGTACGTTCGTCGGATCGACACAAAACTTGTACCAACAGGATCGCATCGATTTCTGGTCCTGCATGCCAAGTTTGGTCCGATTCTGAGAAGGTTGATCGGAACGCCAATTTGCAGGCCTGCAACCTGACCCAACGGGCGATTTTGTGCACGGCTCATCGGAATCCAAAATTGGTCATACTATTGGGTTCGTCTCCCTAAATCGGATCTGTAGACATGTAGTTTGATGACTTTAGAGATCGTAGATTTTGGCACGTATTTTGGTACAAAACAGGTTCAACGGCGGACATCCTGTTGGCGCAAGTTTTGTTTTGATTTGACGAATATGCACAAAGTAATTGAGAAATTTGCAAAGAGGCCGATACGGTGAATTTTGACGGATATACATCAAATTTGTCGCGCATACGCAACCAATTTGAATTCCCTCAAAGCCCACACGTCCGCGAAGTCATTATGCACCTTTCGATGCTTTCGGTTCGCGACAACTTCGCTTGGTTTGTCGGGACGCACGTTGTATCGGAAGATTTTTCTAAAAGTATATTTTTCGAAAGCATGTTTTTCTTCATTTTTTAAATCAAATAACTTTTCACATACATAATTAAATCTAGATCTATAAAAAGAGTTTTATTCTCGTATAGGTTGTCTAAAACTGTTTGGAATTGATTCACGGAAACTCCAAGTATTTAGTTCAGAAAATGCCATCAATGTTAAGGTTGGAACTGCTCTAATGCCCTAGTTTTGCTCAATTTTTTGACGATGTTTGTATCGAATTTCTGAGCGAACTAATGAGTTAACTCCAAATCCCTTTGAAGGGGCTCGAAGTGGGTCATATTGGGTTCTCGTCACATTTTACGGTTCGTAAATCGATGAACTATACTGAAAGAATTTCAATCAGGAACTAGCGTACCTGGGCGGTCGGTTCTGTCGGACGAGGCTGTCGCGATTGCGATTTTGACCGACTAGCGGCGGTCTGTCGCCATCGGCATTTGGTCGGGATGGCTCGCCTGGGTTGGGTTCTTGATGAAGGCACAGAGGTTGAAGAATGGGTCGATTATTTTTTGAGTTTTGTGGTTGTTTTTGTTGTTGCTGTATATACTTATATATACTTTGGGTTACGTTCCGTTAAGGGGGTCGCAAGTAATTGTCCAGGTGATTCTAGCGAGAAGGTCCTGTAGCCCTCTTCTTTCTTTTTTGTATATATATATATATATATATATATATATATATATATATATATATATATATATATATTAAAAAACCACCCCTTTATATTCATTCGAGGCGCAAAATGGCGAAGCCTTTAAAAATAAGCGCAAAAAGCAGAAAACACAAAGGAGGGGAACCACTCCTTGCAAAAAGATCAAGAGTACAAATGCTCCCAGAAATCCTTGTGGCCATGCTTGCATAGTCGGGAGGTCTTGCTGCACTGGCGGATGGCCTTTCAAAGTAGCTGCACGACGGAGAATTGGCGACCTTCTTATCTAGCTTTGTTACGGTTCTTCCATATAACCCACGTGGTGGCGGCTGCAACGATCTGGTGGCAATGAGACGCATTGGCCCAGTTGGCCAGAAGATCGTTGAAGCTTCCACCAACCATAACCATGCTGCAACGATAGGAATGGGCTGCCCATACGCTGGTGGAAGAGTCGCAATAGCGGAGAATGTGGTCAATCGTTTTGGGCTGCTTCTCGGTGCAGTAATGACAAGCTGACGCTAAGCTGTAACCAATGGTGGTGAGGACGTTGTCAGTAGGGAGTTTCTTACAGACCGATCTCCATATGAGAAACGACTATTTCTTTGGTATACAGGGGTTCCAGAAAGGACTCAAGATAGGTGCGGGAGGCCCAGTTCCGCGAACGACCTTTCTGGCTGAGGCAATAGTGAAAGCACCGATAGGGGTCTCCGACCAAGAGTGGGCATCGACGACCATGCTAATCTTCAGGCCGAAGCTCCGGTAGGCGGTGACGGCCTCCTCTCCGCTCCATTCTCGAGCTCTGAGCCAATTCCAGCCGTCAGCATTATTCCATAATTCTCTGATCGTGCTTGTTGCCGGGGCGGCTGTTAGACGAGGTATAAGGTTGTCTCTCATCCACCTCTCTAGGAATAGTGCTGATTCTCTTGAAACCAGCTGTATGCGAATCAATAGCTAATCTAGGGTGCGACCGTGCAGAATGCGGCTCCTGGCCGTCGATGATCTGCTATTACTGATGGCACTAGCCGGGTGGGTGTGTTTAAAATATCTAGCCTTCATGAAGCGCGCCCAAAGGGACCAGCCGACGTGAAGTTTTTACCATAGTTTCATGGAGAATGTGTCCATAATGTGGTGTACTCGGGAGAATCCCAGGCCGTCCTCATCGGTAGGTTTGGCCATGGATCCCCAGCTGGCCAGTGATGTTTGTCTTTGGAGTCGTTGTGGCCCCAGAGGAAGGTGGCGAAGAGATTCTCAATGGAGGTGAGGACCTTCTTTGGGGGGAAACAAGCTGCTAGGGTGTATATAGGGATGGATGATAGCACATGAATAATTAGTACAATTTTGCCGCCTGGCGATAAGGTTGTGTTATGCCAACCTTCTAACCTTTTTCGAATTTTGCCAATAAGACCTTAGAAGATGCTCGCGTCCAATTTACCGTAGACCAGCGGGCAACCGAGATATGATAAAAAAAGGGTATGCGGCTGCGAAGGAGGTGATGTTGGTTAGAGTGGCGGTATGCTCCCTGTATATATATATATATATATATATATATATATATATATATATATATATATATATATATATATATATATATATATATTTTTTAATATATATATATATATATATATATATTAAAAAAAAATATATATATATATATATATATATATATATACGTTGACGGATGAGTGGTAGGAAGGGGCCTCTGCTCCCATCCCCGCCTCCGACGGCCGGATGGTTTGGTTGGCCGGCCGGCCTCCTTGGCCCGGCCGTCGCCCCCTGTTCCTCTTTATCCCCATCGGAGGCCCCCTCCCCCCTCCTCGTCTCCCCACCGCCCGGCCTCAGCAGTTGAGGGTTTCAGCTGGCCTCCCGTTCGGCTTCTCCTCGTCGGGCTTCGCCTGGATCCCGCCCGCCTGGGCTCCGTGGCATTTCCCTCCTCGGCGCCGTCGTCTTCCCTGCAGATGCCGCCCTAGGCGCCACAGGCATCGCCGTTCTCGGCGACATCCGGCTCCCTCCCTCCCATCCAGGCCCTCGTCCCCTCCCTCCGACTTGGATGCATCCGCCCAGGACGGCTTGTCTGTGCCCGGCGAGGCTCCCCTCCCCTCCGTCTCGGCTGGGACCGCATAGGCTTCCGCCACCGCGGTGGCCCCCATCTCGGCCCCGGCCGCCTGGACCTGTCCCCCCTTTCTCGCGGCGGCGACCACCCCTTCGGTCGAGGCCTCGCGCTCCTCCCTGCGGTGGCCAAACTCGGCCACCTCCTCCCTCGCCCCCCCGTCCCCCGGCGGCGGGTGGCCAAACTCAGCCTTCTCCTCCCTCGCCCCCACTCTTTCCCTCCCCCAGCGCCGGCATTGGCTTCGTCGATGCCGGTGGCCCCCTCTTCTCTCCTCCCCATCCTTTCCCCCCCCTCCGGCGATCTCTCCGGCTACTGCCGAAGGGCCCTCCCCCTCTCGGAAGGTAGCCGCCCCCCCGTCCTCCGGAGGACGACCCCGCTCACCCCTCAACCCTCCCTCCCTCCCCTGGTCCCCGCCCTCCCCCCTCTCTCCCTCCCTCCTTCCCTTCCCCCTACCTCCCGGCCGTATCTCTCCAGGCCGGTCCACCGCCGGAGCACCCTGGCTCCGGGCGTCGCGTCTGGCTCCCCCCGGGCCAGCCCCTCCCCCCCGGACTCCCTCCACCGGTCTCCCCTCCCCGGACCGGCACCGCTTCCTCCGGCCGGCGTCATCCCTTGGAGGCCCATGCCTCCCGACCCACGTGCTCCTCGGGCCGCCCCCTCCTCGGGCCACTCCCCCTTTCGGGCTGCGCGCCCCTTGGCTCCCGCGCCAGCCTCGGGCAGCGCGATCGAACCCCTCCCTAGGGCCCAGCGCCAACCCACGTTGATTTTCAAATTTTGAATTTCAAATTTTGATTCTACAAAAAAAAATCGTTCTTTTTGGGCCTCGTTCCCTTCCCTTGGGGCACCTAGTGTGCCTGCACGCTTCCCAATACACGTTATCCCCCCTCGGGTTTCGTGTGATGGTGCGGAATCGGGTTTAGTATTTCCTATTTCTGTTTAGTTTGATGTATTCTAGTACTACTTGTGTTTTAGGAGCCCATTTTGTTTTGTTGGCTCCACAACTGCTGTAATGCTCTTTTTGAGCCTCCTTTCCTTTTCAATAAAATTTGCCTTTTGTTAAAATATATATATATATATGTTTGCCATTGATTATAAAAGAATAGAACAGTTTTTCGGGAGGACTGGACTTTTACTTCACAACACAAACTCGCTCGTACAAAGAAAGCCTAGGGATAAAAATCTAGGTACAGCAATCTAAGTACAATTGTTAAATTTTTCTGGGGGATGACGGTAGAGGATCGGGAGAGTGCTATCAACTCTACCTTACTCCTTGGATGATCGGACGCAGTCTTGCCTCTGATGAAGAAATGCTCTCGAGATGTGTGGGGAGATTCTTCTGTGCGCCGCCGCTCTCTCTGTGCGTGTCTCTGTCTCTCTCCTCGTCCACTTTTTTGTAAGGGAATGGCACCTTGCTATTTATAGGAGTGGAGTATGATAAGTTGGGTTTGCAATGATTGCTCCTTGAAAAGTGGACGGTTAGGGATTGGTTACGATTTGCCTTGATCTTATTTGTTGGAAATTAATCTGGGCCGTCAATATTGATTGTAATAAATCTGGGCTATTAATGTTGATTGTACCAAATCTGCATGGACAATTAATGTTGATTGCAACAACTCTGCATGGACAGTTAATGTTGATTATAACAAATCTGCATCCTGATGATTTGTTGATATCAGCAAATCTGAGTGAATAAATTTTGGTTAATCTCCTGTCACGTGTCCCAACTGCCTGTTATGTCGATTGCCATAAATCTGGATTGTTAGGATTTGATCAACTCCTGCCACGTGTCCCAACTGCTGCAAGCCGCATTGAAGACTGTCATAGTTGGGCCGTATGAGTGTGGCCTCGTGTCAGAGCCGCATAAGGGTGGCCTTATCTGAACCGCATGAAAGTCCTTTAATCCGAGCTGCATGAGGGTGGCCCCCATGATCCGAGCCGCATGGGAGTAGCAGCCGCATGTGGGTAGCCCCCAACCGAACCGCATAAGGGTGGCCACGTGTCAGAGCCGCATGGGTGTGGCTTCCCAAAATCGGAGCGGCATGAGGGTGGCCCCCACGATCCGAGCCGCATGGAAGTAGCAGCCGCATGGGAGTGGCTGCCGCATGAAGGATGGTAGCCACATAGGGAGCTTCAGAATTGGTGGATTGTGCCAGCTATAAAGATTTTCTTCGTTTCCCTAGGAGAGCGCCATTATGTCAGAGTCATCATTGCAGCTTTATGTCAGAGCTGTCAATTCACCTTTATGTCAGAGCTGCCGTGTTACGTTAGAGCATTAAATGAGGCCACTGCTTGATGGCCAGCTGTAGAGGCAAACTGCATAGGGCCACGTGGCTTTTACCCTAGCCGCATGGAGCTATTAGGGATTTCTGAGCCGCATGAGGCTCTGAAGGACTTTTGAGCCGCATGAAGCTCTAAAGGACTCTTGAGCCGTATGAAGCTTTAAGAGATTCTTTGAACCGCATGAGACCCCCTCTGTTTTGGGCCATATGGACTTTCTTATTCTTTTCCATGCTTCTACAAGAACCCCTTCAAAGTTTTCAATTTTTAAAATTGAAATACTTTGAATAAGAAGTATGACTATGTCCACATAAGCTCTTCTGGCCGGATAGGATGTTCTGGCCGCATGGATGTCCTAGCCGCATAGACTGTTCTGGCCGTATGTTGTCCTCTCTGCCACGTGTGTGTCTTATTTAATTGTCCTTGATTTATTTTGGATTTAAAGTCGCCTTTTGGGGTGAATCCCAAGAGTCGGTTTATTAAATATTTGGATTTTTGCCTTGATGAATCTCCTGCATGAGAGGGGATGAAATCCCAAGAGTCGATTTTTTCTGTTGCACATAATCCGAAGCGTTTCATCGGTCCATGTGTCCCCCTTGTTCGCCTATATATAAGGCTAATTTTTAGAGAGAAACTCTTTACTCTGTTCTCCAGTTCAAGCTTTTCTTGCCCTAGCTGCCATCTCTTCTTCTTCTTCTTCTACGATCATCGATGGCCCCCAAGACTTCCAAGGCTGCGGCAAAAGGTAAGGAAGTGGCTTCTACGTCGACTGCGGTGCCTGTAGTTCATCCCTACATTCACCCCGCTATTGCTGGTAAGAATTTTGGGAGAAGTTGCATGAACTCAGAACCTAACCATCATGGCTATATCGCATATTCTATGCACGGGCCTTCTTCGTCTTCATTGAACTGTTCAAATTGTATGTGTCACATGTACGTCCCATGTCCGAGCCGCATGGGGGTATACCCCATGTCCGAGTCGCATGAGAGTCGTATAGTGGCCGCATAAGCACTTTACAAACTGACCCGCATAAGGACCCGTCAAACAGAACCGCATAAGTCCCTCTGAACTGAGCCGCATGAAGCCCCATTAAACAGGACCGCATAAGCCCCCCTTTGAACTGTGCCGCATAAGGCCCCACTAAGCAGAACCGCATAAGCTCCATCAAAAATAGTACCGCATGGACTCCGTTAAAACTGAGCCGCATAAGGACCCACCGAAACAGAGCCGCATGAGCTCTGTTAAATGTTTTTCTAGCCATCTCCTGACTCTTTTGTCTTTGATTCTTGTAGCATCCATGCCGAAGGCTGAGATCATTGTGAAAGAGGAGATGTTGCCTCATTTCATCACACAAGAGTCTTCTTTTATTAAGGAGGAGGTGATACCCAAAATGGAGGAACAAAAAGAAGAGCCGGCGCCCATCGGGGAGGGAAACACTCCCAATATTGAAGCTGCTATAAAGGAGGAGCCCCAGCCTGAGGGTAGTAGTAGTAGGAGTTCTGACCCTCCTACCCCGGACGAGAATCTTAATCAAATAGATCCTTCATATGCAAAATGGTTGAGGGAATGGTATATGCATCCCCACAACTAGGGTTCCCATAAATGTCCGTCTTTTGTCTTGCTATTTCTGTCTGTCTTTAGTTATAGTTTATGTTTCACTTCTTTTGGACATCAATGTAGTCTTTTTTCTTTTTGTCCGTATGAAGCGATGGAGAACTTTTTTGGCTTGCTCATGAAATATAGTCATGTGAATGTAATTTTGAATAAACAGAATACATTCGCTCCCTTCTTTGCTTGTAGTAGTTGCCCTAATGGAGAACTTTTTGTGGACCTATTATCCTTGGCATACACTGGTTTTGGATACGAATAATAGGACGAGAGAGAACCAACATACTTACTCAGAGGTAATGAGGACGTGGTAAGTAGGAGGGTTTCTTCAATGGAGCCTTCCTACTCAATGGTAATAAGGATGTGGCAGGAGTGGGCTCCATGAAGGGTACATAGAATAACTCAGAGGTAATGAGGACATAGAAGTTCTACATGAGAGGTGGTTTGTTTGTGAAAATAACTCAGAGGTAACATCGACGTGGTTGTTTCGGGAAATTTGTGGATCTGTTACCCTTTTTATGCACTAAAAGTGCGGGTATTGGATCATGAGGAGGGAGCTCTTTTAGGAAGAAAGTTCAGAGGTATGATCATACATGACTTATTACCTAGAAGATGCGATATAGATTCATCTGGAGTGACCAGAGTGTAAGTTCAGCGGTACCTGCGGGTACATAACTCGAAAATCTGGAAGATCTGGAGTCAGAGTGTAAGTTCAGCGGTACCAAAGGGTACATAACTCAACAATCTGGGAGATTTAGAGGATGTCATTTTAGACATAATACTTCTTCAGGAATTTGTCGTTGATGGACAACATGAGCAAGTCTCCATTTTATTTTGCGAGGCGGTAAGCAGCATTGGAGAATACAGCCTCGATGACAAATGGGCCTTCCCACTTTGGCTGAAATTTGTCGGTGGTTTTGTGAGTCATAACCATCGGCCTCCGAACTTCCAGAACGAGATCGCCTACTTGGAATGTTCTTATTTTAACCTTCTTGTTAAAAGCTCCCGAGATACGTGCTTGGTACAGCTCGATTCTTTATTGAGCTAACAGGCGCTTCTCAACTAGAGCCTCCAAGTCTTGTCACCGGCGGTGGTGATTATCATCCGTCGTCAATCGATAGGTGAGGGCGACGCGGAGCGAGGGGATCTGAGTCTCCAGTGGTAGAACTGCCTCACTTCCATATACCAGAAAGAATGTTGTGTTTTCGGTGGCCGTCCGTACTGTAGTACGGTATGCCCATAAGCATTCGCCAAGCTTCTTATTCCAGTCGCGTTTGTTGGAAGACACAAAATTCTTGAGCAGCTTGATTATATTTTTATTGAATGCTTCTGCCAACCTATTCGCTGTCGGGTTGTACGGTGTTGAAGCAATATTCTGGATTCGATGTTTGTCGTAAAACCGATAGAAGGCGTGGCTTGCGAACGATGGACCATTGTCGTGGATGATCCTTCGGGGCAGTCCATAGCGGTAGATCACGTTATGCTTGAGGAAGCTGATCATGTTTGATGTCTTCACTTCTGCAAGCGGAACAGCTTTCGCCCATTTGGAGAAGTAATCTGTGATTGTGAGTATGAAGCGGTGTCCTCTGGACGAAGACGGAGTGATCGGACCAATGATGTCCATTCCCCATGCTTCAAAGGGCCAGGATGCTACCATCGGATGTAAGAACTCGGATGGTTGATGGATAAAATCTGCATGGACTTGGCAGGCTTTGTACTTTCTTGTATAGTCTATCGCATCTGCTACCATCGTGGGCCAGTAATAGCCCATTCGGCGAAGGCGATCTTATAATTTTGGGCCAGGCTGATGGGCACCGCAGACGCCATCATGAGCTTCGCGTACAGCTTCCTTGGCTTCTGTATTTGACAGACACCGAAGCAGTAATCCATCGTATGATCACCGATACAGTATTTTCGTCTCTGTATTGTAAAAGAATCTAAGGGAATGTCTTCTGATAGAAGTGGCTTCCTTCGGATTCTTTGGCAGGATGTCGTAGACTACGAAGTCGATGAATGGTTGTATCCAGTCTAGTGCTTCATCGACTGTCAAAGCGGAATAACTCTCAACACATTGAACATTATTCTTAGAACAGACCAATTCATGGCCTATTATGTCAACCAGATGATGAACATGATTCGGTACTGCTAGGAAGCGGCCAGACCTGCTAGGACATCGACATTAATATTCTGTAGTCTAGGAACATGCGCTATGAAGAATTCTTCCAAGGATGAGATAAAGTCGATCGCTATTTGGTGATAAGGGATCATATCTTTATGGCGAACCTCGTATGAACCCCGGATATGATTGACGATTAACTGCGAATCACTGTATGCTTCAAGATACTCTACCCCCAGCTCCTTTGCAAGTCGGAGGCCAATAACCAAAGCATTGTACCCTGCCACATTATTTGAACAGGGCTCCGTGAGGGAGTAAGCCCGATTGATCACCAGCCCGGAGGAAGAAATCAGCACCACTCCGACTCCAGCGACGATGTTGCCCTTGGGCCCAGTTCTCAAAGTGCCGTCGAAGAACATTTGCCAAATGGCATCATGGAAGACCGCATTTAAATTGACGACCTCTTCTGGTATCTCTTCGTATATTCTGGTTGTCTTCGAGCCTGGGTGGGCTGCTAAAAAGTCTGCCAGAGCTTGACCTTTAACAGCCATCTGTGGGACGAAGATCATGTGATATGGAGATAATAATATCGCCCACGTAGCAAGACGAGAGCTGAGTGCACCCAGCTTGGTCATGAGGACCATGAGAGGGTTGATTCGTGATATCACGTGTATGGTTTGTCCCATGACATAGTATCACATCTTCTGAATGGCGAACACTAGAGCAAGGCATTCCTTCTCTATGGCAGTGTATCTGTACTCTGGCCCCATCATCTTTCGACTGAGGTAGTATATAGCTTGCTCATGGCCTACATCGTTGTTTTGTGCTAGCAGAGCACCGAGAGAATGTTCTATCGCTCGCACATAGAGCAAGAATGGCCTTCTAGCAACCGGGGCTACCAGGACTGGAGGGTTCGACAGATATTCTTTGATGTTATTGAAGGCGCGCTAGCATTCCTCATCCCATATGAATGAAATGCCCTTCTTTATGAGGTGGGTGAATGGTTGACATCGCCCGGAGAGGTTAGAGATGAACCTCCTGATGTAAGCTAGCCTCCCTTGAAGGCCTCGGAGTTCACGGAGATTTCTCGGGGGACCCATCTCCATGATTGCCTTTATTTTTTCGTGGTCTATATGGATACCCTGGGAAATAATGGTGAAACCCAAGAACTTCCTGCTGGATATGCCCAAGAAAGATTTTGTGGGATTCATCTTCAAGTTGTGGGCTCGCATCAGGTCAAACACTGTCCTCAGATCATGCAGATGATCTTCCTTAGAGCGGCTCTTGACGACGATGTCGTCGACGTAGTATTCCACTGTCTTGTGCAAGTGGTCTCTAAAGATGATGCTCATAGCTCTTTGATAGGTGGCGCCAGCATTCTTTAAACTGAAAGGCATGACTGTATAGCAGTATATACCAATTTGTGTTCGAAATGATGTATGCTTTTCGTCATCAGGGAACATCTTGATTTGGTTGAACCCCGAGAAACCATCCATGAATGACATACGCTCGAAGCCGCAGGTGTTGTCAATCATGATGTCTGTGATAGGGAGGGAGAAATCATCCTTAGGACACGCCTCATTCAGGTTCCGAAAGTCGATACAGATTCGAATCTTCCCGTTCTCTTTGAGGACTGGTACTATATTGGCTACCCAGTTTGGATGTTATTTCTTGCAGATGAAGCCGCTAGCTATCAGTTTGTTGATCTCAGATTCAATGGCATTCATGATGTCGGGGCGGAACCGTCGTTGCTGTTGCTTGACCGGTTTTGCGTCCGGACGAATGTCGAGTTTGTGAAGTACAACCTCAGGGTTCATTCCTGGCATATCTTCGTAGCTCCAGGCGAACACGTCGATGTATTCTCTGACAAGTTGCAGTTGCGATTCTTGCTCTTCGTCTGTCAGATTCTTGCTGACGAAGATGGGTTTCGGAGAGAACTCATCACCAAGATTAACTTGCACAACCTTATCTTCGGTGGAAGGCACTTTTTGTTCGAACCGCTTCTCCCATTGCGTATCTAGCTGTTGTGCCCATGGCTCTAACTCAAGAAGTCCAGGAATGTCTTCATCTTCTTCGTAGGCATGGACCAGACTTGCCTAAGCATGTCCCCAATGTTGATGTCTGAATCAGAAGTGGGTGACCCAGACGAATGAGAGTGACATTCGCACTCCTCATCTGAGCTCTCAGGAGTCATTGCAGGTGGTAACATAACCTAGCCCACATCTGGTCTTGTTGTAGTAATCTCATAGTTTTCTAGCCGGGACCGATAATTGTAAGGGTAATCACCGTCCAGTGCCGTAGTTCAAGCCTGGCATAGTTTCCAGATCATACCCCTGTTTTTGCATGAGGTACTTGGATCGGAAACTATACAGATAAAGGGGCAGTCTTCCGGTGTCGGGTTCGAGATCAACTTCTTCTATCCTGAAAGGGTATGGATCATTCTTCCGGCCGAAGATGATTGGATGATCCTCTCCCTCGATTATGTGGTAAGCGTCATCCACTGGAGTAAGTTGGTTTACGGTGTAGACATTTGTCACCTGTGTGTGTAGGTGGGTACCTATACCGTGTTCCATAGCATATATTGTAGAAAGCTTATTAAGCTCGAGGTAGTTCAAAGATAGCCCTTTATAGATGAAGTAAGGTATCTTTTCCAGTGGGATTACATCATCTGCGGATGAAACATCAGTGTAAGCAGCTACATACTTGGCCAGCTCTGACTCTTCTTCAGCCACCCCCTGTGCCACTGAAGACTGAGAGGATGAATTGGGCAGCTTAATCATCAGGGGCTCCATAGGTGGAGCAGAATGCGAAGTCGTTGGCATACTAGCGACCCCCAGTTTGGTGCTCAGAGCTGGGTGAGGAGTTGTGGGCTAGCTAGCAGTCCCCTGCTTAGCGCTCGGCTGCCGATTCATTCTGGGAAGGCAAATCATCATCGGCTTGATGGAGGGATTGAGCTCCTTTGTTTGTTGCTGGCTAGCTCTAGGCAGCCTGATTGTCAGTGGCTCTGTCGTGGGTCTTAGCGCTTGGCCAGACCTTGGCAGTCGGATTATCATCTATCCCTCTTGTGCAGAGAGGCTGATTGCATCCTTACACAGAGTGGCTGTAAGTGGTACAGTTTTGTCAGGTTTGCGAGCTTGGAGGTGGATCGTTAAAGGTTCTTCTGATCCAGTTGTCGCCTCAGTTGGAGCTTGAGTATCTTCTTCGACAAGGTACCTTTTCTAATTCTCGTACAAGCATGAGTCGGAGTAGTAGGATTCGACCCCTTTAAAGGGATCAATGTCAGCAAATTCTGTCCTCACAAAGCTGTGCTTATCGACGTACTTGAAGCACTGGTGCAGTGTGGAAGGCACGATCATGTAATCGTGTATCCAAGGACGCCCCAGGAGAATATTGTAGGACGTGTCCGCATCAATGATATAACAGGTCACTTCTGACTGAAGGTCGTCAATTTGGCACTTCAGGAGAATCTTTTCGATCGGATAGCTTCTGCCTTAATTAAAACTGCTGATGGCAATGCTTGTCGGTATCAGACGATGCATTGGGATGCACAGATAGTGTAGCAGGCTCTTTAGGATGATGTTTATAGAAGAACCGGGATCAATATGCATCCGATCCACCTTGATGTCGCCAACGTATCCATTATAATACAGAGGGCGATCGTGCAGGTTGGTCTTGATAAGCATATCCTACGGACTGAAGACAATGTTGGGCATTGCGTCTGTACAAGCGTTGTCATGGAGATCTGCAGGTAAGCTCTCTCCAGTGAGATTGGACTGAGCCAGATATGCGTCGGCATTATGGAGTGCCTCTCTCAGTGCGACATGAACATCTTTGGAGAGTCTCAGGAGCTCATATAGCAAAAATTTGGCCGGTGTGTTAGCCAATTATGCCAAGATGTCATAGTTGTAGGGCCTCTCCATCCCATGAGGCGTCTCTCTTCGGAGCGATTTGTCAAAGCGAGTCTCCTTCGACCTAGGCATGTCGGTCGTCGGAGGCTGAGAAAGTCCTGGAGCATCAGCAGAAGCCGGCTGATGATCCTCAGCCGAGTTATCCGGTGTAGGTTGGGATTGTGCACCTGACCGGGTGACGACAGCCGTAGCTTCTTCGACCTCTGCCGAGATTATACGGCATGATATGACTTTTCCACTCTTCTTCTTGCTGGTGGAGGGTGGTACGGACTGAGTCACTTTCGGTACCAAGTCCGGATGGACCCACATGACCTCCCCTCATGATGTGGTAAGGGGCACTAGACCAACAGCCTGGTCTCGAGGAGGTGGAAGGTTAGGGACCTCCATCTTTGCTCTGGGGATGGGTACTACTCCATCTTGTTTTTTTGTTGGAGGGAAGCTGTCGAATTGTACTGATACCATATTGGTTGCCACGGTCACCTCTTCGAAATCAATGGCCAGGGCCTTAGAATCGATGAGATGTTGGATGTATCACTTCAGTTGGAAGCAATCTTGCGTGGCATGGTGGACATAGTGATGGTAGTGGCAGTAATTGGGGCTCTACATCTCTGTAGGACGAGGTTCACACCTTGGAAGAGGGAGTTGAATTCGACCTCCTTGTATGAGCATGTCCAAGATGGGCTTGACATGGCCGTCCTCGAAGGAGTAAGTCATCTGAGGCCACTGCTTTTCTGTCGGCTTTGGTTCAGGCTTCTGTGCTATATCGGCTACCATAGCCTGCTTGTCCTTGTTGTCTCGGTTATTGGAGGAATTACCGTCGTTGTTGTTGTTGGCAGTAGGGCGTTTACCCTTGTCCTCTTCTTCCTAGATGTGCAGTCCCAATTGGCAAGCTTTCTTCAGCTTGTCTTCTGCGCCAGTGGCACTGATGATGAATGTCTTCCAGTCCTTGAATTGACTCTTGCCCATTCAGAGGCTGATTGTGGGGAATAGCCTCTTTTGGTAAATTTCAATCATGGAGGAATCAGGGTTACCGGAAGGTAACTTTATCGCGGTTTGGCAAAATTGCTCAATATAGTTCTTTGTCAGCTCCTTTTCTCCTTGAACAACATCCACGAGGGTGGGCATCGTCACGTCTTATCCTACTTCGTAGAACCTCTCCAGGAACATACGTTTGAAGCCGGCGAAGGAATGGATGCAGTTGTCCGGCAAGTTGCGGTACCAGTCGAAGGCGACCCCTTCCAATGCTTCAATGAACAACCGCGTGAGGATGGCATCATCATGAGGCAGATGGTCGATTGTGACTTCAAAGTAGGTGATGTATCTACTTGCAGATATCTTTCCATCATATGGATTGATGTTCAATAGTTTATATCTTGGTGGGAAGGGAACATCTCTCCATGCAGCCGGATACGGTTGTCGTATCCTGAGGTCCTGGGAAGTTTCTCGGGCGTAGAACATGGCCCGGAGCTCCTGGACCTCTCGTCTTGCCTCCCTGGCCTCGTCTGCAGCAGTGGAAGCCGATGTTGTCAGAGGATTGTCGCCCGGGTTTGGTGCAGCTAAGTTTGAGTCCGCATTGACTGTGGGACCCAAGCTTGTTTGGCCAGGCGTCCTTCCTTGCAGAGTTGGAAGGGTCGCTTTGATCTCGTCCACGGACTTGACCAAGGCATGCAGTATGGCCTCCAGAGTGTCGATGCGTTGGTGATCACTGGGACCGTCTTGGTTGCTGTCCGTCATGAACACCGTCCTCACATGAGGAGAGATGGAAGGAACGGTTGAGGAGTGCCCTCTGAGTCACACCCTTGTACAGAGAAGTCGTCAGGGTATGTAGGAATATTCTTCTCTGGTTCGGACTCGGAAGGAGTGGTACCCCCAGCTTCAGAGCTTCCCTCGTCTTGAGAGTTGTAGACGTCCTCGGGGACGTCTGAACCTGCTGCATCTGTTGGAGGAACTGTTTTCCCTGGATTATCTTCTTGGAATACCGGATTATCGTAGATGTTCGAAGGAGTGCTACCCCCGGCTCCAGTGCCTCCCAGAAATGTGGACGATGAATCTCCAAGTATGGCAGATTTTGTCTTTGAGCGAGTACCTTGGAAAACTCCTCCTGTAACGGTCGTGGACAACCGCTTAGAAGAGAGTTTCTTGGTTGAGATTTTTGGGCTGGAGACATTTGTTTTCTTCTCTTTCCCACCGCCAGGGATCTTTTGAGCAGAATTGCAGAAGGCGACGGGAAAGGCTTCATCTTCTGAGCTTGGGTTTTGCAGTCGTTGGAAGACGGATTGCCGGTCCTCTTGTGTGGCCGCCTTGCTGCAGTAGCAGTTGACAATGACTTGAGTGCAGTGATGTCCACGAAAGTATTCTCTGCACACCAAGTTTTCGTCACTTTTCTTGCGTTTGTGAAGAATCACGTTGCGCAAGTCACTTGTTTTATGGGCCCGAGAGTCCTGGGCATATGAGTGTGTTGGCATCCTGCCTGTTCCCTGATGTGGGGGTAGTACGATTACTTGCCCCTGATCATTGTTGGAAGATTTTTGATAACTATCCCGTTCGTTGGCCGTCGGGGGCTGGACACGGATAGTTTTATACAACTTTCCATCAGGGGCCCACGTAATAGTCTGCGGGACGCCCTGATAGTCAGAAGTTAGGGCAGCTGACTGAGCTCGACGAGCCCGCGCTGTCCTAGACTTCTTCCCTCTAGCACCCGAGAGTGCATAGTAGGAAGAGTCCAAGTGGTGCGTCAAAGAGTTTGGCACAACCTCCTGAGAGCCTCTAAGGTCAGGACCGCATGATAGGCTGTCAAAGACTGACCGTGAGTCGCATGGAGCAGATGATATGCGGCTGGGATTGGTGGCCGTGCAGGCTGTCTACATGCGGCTAGCATGTGTGGTCGCATGAACCTTCTGTATGCGGCTAGAAGCGGTGGCCGCATAAGCAGTCTGCATGCGGCTGGCAGTCGTGGCCGCATGAGCCTCCTTCATACGGCTGAAAGTTTTGGCCGCATGAGCCTTCTGTATGCGGCTGGCTTCTGTGGCCGCATGAGTCTTCATGTGGCTGGCGCCCTTATGCGGCTTCTTCTTGGACCGCACAGAGTTCCTCTTTGCCCCTGCAAGTCCAGCATCGTAGTGTTTTTCTCTACCGGACTTGGGGACAGCAGAGTCCTCTATGGTCTGAAGTGGGGCCGCACGAGAGTCTTTCCCGTTATTGTTTGCCATTAAAATCTTTTTATTGCAAATTTCAATTACAAACAGAATAGTGTTACAATGTAGGACTTAGACGTAGTTCCAGGAGTACACTTTTGTTTATCTGGGTCCCCTGTGCCGATGGAGCTTGTGGTAATGCGTTAACTCCGTTGACGATCTGACGATGGTTCTCGGTTCTCTGAAGGTCTGAGTTGCTCTGGGTGCCGGAGCTTGTGGAGAGGAAGAAGACGTTGAGTGTCTGTATCTGCCTTTCTGTATATGTATGTCGGTGGTTGTGTAATGTGTATGTAAGAAGGAAATGATCCCTCTATTTATAGCTTTACAGGCTGGCTGCTCATGCGCACATATATAGGATACGCCTGTACGCGGGCACGGCACGTGGTGGTTGATGATGGAGGCGCATGGGTGATGCGCTCTGATTGAGGAGTTGAACCCTTCTTGTTGCCTTTGTGGGTTGCGGCTGAGCTGACACGTAGCAATGGAGAGGATTTTTCAGTTGTTGAGATTTTGGGTGATTAGCACCCCTTCATAGGCTGAATCAAGTCAAAGGACACGTGTTGTAGGTCCATGGCTCGGAGATCTCGGATTTAGTGGGGAGTGATCTGATAGGATGCGCCTGGGATTGGATGCATGAGGAGACTTTGGCTCGTAACCTTTAGGAGTCACGAACGAGTCGGGGCACATGGATTTTGAGGCGCATGCGAGGCTTCAGTAGTGACTTTACTTCTGTCTTTAGGGATCAGAGAAAAGTCTGAGGCGCACGGCTTTTGAGGCACATGCAGAGATTTAGGTGCATGGCTGCGGAGGCGCATGCGAGATGGTTGGGCAGCCACGTGGCTTGTAATTGCAGGAGGAAAGCAATGATGATGCTGACGTCGGCGATGCTTCGTCTTCTGAAAAAGCTGTCAATCGTTCAGTCCTCGGGGGACGTGCTGCCAACTCTGTCAGACTTCAGCATTTAATGTTCTTTGACAGGTGATGGCTTATTGAGTGGGCACATCGATCGACGTTCCACTAGGCGCATGGGAATGTATGGGGGCGTATCCTTATGAGGCGCTTGGAGCTGATCGGCGTGTCTGTATGATGCGCGGTCTGACCGGCACATCCGCTTGCATGATACGTCTTTATGGGCCCGACTGTTACGTTCTTCGAGTGCTTTAAATAGCCATTTTTGACTTGGCTGAATTCGAAGCGTCAGGTTCATCACCATTAAAGCAAATTCATTGCACTAGATTCGGAGAGCCAGCCACTTTGCGCATGGGTTTGATTTGTCCGGCCTATAAATAGTGGCATGGAGAGGGTTTGCTTCTCGTTCTCTCACGTCCTCCCGAAATGAACTTGTTTGCCCGAGCACATTCTGTTGACGAGATGCTCCCGAGGGTGAAGATGCGACGCATTGTCTTCATTGATGCACTTGAAGGTGACTGTTACATCCAAAAGTCGGAGTTGAGGGCTTCTGAGGCAGGCGGAAGATGCCTGTTGTATCCAAAGATCGGGATGCTCGAGCCTCGTCTCCGTTATACCGTATAGCTCCCCTTCCCAGAAATTTTAGGAAATATTTTTTTATTATTTAATTGATTTAAATGATGATTTTTAGATTTTTTTTATAAATAATTATTTTGTTAATTATTACGGTAGATGACTTTAGCCATGACGGAGTTTTAGAGTGCAAGGTGACTAGAAATCGTGGCACGGATAGTGCAATGGCGTGCTTTGACTAGTGTATTAGCCCTGGTAGGGAAGGCCAAGTCATAGTGATGTCCTAACTAGGAAAACCAGGCCAAGTTGCGACTCAACCCATACCGAAGATTTTATTTATTATGTAATTATATTATTGAGTTTTAGGGAACCCGGTTGTACCGAACCTGTCCAGATTTGGCCCAAGTCAAATCCAAGCCCATGTAGGCTTGTAGTGGGACCAAATACGGCCTTGTAGACATGATTGGTAAATGTAAATATTTTGTATGTATTTTTGGAATTGGCAATTACTTTCTCAATATTCGTTAATTAAATATTATAAATAACATTATTGGTATAAAATGGGTTCTTGTACAACTTTGGGATTATTAGACTGCGCCTAGTGGTGTATACATCAATGTTGGAATATTTAGACCACATATTTGGAAGTACACTTATTATAGATTTTTTGTTATCACTATTATTGTTATTTATATTGTTATTAGTTTTATAATAATAAAATATATCATTTAATATTCTAAATTATTTATGAGATACATATTATTGTATGTAAATTTTAGTATAAGCCCAACACTATGGGAATATATTCCAAACTATTTACTTTTGGAATATTAGAGTATTTATTTATATATAGTAAATATATCTATATATATATAAATATGAATCAATGTGTATATATATATATATATATATATATATATATATATATATATATATATATATATATATATATATATATATATATTTTTCAATGTGTATATATATATATATATATATACATATATATATATATATATATATATATATATATATATATATATAAAATATATATATATATATAATTAATAATAAAACAGAAATGTAGAACCCACAGCAGGGAATACCCCAGCCGATCAGGCTCAGCCCGAAGATCCCAAGTCCAGGCCGAGCCAACCCTTTAGCTGACCTTCCGACCATATTGACAGACCCAAACTAGTCCTGAACAGTGGGCCAGCCCGATATAACCCAGCTGGGGGAGAGCCAGGCCCGAGCCATACACAGACGCGTATATATATATGTACATCTGAGAGCTGGGAATCGAGAGATCGAGAGGGAATTCCAAACCCTAACCTCACCAAGGCTCCAACCCCGCCATCACGACCTCCGCGCATCCACGGCCACCGCAGCGCCGCCACGCGCGCACCAAAGTCGGCCGAAAACACGTGGAACAGTGCCAGCTACGACAGCAGTTACAGTCGAAAAGAGGCAGTATCACGACGACGTTGTGTCGTGCACGCTCATCCTTTTGATGAGCCATTTCTTCAAGTAAAAACCCGACACAACCACCTTCAATTGCATTCAATTAGTATGTAGTTAACCCTCGTGGATTTCTCGACAAATGGGCTCCAAGTCAACGGAAATCCTGTTAGTAAACAGGGCAAACAACTGGCCGAACACCCATGTTTGAAGATCACTCTTCATCAGCCTATTGACAGTTTAAAATTTCTTTTTGAACAATCTTCTAGATCACATATAGGAGCTCAGGAATAATTTTGTAGATTCGAAGTTCATTAAATGTGCACTGAGAAATCGGTTTTGGAAGTTTAGAAAAAATCATCAAAAATAGTTTTCAAAAACTAGAAAATTCATCCACACGACGTCCGTCCCGCCATTCCGGGTGACGTGGTCGTGAACCGAAGGCATCGAAAGCTGTGTAATGGCTTCGTGGTCGTGTGGGCTTTGACGGAATTCAAATTGGTCGCGTGTGCACGACGAATTTGATACTTATCCGTCAAAATTTATCGTATCGGCCTCTGTGCAAATTTTTCAATTACTTTATGCATGTTCGTCAGATCGAGACAAAACTTACGCCATCAGGACCGTATCGTTTTTCTGGTCCTGTATGCCAAGTTTGGTCCGATTTTGAGATAGTTGATAAAATTGCCGTTTTGTGGGCCCTACGGTCCGACTCAACGGGCAATTTTATGCACGGCCTGTCAGAATCCAACTTTGGATATACAGTTGGGTTCGTATCGAAAAATTAGATCTATAGACATGTAGTTTGACGACTTTAGAGACCATTGACTCTGGCACGCTTTTCGGTACAAAACGGGTCCAACGACGGATACCGTTTTTGTCCGAAATTATCGATTTTCCCCTGTGTCCAGAATTGGACTTAAGGACAGGAAATCCTAGCTAATTTGACTATTCTGAGAATGTTGGTAAAGTGTATTTCAGCTTTCGGAGACAGTTATGATGACTTAGACTTTCTGACTTGTTGATTGGCGATACATTGTTGGTTCACTGTGCAACCTCCAGGCAAGTATACCTTGGCAACTTGTACAGTATAATCTATATGCATGTTCATCATCTTGTTACGGTTCTTTTACTTACATTTGTGATTGCTTTATTCCATGTCTAGTACACTCATCCTGTTATAGTTTTACTTGACATGTTTCTAGTTGCCTGCACATTCTTGTTCCTTCCTGTTATGATAGTTCTATCTGTTACACTGTGTTAGTTACATATGTATTCCTTGATAGAGTCATCTAGTCCTACACCATGATTCCATCGACTTGATTATTACTTGACTTGACTTGACATGATTTGAGTAGGACTTGACTTTGACATTCTATAGATTGTGAGTACTTACCATGACTACGGTCTATAGGATTTTATACTAGGATTGGCTACTGTCTTGGTTGTGAGTACTTGCCTTGACTGTGATTGAGACACTATAGATTGTGAGTACTTGCCTTGACTGCAGTCTATAGCTTGATCTATTAGCCATTTCTAGTATGGCATGCCAGTGTCTTTGGATCCTTGTGTTTAGATCTTGTATCTTGGTCCATTTTGTCTCGTTCGATGTCCTTGATTGTTCCTTACTTCTTTATATATTTGTACTGTTACATGTTGGCTTGTATATTATGTATCTTGCTAGTCCTCTGAGGACCTGATGATCTCTTCAGGTTTAGCGACTGCATGGAGTTAGTTAGCAGAGCAGGATGGTAGAGGATTACGATGTATGATACAGATATTTGCTTGTGATATTTTCTTTATTATCCTCTCGTGCTTTATATTCAGTACCATGATATACTCTGCTTATTTATAGACTCATATCATTCTTGGAGTCTAATCGAATAATATGCTAATGGGCTGCAGACCATGACCCATACTTGTTCATTCTTGTTTTATATGATTCATGTGGATTAAGATATAGTTTAGATTAGACATGATACCCATGACCTTGACAGCTTATACGTACTCGATTCGGGCTGGAGTCCGCTCGATACGTAGCTGGCTTGCTCATGAGCTTGCATCCGAAAATCTGCTGTGGGTCGTAACATGCCGGAAGAGCCGCAGATCGGAATTGTGGTGCCCCGATCATCTTCCTTGGGCTTTGGGAGAGCTCCTCCTCCTGCTAGAGTGGGTGTTGTCCATTCTGGTTGGGTTGAAAGCTGCTCCTTTAGCCGCAGGTTGATTTGCGGTGCTCTTCCCTTCCTTGGTTTGGAGAGCTCTTCCTCCAGCTAGAGGGTTTATTGCCACCCTCATTCTGCTCAATAAATGCTTCATTATTCGAAGCATTTGATGGCGCATATGCTGACACTTCATGATACGCCTGACTGGGACGCTAAAGGGCGACACATAACTGAGCTGCTGAAGGGATGCACATAACTGAGACGCTGAAGGGATGCACATAACTGAGGATGCGCATAACTGAGCTGCTGAAGGAATGCACCTGCTGAGAGCGCATGGCGAGATGCACCTGTTTGAGGGTGCATGGTGGTTGCTGCGCCTAGCTGTAGACTTAGGGTCTTTTCTTTGTAGAAATTTTTCTTTGTACAGCTCTTTTTTAGACATGTAATAGACTTTTATATGAAATAAAAAATCCTTTTTTAATGTCTATACTTTTGCTTTGTTGTGCCAAGTACTTCCTCTGAGCTCCCTAGCGCATGTAATATTTGGCACATAGGATTTATGGTCCTGAAATTCTATGCTTCTACAAGACCCCCTTCAAAGTTTTCAAAACTTTTTGCCAAGTTTTGGAATACTTTAAATAAAAAGCATGGACAGTAGAGCTGTTTAGGTGTGACAATCCTATCAGAGATAGTATGGATGTGATAGGTTTCGGTACTTCCACTGGGAATTTATGTGGACTTATCATCCTTTGCGCACCTTGGTTTTAGGTACAGATAATAAGTTGAGAGAGAGAGAGAGAACCAACATATTTACTCAGAGGTAGTATGGACATGGTAAATATGGGGTTGATGGTAGAGCTTTCCTACTTAGAGGTGATATGGACGTGGTATGAATGACTCTGGAGGGAGATACGCGGAACTACTCAGAGGTAATATGGACATGGAAGTTCTGCTAGGGATGTAATCCTTTACTTTTGAATAAAGAATAAAGAGTTTTATGGTGTGTTCATTCTCGTTGTCATGAACTTGATGATTTGTGTGGACCTATTATATTTTGCGCACCTTGGTTGTTAGGTATAGATAATAAGTTTGAGAGAACCTGACATGTTTGCTCAGAGGTGATGTGGACGTGACAAATATGAGATTCAAATGATGGAATCTTCCTACTCAGAGGTGTTATGGACGTGGTAGGAGTGACTCAGGAGGGATACGCGGAACTACTCAGAGGTAATGTGGACGTGGAAGTTTTGCGATCAATGTACGACAACGCAGGGGTTGTCTGTACGGGATGTTTACTCAGAGGTAATGTGGACGTGGTAAACATGATGGGTAGCATAGTCTTATGGAGTGCAAGATTCTACTTTGTAGGGTGTAGGGGAACAACTCAGAGGTAATATGGACATGGTTGTCCTTCTACTGGAGAATAGAATGCCACGGAACAGCTGGGTTCCGGAAGCAAAAGATTTTGTGGAAGAAAATTATATGTGAGCCCCGATGATTGGGTCCACTGATTCCCTTGCTGGGTGGAGATAAAAGTACATGTCTGAAGGATGTCAAGAGTAGTACTTCTTTAGGAACTTGCCGTTGATGGGCATCACGAACAAGTCCCCATTGGGTTTGGCGAGACGGTAAGCGTCGTTTGAGTATACGGTCTCTATGATGAAAGGTCCCTCCCACTTGGGCTCGAACTTTCCTGGTGTCTTGTGAGTTAACACCATCGGCCTCCTGACTGCCAGAACCAGGTCGCCTACTTGGAAAGTCCTCTGTTTGACCTTTTTGTTGAAAGCCTGTGATATACGGGCTTGATAGAGTTCGATGCGCTGTTGAGCTAGGAGACGTTTTTTGTCAAGTGCCTCCAATTCTCGCAGACGGCGACGTTGATTGTCTTCCTCTGTTAGTTGATTTAAGATCGCTACACGGAGTGAGGGTATCTGGATCTCGAGAGGAAGTACCGCTTCGCTTTCGTAGACCAGAGAGAATGGTGTGTTGCCTGTCGGGGTCCGTACCGTTGTGCGGTAGGCCCAAAGGCATTCGCTGTCACGACCCGCACCCATTGTTAGGGTATAAAAACGTAACAACGTCCAGCCTACGCCGCAGTGTCGACGGTAGAATGCTGTCCTAGGTCACATCATCTAACAATATAATGCTAAGCAGATACAGTCTCAATCACATTTAAGGTAGAGCATGATAAGGTTAGATAATACATAAAATCCAAAGAGATACGGGAGATAGAAGTCTAAGTGTCTAAGATACAAAAACCCAGAAATACATCTCAAAACTCAAATAAGTAATCCACAAAGTAAATACAACTCCAGACAAATGAAATAACTATCTAAACAACCTCTAAGGTGTCTCCTCTAGGCTAGCAGGCAACCTCCAAGCTATCTGTAAAATTTATCAACAGGTCCAGTCAGGACAGGAACGAGCACATCTCATCTAGAAAATCCAAGTAAATGACAGAGAACTATAAAGCAGTTATAGGCAGCTGTATTGATAAAAATGGCAGTTTATATTCAAGTGATGGTAAGAAAGACAGATAAGGTGCAAGAAAAGTAAATAACTAAACAAGAGAATAATCATAGCAATGAAGTCTGTAAAAATAGAACTAGCTGAACCAGGGTAATATGATATGAAGTCCAGATAATAATGTAGACCAGTGTAACTCTAATGTAAGTCCAGTACAAGATGAATCTAATACAAGATGAATCCAGTAAGGGACGATTCCAGTTATAGTGATCAATGATTCCAGGGTGAGTCCAGCCTATACTCTAACAGTGTGTTTTAAAATACCGAGATCGACATGTAAACGGTTGTGGATAATCCGGCACACCTCTCACTGATTAGGCGAGAGATAGCTATCATTCCAGTAGATTCTAGTAGGGGTAATTCCAATAATAGGGTATGTCTACATGTCTTACTCTAGTATTTCCCCTCCCAGCAAGTGAATCCAGAATTCCGACACAATGATTCAAGATGAGTCCAGCCAAAATATAATGATACCAGTAAATAATTCCAGTAAATGATTCCAGTAAATGATTCCAGCAGGTGATTCCAGTAATAGAAGCCAGAAATGATGATACCAGTAATAGAGGCCAGAAAATAAATATGTGTCGTATACATGAATTCAGTAATATCCACACGTATTGTAACAGAGAATCGCATACAACTAACTAGAACTGAAATACAGTAATTGACAAATAAATGAGAGAACTATCAGAGAATGTACTCGCCTGATAACCTGAACAGCTGATAAGTATAGGGGGTCCAACTGAAGCCACAGAGTCCTATTTAAAGCAACACAGGTTACAAGGTGTCTGGCTCCTAATTAGAATAGCACAAGTCACAACATGTCCAGAAGGGTAATATAAAGCACTACAATACATTCTACATGAATCTAGGTCAAACTAGGCCAAAGTCAACCCTTGGTCAACTCTGGTCAACTGCACTAGTCAAACTAGGTCAAACTAGGTCATGTCCTAACCCAGTAAGTCTTACTAGGCCTAACCAAGACTATCCTAGCAAGCACACATCAATACAAGGCTATACAAGCCAACATACACCCAACTCTATATAGCATGCAATTATTCAATACTCAAATAGGCAAGAATTCACATTGGATATACACTAGGTAATCTATTACTTTAAGCTATATATGTCTACACATATATACACATGCATATATTGGTATTCAACATTAGGTCTATAATCATGGCATTTCAAATGGTTATATAAACTTATATATTACAACACAATATGCTAACATATATATAATATACATACATAGCTAAGTTAACTATATTCATAAATACTTATTTAAGAGGCTATGTATGTGTATGTGAACCTGGCAAAGGGGCAAGTGAGGGTTAAATGGACATACATAGTGTATACATATCAAAGAGTGTCAAAGTGTAAGTGAACAATGTGTCAAGTGTGATAGTGTCAACATAGTGTAAGGGGGTACATGAGGTAATATAGGATTTGTGTTAACATAGAACATTACATCTCATTAACTTGTATATTGCATACATTACATCTATTATTACATTACATTCATGCTTGCATTCATTCATCATTCATTATTCTCTTGTACCACTATATGCACCATACATTACATACTATGGAACCTACATATTCATTACAAGCCATACTTATACATGCTTACATTAGATAGGATACTTACACCTCATACATCATTTATTCAACCATTTACTCATGCTTGTATTCTCTATTTAATTACATAATGTATATACATTAACATGGGTTAAAATCAAATAGAACATTATATTACACACAAGGGTGCACAAAATGCATATGCCGAATAGTAACTCCTACTAATGATCAATACTGTATCATCTTAGCATGAATTAAAATTTAGGATTAAAGTATGTTATAGATCTATGTGTTAGCTTTCCAAAACTTTAAACGGATCGCGTTTTCGTTTCCGAAAACTCCCGAAATCGCGAAAACACCGAGAACGTGTTTGTCTTTCGTACAGCTGACACTCAAATAATTCTCCAGAAAGTTACAGAAATACTTAGGCCTATTAATATATGTTTTTGGAAAGCTAACTTCAATACGCTTCTTTTAAAAAAAAACAGAAGATTAAACCGAGCTTTAAGCTAGAAGTTATGACATTTCTAAGTTAGGGCTGAAATTAAAAACGTGGATAAAAATCATGACGGATTTAGGTAGTTTGAGACAAAAGAACACAAGTATATAACATAATATATCAAGAACTCACTCTCTACACTAATATGTATATATGAGACACTATAGAACACATCTCCAATACAAAAATATGAGATTAAACATGTAATAATTTATTCATACATAACAACAACACATAGTGTGTCCAAATTTGGGATTTTCCCACATGGACACAACCACAACACAAAGGACACTCCTATGACCTCCAAATGAACACGAAATGGACACAAATAGAGATACAACTATGGGATCATTTCTATGGGTTCAAAATAGACCTATATGCATGAGGAAATGAAAAGGAGAAGGGATTTATACCTCCCGGTAGATCGAATCGAAGAAAAGCCTTCCCGGAGCGACACCGACACGTAGAGATTCCAAAAGGACACGAACGAGCTCCGAATCCTCCCAAACTTGGGTAGCTTCCTCCTTGGCTAGAATGGAGAAGGAAAGAAGAATATTTGGTGGTGAAATAGAAGGATTTGGTGGAGAAATTGCTAGGAATTGCTCTCTAGGAATTTGGAAAAGAACAAGAGAGAGAGTGGGATGAGAATAATGAAATAAACTTGAGCCTATCCTCTCCCAAAGTGGCTGGCCATATGGGGCTATTTGTCCTATTATGGTAAGGTCCAAAATGCCCCCTCTAACCTATTCTATGAGTATTAGGAAAGGGCTAATTGGTTGGGGCTAAATTAGTCATTCTAAAGTCTCTAATCACACTAACCTTATCCATAATAATTAGTCTAACCTCTAACTAAAATATTTCTATCATGTAGACTAAAATTAATATCATGTGGGCCATGCCTAACTAGTGCGTGGGTCCTACTAGAGTAAAATTACCCCCGGGTCCCCGTTTCAAGTCGGATTGAGTTGAAATTCGAACCCGACTCAAATAACCCCAAAACAATATCATAAATAATAAAATAATATCAAAATAATTCAAAGAGGTCAAATACAAAAATATTTTTAGGCCAAAAATGACATTAAAATATCATAATCACATGGTTAGGCTCTAGGTCAAACAGTCTCTAGGGTTTCACTAGCAAAACGTCAAAACCAGAAGTCATTGATTTAAATAATTTTAAAATGATTTAAAATCACCAAAAATTATATCATGAATTAAATATTATTATTAAAATAATTATATACACGAAATTTCAAAATTATCCTCATTTGGGAAACTGGGTGCTACAACTCTACCCACCTTAGAAAATTTTCGTCCTCGAA
Organism: Iris pallida; assembly: GCA_029216955.1. Classification (NCBI taxonomy): domain Eukaryota; kingdom Viridiplantae; phylum Streptophyta; class Magnoliopsida; order Asparagales; family Iridaceae; genus Iris; species Iris pallida. Next base: position 7,323,307 of record JANAVB010014600.1, read on the forward strand.
ATTAAAATATCCATACTCCCTCTAGGTCAAACCCCCACAATCAAAGTCCCAGATTAAAACAAATCATGTGATCAAAAGGACGACATACAGGGTCACGACATACGGTGGTAGTGAAAGTCTCATCTAGGTATACTATTCACGCTAACCGAAACGGTCATAGGGTATCAAAACATACAAGCAATTTAGGGTGCTAAACTAGATAAGTTACAGAAACAACAAACCATCAAAACTGTAAGGCGGTCTACCATCCTATATGAAACTGGTACTTATCAAAACAAAATAAAGGCAACTACCAATTATCTGAAAAAGGGTATAGAAAATCAAATTCAAAAATTAAGGAATTAAAAATCACTTGCATTGAAATCCAAATCACAATATATATACAGAGAGAGCGTTAGAGAGAAAAAACTAGCATTATGTAATGTTATGTGATTTGTGTGTGTATGGGTGTATGTGAAATATACATGAAATTGTATATGAGCTATCCTGTTACACTACTCATGGCATATGGGTTAACAACCTACAATACACAACCTATTTAATCATAACATGCATGGCTAACCATAAACATCTATAAGAGGTAGAGATTTAGTTATGTATATATATATATATTATAACATGTATGCCTAAGCTCTATATATATCTATACAAGTATGTGATCATAACATAGAGAGGAAAGGTTTGGTTACATGACAGCGTATACTAAGTTAGGGTGTGTGTGTGTCCTTATACAGGGTTATAGCTTAGTATTGAAAGGTTAAACCCAGTTTTAGTTCAGCATTTACATACAAAATCTGAAAATAAGCTAACATTTAAACCAGTGTAATATTAACATAATGCAGTCTCAGATTTTACAAATTTAACATAACTTAACCAATTTCTCTAAAAAATTGAAACTCTGCAAATATCATACATGTGCAGTTATGTAGACAAAACTAATAACATAAAATTTATATTTAAATTACGAATTTAAACTGGAAAAGAAGAAAACCAGAAATATTAGGATTTTGAAAATTTTAACATTAACAACATATTAATATGTATTTAGATAGGTGGAAAATCAAGTGTAGCATGCATACGTATCAGGCAAGTGTCCACTATGTAAATATACTCATATATTCTCATGTCCTAAAAAATTAATTCTACGTTAAGACCAACATTTAGATTCCTACCAAGATCGCAAAATAGGTGATTGACGAAATCAAGGCAGTTTTATTATTATTATTCAATACTAGAATAATAGCAAGAAGGAAATAACGATAAAAGTTGTTTGCTTATTTGCCTAAAAGAAGGAACCATTTTGAAACCAGAGCTAAATATCAAATCCAAGATAAAGTCTAGCAAAATCATCGATTCATTGTATTAAGAAGAAACTCATAGCAAGAAGTTACACAAGCTACTCCTAAGTTAAATAATTAGAAACAAAACAAAGCAAAACAAATAATAATTCTTTTTGAAGGACTACATCAAAGTAGAGAAAACATGCTTGAAAATATTTAAGGTACAATCTGATAATCATATACGTCTATCCAAAATCATGGTAATCTAAATCCCCGTCATACTAGTAAGCAAGGCTACGATAATCACAGAGTCCTTGACTTATGCACATACCTCTAGAATTGTGGTATTTAACATTTTTGCGGTGCCGCTAGCTTGGCTGCGAAAACCTTAAATTCCCATACCCGAGAAATATATCCAGAGTCAGACTATATGTCCTCACCATGCTGGCTAATGTGACTATAGAAGACTAGATTCCATAACATAGATGACCTAGCCCATATAATTTTATCTTGTCAAAAAAATTAAATTAAATCAACAATGAATACCCATAAATCAAATCAAATTTATCAACGAACTTCAAAATTCAAAATAAACAAAAATCCATCAAAATACAACTCGGATGCAACAGCTATCATCAAGATTCAAAATTCGACAATCATTCATCAAAATCAATGAATACAACTCAAATTCAACCATAATCCATCAAAATCAAATTTAACAACAGTAAGTAAAAATAAATCAAATCAAGGGGAAAAAAAGAGTTCTCAAATCGAAGTTAAAATAAGATTCTCAAGGGTCGTTCCGGAAATCTCTCAAGGGTTCCTAACTGTGATTGAGTACCTTCAAGATATATCCTATTCCTACTGCAGGCTGTAGTGGTACTCAAGTTCGAATACCACTACATAAACTCGACCTGCATGGGCCACCACTAAAAATGTGTCACGACCCGCACCCACTGTTAGGGTACGAGAACGTAACAACGTCCAGCCTACGCCGCAGTGTCGGCGGTAGAACGCTGTCCTAGGTCACATCATCTAACAATATAATGCTAAGCAGATACAGTCTCAATCACATTTAAGGTAGAGCATGATAAGGTTAGATAAAACATAAAATCCAAAGAGATACGGGAGATAGAAGTCTAAGTGTCTAAGATACAAAAACCCAAAAATACATCTCAAAACTCAAATACAGTAATCCACAAAGTAAATACAACTCCAGACAAATGAAATAACTATCTAAACAACCTCTAAGGTGTCTCCTCTAGGCTAGCAGGCAACCTCCAAGCTATCTGTAAAATTTATCAACAGGTCCAGTCAGGACAGGAACGAGCACATCTCATCTAGAAAACCCAAGTAAATGACAGAGAACTATAAAGCAGTTATAGGCAGTTGTATTGATGAAAATGGCAGTTTATATTCAGGTGATGGTAAGAAAGACAGATAAGGTGCAAGGAAAGTAAATAACTAAACAAGAGAAGAATCATAGCAATGAAGTCTGTAAAAATAGAACTAGCTGAACCAAGGTAATATGATATGACGTCCAGACAACAATGTAGACCAGTGTAACTCTAATGTAAGTCCAGTACAAGATGAATCTAATACAAGATGAATCCAGTAAGGGACGATTCCAGTTATAGTGATCAATGATTCCAGGGTGAGTCCAACCTATACTCTAACAGTGTGTTTTAAAATACCGAGATCGACATGTAAACGGCTGTGGGTAATCCGGCACACCTCTCACTGATCAGATAAGAGATGGCTATCATTCCAGTAGATTCCAGTAGGGGTGATTCCAGTAATGGGGTATGTCTACATGTCTTACTCTAGTATTTCCCCTCCCAGCAAGTGAATCCAGAATTCCGACACAATGATTCAAGATGAGTCCAGCCAAAATATAATGATACCAGTAAATAATTCCAGTAAATGATTCCAGTAAATAATTCCAGCAGGTGATTCCAGTAATAGAAGCCAGAAATGATGATACCAGTAATAGAGGCCAGAAAATAAATATGTGTCGTATACATGAATCCAGTAATATCCACACGTGTTGTAATAGAGAATCGCATACAACTAACTAGAACTGAAATACAGTAATTAACAAATAAATGAGAGAACTATCAGAGAATGTACTCGCATGATAACCTGAACAGCTGATAAGTATAGGGGGTCCAACTGAAGCCACAGAGTCTTATTTAAAGCAACACAGGTTACAAGGTGTCTGGCTCCTAATTAGAACAGCACAAGTCACAACATGTCCAGAAGGGTAATATAAAGTACTACAATGTATTCTACATGAATCTAGGTCAAACTAGGCCAAAGTCAACCCTTGGTCAACTCTGGTCAACTGCACTAATCAAACTAGGTCAAACTAGGTCATGTCCTAACCCAGTAAGTCTTACTAGGCCTAACCAAGACTATCCTAGCAAGCAGACATCAATAAAAGGCTATACAAGCCAACATACACCTAACTCTATATAGCATACAATTATTCAATACTCAAATAGGCAAGAATTCACATTGGATATACACTAGGTAATCTATTACTTTAAGCTATATATGTCTACACATATATACACATGCATATATTGGTATTCAACATTAGGTCTATAATCATGGCATTTCAAATGGTTATATAAACTTATATATTACAACACAATATGCTAACATATATATAATATACATACATAGCTAAGTTAACTATATTCATAAATACTTATTTAAGAGGCTATGTGTGTGTATGTGAACATGGCAAAGGGGCAAGTAAGGGTTAAATGGGCATACATAGTGTATACATATCAAAGAGTGTCAAAGTGTAAGTGAACAATGTGTCAAGTGTGATAGTGTCAACATAGTGTAAGGGGTACATGAGGTAATATAGGATTTGTGTTAACATAGAACATTACATCTCATTAACTTGTATATTGCATACATTATATCTATTATTATATTACATTCATGCTTGCATTCATTCATCATTCATTATTCTCTTGCACCACTATATGTACCATACATTACATACTATGGAACCTACATATTCATTACAAGCCATACTTATACATGCTTACATTAGATAGGATACTTACACCTCATACATCATTTATTTAACCATTTACTCATACTTGTATTCTCTATTTAATTACATAATGTATATATATTAACATAGGTTAAAATCAAATAGAACATTATATTACACACAAGGGTGCACAAAATGCATATGCCGAATAGTAACTCCTACTAATAATTAATACTGTACCATCTCAGCATGAATTAAAATTTAGGATTAAAGTATGTTATATATCTATGTGTTAGATTTCCGAAACTTTAAACGGATCGCGTTTTCGTTTCCGAAAACTCCCGGAATCGCGAAAACACCGAGAACGCGTTTGTCCTTCGTACAGCTAACACTCAAATAATTCTCCAGAAATTTACAGAAAGAATTTGGCCTATTAATACATTTTCTTGGAAAGCTAACTTCAATACGCTTCTTTTAAAAAAAACGAGAGATTAAACCGAGCTTTGAGCTAGAAGTTATGACATTTCTAAGTTAGGGCTGAAATTAAAAACGTGGATAAAAATTATGACGGATTTAGGTTGTTTGAGACAAAAAAACACAAGTACATAACATAATATATCAAGAACTCACTCTCTACACTAATATGTATATATGAGACACTATAGAACACATCTCCAATACAAAAATATGAGATTAAACATGTAATAATTTATTCATACATAACAATAACACATAGTGTGTCCAAATTTGGGATTTTCCCACATGGACACAACCACAACACAAAGGACACTCCTATGACCTCCAAATAGACACGAAATGGACACAAATGGAGATACAACTATGGGATCATTCCTATGGGTTCAAAATAGACCTATATGCATGAGAAAATGAAAAGGAGAAGGGATTTATACCTCCTGGTAGATCGAATCGAAGAAAAGCCTTCCCGGAGCGACACCGACACATAGAGATTCCAAAAGGACACGAACGAGCTCCGAATCCTCCCAAACTTGGGTAGCTTCCTCCTTGGCTATAATGGAGAAGGAAAAAAGAAGATTTGGTGGTGAAATGGAAGGATTTGGTGGAGAAATTGCTTGGGATTGCTCTCTAGAAATTTGGGGAAGAACAAGAGAGAGAGTGTGGATGAGAATAATGAAATAAACTTGAGCCTATCCTCTCCCAAAGTGGCTGGCCATATGGGGCTATTTGTCCTATTATGGTAAGGTCCAAAATGCCCCCACTAACCTATTCTATGAGTATTAGGAAAGGGCTAATTGGTTGGGGCTAAATTAGTCATTCTAAAGTCTCTAATCATACTAACCTTATCCATAATAATTAGTCTAACCTCTAACTAAAATATTTCTATCATGCGGACTAAAATTAATATCATGTGGGCCTTGCCTAACTAGTGCGTGGGTCCCACTAGAGTCAAACTACCCCCGGGTCCCCGTTTCAAGTCGGATTGAGTTGAAATTCGAACCCGACTCAAATAACCCCAAAACAATATCATAAATAATAAAATAATATCAAAATAATTCAAAGAGGTCAAATGCAAAAATATTCTTAGGCCAAAAATGACATTAAAATATCATAATCACATGGTTAGGCTCTAGGTCAAACAGTCTCTAGGGTTTCACTAACAAAACGTCAAAAGCATAAGTCATTGATTTAAATAATTTTAAAATGATTTAAAATCACCAAAAATCATATCATGAATTAAATATTATTATTAAAATAATTATATACGCAAAATTTCAAAATTACCCTTATTTGGGAAACTGGGTGCTACATTCGTCGAGCTTTTCGTCCCAGTCGCGTTTGTTGGATGACACGACCTTTTTGAGTAGCCTGGCGATAGTCTTGTTCAATACCTCGGCCAATCCGTTTGCTGTCGGATTGTAGGCGGTTGATGCCACGTTTTGAATACGATTTTTGTCACAGAATCTGCTAAAAATATGGCTGATGAACTGAGGACCGTTATCGTGGATAATCCTCCGAGGTACCCCGAAACAGTGGATGACATGGTGCTTGATGAAGCTGACCACCCTAGAGCTCTTCACTTCTGCCAGTGGAACTGCTTCTGTCCATTTGGAGAAGTAGTCGGTGATGGCTATGATGAAGCGGTGTCCCCTTGATGAAGGAGGGGTGATTGGTCCTATAATGTCCATGCCCCAGGCTTCAAAAGGCCAGGAGGCGACCGTAGGATGTAATGGTTCTGACGGTGTATGGATGAAGTCAGCGTGAAGCTGGCACATATGGTACTTTTTAGCATAGTCGACAGCGTCGGCTGCCATGGTTGGCCAGTAGTAGCCCATGCGTCGCAGTCGATCCTGCAACTTAGGGCTAGGTTGATGGGACCCGCAGGTTCCATCGTGAGCTTCTCGAAGGGCTTTGGCTGCTTCTTCGTTGGATAAACATCGAAGGACAAGTCCATCGTAGGAGCGTCGGTACAGCATTTTAGTAGCTGTATCGTAATAGAATCGAAGGGAGCGCCTCCTGACTGAGACGGCTTCTTTCGGGTCCTCTGAAAAAATTCTGTAGACAGCAAAGTCGATGAACGGGAACCTCCAGTCTCGGACATTAACACCAGCACTTGTTGACATGGCATGGGCCATTTGTGAGCATAGGTTATTTTTAAGACAGACTAAGTCTCGACCTGCTACCGTGATGTAGTATTGAGTCCCGAGGGGTGCTGCCAATGAGGCTGCGAGGTCAGCCAGAGCATCAGCCTCCAAATTTTGTAAACGAGGTACATGTTCGATGAAGAACTTGGTAAAGGTTGAAATGATGTTCAATGCAACTTTATGGTAAGGAATCAGATCTTTATGGCGAACTTTGTATTGCCCTCTGATCTGGTTAACGACGAGTTTTAAGTCGCCATAGGCTTCCAGATGATCCACCCCCAGCTGTTGCGCCAGCTGGAGTCCCATGATGAGAGCGTTGTACTCGGCAACATTGTTGGAGCATGGCTTTGAAAGGGAGTAGGCACACTGGATGACCAGCTGATCGGAGGAGACTAGGACTACCCCCACTCCTACAATGATTTGGCCTTTGGGGCCTGTTCTTGAAGCGCCATCGAAAAATATCCGCCAGACGGAGCTTTCTTCGGTGACGTTTGATTCTTGGACCTCATCCGGAATGTCTTCATAGAGTCTGGAGGACTCTGGGATAGGGTGTGCAGCTAAAAAGTCGGCGAGAGCTTGACTCCTGAACGGATTTTTATGGAATGAACACTATGTTGTATGGCGTCAATAAGATTACCTATGTCGCTAGCCGGGAGTTCAATGATCCTGGCTTCGCTATGAGAACCCTGAGCGGATTGACACGGGAGATGACATGAATTGTCTGGCCCGAGACATAATGGCGAGTCTTCTGGATGGCGAACACCAAAGCCAAACACTCCTTTTCAATGGGGTTGTACCGCTGTTCGGCCCCAATCAGTATCCTACTGAGGTAGTAGATAGCTTGCTCGTAGCCCGCATCGCTATTCTGAGCCAACAAAGCGCCAAGAAAATGATCCATGGCACGGACATAGGGAAGAAATGGTTTGCCTGCGACGGGTGCACCAAGACTGGCGGGCTCGTCAAGTAAGCCTTGATATCATCGAAAGCTTTCTGGCATTCTTCTGTCCATACGTAAGAGACTCCCTTCTTAATGAGCTGGGTGAAGGGTTGATATTTTTCGAAAAGGTTTGCTATAAACCTTCGGATGTATGCAAGGCGCCCTTGCAGGCCTCGAAGTTCTCGTATATTCTTCGGAGGGTCCAGTCAAGGATGGCTTTGGTTTTCTCGGGATCGACATGAATACCTTTCGCCATGATAATGAAGCCCAAGAACTTTCCGCTAGAAACCCCGAGGAAGGATTTAGCGGGGTTCATCTTGAGTTGATGCGCTCGCATGAGGTCGAAGAATGTCTTTAGGTCTTGTAGGTGATCACCTTTGAGACAGCTCTTGACTGCGATGTCATCAACATAGCATTCAACTGTCTTGCGAAGATGTTGACGGAAGCTGGTACTCATAGCTCGTTGGTATGTCGTACCAGCGTTCTTCAAACCGAATGGCATCACTATGTAGCATAAAAACCCCTTCGGAGTCCTGAATGACGTATGTTTTGCGTCATCGGAGAACATCTTGATTTGATTGTAGCCCGAATACCCGTCCATGAAATACATGCGTTCAAAGCCACATATTTTGTCCCACGAGATTATATTGTCAAGAGAGGGTGCATCTACATCAGCAGATATGTACTCCCCTAGCTCTTCATCTGTGAGTACCAGGGTTGGTTCGGGAGAGTCCACTGCAGCTTTGACCTTGGGGTCTGAGAGGGCTATGTGGGCCTTCTCCGACAGCTTGGATGAGACAGATGATCGCGGTGGCTTGCCCTTAAGACGCACCTTCAGAGGTGCCTCAACTGCGCCTTCGGTGATTGGTGCCTTCCCCTGTAGTTTTGCCACAAGGGGAGCCGATATTTGAGGCGACTTTCCCTTGAGCCGTATCTTCAAAGGAGCTTAAGTAGGTGTTCTACCTGGAGCAGTTGGTGCTTTTCCAGGTAGCTTGATGTTCATGGGAGGCAACGTCTGAGGCGGCTTTCCTTTAAGTCGAATTTTTAAAGGAGCGTCGGGAATCATCTCTGGCTCCATGTCGGGCTCTGCTGCCATTTTTGCTTCATCGTCAGCATCATTGGCTTCCTTCTAGTCGGGCAATTTGTACAAGGTAGAATCAGTGAAGTAGGCTTCGACCCCCTTGAAAGGGTCAATGTCCGCGAACTCCGTCCGGATGATGTCAATAGTGGACACGTATTTCATACATTGGTGGAGTATGGATGGTACCACCATGTACTCATGCAGCCACAGACGACCCAGTAGGAGGTTGTAGTTGACGTCGGCGTCCACGACATAGCAAGTCACCTCGGTTCTGAGGTTACCGATATGACACTTTAGCTGTATTTTGCCCAGCGGCTCGTTTTTGCTAGCATTGAAGCCACTGATTGTTGTGTTGGAAGGCGCCAGTCGGTACATTGGGATCTCCAGTATTGAGAGCAGCGTCTTCGGAACGATGCTGAGGAAAGACCCCGGATCGATCTGAATCCGCTTCACCTTGACAGAACCGATATACCCTGTATAATACAGCGGCCTGTTGTGTCGGTTGTGCTTGAGCAGCATGTCTTGTTGGGTGAAGGTTATGTTGGGGATAACTTCATCCACACAATGACAGTACGCACATGTAGTCGGAGTATCCTCAGGCTGCTTGACCTGACTGATGAAGGACTCAGCATCCTTCAGGGCTTCACAGAGAGCTTCACGAGTGTCCTTGGAAAGACGAAGGAGCTCAAACAGAGATAGGCGAGAAGGAGTACTGGCAAGTTGTGCCAATATGCCAAAGTTGTGGGGCTTGGCTAGCCCCGAAGCATTCTCCTTTCGCAGAGGCTTGTCGAAACGGGCCTCTATATACTTTTTCTTATTGGCTGCTGGAGGCTTAGATGGGCCCTCTTCCTGGGCAGCAGCGACGGTACAAGGAGGCACCACCTCGATGGCAGCTTCGTCAGGTTAGGCGTTCTGATGTGAATGCATCTGTACAGGAAGTTCCTCTTCCGCAGAGGAAGAGACCATGCGGCAAGACTTGATCTTTCTGCCCTTAGTTTTGGAGCCAGAGCGTACCTCCGATTGAGTAACCTCGGAGACGAGATCAGGGTGAACCCATAAGACCTCTTCCCGAAATGTGGTGAGTGGGATGAGTCCACTCACGTTGTCACAAGTAGGTGATAGATTGACCACCTCCATTGTCGCCTTAGGGATGGGGACGACGCCATCTTGTGTTGTGGTTGGCGATAAGGTGCCAAATTGGAGTGACACCAGGTTGGCCGAGACTGTTTTCTCCTCGTAGTCGACGGAGATAACATCCGCATTGATCATGCGCTGGATATAGTTTTTGAGGACGTAGCAGTCCTTAGTTGGATATCTGACAAACCAATGGTAGTGACAGTACCTCGGATTGTCCACTTTCCCAACCTCGTCGGGACACTTCGGGTCCGGCAATTTGATCTTGTTACCCTGCTTTTGTCATGCCCTGCTCCCGTAGGAGCGATCGTCCTCGCTAAGGCGTGATGCCGCACGAGCCTAGATTGTGCTCGTGCAAGGCGGGTTCCATATCGGCCGATTTCAACGGCTGCGACGGGGTCGTCGCACAGAAGTCCCCAACAGAGGCATTAAATACTAGCAGCGGAAGTTAAGAACAAAACACAAGTCATTCAAAAGAAGCTCTCTATTGATAACGAAACAACGGTTACATTGGGGGCGCAAGGCCGAGATTACAATCACTCAAATTCACTCGTCTCACATTACAAATAACTCTGCTCTCTCTCATCTCTCGATTCATATGCTTGAGCCAGCGGATGCTTCGGAAGGTGATGTCCATACATTATGTCCCATATAAGTCTTCGATTCCATGCGGCCGCACGCTTCGAATCGCCAAGGAACTCCGTGCCTCGACGCATCAAGCGAGCTCCGCGCCACGAGCTTCTACCTGCACCTGCACATGAAAACTGTGTGGGTGTCAATACTCAACTGTACTGGTGGAGTGAGCTCCTTGCCCACCAATACAAAACTGACACGTTTTATTTTACTTTGTGCAACACAAGCCCCTTTACGATTGTCTTTCTAGTCTTGCCTTAGGATCGATTTTAGGACCGACGCCTTGGTCTATTTTGTGTCTCTAGACCGTCACCGTGCCTTGCACTAATAACATACTCGCACATTGCTGCTAGACCTTCCTGTGTCAATAACGTCAACTTATCGCCTCGTGCTTGCCTTTCGTGCCATACACTGGGACGTAACGACTGGTCGTGCGGTGACCTCGATTCGAGCTTAGTATCACCGAGGCAGTGCCTCCTCGCTAGGTTAACTTGTGTTGGGACGACGCGGCTATGCCTCACATCTCGAGGTCGTGCCCAGAAACTCAACATGACTTAACCAAACTTGCCCTACGGCCCTTTTCGACTTAACTCGCAACGACTAACCCGACTTGTGGAACCGATGTTGGGAACTCAAGCACGATGCCGTATCTCGTACCGAAGCACGTTGTCACGACCCACTCCCGGATAACCGAGTACGAGTTCGTGTCCAAGCCCAGCCTACGCCGCGGTATCGACGGTAGAACGCTGTCTAGTACATACAATAACATCCTCCACAGATAAAATAGAACACAAATACAAATCGTACTCAGCAGTGACTCAAACCAAAGAAAACAAGAGTACGGTAGATAATGAAATAATAATATCCAAATCAAATGAAAAAGAGACTGAAATCCAGAATAATAAAATATCGTCCATCTATGAACAAATCTGATCCATCTATGAAATAAACTAAGACATGCATAAAGGTAAATCTAGATCCCTCCAGAGATCAGCCATGGCTCCTGAGTCTCGGTACCAACAACGTCAGCACTACCCACTACTGGTCCATAACATGAAGTGCTAGAGATACTCTCCCTCACCTACAACAACGATCCAATCAGGAAAGGAGCAGAGTACAACCATATTGCAATTAATGTTGTTAGTCCAAAATAAGTTAGAACAAGAGAGGAACAATGATGACAAAGAATATAAAAAGAACTAGCTAATAGGATATGAAGTGGCAAAAGTAAACTGGCAAGATGTAAACTAGCAGGATATGAACTGACAAGATAATGAACTAGATAAAGGAAAAGATAGAAACCAATACGTGTGTGAAATACCTTCTAATACGTGAACGGCTGGGCTAATACGGCACATCATACGATGGCTATCGTTCAGTAATGGTACGGCTAACTTATACGTGTGTGTGTATGACTTAGCTATCGTTCGGTAACGTAATTGGGTTTGTTCACGTATTTGTCAAGTATTTTCCCTCCCGACTCTCTAACAATCAAAAACGATCAATGATACGCTAAGAAGAATACGATAACTACAGTGTCACAATCGTGTCTCAATGGAATATCAAGCAATGATTCAACGGGATATCAAACGAGAAAAACTATGGAGTAAACATTATAATGAACTAAAACATAAATGCAATACTGTACTTGCCTGAATCCTTGCACAAACCATAGCCACAAGTAGAGGATGAGGGAAATGCCAATCTAGAGCTGTCAACCTATAACATACATCGTACCACGAACAGTGCACGAAAACCACAAATTAATTCTAATGTTCTAGTTCTAAATAGTGGTTAGTTGAGTTACTAACCTAATAATAATTAATTCTATAATAATTCACTTAAAAACCTAATTTAACCTAATAATAATCTAAATATAATCTAAATATGCAAGTTTGGCCATCAAAAGTCGTATTTCTCAATTTCGGAAACCATGGCACGCAAATCGAGACATACCGTTGACTTTTGGTCAAACGCTATGAACTCTTGATTTTGAAAGTGCACCTTGGTAGATTTCAGCACCACAAGTGTGCTGGAATCAACCGTGCCGCAAAATCACGCTTTGGTCAAAAGATATCGCCATTATGGCTAATCGTGACCAAAACGGAGATCAAATGATCAGTTCTGAGTTCAACAGAATAAATAAAATAATAAATGAGCGAAATAATTTCTGGGAAAAATATATGTCGTAGAGCTCTGTGTTAGACTTTCCGAAACTTCAAACGGATCGTGATTTCGATTTCTGGTTCTCCCGGAATCTCGAAAACACTGAAATGCGTCAAGTTTCGGACAACCGACACTCTACGAATTTTCCAGAAATTCATGTTCAGAATTTACGAAAATAAATTAAATAGACAGAGATTTTACCTCGATACGAATCTGATAAAAAAAATGGCGCGCAAAAATGAGGTCGGGGTTGACGGGAATTACCTCGGGAAGTCGGGGGATCGCCGGGATCAAAACCACAAAGGTCGGCCAGCAATTAATCTAGGGTTTCTAAAGAAACCGAAAATATAATATATATATATATATATATATAAAGCAGCGGCTGGGTCGGGTCGGGTCGGCTCAGCTCCTGCCACGTGGCGGCCATCGGACGGTCCCGCGTTTAAGGGCAACGGCCAGATGTTGGCCCGGCTACACTTGGCTGACTCAGAGTCGGTTGAGCCGACTCACACTTTGTGGCTGAGTCAGCGCCCCTTTGGCTGACAGCTGGGCCCGCCCGCCTTCAGCGGGTGGCTGACGGGTGGGCCAGCCTTTCGCTGACTGGGCGCTGACTGGATAATTAATTCCAGAAACTGATTTATAAATCAAAATAAACCCAAATAAATTCAAATAAATTCCTAAAAATTCTAGAAAAATCCTAAAAAATTATAGAAAATATTACTAACCACCTAGAACCTAGATAAAAATAGTTTGTCTCAAAATAGTCTCAAATGACCCCATAATAAATATTGGAAGCCCTTAAAAATATATAAACCATAATAAATAAATACTTAAACATTGCCAAAAATTATGGAAAAATTCCAGAAAATATAAAATAGCATAATGAGCCCTAGAAAAATATATGGGGTCAATACTTGCTCTTAGGCTACCACAATAAATTCTAGAAGTCCTAGAAAATAGGTTTCCCCACTATTTAATAATCAAAATAATTCCAGAAAATTCCTAAAAATTCCTAGAACATTAAATATAAACTATTCAATTAAAATGAAAAAATATCACTAAATCATAATCGGGTGGCGGATGCCACATATTATCCCCCTTAAAAATATTTTTGTCCTCAAAAATCAACAGGTCATACTAAATAACTTCTACAGGCAAACTCTAAAATAATTTCTAGTCTATATCATGAAAATGTGAAAAATCTAAGATTAATAATCTAGCATTAACCAAGCATACATGCTAACTATAACTATGGAAAGCCTGTAAGGAACTTAGTTAACTACATATACCTTAAGGTCGGGTCACCGCTTCAAATGCTTGATCATATCCTTGTTGCTGCAGTCCTCCTTGAGTAGGTGTTTGGCTTTGACGAACAAATGATGTTGGACATTCCTTCACTTGGTGTGTAGCTGATCCGCATGATAAGCATTGTCGTAACCTTTTGCGACAGTGATCAAAATGATGACCTGGCCCCCGACAGTAGGAGCATATAATAATCGGCTGGATCTGATTTTGCTGTTGTAGGGAACGAGGCTGTTGGTGATAGTGCTGGGGTGAAATCTCCTTTGGAATATTGGAACGTTTTGTCGATCTCGATTGGTTGTTAAGTCCTCCATTTGCGTCTCTATCTCTCTTTTGCTTACGCTTCAATTCTGTTTCTACCGCCTGTGCGACCTTCAAGATCTTCTCGTAAGTTGTGGCCTGGCTGGTGGCGATGGCGATGCAAATTTCATATGAAAGTCCCTTCCTGAACTTCTTGGCTTTGGCTGCAGGGGTCATGGCGTCTGCAAAGCGGCTGAGGCGGGAGAACTCTGCGGTGTATTCGTCGACGGAAAGATTGCCTTGTTCCAGGCTCTCGAACTCGCTCTCCAACTCTTCACGGGCTGCTTCAGGGAAGAACTTCGTCTTGAACAGCTCCTTGAACTCTTCCCAAGTTACGTCTGGCACGGTAAACCGAGGCTCGTCTCTGTACCACGTGTGGGCGATGTCGTAGAGCTGCATGCCGGCATTCTCGACCTTCAGGTCTTCAGGAACTCGAGCCCTCCGAAGGTTGCGATCTATGTTCTCTAACCACTCATCCGCATAGAGAATCCCTTCTGTTCCTTTGAATTCTCTGGGCCTAAGGTCCGTAAAATTCTTGAAAGTTCCAGGACGCGGTCGTGGAGCATCCCTAGTCTGGAGAACCTCTCTCAAGGTATCGCGGAAGACGTCAGCATGTCGTGTTTGAGAAGTCATCATCTGCTGGAAGATCCCGAGAAGGGTGGCGTTGTCCAGCGGAGGTGGCGGAGGCAGAACATGTGCTGGGTACATGGCAGGCACTGGATACGTCGCTGGTGCAGGGTGCATTGTAGGTGCTGGATGTGGAACATATGCTGGCTGGAAGGGTGCAGGCTGATGGAAGGGTGCTGGTGGAGGAAAGTCGTCTCTGCGGAATCTCGAGTATTATGTTTGAGCCGGGTTGTCCCGATAAGTAAGCTGGCCTCCCTGCGTCGGCGGGGTCATGTACGAGAAGAATCCGCCTGTAGCCGGTGGGGTGTTCAGGAAAGCGTTATTCCTGTCTTGAGAATCCATTAGCTGTAATAAAAGAAAACATTAAACGGCAGAAAGATTCAAGCAGGATGCAAATCAAGAAAGGTTAAAGTCAAAGGTGGAGATCAATAAGCAAACACGTGGAGGATGTCCTTAAAATCTAATCCTATTCGCAGGCTCGCAGTAGTACGACTAACTTAAGTACTACCACGAGTTCGCAGTCTTTGCAAAAACTGACCTGCATGGGCCACCATAAAAACTTGTCACGACCCGCTCCCGGATAACCGAGTACGAGTTCGTGTCCAAGCCCAGCCTACGCCGCGGTATCTGCGGTAGAACGCTGTCTAGTACATACAATAACATCCTCCACAGATAAAATAGAACACAAATACAAATCGTACTCAGTAGTGACTCAAACCAAAGAAAACAAGAGTACGGTAGATAATGAAATAATAATATCCAAATCAAATAAAAAAGAGACTGAAATCCAGAATAATAAAATATCGTCCATCTATGAACAAATCTGATCCATCTATGAAATAAACTAAGACATGCATAAAGGTAAATCTAGATCCCTCCAGAGATCAGCCATGGCTCCTGAGTCTCGGTACCAACAACGTCAGCACTACCCACTACTGGTCCATAACATGAAGTGCTAGAGATACTCTCCCTCACCTACAACAACGATCCAATCAGGAAAGGAGCAGAGTACAACCATATTGCAATTAATGTTGTTAGTCCAAAATAAGTTAGAATAAGAGAGGAACAATGATGACAAAGAATATAAAAAGAACTAGCAAGACAAGAACTAACAGGATATGAAGTGGCAAAAGTAAACTGGCAAGATGTAAACTAGCAGGATATGAACTGACAAGATAATGAACTAGATAAAGGAAAAGATAGAAACCAATACGTGTGTGAAATACCTTCTAATACGTGAACGGCTGGGCTAATACGGCACATCATACGATGGCTATCGTTCAGTAATGGTACGGCTAACTCATACGTGTGTGTGTATGACTTAGCTATCGTTCGGTTACGTATAGCCGAATCGTAGGCTTTATAATACCTTGGGTGCAACCGAGCACACATTTTACCATTCAACGTATACCATGCTTATACTTTCTTTGTTACGACCGACACCGTACATGCGGATTCGCCGCTTAGCACGCCAATTATCTATATGAAAGGCCACTGGCATGACAAGCCATCGCGGACATAGCTCGGGTAGGCGGCGGGTCCTTCGATGCAAGGTAGCTAGCCCCATAGAAAGCCCCCGACTACCCATGCAATAAAAGCATGCGCTGCTATAACGTCTACCCCCTAGGTTGACTGGGCCCGGTGCCCCGACGTATAACCAGTCTGGGCAGAAATCCTTGTCGACAAGGTGTCCAATGACCACGCACCTACGAGACATCTAGACTCACGTAAATGCATGGCCTAATTTGTTGGTACGACTGGAACAATACTTAGCAACTCGTGCTCTGAACCACCCTTTGTATTACGTGCATCGGGACCGCGAGACTCCCCAACCGAAGGACCGCCTCGAACATCTTAACGTAACGCGAGACTCCCAACCGAGGGACCGTCTCGAACATCTTAACGTGGATAGGACCGCGAGACTCCCAACCGAGGGACCGCCTCGAACATCTTAACGTGGATAGGAACGCGAGACTCCCAACCGAGGGACCGCCTCGAACATCTTAACGTGTATAGGAACGCGAGACTCCCAACCGAGGGACCGCCTCGAACTTCTTTGAACTCGAGGAAACGACTACTACATAGCCTTCCAACTTAACTTGAATAAAACGTGTTCCTTAAATGCCATAGACCGTGGCTAACTTTACATCGTGCCAACCGTGGCTCGTGCCTTTAACTAACTTCCGTCCTACGCGACGCTATCACCCAAGTCATATGTTACATGATGGCCCTTGAGATCGTGGGACTATTTGACTTGACAACCGCAGAAAGAACGGGACGACACTTGGAATGACTTAGGTCGATCGGCATAACTTTGCCTAACTCACTCAAGACTACAACTTAACACGAGGGATGAGCCAAGGCTATGCCAGGCCTTGCGCAGTGGGAACGTGCATGCTTTATCGAGCATTTACGCGGGCGACGCCTATGACTTAGGCTAACTCATCGTTTGTGTCGAATACCAACTTTTCTTTCTCCCAAGCCGCGGGACGAAGGATCGAGTGTCATTTTTAAAGCACGCTGAGCACCAACTCTAATCAGACCATGGGACATTTTCCATGTTCTAAACTCGATTCGATCCGTCGGGATAATTCCCTTTAGCTATATAGATTCGTCTCTTTTATTATTAAGCCTACTTGTGCAAGTTGAAAACACACGAATTATTATGTGAAGGCTGAAGTGAAACAAGTTCACCGAAACTACCCCACCTGAGTGATGTCTTCGAGTCGCCGTTGTAAGGCCAAGTCCGAACGCCGTCGGCGTTTCGATTCCTCCGATTGACTTTGCGGGACGGGGCACTACATCATACACCACTCAGAAAAAGTCTCGTCCTCGAGACTTTTCTGAAGGCAAACCATCCTACCATTTCTATGGCCAAGACTTAATCGTACATACTTCGCCTACGCATTTCTTCGATTCCGAGCCACGCTCGCACTTATCGCTAACTTAGTCGTAAGGCACACCAACCGATCAACCAACATTCGAACTCGTCTCAATTCAATGATCGCGTTACCGTCAACATTTCTTCGAAACTTACGATTTTAAAATCCTCGACACTTTTTCGTCCTCAAGTCTCACTTGATTCAACGTATCACTTAGTTGGATCATGCACATATTCTAGGTATCCCCAAAATACATACATTTTAGCCAAGCCTTGTGATAGAGAATCCGCCATCACCACTCGAGTCGAATCGTGCACATATTCGGGCGTCCCTGATATACGTGCATGTCAGCCGAGACTCGCGAGTGGTGCCTCCATAATTCCTATCGCTTCGTGCCGGAATATCTGCCTAACCGCTAGGCTATGTCTTTCGTCAGTACTGGAATCATAGTTCCCAAACAACGATATCAACACTGACCCCCTCTTAAGGTCAAACCAAATCGATGGTGCGGGGTTTTCTACCCAAGCTCGCATCACTCCGATTTTTAAACATCGAGCATCGATTTTCCTACGCACATCCCAATATTCGTCGCACGGGGTACAAGTTCTCTTCGAGCACGTTCGATATTAATTTGTCTATCATTCATTCTCAAATCAAGCACGCTATGACACAATTCATCTCTAAACCGTAATTCATATTTCACGTTTCCAGAACCATTTATTCCAATTCACGTAATCGATCACAAGGTCGTCTGACTTAACAGTATGCCACGCTTCGATTTCAC
The DNA here is from genome assembly GCA_029216955.1 of Iris pallida. NCBI lineage: Eukaryota > Viridiplantae > Streptophyta > Magnoliopsida > Asparagales > Iridaceae > Iris > Iris pallida. Next base: position 7,342,067 of record JANAVB010014600.1, read on the forward strand.
GCGAGTCCGATTATCCACGGTGGGCACGAATCACCATGTACGCTTCCGCGAGATAATCATTCTCATCGGGGCGTAACTCTTGTTTTGGGGTCAAGACTAGTTCATTTTCGATGGGCGGATTGGACCTACTCAATCCTCAAGTTTCATTCAATCACCAATCAAAAATCCTAACAATCTCGGTTTCTCCTTCGCATCAAGCCAACAAGTCAAAACAATCGAAGTTGTTGCGTCCCGATTTTTTTTGAGTTCGATCATTCCCGCAACATGATTCACCATGTCAGCGCTTACGCGGAACGATCGCCCCAAATCCGACGCAACGCATGTGCGAGGCTAGAGTCGCGCTCGCACAAGACAAGAATGTCGACGCTGTGGTTATCCGCGTAATCATCAAGATACGATCACTTTTATCCAACATTCGTTTCATCCAAAGTCCTAAGTATTGCATCCAACCGAATAATAGCACTTACACGATCGTCATTCACCGAGTCAGAGTACCCCCGAGTTATTGCATATCATCTTTGATACGCCTCAATACCATCGACGATATACATAACCTGACGATCTTCGTTTGCAACGAATTCTGAGTCGTGCGAATGATGCTATCGTCCGACTGGATAATCTCCTCGACATTCAAATTCACGTTTGATCATTATCCCTCGAATCGTTCACAACATCAATTTCTTCAACCCAAATTCACGTATCGTTTATCCGTCTATCTTAAGTCATCGACTACGTATTTCCTCAATTCGCATCATTCCTTGCTAACTCAAACCATCGAGCACATCGATTTCAATTCTCAGAGTCGTTTACGTAACTTCAAAGTCAAACCTTTCGTGTACGCTATGTTCCCGTCGTGCTAACTTTTCGTATACGATCCGTATCAATTTTCTCGATTCGATTTCACCTACTCAATCATTTTCGCGTTTCATACTCGTACAATCCTCAATCTTTCGCTCGAATGATTTCCAAGACGGACCATACACCACTCGGGATTCGAGTCATCCAATCTAGCCCAAATCATGTTCGCGTTATTCGCTAAGACATGTTTCGGATTCGTTCGACGAATCCCTAGCGTAATCGTTCACGTCGCATCGACGCACTAAGTCGTTCGCACTATTCCTCAAAATCCAAAATAATTTTTCGTGTACGCCTAAGCATTAGTCCAATAGCACTTCTAACGATATACACTATAAGTGTATCTCCGTTCTCGACCGATCGATACTTAATATTGCTCGTGACTCGTTTGCACTAAAAGGTCGAGGTGCGCGATAATCGGCACAACATAGCCAAAGGCTGTGTGCATAACCATCCCGTTCGAACTATACTTCGGCCTCGTGTGCTCGTTCGCTATTGTTAGCGTAAGGTCGTTCAAGCACGCAACGCATTTGCTAACTTTTAGCATGTTTCTTCTATCAACTCAAGGTCGGCACCGTTCGGCCCAAAGGCCTACCAACGTATCCGGCGATGGCCTACCGATGCGTTCGATAGAACGCTTGTATGAGCTTTCAAAAATATTAGACTTATTGTATGGACATCCCGTGGGACATTTGAGAGAGAGCGCACCAATGATATCAACTTTACGGAAGCAACATTCAGAGTTCGCGGAAACATCAGAGTTAAAGAATTCAATCGATAGTCCAAGGACGTAAAGCCGTGCTCTGATACCACTATGTCACGCCCCGCTCCCGTAGGAGCGATCGTCTTCGCTAAGGCGTGATGCCGTACGAGCCTAGATTGCGCTCGTGTAAGGCGAGTTCCATAACGGCCGATTTCAACGGCTGCGACGGGGTCGTCGCACAGAAGTCCCCAACAGAGACATTAAATACTAGCAGCGAAAGTTAAGAACAAAACACAAGTTATTCAAAAGAAGCTCTCTATTGATATCGAAATAACAGTTACATTGGGGACGCAAGGCCGAGATTACAATCACTCAAATTCACTCGTCTCACATTACAAATCACTCTGCTCTCTCTCATCTCTCGATTCATATGCTTGAGCCAGTAGATGCTTCGAAAGGCGATGTCCATACATTATGTCCCGTATAAGTCTTCGATTCCATGCGGCCGCATGCTTCGAATCGCCAAGGAACTCCGTGCCTCGACGCATCCAAGCGAGCTCCGCGCCACGAGCTTCTACCTGCACCTGCACATGAAAACTGTGTGGGTGTCAGTACTCAACTGTACTTGGTGGAGTGAGCTCCTCGTCCACCCATACAAAACCGACACGTTTTATTTTACTTTGTGCAACACAAGCCCCTTTACGATTGTCTTTCTAGTCTTACCTTAGGATCGATTTTAGGACCGACGCCTTGGTCTATTTTGTGTCTCTAGACCGTCACCATGTCTTGCACTAATAACATACTCGCACATTGCTGCTAGACCTTCCCGTGTCAATAACGTCAACTTATCGCCTCGTGCTTGCCTTTCGTGCCATACACTGGAACGTAACGACTCGGTCGTGTGGTGAACTCGATTCGAGCTTAGTATCACCGAGGCAGTGCCTCCTCGCTAGGTTAACTTGTGTTGGGACGACGCGGCCATGCCTCACATCTCGAGGTCGTGCCCAAAAACTCAACATGACTTAACCAAACTTGCCCTACGGCCCTTCTCGACTTAACTCGCGACGACTAACCCAACTTGTGGAACCGATGTTGGGAACTCAAGCACGATGCCGTATCTCGTGCCGAAGCACGTGTCTTTACGTATAGCCGAATCGTAGGCTTTATAATACATTGGGTGCAACCGAGCACACATTTCACCATTCAATGCATACCGTGCTTATACTTTCTTTGTACGACCGACACCGTGCATGCGGATTCGCCGCTTAGCACGCCAATTATCTATATGAAAGGCCACTGGCATGACAAGCCATCGCGGACATAGCTCGGGTAGGCGGCGGGTCCTTCGATGCAAGGTAGCTATCCCCATGGAAAGCCCCCGACTACCCACGCAATAAAAGCATGCGCTGCTATAACGTCTACCCCCTAGGATGACTGGGCCCGGTGCCTGTAACGCCCCAGTCCCAAAATACGTAGGACTAGAACGCAATTATGCCAGCTGTATACATACGAAGTATATGGACCCTCGTATATATACATAAGCTGTAAAATGCAGTAACCAAGGTACTAAATCTCATCCACAAAGATAAATATGATATAAAAGTAACTATGAATTTGTCATGTACACAATAGTTGGGCGGAGACAAAGTCCACTACCAACCAAATTAAATATGAAAAAATTTATAAGGAAAGAATTTAGCAAGCGAGAGCAATGGCGAGTCCAAGAGTAATCACCACGAAGGAAGGAATGGCCTTAGCTAGAGCACCTGCAAGAAATCACGGAACACACACCTGGCGAGATAACCAGGTCCTCAGAGGGACGTAACAAGATACATCAATATGCCATATAACTGAATATATATACTATGTCATAAATCACAAGTAAAGTAAATGGTCACACTCGTAACAAGTTCCAATACCTCATCATCAAAACAGTGGACTACCCCTACAACCAAACAAGGACAAGGGGTAGTATACTATACCGCGATGCGATATTGTCCCAAGCTACTAATGGAACGGGATGATATGACATTGACGAGGGTTACCTAACCATCTAATGTGTTTATGCAGTAAGAACAAACCTTTAACGTATGAGCCCTGGCTGTAAATGGGATCAGCATAGTTCCCATATAGGGCACCAGGGGCCTACGTCCATAACGCTCGGGAAGCGTCAGAGGGCACCATGTGCAAGGGGCTACGTCCATAACGCTCTGGATAACGTCAGAGGGCACCTGGAGCCTGCGTCTCCGGCGGAGCGCACAGGTAATGAGGTAAGTGCATAGAAACCCATACGTCAGGTAATGTTCTCCCCACCCAATGTACCTGTCATGTCGCATCCACGACCATGTACCTCTACTAACTGCTAAGTCTCCTAACACGCCTCTACTAGCAGTTAGCCCTAACGCATGCGCATGGGGGATCAGCCCACACGCAAGAACCTCTACATGCTACTCATCTCACACATCCTCGTGGTACAACTGTGTTAAGGTATATGCAATACACTACAGACGGTAGTCCCTTAACTCTAGGTTCATGTGCAACCAAAGGATAGTAACAAAGTAAACTAATAATCACTGAGCATGCAGTAAATCAAGAACTAGAAATAATGAGCAGTGATATGTAATAAAATGCAGACTGAATATAAACAGTATAATGGCAAGGTATCTTGCCTGCGGTGCGAGAAAGGCAAATCCAAGAGTAGCAAGTGTCAGCACCCAAAACTCACAAATCACAGATGACTCCAGTCGCTGAAACAAACATCAAAAATGATCTCGGTGAAGAAGATATACCTAGGAAATGCCTGTCCAAAAGTCAAATTCTGGAACAGGGGCAAAATCGTAATTTCGGGTCAAAACGATGTCCGCCGTTGGACCCGCTTTGCACCAAAATGTGCGCCAGAATCTACGGTCTCTAAAGTCGTCAAACTACATGTCTACAGATTTGTTTTGACGAGACGAACCCAACGGTATGTCCAATTTTGGATTCCGGTGGGCTGTGCACAAAATCGCCCGTTGAGTGGGATTGTGGGCACGCCAAAATAGCGTCCCGATCAACGGTCTCAGAATCGGGCCAAACTTGGCTCACAGGACCAGAAAAATATTTTGAGTCCAATGGCGCAAGTTCCGTCGTGATTTGATGTGTGTGCACAAAGTTATTGAGAAATTCCGAAAAGCCCGATACACAAAAATGCGACGGATACAGACCAAATTCGTTGCGCACACGCAACCAATTTGAATTCCGTCAATTTTTGCACGTCCACTAATTCGATACGGACCTATCGGTACTTTCGGTTTGCGACGGGGTCGCCCGGTTTGTCGGAACGTACCTCGTACGGGGTTTTAATATTTACAAAAAAACAAATTTATCGGAAATTTTAATTAAATTAAACATGAAATTTATTGCAGAATAATTAAATCTATTTGAAGGAGATGATAGAGGGTCATGGGGGCTTTCTACTCGAATTTACGAATCGAAAATCAGAATAGAATTGACAGAAAAATTTAATCGGGAAAGTGGGTTACCTTAAAGTGGGAATCTATTGTTGTTGTTGTCGTCGTGACGACCGGGAGACGGGACTGCTGTCGCTCCGGCGAGTTGGACACGCACGCCGAGGAGAGGGAGGAGGATGGAGGAGAGAGGAGGAAGAAGATGGAGAAGAAATTAGGGTTTTTGCTAAACCTATATATAAGTATATATAACTTATTTATATATATAAAAAGGGGTGAAGGGTCGGCCCTTTAGCTAAAGCTTCTGTTAGCTTTGGGTGTGGGGGCGCACAAGTAGCAGTTGCTACTTTAAAGAGTTGTGGTCGGCTGCCACCTTGGTGGGGCCGACCACAATAAGTTTGTTATATTTTTTTTTTCTTTTTCTTTATCAAATCTAAACTTAATCTTTTCAAAAATCTTTTAAAACATAACTATTTATATCTATATATGTATATATCTAAAAATATACCAAAAATTTATTTAAAATCCAAATAACAATTTAAATATTATCTAACCAAATATTGAATATAAATTTAAACATATCTACATAAATTCAATTCTCAATAATACACTCAAAGTAATAATAATATTTGAATAGGAAAGCATATATATTAAACCTCCACAAAATAATTTTAATAATAATAAATTAATAAAAACTGCTCCAATGGGTGAACTTTACCGCTCACCCATGTATGGGTCCAGAAAATTTTGTACCACCTTGTAAAATATTATTTTATTAATAAAACATAAATTTTGCACCAAAAGTCAATAAATATTCAACAAGTCTCAAAATTATAAAAATATTTGTGCATACACAAAATAGACCTGCATATGCCACCTTGGTGACCCCACATGCTCACATGGACTTAAATTTGGTCCGGCCCAGTTCGGACTGAATTGGCCAAGCCGGGTCATAAAAATAAATAAATAAAACTAGCAATTGTATAAATTCATTTTTTTAGTATAATAAAATAATAAAAATATAATAATAAAAATAGGGGTTTTACAGTGCCCCGGCGTATAACCAGTCTAGGCAGAAATCATTGTCGACAAGGTGTCCAATGACCACGCACCTACGAGACATCTAGACTCACGTAAATGCATGGCCTAATTTGTTGGTACGACTGGAACAATACTTAGCAACTCGTGCTCTGAACCACCCTTTGCATTACGTGCATCGGGACCACGAGACTCTCCAACAGAGGGACCGCCTCGAATATCTTAACGTAACGCGAGACTTCCAACCGAGGGACCGTCTCGAACATCTTAACGTGGATAGGAACGCGAGACTCCCAACCGAGGGACCGCCTCGAACATCTTAACGTGGATAGGAACGCGAGACTCCCAACCGAGGGACCGCCTCGAACATCTTAACGTGCATAGGAACGCGAGACTCCCAACCGAGGGACCACCTCGAACTTCTTTGAACTCGAGGGAACGACTACTACATAGCCTTCCAACTTAACTTGAACAAAACGTGTTCCTTAAGTGCCATAGACCGTGGCTAACTTTACATCGTGCCAACCGTGGCTCGTGCCATTAACTGACTTCCGTCCTACGCTACGCTATCACCCGAGTCATATGTTACATGATGGCCCTTGAGATCGTGGGACTATTTGACTTGACAACCGCAGAAAGAACGGGACGGCACTTGGAATGACTTAGGTCGATCGGCATAACTTTGCCTAACTTACTCAAGCCTACAACTTAACCCGAGGGACGAGCCAAGGCTATGCCAAGCCTTACGCAGTGGGAACGTGCATGCTTTATCGAGCATTTACGCGAACGACGCCTAAGACTTAGGCTAACTCATCGTTTGTGTCGAATACCAACTTTTCCTTCTCCCAAGCCGCGGGACGAAGGATCGAGTGTCATTTTCAAAGCACGCTGAGCACCAACTCTAATCAGACCGTGGGACGTTTTCCATGTTCTAAACTCGATTCGATCCGTCGGAATAATTCCCTTTAGCTATATGGATTCGTCTCTTTTATTATTAAGCCTAATTGTGCAAGTTGAAAACACATGAATTATTATGTGAAGGCTGAGATGAGGCAAGTTCACCGAAACTACCCCACCTGAGCGATGTCTTCAAGTCGCCATTGTAAGGCCAAGTTCGAACGCCGTCGGTATTTCGATTCCTCCGATTGACTTTGCGGGACGGGGCACTACAGCTTCAGTATCTCAAAGAGTTACAGGGTGTCTTCATCGTTGAAAGAATAAACCTCCTTTGGCCTTGGTGCAAGTGGAGGCTTCTGAGTAGGTGTTGATGCACCTTTGGAGGCATTGACAGTCAACGCCTATTTCCCCTTCGGCTCTCGTTCGGGGTTGTTGGCTGTAGGCCATTTCCCCTTGTCCTCAAAGACAGGAAAACTAACTCCCAAAAGGCGAGCATTGGACGCCTTCTTTTCTGCTGCTTCGGCTTCGATGATCAAGGAACTCCAGTCGGGAGGAGGAGTAGAGTTGAGCCAGAGTTTGACTGCAGGAAGCATGTTCATGCTGCAGGAGGAGAGGATTGCATGTTCTGGCATGCCCGGGGGCAGTCTGAAGCAGGCCTGTCGGAAGCGTTCGATGAATACTCGAACTATTTTCTTCTTCTTCTGGCGTATCTTTATGAGGGATGCCATTGTCATGTCCTTTCCGCCGTCGTAGAAACGGTCGAAGAAGAGATGCGTCAGATCGTTGAAGTAAGATATGGAGTTATCGGAGAGACTGCAGTACCAGTCGTACGCCACTCCTTTCAGTACCCCGACAAATATGCTGGTGAGTAGTGCGTCCTCCTTCGGAAGATGTCCGATTTGAGACTGGAAGTACGTCAGATAGCGATGCGGAGAGTCCTTCCCGTCGTATGGCGTCAATGTTTGTGGTTTATACTTAGGAGGATAAACCACTTTGTTCCATTCGAGGGGATAAGGTTGGGGGATTCCTATCTTTTGGCGCTCCTCTTGTCTATTCTTGGACTCAAAGCGCTCGCGCAAGTCCCTGATCATCTCGACCACGTCTTCCGTGGAGCTGGGAGTCGGAGAAGGTGGTACCGCCTGGAGTTGAGCATTTGAGGGCTCCGATGTCCGTGGTGCCTCGCGACGATCTGTATCCAAGGATACCCGTTGAAGGGGTACGCTTGATTCTCCATTGGCCCCGGGGTCAGGACCAGTAGACGGTGTCCTGGCCAAAGCTGACCGTATCTCAAACACTGCTTAAGTCAGTGTTTGCATGGAGGCAGAGAGGGTTTTGAGTCCTCCCTTCAAGGTATCCATGTGCTGGACGAGGTCTGCTGGCGGCGCATCAGGCTCGGTATCACCCCCAATAATGTATACTGTCATGACACGACTGGAGTCGGATAGATCAGTTGAGGCTTCGCTTTCAGCCTCGCTCTCTTGTAAAAGAGAAACTTCCCCCGGAGCCTCGTCTTGGCTACCCCTAGCTACATTCTGGAGGACATCCTCATCTTCAGGAGCATCCGCCAGGGCCTGACTACCCCCAGTTCTATCTTGGAGGACTTCTTCGTCTTCGAGACGCAGGTCCACAGGGGCCAGACTACCCCCAGCTACGTCCGGGAGGCTGACTTCGTCTCCAGGATGAAGATCCACCCTAGCTGTGCTCTGGAGGACATCTTCGTCTTCAAAAGGAGGATCAACAAGGGCTTGACTACCCCCAACTTCGTCCAAGATCTTCTTTCTCCCCCGGATGCCTTCAAACACTTCGGAGGACGGGACAGTTGTCTTAGTTTTCCTCTGCTGGCTCTTAGACGAGGACGAGGAATTGCCAGTCGCCTTTCGGACTGACGAGGAGTTAGAGATTATGTTGTATGAAGCAACCTTTAGTTTTGGCTCCTCTTTTATTGATACCTTCTTCCCGAGGCGACGTCGGAGTGGTGTTGATGATTGCAGCCGCTGGAACACCGACTGTCTTGGTAGAACTGCTGCCTTGCAATAGCAGTTGATGGTGACTACAGCACAGGTGTGCCCTGTGAGGGGCGTATTGTGCTTGTCAGTCGACTCTCCTGATCAGTGTTTGTGAATGATCACGTTACGCAGATCGTTGGAGGAGAGTGCCACCTTCGCACCCCCATCAGGCGCATAGCAAGGCCAAGCGCCGGGGTGGTCAAGTGAATGTTGTGCCCTGTGATCCAACACCAAATAGGCACTCAGATCAGTAGTGGGGGAACAACATTTACAGTGACTTGAACGAACCTCAGACGCACAACCAGTGGAGGCACGGGAGTTCAAGACCACAGAGTTTGCCTTGCTCGACTTGGTTGCGAACGCAACAGATGCGCCCAAGTGAGACAAGGACTTTGAAGGTCGACTCATTTCCGACGCAGAAGCACCCGAGTTGACCTTATACAGCTTACCATAAGCAGCGCACATGATTGTGAGTGTATGCTTCTGATTTGCTGCCGGTATAGCATGTTTGAGGCACATGGCCTGTACTGCCTTGGACTTCTTCGCAGCAGCCCGCTGGAGCGCATAGTACTCAGAGTCCAAATTCTCCTTGCCACTACAACGAGTGAGTCCGTCAAAGACAGAGACCTTCTGTGTCACATCAGAGGTGATGCGTGGGGCATTAGCTGCGCCCCTGCTCCGTCGATGCATCTTCCTCGCCTGAGAGGGAGATGGCTAGGGAATATGGTCAGCCGTACGTTTTCTCGAGAGATGTGCTGCACCGGTAGGAGCATCTTGGTTGCTGAGGACGTCAGCAGAAAGGAAAAGCTGCATTGGCGCATCCCCTTCGGTGGTGATGCCAGAGGCGTCGACCTTGCGCACCCAGACTTGGCGAGTCTTCTTCGGCTTCGGCAGCCGCTTCGAAGGACTCGCACTACCTTCAGAGATGAACTCCTCATACGCCTATTAATTGAGGCGTACGACCAGCATCTTATGGGAGGAGCCCACCTTCACGTCGTCGGATTGCGACACAGCTTTCACGGTGGAGGAGAAAGAAGTCCCCAGCAGAGTCGCCAGCTTGTTTGCCATTAAAATATTTTGATTGCAAATTTTAATTATAAATAGAACAGTGTTACAATGTAGGACTTAGACGTAGTCCTAGGAGTACACTTTTGTTTATCTGGGTCCCTTATGCCGATGGAGCGAGTGGTAATACGTTGACTCTGTTGACGATCTGACGACGGTTCTCGGTTCTCTGAAGGTCTGAGTTGCTCTGGGTGCCGGAGCTTGCAGAGAGGAAGAAGACGTTGAGTGTCTGTATCTGCCTCTCTGTATATGTATGTCGGTGGTTGTGTGATGTGTGTGTAAGAAGGAAGTGATCCCTCTATTTATAGCTTTGCAGGCTGGCTGCTCATGCGCTCATATGTAGGATACGCCTGTACGCGGGGACGCCACGTAGTGGTTGCTGATGGAGGCACATGGGTGATACGCTCTAATTGAGGAGTTGAACCCTTTTTGTTGCTTTTGTGGGTTGCGGCCGAGCTGACACGTAGCAATGGAGAGAATTTTTCAGTTGCTGAGATCTTGGGTGATTAGCACCCCTTCATCGGCTGAATCAAGTCAAAGGACACGTGTCGTAGGTCCATGGCTCAAAGATCTCGAATTTGGTGAGGAATGATCTGATAGGATGCGCCTGGGATTGGGCGCATGAGGAGACTTTGGCTCGTAACCTTTAGGAGTCACGAACCAGTCGGGGCGCATGGCTTTTGTGGCGCATGCGGGGCTTCAGTAGTGACTTTACTTCTGTCTTTAGGGATCAGAGAAAAGTCTGAGACGCACGGCTTTTGATGCGCATGCAGAGATTTAGGCGCATGGCTGCGGAGGCGCATGCGAGATGGTTGGGCGGCCACGTGACTTGTATCCGCCGGAGGAAAGCAATGATGATGCTGACGTCGACGAAGCTTCGTCTTCTGAAAAAGCTGTCAATCGTTCAGTCCTCGGGGGACATACTGCCAACTCTGTCAGACTTCAGCATTTAATGTTCTTTGACAGGTGATGGGCTATTGAGTGGGTGCATCGATCGACGTTCCACTAGGCGCATGGGGACGTATAGGGGCGCATCCTTATGAGGCGCTTGGAGCTGATGGGTGCGTCTGTATGATGCGCGGTCTGACCGGCGCATCTGCTTGCGTGATACGTCTTTATAGGCCCAACTGTTATGTTCTTCGAGTGCTTTAAATAGCCGTTTTTGACTTGGCTGAATTCGAAGCGTCAGGTTCATCACCATTAATACAAATTCATTGCACAGGATTCGGAGAGCCAGCCACTTGGCGCATGGGTTTGATTTGCTCGGCCTATAAATAGTGGCATGGAGAGGGTTTGCTTCTCGTTCTCTCACGTTCTCCCAAAATGAACTTATTTGTCCGAGCATATTCTGTTGACGAGATGCTCCTGAGGGTGAAGATGCGACGCATTATCTTTATTGATGCACTTGAAGGTGACTGTTACATCCAAAAGTCAGAGTCGAGGGCTTTTGAGGCAGGCGGAAGGTGCCTGTTGCATCCAAAGATCGGGATGCTCGAGCCTCGTCTCCGTTATGCCGGAAGAGCCGCAGATCGGAATTGCGGTGCTCCGATCATCTTCATTGGGCTTTGGGAGAGCTCCTCCTCCTGCTAGAGTGGGTGTTGCCCATTCTGGTTGGGTTGAAAGCTGCTCCTTTAGCCGTAGGTTGATTTGTGGTGCTCTTCTCTTCCTTGGTTTGGAGAGCTCTTCCTCCAGCTAGAGGGTTTATTTCCACCCTCGTTCTGCTCAATAAATGCTTCATTAATCGAAGCATTTGATGGTGCATATGCTAACACTTCATGATGCGCCTGACTGGGACGCTGAAGGGCGACACATAACTGAGCTGCTGAAGGGATGCACATAACTGAGCCGCTGAAGGGATGCACATAACTGAGGATGCACATAACTGAGCGGCTGAAGGGATGCGCCTGGCTGAGAGCGCATGGCGAGATGCGCCTGTTTGAGAGTGCATGGTGGTTGTTGCGTCTAGCTGTAGACTTAGGGTCTTTTTTTTGTAGAAATTTTCCTTTGTACAGCTCTTTTTTAGACATGTAATAGACTTTTATATGAGATAAAAATCCTCTTTTAATGTCTATACTTTTGCTTTGCTGTGCCAAGTACTTCCTCTGAGCTCCCTGGTGCATGTAATGTTTGGCGCATAGGATTTCTGGTCCTGAAATTCTATGCTTCTACAGTCATTTTGGGTAGCAGGGAGCATTTCCTTCAGAGCTTGGGAAGGAGCAAATGATTTGGGCCTCCACTCCCTGCGAGCCTTCTTCGTGCGGGCTCGCTTCTGGACCGGGCCAATGCTTCCGTCGGAGAGCATTTCTTCAAACGCCTGCTGGTCGAAGCGGACGACCAGTATCTGTTGAGTGGAGCCAAGTTTGGCTGCGTCCGATTGCGTCACCAACTTCTCAGCCGTGGAGAAGTTAGTCCCCAGCAGAGTCGCCATCGTGTTTGCCATTGATTATAAAAGAACAAAACAGTTTTATGGGAGGACTGGACTTTTACTTCATAACACAAACTTGCTCGTACAAAGAAAGCCTAGGGATGAAAACCTAGGTGCAGCAATCTAAGTATAATTGTTTAGTTTTTTTGGAGGTAACGGTAGAGGCTCAGGAGAGTGCTATCAACTCTGGCTTACTCTTTAGACGATCGGACGTAGCCTTAGCTCTGATGAAGAAATGCTCTCGGGATGTGTGGGGAGATTCTTCTGTGCGCCACCGCTCTCTCTTTGCGTATCTCTGTCTCTCTCCTCGTCTTCTTTTTTTTGCAAGGGAATGGCACCTTGCTATTTATAGGAGTGGAGTATGATAAGTAGGGTTTGCAATGATTGCTCCTTGAAAAGTGGGCAGTTATGGATTGGTTACAATTTGCCTTGATCTTGTTTGTTGAAAATTAATCTGGGCCGTCAATATTGATTGTAACAAATCTGGACAGATAATGTTGATTGCACCAAATCTGCATGGACAATTAATGTTGATTGTAACAAATCTGCATAGGCAGTTAATGTTGATTGCAACAAATCTGCATCATGATGATTTGTTGATATCAGCAAATCCGAGTAAATAAATCTTGGTCAATCTCCTGCCACGTGTCCCAACTGCCTGTTATATCGATTGCCATAAATATGGATTGTTGGGATTTGATCAACTCCTGCCACGTGTCCCAACTGCTGCGAGCCGCATAGAGGACTGTCATAGTTGGGCTGCATGAGTGTGGCCTCGTGTCACAGCCGCATAAGGGTGGCCTTATCTGAACCGCATGGAAGTCCTTTAATCTGAGCCGCATGAGGGTGGCCCCCATGATCCGAGCCGCATGGGAGTAGCAGCCGCACGGGGGTAGCCCCCAACCGAACCACATAAGAGTGGCCACGTGTCAGAGCCGCATGGGTGTGGCTTCCCAAAATCGGAGCCGCATGAGGGTGGCCGCCACGATCCGAGCCGCATGGGAGTAACAGCTGCATGGGAGTTGCTGCCGCATGAAGGATGGTAGCCGCATAGGGAGCTTCAAAATTGGTGGATCGTGCCAGCTATAAAGATTTTCTTCGTTTCCCTAGGAGCGCGCCATTATGTCAGAGTCATCATTGCAGCTTTATGTCAGAGCTGTCAATTCACCTTTATGTCAGAGCTGCCGTGTTACGTCAAAGCATTAAATGAGACCGCTGCTTGATGGCCAGCTGTAGAGGCAAACCGCATAGGCCACGTGGCTTTTACCTGAGCCGCATGGAGCTATTGGGGATTTCTGAGCCGCATGAGGCTCTGAAGGACTTTTGAGCCGCATGAAGCTCTAAAGGACTCTTGAGCCGCATGAAGCTTTAAGAGATTCTTTGAACCGCATGAGACTCCTTCTGTTTTGGGCGGCATGGACTTTCCTGTTCTTTTCCATGCTTCTACAATATATATATATATATATATATATATATATATATATATATATATATATATATATATATATATATATATATATATATATATATAAAATAAACACGAAAATAAGTTTAAATAATTTATACAAAATTTTAATAAATTCCCAAAAATATTCCTAGGACCCTTTAATAAATAACTTAAACATCTTAACCTACTAGTTACCTATATTGCAGCAGTTCTTGCTACTATTTATTATTACCAAATAATTTATTTATTAAAACAATATATTTTTAATTAACAAATAAAACACTATAAAATTAACATAACATTTCTTAAATTTCTACAAAAATAAAAATACCCTTCTAATATTTTTAGTAGGTATATTTGTTACAAGTTTATAATATATATGTATTGCAGGTTTTATCTTGCTACCAAAATATTAACAATTCTAGTTTTAAAAGTCTAAGAAAAAGAATACTGTAAAGCATATTCATTATATTGAAATAAAATATTTTAAAAAAATTTAGGGGTTTTACATCCTACCCAACTTATAAATGTTTCATCCTCGAAATTAAAATAAGTATTAATATCAACAGTAGAAAAAATGAGTAACGAGATTACCTACGAAGGGAGAGCAAGTATGTCAATTGTAACCTGGTTCTGAAACAGAGGAGGAGGTGGGGTTATTACATGATCCCAAATTGACGTTATATTCCATATGGTGGGTTATTATTCCTTCAATACTCTACCCAACTTATAAAAATTGGCTACTCATGAAAATTGTTGTTACAGAACTTATAAGAAGGACAATTTCTAAGGAGGACACGAGAATAATAGACGCTTCTGACCGCAGTCTCGGATTCTAAGTGAGCCTCGATAATACTATAGCGTTCTTGGTCAATAACTATTACAAGATTTTTTTTTTACAATTTAACATTGCCTCTCTATGGGTCATGCTTCCCACAAGCTGGGGGGAACCTCTCATTTAAATATAGCTAGAACATGTTGGTACAGTGGGATTAGAATCTTCGCCTAACTTGGGTAACTAGAGATAAGGTTTAAAGAACATTAAGGAAAGTAGAAGTTATGGACGAAGAGGTGAGAGTCTATAATAAGTGCAGAAAATCTTGCTATAGCATTAGATAGTCATGCATGATTAGGCAGGCATTATGGAATCTTTAAATCACAAGACTAGTGCGTGCGGGGTCGAAGTTTGATGTTGTGTAGGAAGCATGTGCCTGCTTGGATGGAATGCATATGTCATAAGTGCGATGCGTCTTGCATGCGTTATGGCCTTCAGTTTAATTAAGGGAATGGGTCAATATTATATGGTTTAAAATCAAATAGAACAAAATTGGACATCTATGATTTGTTCTAAAAATATATCATACTTGTAGTATGGCTGACGTGGAGCACCAGAAGGTGTGTTTGTGTGTAGAGGGGCTCGTCTAGTTCATGAGTGTGAAAGTTGTTGGAAGGAAACCGCTAGTGTTATGCTTCAAATATCAAAGTCACAGTAGAGATTATCAATTGATAATGATAGAAATGGATGTTATGAACCATTGATTTATTAGACCGAGTGGAATCAATCTATTCCAATCATTTGCTAATCCTTTGAGAGGCTTGCCTATTCATTTTAGGAATTTTATTTCAAACTTTGAAACTAAGGCACGATTCTATAAAGGAACAGAATGTGAAGAATGACGGTTGCGATCTTTTACCGTGGTTGTCTAAACACACAAGCAAGTAAATATGAAATATAGTACGAAGATCACATCGTAACCTACAAACAGATGGTACAACGAGTACAAATGTCATCCTATATCTAAGAGAGAGAAGGTATGCTAAGTTCAAGGTACTATCTAACTTATAGAAGTTGGTTAAACATAGAAAACACGGTAAAAAGACTTCTAAGAAGATAAAATTTCTAGGATATGTTGAGGAAATGAGTTATTTCTGGTCGTAGTCATGGACTTTATAGGAAGCCTAAGTATTACTAATTTAACATTGCCCATGTATTGATCATATTTCATCAAGACAGTGGAAAGGTCTTGGTCAAGTATAACCAAAAGTAAGTTGGTGCAGCATGATTTCGTTCATCTCATAACATAGGCTACCAGAGATTTGGTTACAAATTTACAGAAGGAGAATTAGTGGACCAAGAGATGGGGGATACATAATAGGTATAAGGATCTATTTCATCAACTTTGGTTTTTATATCCCAAATATAGCGATATGCAAAGATGGATTTAACTGGATCTTAACGGATTCCCTAATTGGACGTTGATCTTTGATTTAATGAATCATATATTATAATCTATACTGACTGGACGAGATGATATGAAATCTATCCGAGCCATCCTTAGTAGGTTAGGGCAATCTTATAGGTTTCAAGTCAAGTGGTCAGACAAAGTTTACAGCCGGGTTGGTTAGCCAGGTTCCTAAAGCCCAAGAATGCGTCTTCTGCGACTTTTGTGTTTTAAGTAGCACAAGAAGACTCAATTGAGTAGCACACTAGTGGCATTTGTATAGTGGGCTTCGAGTAGATCACAACCATATATTGGGTCAAAAGATTTTAGTCGAGGTTGGATCTCTAACTAAAGTCAGAAAGGACAATGGTATTATTGTAAGGGTTATAGTTAGCCTTTTTGTCCTAAAAGTCGTATCATAAAAACAGAGTACAAGGGGACATGTTTTTATGGGACATGATATATCTACATGAAGGTGGAGTCATCTATGCCTTGTATGTGAAATTTGTTAGACGGTAACAGCTGGTCTCATGCTTCGAATATTATTGTTACGACCGGGGATACCAAATGATCTAGATAGAAAGTGGGAGTTCATGAGGCACTAATTATCTCCCTAATGGAAACCAACTTATTCTAATCAATCGGTAATACTAGTATCTCCTACAATTTAAAAAGACTTACAATTTACTTACTCTAGAAGCTAGGACATGGTTTTAGCATTCATGAGGTTAGAAAATTTCAAAGTTGGGATATCGTGCTTGGGCTTTAAGTATAAAGGAATACTACACAATGTGATAGATAATGTGATATGATAGATATGAATCAATCGGACGGTGGTTCTTCGATTTCGAATAGAGGAAACGATTGTGTATATATATATCTTCCATGGATGTAGGTGGTTTGGTGAAATAAGGGGGACATTCTGGGTATATCTTCTGTCAAATATGAGCATTTGTTTTTCCGCAGTAAGTAAAAGCGAAAAACAAGACAGAGTTTAAGGGAGAGAGGATCGAATGCAAACACAGGGCTCAAAAGACGATAGAATATTTTAAGGGGAGTTGTCAAGGCAGTGGCGGATGAGATCCTAGAGACATCTATATCTCAATCCATGGGGATCATCATAAGAAGAGCGAACCAACTGCACTAAGGTTGATCAGACCATAATATACTGATTCTAACTAGACAACATGTTAACGGGCATCCCCAGTAAACACATGTCCTGAACAAGCTCGACTAAGAATAAACTTGTAAAAACTAGGCTATAATTGCGGCATTAGTCAAGATAGTAAAATTATAGTACACGAGATTTGTGATTGAAAGAAAACACAAGTAGTTCAAGTTCAATAAGCTCCAAGACTTGTCCGATTTTCGTGCCTCTTACAGTTATCCTACTATTTTATTATCTAAGGCCTTGGTTTGAACTAATGGGGCATGGATCTTAAGCTCTATGGTCTAAGTAATCTTCTGAGTACTCTCTGTAAAGGGTTGTAAGGACACGGTGAATGATAGGTCATGGTGCATTCTACCCAACTTATAAAAATTTAACTAGTAGGGTGATTGAACAACATAACATGTATAACTAGTAGGAGTCATCTCTCTAATCTCTCTATCAAGTATGATGGGAAAGGATATATTTTAAAGTGGAAAGGAATCAAGCAGAAGGAAATCAAGATAGTCGGACGAGAGTTCAAAATTGGAATCAAGGAAGGAGATCAAGTTTGTGGATGAGATTCTAGACTCTAATCTTATATGTAGGCTCACATCGGTACAGTGACGTAACCGAAGTGATAAACTCGACATGCATGGTCCACCACAAAAATATGTAATGCCTTTGTTCCAAAATACATAGGACTAAGTACATGGTCATGCCAGCTGCATACATACGAAGTATACTCCAATATATGGAAACCTCGTATGTATACATAAGCTATAAAATGCAGTAAACCAAGACAACTAAATCTCATCTACCATATAAGAGAATAATAATATAAATCAACTATAATTTTTTTTCATTTATATATGTAGTTGGGCGGAGACAAATTCACTACCAACAATTTAAATGAGAAGGATAATACACGAGAGAAAATGTGAAGGAAAGGTAGCAAGTCGACCCAAGGACGATCCTCTACGAAGTAATGGAGAAGATCACGACCTTGGCTAGAACACCTGCAAATATCATACAAGCACACACCTGGAGAGATCACCAGGTCCTCAGGGGGACGTAACAAGATATAGAAAGAACATGCCATATAAATACTGAATATAAAATATGCCACAAATAAAAGTAAGTGACAAGACATCAATAAGGTAACATAACCGTACTAAAGTGAACATGCAGTTAAGAAATAATCCTTTCGACGCATGAGCCCTAGCTATCAATGGAAACAATATAGTTCCCATATAGGGCACCAAGGGCCTACATCCGTAACGTCCGAAGATCGTTAGAGGGCATCATCTACAAGGGGTACGTCCATAACGCTCTGATAAATGTCAGAGGGCACCTGGAGCCTGCGTCTCCGGAGGAGCGCGCAGGTAATCAGGGATGTGCAAAGAAGTCCATACGTCAGGTATTGTTCTCCCCACCCAATGCTCTTATTTAAATCGCATCCACGACCATATACCTATACTAACTTCTAAGCCTCCTAACATGCCTCTATTAACAGTTAGCCATAATGCATGCGTGTAAGCCCCCTGAATTTCAGGGTTTATTTTTATTTTTCTGAATAAAATATTTTCTCACAGTATCGGTATTTATATACGGATACGTATTTTGTAGTGTGTTTCGTATTTTCTTGATTTTCGTAATGCTTTAAAAAAATATTTCCTAACTTATAGATTTTTCCTTGGCCGGCATACCGCCAGTATACCGGAGTATACCGACGGCATACCGTCCAGACAGATTTTCTACATTTTAGATATTTTCGATTTCAGATATTTTTATGAATAGTGTTTCGGATATTTTTGTGAATAGTGTTTAGATATTTTCGTGAATAGTGTTTAAGATATTTTCGTGAATAGTGTAGATGCACCCTATTATCCATTGGATATTTGGTTTTGTTTGAATGGTTAGGATTGACTTAGATTTTCACATGGATCACGATCCAACGGCTAAGATTAATTCCCCCTTCTATATATACCCTTTCACTTTCTCTCTCCTCTCTCTTTTCATTCTCTTCACTCTCTCTTCATTTCTTCTTCCCTTCTCTCTTCCTTGGAGCTTGCCAAGAGCTTGGCCTTGAGGTCTAGAGTGTGGTTTCGTACCCCTCTTATTAGGCTTGGAGCTTAACCTAGGCAAGTGCATCTTGCTCAAAAGTGGCATGACCATACTTTATTTTTGTTTTCCATGAAAACTAGAGTTTTATTGGCCTATAATTTGCTCCTTTAAATTGTTAGCATGTTTAGTATATAGCACTTTTGGTTTTGATCGACAGTATTGCGTAGATATGAGTTTCTAGATATAATTTTTGAGTATTTTGAGGTTTTGATCTATCAAATATTTTGATTTGTGAAAACTAATACTTCCATGTTGTAGGAAATTCAATTCTATTCAATTTTGACTTTTAAAAGTCCGAATTTCGATTTAAAACGAAGTTTTTATGGCCAAAACAAGTTTTGAGTTCAAAAATCAACTTTCTGCGACGGTTCGGAAAATCCGTCGGAAATCCGCGGAAATCCGTCGGAAAATCCGAATTTTCACCACAAAACTTGCTGTGACGGAACGGAAAATCCGTCGGTAATCCGCGGTAATCCGTCGGATAATCCGGTTAGGCTGTTTTGTATTTTTTTTCATATATTTTAAGTGCTGTAAAAATTCTAAAAAAATTGTATTTAAATACTATGTTAATTTAGCTAATTTATTATAATTTTTTCAGCATTTAATAAGTACTTTTAGTATTTTATAAAAATAGGAAAACAGAGCTCATTTTCAGGATACCTATGTTTGTTGATTTTTAATAAATGTTTATGGAGGTTTATAAATTCCAGAAAAATTAGTATAAATTTCTATAATTAACAAGGATCATTTTGGTACTTTATTTCATGAAAAATTGAACTTTTTGTCTATCTCAAAAATTGTTGGAACACAATGATTATTTGATTTATTTATTGATTAATTACGACTTGCAAGTTTTGTGCTACTTTGAGCTTTAGCCGTGTTGAACCTCACCCCTCACTAGTGTAAAGACCCTAGGAAGCTAGTTAAAGTAGCATGTCACCCCACATTGGACTTAGAATTGACCGGAGTTGACCAAAGTCAACTATAAGTCAACCTCTGACCCAGTTTGTCTTAGTTTGCCCTAGTTGACCTAGACATTATAGTATGTCTTTTCACCCTGATTAGCTATTTTATTATCTCATCTTTAGGACCGTGGCTTCACTCCGAGCCTTGATTCATATTGATAGCAGGACCCCAGGCAAGTACATCTACACACTCATTTACTGCCTTTTAATGCTAGAACATGTATTAACCCTATTAAAATACTGATCCTTGAGGTAGCAAGTTATGTCTTCACATGTTGTATTAATTTCAGTACCTGCCATGCTTATACTGCTCCCAGTATCTTCCACATATTTTTACTGTTCTCATATCTCTCATATGTTTAAATAACGGGTTAAGGGGAAACTGTTAGTATTGTACGTGAACATGACCCCCTTCTCCGTATGTATTTACCGCGCTCGGCGACATTCTATATGTAACCTTGCCGTAGGTTCTGATCTCGCGTTTGTGTATGGATATACACCGATGCCGTTCGTGCACGTATGTGCATGCCAAAAAAACTTGATATGTGCCGCTGTACATCCTGATTACCTATTGACCGATTCACGTACATACTACGGTTTTAAACTTTTAAACTATATGTTGTCATTTCTAAAAAGAACCAATTAAACCATGATATGCCATGTTTCCTATGTTACTATGATACTGTGATCCCAGTTGTACCATGAGGCTATGTTTTCCAGTATTTTCTGTTTTATAGACTTATCACACCATGTTTCTTGTTGTACATCTCTTTCATTATATGTTCAGTACTTTAGTTGTAGAGGTTGTACTTGCTTCCGTCCTGACAGGATAACGTTGTAGGTATACTTACTGAGGAGGAGTTGCTCTGTGATTCGTATTATGGAGTCACTGCCGAGAACCCGGTTTTGCCATACGAGGATGTTCCTGCGGGGAGACTCGCCTAGTTTGCGTAGTCACTTGGGATACTTAGTGTAGTCATGTATTAGACTACGTATTTTGTAACTGGACATGTATCCAGTTTTACATTTCAGACTTATACTTTGGACTTATTTCTATATATGAGATGACTTTTGTGTTTGGAGCATTTATGATTCTTCTTTACTTATAGAACTGTTAGCACATTTAGTCTTATCTTGTTATCTCTAGAACAGCTTACTGCGCTTTATCTTAAGCGTAGGCTGGACATGACTCGGCCCGGCCCAACAATTTGGATAACGGATCGTGACATGTTTTTGGTGGTGGCCCATGCAGGTCCAGACTTAAGTTGTTTGGTTACGTTATTGTACCAAACATGCCTGCAATTAGGATCTAGGACAACTTGATAACACTAGGAATAACATTTAGAACACCTAGAGGAATGCTAAGATTGCAACATAGGAGAACTCGTCACAGCATAGGACCGTTAACTGTATTTAGTCTCTTGTTTGTATTTCAGTGGGTCAATTTAGACCAAGTTTGTACCCTTGGAATGACCCCTGAGGATCTCACTCTAATCTTATCTAGAAATCTGTTTTCACTTATTTCTATCTGTTCTTCCTTAAATTCGTTATTGAATGTAATTTCTGATTTTTGTTGTTGACGTTGATCTTGCATCGTGATAAATTTTGTGGATTAAATTGTTATATATCCTGATAAGGTAAATGTCTGCTTTAGTTATGAAGTTTAGAATTTATCGCAGCCATATTAGCTGGTATGACAAAAACATAGAGCCTGATTTTGGATATACTATTATATTCATAGAATTTAGATTTTCTTGCAGCATACCGGTTGGCGTGGCAAGAATTCTAGATAACATGATTATAGGGTGTATACCATAGTTATGACTCTATCGTTTATTGCATCTAAGCTTACTGGTGTGGCAAAAATTCTGGCAACATGATTTCAGGAAGACGTGTATGGTTATCAGATCGTATCTTAACTTGGTTTACTTTATTATAACCGAATGAGCAAGAACAAATTCTTATTATCATTCTTTCCAGTCTTGATTAACTCTGTCCTATCTGCATCCACAACAAGGATTACAGGTTCTCTAGGACTCTCCAATAGGATTGCTTTCGCGTTATCTTTTGGACATAATTATTTTTGTGTTCCATCTTTCCTATGACTTGACTAAACTCTTCTTTGTTAACCACTTGGGTAATTCTTCTCGTTATGTATCTCGTTGTCTTCGTACCATTCTTGGAGATTTTTCGATAAACTTTCCTGTCTTGCTTGACCCTTTAACTTGTTTGGACACTGTTATGGATTGCTTGACCCAGTCTTAGGCCTTGTTACCTTCTATTTGATAGATGACCGAAATAGCCAAACCTTGTTAACTGATTCTGTAGTATAACTATAGATGTATTGTGTGTTTGTGATAAATACTTTTCCTAGGGATTGGTTAGATTAAGCTTATAGGACAAGTATGGGTGACTGACAGTAGTAGACTTGGAAACCATTAAGAACGATTGTATTGATAGTATGACTTGATGATAGGGTATCCAAAATGGAATAATGAGATATTATATTGTTATGACTGTGGATTGAGGATTAGAATCTTGTGCTTAGCAGTTTGAGGATTTAGCATTTGTAGAATTTTGGTTGGTTATCTATAGCTAATTACATGTGATTAGAGGGTAGATCGATATGTGGATTGATATAGAATAAATTAGAATGAGTTATCGTATTGCGTACGAGATCGGAAAGATATCGATTAAAAAGACAAAGAACAAGGCAAAGACATAGGTACATTGGTAATTAATAAATCGAAAGTTTTGAAATCGAGGATTTATATTCGGAGGACTTGTTAAGTAAAAAGAAGAAGGCTCTACGCTAAGGATAAATATTGACCGTATAATTTCAAGGAGAAGCTGTAGGAAAGGATTGACGACAAATGATGCAAAGGAACGGTGGATTGATAGAATAAGGATACTTAGGATGTGATAAGGAAATCCAGTATTTACAATTGAGGTTGAAAATATGGTTGATGATTAAGCATTGTTTGCTTATGAACATATACCCAGAGAATGACCTATATTTTAGGGTACATAAATGTTTCATGTTAGTATGGAAGATTCTAAAGGATATATGACGTAGTTTATGATAGAAGGAATTTGTTGAACCTGAACCAAAAAGATTGTAAAGAGAAACGTAAGAGATGATTACAAGGGTAGCAGATTGAGTATCGTAGCTAGAGCAGCTACATGTTATAGTTTGACCTATTGGATGATTTTTAATTTCGAGGACGAAATTTTTGTAAGGTGGGTAGGATGTAAGCCCCCTGAATTTCAGGGTTTATTTTTATTTTTCTGAATAAAATATTTTCTCACAGTATCGGTATTTATATACGGATATGTATTTTGTAGTGTGTTTCGTATTTTCTTGATTTTCGTAATGCTTTAAAAAAATATTTCCTAACTTATAAATTTTTCCTTGGCCGGCATACCGCCAGTATACCGGAGTATACCGACGGCATACCGTCCAGACAGATTTTCTACATTTTAGATATTTTTTATTTCAGATATTTTCATGAATAGTGTTTCGAATATTTTTGTGAATAGTGTTTAGATATTTTCGTGAATAGTGTTTAAGATATTTTCGTGAATAGTGTAGATGCACCCTATTACCCATTGGATATTTGGTTTTGTTTGAATGGTTAGGATTGACTTAGATTTTCACATGGATCACGATCCAACGGCTAAGATTAATTCCCCCTTCTATATATACCCTTTCACTTTCTCTCTCCTCTCTCTTTTCATTTTCTTCACTCTCTCTTCATTTCTTCTTCCCTTCTCTCTTCCTTGGAGCTTGCCAAGAGCTTGGCCTTGAGGTCTAGAGTGTGGTTTCGTACCCCTCTTGGTGGTGGAGTAGAAGATTAGGCTTGGAGCTTAACCTAGGCAAGTGCATCTTGCTCAAAAGTGGCATGACCATACTTTATTTTTGTTTTCCATGAAACTAGAGTTTTATTGGCCTATAATTTGCTTCTTTAAATTGTTAGCATGTTTAGTATATAGCACTTTTGGTTTTGATCGACAGTATTGCGTAGATCTGAGTTTCTAGATATGATTTTCGAGTATTTTGAGGTTTTGATCTATCAAATATTTTGATTTGTGAAAACTAATACTTCCATGTTGTAGGAAATTCAATTCTATTCAATTTTGACTTTTGAAAGTCCGAATTTCGATTTAAAACGAAGTTTTTATGGCCGAAACAAGTTTTGAGTTCAAAAATCAACTTTCTGCGACGGTTCGGAAAATCCGTCGGAAATCCACGGAAATCCGTCGGAAAATCCGAATTTTCACCACAAAACTTGCTGTGACGGAACGGAAAATCCGCCGGTAATCCGCGGTAATCCGTCGGATAATCCGGTTAGGCTGTTTTGTATTTTTTTCATATATTTTAAGTGCTGTAAAAATTCTAGAAAAATTGTATTTAAATACTATGTTAATTTAGCTAATTTATTATAATTTTTTCAGCATTTAATAAGTACTTTTGGTATTTTATAAAAATAGGAAAATAGAGCTTATTTTCAGGATACCTATGTTTGTTGATTTTTAATAAATGTTTATGAAGGTTTATAAATTCCAGAAAAATTAGTATAAATTTCTATAATTAACAAGGATCATTTTGGTACTTTATTTCATGAAAAATTGAACTTTTTGTCTATCTCAAAAATTGTTGGAACACAATGATCATTTGATTTATTTATTGATTAATTACGACTTGCAAGTTTTGTGCTACTTTGAGCTTTAGCCGTGTTGAACCTCACCCCTCACTAGTGTAAAGACCCTAGGAAGCTAGTTAAAGTAGCATGTCACCCCACATTGGACTTGGAATTGACCGGAGTTGACCAAAGTCAACTATAAGTCAACCTCTGACCCAGTTTGTCTTAGTTTGCCCTAGTTGACCTAGACATTATAGTATGTCTTTTCACCCTGATTAGCTATTTTATTATCTCATCTTTAGGACCGTGGCTTCACTCCGAGCCTTGATTCATATTGATAGCAGGACCCCAGGCAAGTACATCTACACACTCATTTACTGTCTTTTAATGCTAGAACATGTATTAACCCTATTAAAAATACTGATCCTTGAGGTAGCAAGTTATGTCTTCACATGTTGTATTAATTTCAGTACCTGCCATGCTTATACTGCTCCCAGTATCTTCCACATATTTTTACTGTTCTCATATCTCTCACATGTTTAAATAACGGGTTAAGGGGAAACTGTTAGTATTGTACGTGAACATGACCCCCTTCTCCGTATATATTTACCGCGCTCGGCGACATTCTATATGTAACCTTGCCGTAGGTTCTGATCTCGCGTTTGTGTATGAATATACACTGATGCCGTCCGTGCACGTATGTGCATGCCAGAAAAACTTGATATGTGCCGCTGTACATCCTGATTACCTATTGACCGATTCACGTACATACTACTGTTTTAAACTTTTAAACTATATGTTGTCATTTCTAAAAAGAACCAATTAAACCATGATATGCCATGTTCCCTATGTTACTATGATACTGTGATCCCAGTTGTACCATGAGGCCATGTTTTCCAGTATTTTCTGTTTTATAGACTTATCACACCATGTTTCTTGTTGTACATCTCTTTCATTATATGTTCAGTACTTTAGTTGTAGAGGTTGTACTTGCTTCCGTCCTGACAGGATAACGTTGTAGGTATACTTACTGAGGAGGAGTTGCTCTGTGATTCGTATTATGGAGTCACTGCCGAGAACCCGGTTTTGCCATACGAGGATGTTCCTGCGGGGAGACTCGCCTAGTTTGCGTAGTCACTTGGGATACTTAGTGTAGTCATGTATTAGACTACGTATTTTGTAACTGGACATGTATCCAGTTTTACATTTCAGACTTGTACTTTGGACTTATTTCTATATATGAGATGACTTTTGTGTTTGGAGCATTTATGATTCTTCTTCACTTATAGAACTGTTAGCACATTTAGTCTTATCTTGTTATCTCTAGAACAGCTTACTGCGCTTTATCTTAAGCGTAGGCTGGACATGACTCGACCTGGCCCAACAATTTGGGTAACGGGTCGTGACAATGCGCACGGGTGATCAGCCAACACGCAAGTACCTCTACATGCTACTCATCTCACGTATATCTCGTGGTTACAACTGTGTCAAGGTTTATGCAATACACTACAGATGATAGTCTCTTAACTCTAGGTCCATATGCAGAATTTAAAGACAAGGAGAACATAAGACTAGTACTTGCATCATGTATCATGAAAAGCAAGCAAGTAAATCAACTGAAAGAACTGGAAATAAACAGACGGGAATAGTCAATAACTAAAAAAATATATAATAAATATAAACAGTAAATATGGCAAGGTATCTTGCCTGAGATGGTGTGCAAAAGAGCAGGATCCAATAGCTTAAACCAGCAAATCGACGAAGCAAGAAACTCAAAATCAACGAACGGCTCCGGATGCTGAAACAAACATCAAGAACGTTCCCGGGGGGTACAAGTCCAATTCCGACCTCAAACTTGGACGGATTGGATCAGACTTAAGGTCAATTCGAGTCTAACCCGATTAATCATAAGTCTAGTCCGAGTCCAAGTCCGATCTGACCTCAGATTTAACATATGAAGCCCAATACCAAATCCAAATGATCGGACTCGGTAGGGTCCATCGGGTTTATTGGGCTCTAATATAATATTTGAAATAATTTTGAACAAAACTAATATTAAATACATAATCAAATAGCAATCAAGCATCGTTCTTTACAAAATATAAATTGAAATAAGATTTAAGATAATGAGTTAAACAGTTTGGGTGAAGAAATTTAGGATTTAGATTTTTTATTAAAGAAGTATGAAAATTTTATGTATAAAAATATATAAAAATTATATGTACGTCGCATTTCGAATTTTTTTTGGTAATCCAACACATGAACCCGAGCTAAACCCGACTTTTGATCGGGTTCACCCCGAGCCCAAACCCGAGTATATTCAACCCTAACCTACCCTATTAACTGGTTTACCCGATCGGGCTCGGGTTTAGCGCCACCCCCCCCCCCCCCCCCCCCCCCCCCAGTTGCACCCATATTGTAATAAGAACAGATATTTAGACATTGGGTTTCGAATAAGTTAGATATTTATATTTTGGATCTAAATAAGCTAGAATATTTGTATTTAGGTCTCCATAATAGACATAATTAGCCATTGTGTCTCCAGTAAGTTAGGATATTTGTATTGGATCTTCGTATAGACATAATTAGAGTATATGTCTCTAATAAGTTAGAATATTTGTGTTTGGGTCTCCATAATAGACATAATTATAACTGTACATAAGTGTTTGGATCTTTGTCTAACGGTTGACTGTGAAAATTCAACTAACAAGTTGGAAAAAAAAAACGAGAGAAAAAATAAAAAGAGAAGAAAAAAAAAATCAAAACCGAATAAACGAAAAAGGAAAAAAATACAACAGGAATAAATTTATCATGGGAATAAATTTTTCAGTTATTCGTAATTTTTGAAAATAAATTTGCTGGGGAATATCGAGACATAATTCTAAATATTTTGGACAATTTTATTATGGAAAACATATTCCCATTTTTTGTTTAGGTTAAAAAAATATATTTTTGAAAATTAACAGAAACCGAACAAATAAATTACTACAAAACATGGGAATCATATCCCTTAAGAATAGGTGATTTTTTTTCTCAAACATTTTTTTTCCTTTTTCGTTTATAAGATTGTTTCCAATTTTTTCCGGTATTTTTAGTTTTTTTATCCTTTTTTTCGTCATTTTATATCGTTTTTCATTTTTTCCGTTTTATGTCGCTTTTGTGTCTTTATTGTTTTCTTGTGCTTCTCTCCCCCTCGACCTCCTTTTCAAATAGTCGTATTCGTTTAGAAAAAAATGAAGTCAAGAAAAAGAAGATAATAACAATGTATAATGTAAGAAGGGATGTGGGTAAATACTATTTATATTCATTTAAGGAATTTTAATGTATGGTATAAAAAATAAAACTATTGAAAATAAGGATTTAAGATAGCTAAATATTAACAAAATATTTTTTTTTTTTGCAAGTCACTGGTACAATTGGACTTGGATGATGGGATATTTAGTTATGAAATCTAAAAAATCACATCTTTATTAAGGGTTATGTTAATATGTATCCTAAGGACACATGATAATATATATCGATAAATATTCATTTTATATGAGTACTCTCATTAGTACAGTGACAAATGCATTTTTTATATTGATAATGCACATTTAAGCAAGTTATTTTATTTAATGGACTTGTGGTAATACCCACTTAAAATATATATATTTATCAAAAATATTATGTTATTATATAACAAAACAATGCCTAAAATTGTTCAGAGAAATTCCAGGCAAATTACAATATTTAGGCTACATTCATGAAACATGTAGGGACTTATATGCAAAAGGGCCATATTATTTAATCTAACCACAATATATTCGGAAAAAATCATTTCCTTTTCTCCCATGGCGTTGGCCGCGATCGTGACCCGAACCCGAATTGGGATCCGAACCCGGATCCCTCTTCTTCTCCACCCCTCCCTGCTCTTTCCACCATCACCATCAGCTCCATGCCCACTTCCAAAACCCCACTTCCTCGCCACTTCCACTCACTTCCTCTCCGATTCCGACTTCCCCGCCGCCGCCGCCGCACTTCCTCCTCCCCGGACTCCAACCTCCAGTCCCTCCTCCGCCTCATCGCCAAGGCCAAGTCCGAGTCCTCCACTCGGGAGGAGGCGCTGAAGACGATCAGAGAGTCGTGCCGCGTCGAACCCACCGAGAAGCTGGTGTGCGCCGCTCTGCGGGAGCTCCGCTCCGACTGGGAGTCGGCGGCTCTCGCGTTTCGGTGGGGGAGGGACTGCGTCTCCGGGTGCGAGGCCGCGTGGAACTCGATGGTGTGGACGCTCGGCGCCGCCGGGGAGTTCGCGTCGGCGTGGGTCCTGGTGCGGAAGATGCGGCGGAAGTCGGTGCTCTCGAGGACTACTATGGTGATCTTGATGGAAAGGTGACATCTTTCCCGCCGTGCTCCTTCAGTTTTGTGTGCTTTTTTGATTGTATATATAGGCATTGTGAGTAGGAAGCGTGTAAGAAAAGGGGAAAGAACTAAACTTGGCATTGGGAAGTTGAGAAATGGTGATAATGAGGGAAAAGTTGATTGCTTGAATTCATGGACATGAATACCAATCGTGTCCTAATGTGTCTTGGAGTGTCAAAGTCGTGTCTGATAGGTGTCCTGCACAGTGCGACACGAACACGGCAGCCATTTTTGTAGTGCGTGTGCTTCCTGGCTTTTGCATTTTAAGCGTTTGGGTTTTTGCTTCTACGGGGTTTTGGTCTCATAGTGCAGTTCTTTGTCAGCACGTTTTTAAGCTTATCAAGAGATAGGGCGATGCGACAATGCGAGGAGGAAGAGATGCGAACTTGAGTTTATCAACATATGCTCAAATTTGTCGACATATGGGGGAATGCAAGTAGGAAGAGAGTAACTAATAAAGACATCATTGAAATCTAACCGATAAACCAAAAGATCACATCAGAAAACAAGAAACTCAATTGGCATGGAGTCTTCTACTATGTCTATTTCAAAAATTGGTTGTGTGCATTGTAACTGCAACCGAATGGTTAAAAATATGAAATCGTTCAATCAATCTCTCCCTATGCCTTTTATTTTTTTCTCTTTCGTTTCCTTTGCTATTTACTAATGAGGGAAATATTGGGATCAATTTAGTAGGCAGCAATTATAAGCCAGCTGATTACACCTGTTGGAAACTTGGCTTCTGCAATATTTGATTGTCTGTAGTCCTATTTTCGCTTGAGTTATTAATGAAATTTGTTTCAACTTTGTATCATTTTTCAAATTGTGTTGTCATAATTGTTTGCGGAAATATGGAAAATGTGGAGGACCCTATCATGCCCAATCTATCCAACCCTTTTCACCATGTAAGATCCCAACTTTGATGACATTGACCTAAAAAAATGTTAATGCTGCATTGCTTCTATTGTATTAAACACGAATCATCTACTGTTGACCCAGGGCCGGCCCAGGGCAGGGGCGAGGCGGGCGACCGCCCTGGGCCCCCAATTTTTTAAGGCCCCCGATTTTTACATAAATATAAATAAACCACCATCAAATAATTTTTTTTGGAAAGAAAGGCCAAAAAATTATAGCAAATCAAAGCAGATATAAAAACTTCTGGATAGGAAAAAAGTCACATAGGTATTACGTCTCCGGAAAAAAATGAAATTGCCTTAAAAATTTGAAACGGCCGAAAAAAAATGGAAACCGCCTCACATAGCTGATTTTTTTGGAAAAACACAGAGAAAATTGCCATAAATATTTCCTTAGTCTCTCTCTCACACACACTCTTTGCTCTCTCTCTCCCGGACCGAGGTTCCGACTGGCGTCAGCCATCTACTCCTGCGATGGACCACTATCAGGTATGAAGGCTCAAAGAGGAATTATGTTACACTAGCAATGTGAAAATATATGTATACTTAGTGTTGTGTGTAGAGACACAGTAGGGACAGTAGAGTCACGTGGGTCTTGACTCTTGGAGTTGGAGAAGGACCAAAAACATTTTGATTACTTAATTTTTTCTCCTATAAACATTTTGATTGCAAGCTTTGGTCCCTTTGGACCTTTGGTTAATGATATACGCATTGACACAAACAAGTGGATTAGCAAGTCAGTAGTCACATCACGGGTCATTATTTTTGAGTCTTGCTGTCTTGGTCCTTGGAGAAGGGACTATCTTCTCCTTTTCTTTTGTTGCAAGCTTTGCCAAAGAAAAGGTTGTGAGTTGATTACTTAATTTTCGTGACCAAAACCAACAAAGAACTACACTGTAGACTTCTTGCCTTCTTTTATATCTGTTCATTTTTAGTTTGGATTAAATTAGTATATAATTTAATAATTACTAATTTTAATTGGCGTACCAGTTTTTTTTTAGCATTTTGTCCACAATAATAGATGTACTCAATTAATAAATGAGTCGAACCAAACTAAAGAAGGATGTAGAGATTGAAAGCATTTTAGTGTGAAAGACTATAGAGTTGTGGGGAAAAAAAAAAGAAAAGGTGAAAAGGGCCTCATTTCTAGATTTCGCTCTAGGCCCCATAAAGTATAGGACCGGGCCTGTGTTGACCCATATCCACACACACATACAGACACAAAAACTGGGGGACCCTAACTTGGTATTATTTCTGTTCAAATTATCGGGATATGTGATCCAATCATTTTATTTATGAATTACGATCAATGATCCTTTTGGGTATTTGCTCCATTCTTTCAGTTTTTGGTAAATTCCAGAAATTTGGTATGTCTGTAGATATTTAGAATTTTATCGGTTACATAAATGTTACTTGTTTTTTATAGGTATGCTGCTGCAAATGAAGCTAGCAAGGCATTCAAGACATTCCGTGCCATGGAGAAGTTCAAAATCAATGCAGATTCAAAGACGTTTTATGCTCTTCTTCGTGCTCTTTGCAAGAACAGGAGTGTGGAGGAGGCTGAGGAATTTCTTTTCCTAAATCAGAAATTTTTTCCACTTGAAACTGAGGGTTTTGAACATCATTCTAGATGGCTGGTGTAACATCATCGTTGATCTGGTTGAAGCAAAAAGAATCTGGAGAGAAATGGCGAATTGCTGCATCACCCCCGATGGTACGTCCTACTCCCACATGATCTGCTGCTTCTCAAAAACTGGTTACCTCTGTGATTCCCTAAGGTTATATGATCAGATGAAGAAGAGAGGTTGGGTTCCTGGTCTTGCAGTCTATAATTCCCTTATTTACGCTCTCGCTCGAGAAAATTGTTTGATAGAAGCATACAGGATTTTTGATAAAATCATAGAGCTAGGTCTGCAACCAAATATTGAAACATACAACTGTATGATATATCCATTATGTGAAGCACATAGACTGGAAGAAGCATGGAAGCTAATGGATGACATGATGGAGAAGAGTATTAATCCAACAATTGAAACTTACCATGCTTTTGCTAAGGCCGAGAATTTAGAAGGAACCTTGAAACTAATTGAAAGAATGAAGGATACTGGCTGCAGCCCTACCAGCTACACTTATCTTCTAATTTTGGATAAGTTCTTCAGAATGAACGAGACTGAAAGTGCATTGCGAATGTGGTTCGTCATGAGGAATTATGATATCGTTCCCGACTCTTCACATTACATAGCACTGGTGCAGGGATTGGCAACACACGGCTGGATACCAAAGGCTATGGAATTTAATGACGAAATGAAATCTAAGGGGTTTCCTGCTGACCCGAAACTGGAGAAGATCTTTGAGGCGTTTCTAACGAGAAACAAAAATCACTGGGGCAGAGGCAAGGAATTTATCATGGCACCGCGCGGAAAGAAAATGCAGTAGGAGGTGCATCAGTCTATGTAGGACAGAGAGAGATCATTGTATGGTCTCAACGGAATCAAAATCAATTAATTGACTGGAGGCTTGTTTTCTAAGTGTATGCCTGGAGCAGAGACATTGATTTGGATGTCCCTTGTCATATACACCTGGGCCTGTC
This sequence comes from Iris pallida, assembly GCA_029216955.1. Classification (NCBI taxonomy): domain Eukaryota; kingdom Viridiplantae; phylum Streptophyta; class Magnoliopsida; order Asparagales; family Iridaceae; genus Iris; species Iris pallida. The sequence continues at coordinate 7,374,955 of JANAVB010014600.1, forward strand.
ACGAGATGGAACTGTAGGAGAACAAGCTACTAATTTACGAAAAGCCAAGAGTCTATTTTCAAGGTAAACATTTCCATTCTCCTATTCCGTCACTCTTTGCATGTATTTTTATTAATGCTTTAAAGTTCTACATGGATCCTTGGATCCAGTGAGCCCTTATTTGTGCAAGTATCTCCTTCTGGCCATTCTTTTCCTTGGTCTCCCTGTTTAGCTTCGCGATTACCTCTTTTCATCTCTCCATATTGAAGTGGTCTAGCAGGTGAGACATTTATTTATTAAGATATTATTTGTATTTTTGGTTCCTTAAGACCTGGCCCATGTAGGTTAGGGTTATTTTCTGTTTTCTATATATGGGGATGTACCGCGGCTTTATTTGTTAGATATTGAATTTTGGAGAATAAAATTTTGAGTTTGTTTATCAACCCTAATTTTATTTCTCCATATACCTTTCTCATTATCATTTACCATATACTGTTGTGTTGTTGTCGCTTGGAGCCAGGTACTATGTAACAGGTAGACTTCAAGTCTACAACAAGCACAATATGTCCTTAGCCTTCTCTGTACTGCTACCTTTCCTTGTTTCTTTGAACCCATAAACAAAGAAACATTTTCCTTTTGTGTTCAGCCGAGAGCAACAAACAAAGTCTTCACCTTCACCTTTCCTTGTTTCTTTGAACCCATGAACGAAGAAACATATTCTTTGTGCGTTCAGCCAAGAGCAACAAACGAAGTCTCCACCTTCAACTCATACTCATTATTCTACTCCAAGCAACCCTCGTATCATTGGTATCCACATTGCATTGGTGACCCTTGGTTGCTCCGTGGATTTTGTTGGGCTGACAGTTTGTACAAGATCGATTTCCGGGTTCCCATTCGGCCTTCTGAAGCATGTAGAATTTCCGCAAATATGGGGTAATTAATTCAGTCCCTTGCTTCTGAATATTAGCTATTATCATCTGTTGCCTCTGCTTCTGGACAGATAATAGATCAGTTATTCTTGAATCATATAATACTCTTTAGGGCTCGTTTGGATCAAGTTTTTGTATTACTAGGAATCCATTTTCTATTCCTTTCCCATGGGAAAGGAATTCAACATTTCCATACCTATGTTTGGTTAGGTTGCGAATATCTAGTCCAATTTTTTATTTTTTTTCCGTTCTCATGTTTGCTTGTTTGGTTCACAGAGGGATAGGAATCTTAATTTGTTTAGTTTCCATAAATACCCTTTTATTAATTTTATGATGCTACTATTATCTAAATTCACATGTTTGGGATAGTAGTTGAAATTTTGAAAGTAAAGAGAGGGTATTACGGTCCAAACAAAATACCCAAACAATATTGGTAAGAAAGCAAAACTATTCTTAAGGGGGACTTGGAAATAACTTTTCCACATCAAAATGAGAATATGAAGCCCCTCGTATCCCCCCCCCCCCCCCCCCCCCCCCCCCCCCCCCCCCCCCTATTTCCAATCCTAGACATACCAAACATGGGTAAGGAATTCAAAACTTATTCCCAATCCTCCAAAACTTGAACCAAACGCCCCCTTGGTTCCATGTTGCGTCAAATATTTAGGACAAATTTCTCTACTATTGCAACTTGTATGGGCTAATATAAATAGTTGGCAGTTTCTTGGCTGATACAAGAACCATGAAGATAGGTGAGCCGAGCCAAGGTCAATCTTAAGAATGGCTAATACCTGTGTTTAGTAATGTTTTTGTAGCTAGTATCTGAATTGCATGATTATGGTTTCCCTTGTGATGGAATTGGGTTGCTTCTAGGGGTGAGCATTCGGTTAATTCGGTTCAAACCGAACCGAATAAGCAAAACCGAAACTGAATAAGAAAATTTTAATATTTTCAAAACTGAAATCTGACCGAATTTTTTTTAAACCGAACCGAATCTCTTATTTGGTTCGATTAGGTTCGGTTTTCGTTCCAAAACCTATGATAATGCTCACCCATAGTTGCTTCACTGAGACTGGGCAGGTTCTTTACTGATGGATAATCTCTTTCAGGAACGGATGAAGGAGAATGATTGTCCAAGTGTGATTCCACCACTCTCCAAAGAGGAAGGATGATGAGAGTGCAACAGGCCTTTGTGAATGTACTTCGCAGAGGAAGAGGTGAAGTTTTTCTGAAGCTGCTGATGGAGAAAGATTGAGGAAGCTTCAGGTCATTGGAGAGGATCCCATATTGTTTCAGAGTACTAGTCATTGATGTTGTCGAGATGTTAACACCACAAACTTTGGAAACAATTTTTCTGACAAAAGAAAAAAATAGAATAATATATGGTTCATCTCAGAACCCATGTTATTGATTTTCTCTTCTCATTTTTCAGTATTTATTACGAAAATTTAGGGCGGCAGTAGCCATGCTCAAATATGTTATTGCCTATTTTATCCATTAATTTTAGATTTTTATGATATTATTTTATTTTAAAATATAAGAATATTATTGGAACATTGACATTTTTTTAAAAATTACGTAGAGGAATAAATTTCCGTTGTTACATGGAAGAGGAGAAAGTTGAAAATTTTACAGGCAGAAGATAGAAGATGAAAATTGAGCGCGACGTCATTACCAATGGCGCCCCATTGTTATATATATATATATATATATATATATATATATATATATAAACACACACACACACACACACACACACACACAAAGTACAAAAATAAAATAAAAAATATTGACAATACAAAGTAGCCATAAGATGTCTACTATTAATAAAATACAATATAATTTTCTAGATATCTACATAGTCAACTACGACCACGCCTAATCCAACGCAAATAACTCCTGGGTACAACACGCATGAGACCTAGTCGGTTTCTCTTCACTTGGGACGCCATTGGCAATGACGTCCCATCACCCAGACTGTACATCTTTCAAATTCCTCCTCTTCTATGTAAATAACACAAATTTTATCCGTCCCTACGTAATTTTCTATTTTTGGGCTACTTAGCATTTAGATCCTGAATTTTATACCAATTTAGGGTTTAAGCCGTCATATGTCCAGTTGGAGAATTTAGACTCTGAATTTTTTTATATTTTGTTTTCTTTTTTCCGTTATACCCTCCTTAACCTATATATGAAAATTTTATTATCAAACATGAAGAGAGGGAATAATAAGGAAAAAAAAAAGAAAAATTAAAAATCAGGTCTAATTTTTTTTAATTGGACATGTCAGAACTTAAACACTAAACTGGTGTAAAAATTTAGGGTCTAAACACTAATTACCAACTGGAAATCAAATGGTTTTAAAAAAATACCCCTCATATGAATGCTATTTTTTCGTCCAATAATACTAAGTTTACTAACAATTTATTACAACCCGCTCACCCGTGCTAACATGATCCCACCCGGACTTACCCGGTCCCACCTACAACCAATAAAAATCGGCCACGGTTGCAAGCACTTGGCTGTAGGGGTTGTAATTGTAGCATTTTTCATTTCCATCACTATGAAAAAGGACAGACAATTTTTTTTTTTAAATTTTTTTGAAAGGACAGACCTTTTTTTTCAATTGGTTTGGATCAAAACGGTCGGGTCAACAATTGCCATAGTTCCTTGTTTTGACTCTCAACATCTCCATTGGAGAAGAGAACTCTAATAAAAGGAATGCTCCTTCACATGGAAGAGTGTAAGTAAATAGAAAAAAAAAAAAGTTCATCTCTTGCTCAATTCCACCATCATCATCATCATCATCATCAAAGCCACTCCATCCCATTCCTCCACAAATGTACTATGTACACAACCAAAAGCAACAACAACTGCACCATCCACAGAATAACTGCAGACAGCAAACTTTCTTTTTTTTCCTCCATCCCCACTCTCTCTCTCTCTCTAGACTCTACTACCAGTAGGTGATGCTGTTGTTGTCTTCCTATCAAAGACCACCTCTCCAAATTCCACAAAGGACAGCAACTCCACTTCCCAAAATGCCCCCCCTGCGTCCACCAAGCAAGCCTTTCCTTCTCCACCTCCACCCCATCCATGGGCCCTTTTGGCAACAAAGAAAGTTGCAAACTTTCCTCTCCTTCCTCCTCCTTTCTCCCCACCCACCTTTATTTCTTCCTCTTCTCTCCACCTCTTCTTCCAAGGTCGAGTCTTTCTTCTTCCTAATCAATGAACAAGGGGGCGAAAGTTTCTATGGAGTCCTCTCCGTACTCTTGCCAAGCTGGGAAGAAGGAGGCGGCGGCGGCCAAGGCGAGGTCCAGGCACCAGAGGCTCATGCTGGACTACCTGGACTTGCAAAAGGTGCGATCTTTAACCTTGTAAATCATTTTTGTCATCTGGGTTTTTGTTATTTTTTCCGTAATTGTTGGGAAAAGGTCAGATCTTGATTCTTTAAATCTGTTTAGGGATCTTTTGTGCTATGGGTTTCTAATTTGTTATTTCCCATGGTTGTTCCAATAGCCAAGCAAGAGGGATCTTGATGTTCTGTTTAGTTGCATTGAAGGTTTTGTTATGGTCACATGATGTGGAAGGAGAGAGACTCTTGAGGTTGCTATCTTTAGCCTGGTTGCCTGTTGGATTAAATTTTTTAAATAGTTGTGATAGGTTTACACATCTTGATGTTGTCTTACCTATTAGATTGTAGACCTTGATGGTTTTGTTCTAATCACATGATATTGAAGAAGGTTGAATCTTCAAGGTTGGATTGAAGGTTTTGTTATGGTCACATGATGTGGAAGTGGAAGATAGAATGTTGATGTTGCTATCTTTATCCTGGTTGCCTATTGGATTAAAATTTGTAAATAGTTGCAATAGGTTGCACATCTTGATGTTGTCTTACCTATTAGATTGTAAACCTTGATGGTTTTGTTCTAATCACATGATATTGAAGAAGGTTGAATCTTAGATGTTGCGATCTTTCGCCTGGTTGGCTTGAAATTTTGTAGAGTTGCAATAGGTTAGACATCATGATGTTATCTTACTTATCGGATTGTAACCTTGTAGTCATCTTGTAATAGAATTGCTATAGGTTAGACCTCTTACCCTTATTTTACAAATTGGATTGTAACCTTGATTATTTTGTTTCGGTCACACGATATCAAGTAAGGTTGAATCTTGATGATGCTATCTTTAGCCTGGTTGGGTTGAATTTTTGTAGAGTTGCAATAGGTTAGACATCATGATGTTATGTTACTTATCGGATTGTAAGCTTGTTGGTCATCTTGTAATAGAGTTGCTATAGGTTAGACCTCTTACCCTTATTTTACAAACTAGATTGTAACCTTGATTATTTTGTTTCGGTCACATGATATCAAATAAGGTTGAATCTTGATGATGCTATCTTTAGCCTGGTTGGGTTGAAATTTGCAGAGTTGCAGTAGGTTAGACATCTTGATGTTATCTTGCAAATCGGAATTTTTAACCTTTTAGATTGATGTTCTCTGATCCTGGTTTTATTATCTTTGGCTGGTTGGATTTTAATTGTAGTATGTGTTGGGATTGAACTAATATTTTTTGTTTTTTGTTCTGCTATATACCCATGGAGTTGCACAAGGTGAGTCTCTGATGATATTATATTTTATTACAGTATACTTGGTAGATCGGGGCCTTGTGATGTGTCTATTATAATCCCATGAGATACTAAAGATGAGGCTTTGGAGGTGTCTTTAGAGGATTGAAACTTTTTTTAGACAGAACAAGTTTAGGATACTCGGGATTTGAGTTTTGTTGCAAGAGTGAGATCCTGATGTTATTTGGATTGTTTAGGTTTATTCAAAAGATGTTTCATTGTGTGGATTCTACAATCTCATTGAGTTGCAAAAGATCAAATTTTGATGCTATCTTTTAACGAACGGCTCATTGTTTTGTTAGATTGAATTAGCTTAGGAATTTTCGTGGTGTTGGTTTTATTATATTTGTAGAGTTGCAAAGTGTAATGGGAATGGCATTCCTTGTTCATTGGCTTAATGTGTCATAGATGGATGCAGATCCTTTGTAGCAATTCATATCACTTCACCTCTTTGTGTACTCTTGGGAACTCGGATATTGCTCATCGGTTACATTAGCGAATGCCTGCCCATTAACTGACCTTCTAGGTTTCATGGTAAGGCACTCTCAGTCGGAGTTGCGTTTGTCTAGGAATTTAGCACCAAGAGAAACAGTTGATGGTCAGGTTGACATTTGCCAGCTGGTCATAAAAACTTCTAAAATTTCTTGTGAAGGTTTTTTGTGCTCCATTGCAGACCCTTTTCTGATATAAGAAGGTTTAGATGTTGATAACAAACTTGGAAAGGTGGGTCTAATTGGATTTAGTTTGTGTTGGATTGAAATATTTATGCTGTTATTACTTGATTATATATACTTTTAAAGAAATTTGATTTGTTTTAGATCTATGAACTATTTAGGCTGTTCTTTGATACAGGATTGTTTTGAACTTTTGAGATGGTTGTGGAATGTGAGGTTTTGATCCTATGTTTAATTTTAAATGAGTAGAGTGCACTTATTGTTTTTAATAGTACTGGGTTGACCCTATTTATTTATTTCTGTGATTATTGGGAATCTATCGGTGCATAGTTTGTGCTGTGGGTTTCTGCTACGATTTGATATATAGGTTTCTCCACCTTTTTATAAGCATGAACTGTTTTGGCTTCTTTTTTTGGTTGGAAAAGGGAGAGTTCTTTGATTATTGAAGCTATTGACGGTGTTAGATTTATATGTTCTGTTTTCTCATTTTTCATCATTTTTGTTAGTTTTAGTATATCACATCGGTTATAGAAGCTGTTGGAGTTTCTTCATTTCTGATCAGAGCCTCCATAGTTCATGCTTCATACAAGTTTCTGTTATTTTCAAAAGAAAATCCACTTAGCTTTTTTTATTATGTGCGATTGTGAATATTTGTTTCTGTGCTTTTTCATATAATTAAGAACTTCCTTATCTTTCTTTAGTTTCATTACTATTGAAAGATTATGTTGTGATCCTCTCTCTCTGCTCCAACAGGAAACTGAAGTGAAAAGGAAGAAGCTTTGATGGCTAAAAAGGAAAAGCGGAAACTTTTGGGTGTAGTCAAGTACGTGTCTCCTGCAATATTTTCATAGCTATGCTCGTCTTGATAAAGGCACTACACTATGGAATTTGCTAGGGGGCGGTCCCAGGACTGCCAAAATTCTGACAATCATGTGTATATCCAGGACTACCAAAATTCTGACAATCATGTGTATATCCAGGACTACCAAAATTCTGATAGTCTGTCCTGCCAAAATTTTGGCAGTCCATATAAAATCACGACTGCCAAAATTTTGACAGTCTTGAAATAGCAAGGGATGTCCTTGAATGAATTATAGGACTGCCAAAAGTGCAGTGCCTTTTTTTATCAATGGCCCTAATTTATTCTTCGAGTCGCTAAGGTCTAACTCGATAACTTGTACTGTTCTATAATCTTCGGTTGTTTCAGATTTTTGCAAAGGAAAGTCGAGAGCTTCTCGAAGAAGCCATCCCATAGAATCCAAGGCAGACTAAAGAAGCAACATGGCAGGCTCTCGCCCCCTTCCAATCTTCTTCACACTAAATTTCCAGTTAAAGATGGCCGAGAAATGAAAGAAGCCTCGGTTCCAGGCTCCACAACACTATTAGACCTAAACCAGATTTTGCCACCGGTAACTCCTTGGGTTTTTTTTTTTTTTGGGTAACATAAGCAGTTCATATGTTTGGTAAACAGTACTGATCGAAAGTTTGGCTTGTTTCTTATGGCTGCACAGAACGGTGAGGAGAAGGATGAGTTTCAGACTGAATTAAGATCTTCGACAGCTGATTTGCCGAAGTGGAAAATCTCATGGCAAGATCAGATAGTTGGTTGTTAGGGTGTAAAAATTGTTTGTATATCCGAGTTCAACATTAAATTTGGTAATAGGATATCTGTTGTCTTTTGCTATTCGTGCTGGACTCGTGTTCTTAATGGACGAAACCAACGGGAAAGTGTCAGGGCGGATTCAAGAATTCTCGGGTTCTAGGACACGGTCTTTCTAAACGAATTTTATGGATTTTTTTTCCGGATATCCATTGCAAGAACTGGCTGGAGTAGTAAGTAACCTTGAACCCTGTTTGAGAGCGTTGTCTATTGAAGGACTTGGGACGGTCGCATTGAATATGTGAATGTGCTTTTACTGCATTGTTATGTCTTTTATGTCTCTGAAGCAAACTTAACCAGCAAACAAAACCACAATACCAAATGCCTGCTTGCATATCAAAAGAATGCCCAGCTAACAGAATAATTCTGAAAAATTCAATCTCAAGAAAGGTTTCTCCATCATCTCTTGAATGGTTTCTTGATGATATCAATTGCCTGATTTTATGTTAGGTAGTAGTTAGTCTACTGGGATTTAGAACTCTCCTTCTTGGTCTCTCTCAAATTGGAAAAAAATGTGAGTTGTTAAGTCCCTCTCGATAGTCAAAACTAACTAATTTATTTAAATAACAAGTATTAGATGATCCTTTGATCCTCTTCTTCTTCTTCTTCTTCCTCCATTCATCATCTCTCTATCCTTTTTTTTTTTTTCCACTCTCCTTTTCCACAACTAACTAACCTACTTATCTCCACAACTTTCAACCATCACTAGCTCAACATTCCACCTTTTTAAACTACCACCAACTCATCCTCACTCTCATTCCGTCGTGATCTCTCCTATGTCAATCATATGTACTCGCATGTACGAGCAACGAGCGTGGAAGAAGAGGGATGGAGAAAGAAAAGAGTAAAATAGTCAAACTAATAATTTTCCATCCAACTTAATAACATATTATCGAATTTTGCCATTTACGTTAACCGAGGGATGCATAACTCAACTATTGATAGTTTGAGATCGCTCTAAGCAAATAACAAAAATTAGAAAACTTATAAAAATATGGTAGAGTAACATATTTGAAAAAAAAAAAAAAAAAAACTCTTTTATTATTGACCTCCTTAAGGTATCTGCATTTGAGTCACATAGGATATATAACCAGCTGTAAACAGGACAAATCTAAATGTTGCATGCCGGTCAAGGGGTAAGTCCGATAAGATTTTGGGCTTGGAAAAGTCCTCTCTGCTTAGGATGACCCTTTAGGTCCAACGTGACCCGCAAGAGATCTAGGTCGCAGGTGACCCTCCAAGACCTACCCACAATACAGACGAATTGACGAAAGGACAACTAAAATTAGTTCTGACTAAAATAATCCAACCTTCCGGGCCGACCTTGCATGCATATACACGTGCTAACCGCAGAGCAATCCCGAACGGAATGTGACCTAACTCCACCTGTCTGCCATGTGTTTCTTAAGGCCACTTTAACCAGATACTCCTTGAACAGACCTACCCCTCTCCATGAAACAAACATATAAAGAAGAAAAAAAAAAAGGAAAAAAAAAAAATCATTTCTTTCTTGTAACTGAAAGAGAAAGATGATATTTTGAATGGTTCAATTTCCTTTTGTGTTGGTGTCTTTCTCACCCTCTCCATCATCATCATCATCATCATCCAACCAGAGCCCTCCAAGTTCAAAGTCTTCAAGGTGTAGATGTGCACACAAAGCACAACCTACACATATATAATACACACACACACACACAAACTCCATTGCATTCTCACAGAAATAACTTCTGCTGCAGAAGAATGAATCACTCACTCTCTTTCACATCAATTTCCACCTCCATCAAACACCAAAAAACTTTCATCTCCTCCAATTCCAAAAAAGGACACCAACACAACAATACTTCCCATTATGACCCCTCTCTCTCTCTCTCTCTGCAGAACCTTCCCTTTCCTTTCCATTCCACCTCCTCCTCCTCTTCAATCCACAGAGGGACAAAGACTTGGACACAAGAAAAGGAAAAAAGAAGGAAACTTTCCTCTCCCACTCCCTCTCTTTCTCCCCACCTACTTCTTATCTCTTTCCTTTCTTCTCTAGTCAAGACTTACTGGTCTTCTTTGTTAATTGGCTTAGTTTCCCATCTGGGTTCTTCTTCTTCTTCTCTTTCCATTCATAGTCAATGAAGAAGGGGAAACAAGTTTCTATGGACTGCCCACCTCCTCTTCCTTCTTCCTCTTACCAGGTTGGGAAGGAGGAGGAGGAGGCCAAGGCAAGGTCCAGGCATAACAGCCTCATGATGGACTACTTGGAGTTGCAAAAGGTGACTTTGTTATTCTTTTTCCTCAACTCTTTGTGTTGTAGCATCTTTTTTTGTTATAATCACATGGATTTGCAAAAAGATGAGATCTTGATGATGTTCCCATATATATATATTTTTTTATCAAGTTTGGAATATTTAGGATGCCTTGTGATTCCTGGCTTTGTTGTGTTCTATACATAAAGATGAGACCTTGATGAGGTTTTTGTTGTGTTCTATACATAAAGATGAGACCTTGATGAGGTTTTCAACTGATTGGATTGGATGGGATTCTAACTCTTTTTTTTGTTAGATTGATGCTATGTGTCTATGTGATGACTGTAGCTTTATCATGTTTGGACTATTTGGGATGTGTTATGATCTGGGCTTTGTTGTGTTATTACAGAAGGGTATATTGATGCTATAACTGATCTACTTAGAATGTTTAGAGCTGCAAAAAGTGAGTATCTTGATCTAGTTTTAATATGATTGGATATTAATCTCTGCTAGTTTTGATGCTTTGTGATGCGAGTTCTTGATAATAGTTGCAGAAGGTGGAGTCTTGATGCTATGTTTAACTGATTGAATTGTAATTTTTGTTAGATTGAACTCTTTAGGATGGTAAGTGTTGTGGGTTTTGTCATATACACATAATTTTGTGTTGGATTGGGCTACTTATATTGTTTAGTGATGTGAGTTCTGGCATGGACTTAGGTCACTAAGTCGTGAGATACTGAAACATTCTCTGACTAATTGTGGTCGATTCGACTAATACTTTGCCTAGATTGATGTATTATGATTTGGGAATTTTCTCATGGATTTGCAAAGTTGATACCTTTGCCTTGTGTTTAACTAGGATTAAAACAAGGCATCGTAGGGGATTCAAATAGCTAATTAGATGTTTTGCACAATAGTTTGAATCCCCTGCATGGATGCCTGGCTTTACCGGGCTGCACGATATATTTTGGCTTTAGGGGATTCAAATCAGTGTTCAACTGATTGGTTTCGTTGATTGATTTTCAGAGAGATTGATTTATTATAATCTCAGATCTTCATGATGAAGTATAGTCCAGCTCTCCTGGTTTGAATTGAACTGTTTCTTCTCCATCTCTTCTATAGATATTAGCTAGTTTGGCCTTCTCCGGAATCTAGGGTTCTTTGGTTGTAGATGATTTTGAATGTTTAATTTGTTTTATATGTTCCATACCACGTTGATTTAATGTATCAAAGATGTATCATGAGGCAGGACGACTGTGTAGCAAATCTATCCCTAACTATTAATTAGAAATCAATTAGGATTTATAGGTTCTGGAATCGAGAGGAAATGGGCTTAGGGTTTATAGGAAATTGAGGTAATAGTTTTTGAGGCCATTTATACGGTTTTGGTAGGCTATAGGAACTCCTGAAGGTGCTGTTACAGTTGCGTAATACAGTTTAATGAGGGCTTTGAAAGGGTTGTGCCATTATAGAAAGATGATGACTATGTTGCACGGAAACGGAAAAATGGTGTTTGTACCCATCTCGTGTCTGTATCTGTATCCGTGTCCATATTGTGCAACATAGTGACTGTTTTTTGTTCATATCTGAAAGTGTTGCAACATAACGGGGGGGTGGGTTTGAGGTGTGGGTCGAGGTAGTTTGAAAATAAGGAAGGGGAGCGACTTTGGTGTTGACATGATTGAACAATATGGAGAAAAGATGTCAGATTCGAGAACATACCAAGAGATGGCAGCATTATAGATCCGGTACAAAGTTGCTTGGTTGGTAATTTTGATATAATAGACAAAAATAATGTATAAACAGTAACACAACAGTTTCAACAACAAAACAATATAAGATGTTAATTAAAAAAAATTTAATGACAAGCCTCTGTATTGGAAGAAATACACTGTTATTGGGAACCAACTGAAACTCAATAAAAATAAACATTGTTTCCAACGAAAAAACATCGACAGATTAAATAAGTCGAACAAAGTCGAACATTTGCAGACGATCACAATATTCTCTTGAGTGACTTAAAACTTTTTCTTAAACACCTTTACATGATAAAAGAGATGCAGAACTTTTCAAGGGTTGGTGACAGTTGGTTATCTCCAATCCCTCGAGTTTCAGATTAAAGAAATACAAAAAAATCTGAGATATAAAGGCTAGAACATATCATACTTACACTCTATTCAATAGTTATGTGTATCCCTTAACTATCACTTGTCATTCTGTTTTTTTTTTTTTTTTTGATATCATGCTAGTCGTATGAATTGAATATTTTAGATGTAAAATAATTTATTTCTTTCCACTTGGACCAACATTATAATAGATACAATATATAATGCAATGCAACCTAACAAATACTGATGTGGTTGTCATGTTTTTTGTATTATTTTTTTTCGTGATATCATGCTAGTCATATGAATTGAATATTTTAGATGTAAAATAATTTATTTGTTTCCACTTGGACCAACATTATAATAGATACAATATATACATGCAATGCAACCTATACGTGTTTAAAACAAATACTTCAACTCTTTCACGAAGAGAATTAAATCTTAATGTGACTCTTAACTAATTATGATTCTAAACGTTATTCTTATCTTGTAATCGCATCTGAATTAAATTATATCTCTATTTATATAAATTTAGTAATCCTTAGGCTTAGCAAATTCCTATGTATACATATTGAACAATGTTACCGGCGAACAACAACCCGAGGAAGATTCGCTTGTCAAACCGACGAAATAAATCCCTCGGAATAATCTCCCCTGAACGACCAACGACAATGATGTTCTCGAACTTGAGAATTCTCTTTTGCTTGTGAAAAATGTTGCCGCAATTAGGTTAGAAAAAAAATCTTATTTATGTCAAACTTAATCACGGACGTTCAAACTCACTAATTATTAGCTAAGCTTATAAATTTAATTAAGAACTTAACATAGGATTTCTTTTTCAGAAAATAGTTTTAATAATTCAAAAAAATGCCTAAAATAGAATTTAGATTTTTAGTAATTCTTTTAAATTCAGAAAATTATTTAGAAAATTCCGAAAAATTCCGAATTTAAATTTTCGGGTTATAGGGGTTACATAAGTAATGAAGGAAAAGGGATACTCTGTAATGATCACTCAACAAGCAGGAGATGTTTGTTATCATCTGTACAAGGAGTGGTTATCATATGTACTGAGACTCACCATCAACAAGCAGGAGAATGTGAACTTGAATACTAAAACACTACTCAATAAAAAAAAAATCTACATCTATAGCTTATTTTGTTCATTTATTTAATTTTAATGATTTTCACATTGTTTATAAAAGAATCTATTGAAGGTTCTGCTCATCTAATGAAAGTTCTTACTGTTTTATTCTCTGGTTACCTCTTTTGATTGTCAAAGTTCTTCTCCTTGATAAAGGAGGATTCCGAATGTGATTCCTCTTCTTTTTCTTCCAACAGGAAATTGAAGCAAAAAGGAAGAAACTTTCGGAGGCAAACAGGAAAAAACACAATCTCTCGACTGTGGTCAAGTACTGCGCTCTTCTACAACAATTTTTACTGTGTCTAATTTGTATCTTGATTCACTGACTTCTGATTCCGTTATCTTTAATATTAAACTTGGCATTCCAGATTCTTGCGAAGAAAATTCAAGAGCTTCTCGAAGAAACCATCTCAAAGAGTCCAGGTCAGAGTAAGGAAACACTCTCTCAAACTCGCGCCACTTAAAGATACTCAAGAAGTTCAAGAAGCCTCGGTCCCGAGCACCACACCGTTATTCGACTTGAACCAGCTCATACCGGTAAAGTCCTTGGATTCCTCTGTGTAGCCATAAAACATGTGTACTGTTGTTTTCTACTATATATTTTATATTGTTCAGAATGTAAATAATGTAAATAAATGATCTGACCGAGACCGAGGCTTGAACTTGGTTCAATGTCCTTAAGACAATATTCGTCCCGCACTGGTGCTTACGGTTTAATGGCGATTAGTCTCCCTGGATACAACGGTTCTTCCCTTCGGTAGTAGCACTTCACACCGTAGGAACTCGTCGAAGCAATGTTGGTAGTACCTCTCTCTCTTAGACTTAATGCTAGATGGATGAATGAGTTTTTTTTCTTCAATGCTTCAAAACACTTACGCTTTTATAAATGATAAAGAGACGCGTTAGAAAGGACACACCTTTCCAATAGATTCGTTGCATAGATTCGTTGTAAGAAAACAATTATTATTAATATTTCAAATGTACATTCACTCAATGTACTAATTGGGAGCGAGTCATGTTTACTTGCAGAATGGTGATGATATGAATGACATTCAAGTTGAAATGGGACCTCCAGGAACAGGTTTGTCAAAAATGTCTTTTGTGAATGGAGATGTGGTGAAACTGGCTGTGGACAAGAGGAAAATCTCATGGCAAGATCAAATTGCAATTAGGGCATAAAATCCTTTGTTTATCAGCTTGTATAGGCGAGTAAGCCCCGTATTTTTTTTTTCTTTTGTAAAGGATAAAAGCACTCTAAATGATGTACTTTTCGTTCGTAAATGTTAACTTAATTTGTAAAGATCGACATTTTTTGGGTGGATTAGAGTATCAGTCATCTTCATACTTTCAGAGCATGTGGATGTATCCTTGCTTCTAAATACTTAGCATCATGAATGTTTGAAGAATTGGCAGTTACTAAGTTTTAGTTGATATTTTTGTGTCATCTGTGTAAACCTTCTCTCCCTTTCTTCTGATAGAAAACTATGATGACTTGGTAGAAAAAAAAAAAAAAAAAACTAGGGTTGGACTATGTATATGATTAGCTTGACTAATATCTAGTCAATAACTACTAGTTTTACAAAAGGGTTCATATGGCAATCACCTCATCCCGAGTGGTTGAAGTGGGAGGCATCCGCTCCATCTATCCGGATTCGTTTCGGGGTGGAAGCCTATATTCCTTTTTATTTAATAAAATGGTGAGAGTGGAGACAGTAAGCCCAAAAGAGGTTGCGATACAGCATGAAAGTTCTGAGCTTGAATTTAACTTTTCTAACACTATTGCTTTCTCATAATGCTTTTATCCTTTATTTGAGAAGACTAATAATTACGTT
The DNA here is from genome assembly GCA_029216955.1 of Iris pallida. Lineage (NCBI taxonomy): Eukaryota > Viridiplantae > Streptophyta > Magnoliopsida > Asparagales > Iridaceae > Iris > Iris pallida. The sequence goes on from JANAVB010014600.1 coordinate 7,390,133, forward strand.
GGTAGATTGGAGAGTTAGAGAGTTAGAGAGTTAGTTCTTTCAGTTATGTTTAAAATTTTGACAGTCCTAAGCAAAACAAGGCCTAGCAAAATATAAATTTTGGCAGTCCTACAATGAATTAGGAATGTCAAAATTTGTTGTCCTATGTGTTGTGCCTTTATCAATGGCCTAAATAAATTGATTCTACTAGAAGAGCATTAATTGATCCAATTTATATGTGGATTGGTTGGTGAGTTCTTTAGTGAGATCAGATCCAGATCAAGAGTATTATTACCTGACAATGTCACCTCTCTGATGAGCAGTGTCATAATTAGGGAAGGTGACATGAGAATTAATAGCATTAAATCCAATAAAATTGTCACACTGCACTGCAGAAACTAAAATAAAATGTTGCCAAGTTTTGGGGCTTCAAATTTGAAGACATCAATCTCAATCCATCCTCGAAACTTTTCTTGAATTGAGGGCTCAAAATGGAATATTTCTATATAATTTCATCCTCAAAATTTTACAAAATTCAACCAATCAATCCTTAAACAATAAACAACTATTGTTTATTTTTACATAAATTTAGTTCTTTATTATAAATTTATTATTATTATTATTGAACTCGCCTCCACTGGGACTCAAACTCCTGACCACTTGGGCCGCATGCATCTCTCTTAACCACTAGGCTAGAGGTCATTTGCATATATATATATATATATATATATATATATATATATATATAGAGAGAGAGAGAGAGAGAGAGAGAGAGAGAGAGAGAAACAAAATTCTCTAAAACTTTTTGAAGGATCCCAAAATTCTCTAGAAAACTTTTTTTAATACTAATAACACTTTTTTATTATATTACTTATAAATGAAAAGATACATGACAAAATGAAGAGTGTAAATCCTAAAATTTGATGATTTTCTCTCCTCTCAAATTTGAAGACCCGTCCTCAAATTTAGAGAAAAGAAAATCATCAAACAGGTAATTTGAGGATTTGGTTGGAGATGGTAAGCATACACTGGGGAAAATGCATGCATGCATCCACTTGACTTATCTAGAAATGAAATTGGTCAAGAAAAAGAGAAGGAAAAAAAGAATTGGCAAGGCAACAACAATTATCATTTAGCATAATAGCATAGGACACTTGCTTCCATGGACATTTCCTCAAAATTATCAGGAGAACATCACATAGTGACATAGGGGTCTAAATAATATTTACATATTCATCAGACAATATTTACATATCAGATTAGCAGAAACATCTCTATGTACACATGACTGGTTGATCAGTTCTCAGGACTCAGGAGGAGCACAAGTGCAGTACTCTCATGAGAATCCAAAGAGGAACCAGATTTTTTCCATTCCAGGAGATCATAGATATGGGTTGATGTGGGAAGTGTAGTCTCTGATGCCAGCCCCTTCCCATCCCATCCATTCCTCCCACATGTCCCAGTCGGAGTCGCACATCCCCCTCATTGGCTCATCTGCATCGTTCTCCCATCGTTGAGATTGCCATTGCTCTTCCTCCTCCTCGGATCCTCTCAAGCTATTCATCACAATCTGAAATTCATTCCACAACACAATTAAGTCATGGATATTAAACTTTTGGGAGGATAGTCTTAACTATGCACTCCGTATACGGATTCAAATTGAAACAAAACTATAAAAAAGGGTTATTTATAGGGTCTCGTATAATATTCAATATTTGCGTTTAGGCCTCCATATTGTCCAAAAGAGGGTTTAGGTCTCGTCTTGATGGTTGACTTGGGATGACCCTTAGATTTAGTTTAGGTTTCCATAGTATTCGAAATTTGCATTTAGTTTTAGGGTCTCGTATAATATTCTAAATTTGCGTTTAGGTCTCAATTGTGGACATTCATCCCAAGTCCACCATGAGAACGAGACCTAAACCCTCTTCTGGACAACATGGAGACCTAAACGTAAATGTAGAATATTATACAAGACCCTAAAACTAAATAACCCTAAAATGTAGTAATCTTAATGTCGGGATGCTTCTGTATTTGTGAGAGGCGAGTTGTGGTTATATAACAGATATTGGGAGCACTTGTCAAACTCTCTTTAGGGCGGACTCGTATTTGAATAATAATGTATCACTAAGATTAGTCAAATTGAGAATCATGGAATTACAATTCCAAATTCATGATTTTGGTAGGTAAAATATAATTTAATCAATTTAATTGTGTACATCTTACTATTCTTTTGGTTGACATAATACAATTCGATCAATTTGAATTCAAGATACTACTCATTTCATAAGGTAAAATTACCTCTCAAGTATTAAGGATTTGATCGAAACTCTGTTCGAATTCACTCAAGTTTTCCATTCCTGTACATAATATTGATTTCCAACTCCAAACTTCATGTTTACAAACGCGGTGAACTGAACTAGCTCATCAATTCTCCGATTCATAGTAAACAACCAAACAGCAACGAGATAACCTTGTTGCTATGACTTTAAGCACTTTGCGACACGATTACGGTATCACCCAGGTACCAATACGTGATAACATGACGGCTAGCCTTGTCATGTGTGCAGGTTCTATCAAAATCTTTGTGATTAAGATCAGGGCCGTTTCTGACATTCTAAGGGTCCTATACAAATACTAAAAAAGGGCCTTTTTTAAATGCTAAAGAAAAATGGTTTTTTTTTGTGACATGATAAGAGTCATGTTATTGCAGTATCTAAAAAAAAGGAGGCATAAATCTAAAAATAGAGATTTCACATTAGTAATATAATATACACAGAGGTTAAAAAAATTTAGAGCCTTCCGGTTTTTGTGGTCTTGTGCGATCGCACAGCTTGCACATGTTCAGAAACGGCCCTTATTACGATCATCTTGCCTAATCCCATCGCGGTACTCACCATGATCATGCCAAGGCCTAATAGAGAGACCACGGACACCCTCAAAGATGAGAGTTCACCCAACATCAGCATTTCAACATAACAAACACGCTTTTAAAATCTATTCTAAATGTGACAGGAAATTACTAAATGCCAACAAAAATTAGCCAATTAGAATGAGTAGATTATTTCTTCCACAATGTTAACAAACAAAAAATTACTAATTAGAGAGAGATTTGTGATAACAACTAATGACAACTATATCCATGGTGGATAAATCTACTGTTTTTGGAAGGGAAAAAAAATCTATTTTATTTGTTAAATTGCATTAAAAAACTCAAAATTATTGAACACAAAATAAATAAATAAATAAATAAAAATACTCACATCATAAGCTTCATTGATCTGGTGGAATTGGACACCGCAGTTGTTTCCTTTGCATACATCCGGATGATACTGCAACCAATTAAGAAATTATGTTAGCAAACTATTTCCTTAATTAGTCCTCATTTCAAAATTCCAACTTTGCATCTCCAAAATCATAACAATAAATCCCAAAACCCTTTCAATCATCCAATAAAAACAAGAAGGAATCCATAAAAATTCATTTTAGCAGGAAAATGGATTAATAAGGAAGACCCATCTGCAAGATCACAATAAAGCTTCCATCTTTATCTCAACCCAATAATTTTCCATCAAAAAATCCATTAAAAATCTATATTTTCTCTATAAAAACCCAAAAAAATTGAGAGAGAGAGAGAGTGACCAATTAATTAAGAAATCATACAAGTAAAAAAAAAGTTAGCAGACTATTTCCTTAATTAGTCCTCATTTCAAAATTCCAACTTTCCATCTTCAAAATCATAACAATTAAATCCCAAAACCCTTTCAATCATCCAATAAAAACAAGGAATCCATAAAAATTCATTTTAGCAGGAAAATGGATTAATAAGCAAGACCCATCTGCAAGATCACAATAAAGCTTCCATCTTTATCTCAACCCAATATTTTTCCATCAAAAAATCTATATTTTCTCTATAAAAACCCAAAAAAAAATTGAGAGAGAGAGAGAGAGAGACCAACCTGAAGAGCAAGTTGCCGGAAGGCCCTCCTGACCTCCGTCTCGGACGCGCCGGGCTCGATCCGGAGGGTCCGGTAAGGATCCGCCAAGCTCCGGGCGGCAGCGAAAACTACGGTCCTGCCCCTCCGGGACTCTCTGTGACTCTTTTTCTTCGTGCCCATCGGAGAAGAAGCGAAGGAGCAGGAGCCAACAGAACCCATCGTTCCCATCGAAACCGCCATCACTTAAGTTTTTTCCACCAAAACTCGAAAATCTGAACAAAATGAAGAGAGGAAGAAGCCCACAGCTTTGATTTATGTAGTAAAGATCGCAACTTTTATTGATGGAGAGGGAGAGAGAATGGGACCCAAATGGCAAAAGGTGGAATCTTTATATACACTTTTTTAGAGAGAGAGAGAGAGAGAGAGAGAGAGAGAGATTGTTTGATTGGTTTGCGTGGTTGCTTGCGTGGCACGCGTGAGGATGGAAGCTTCATGCTTATCCAAATTTTGGAAGGTTTAGCTAATTTTTGGTTGGATTATTTATGGGTACAAAAATGTATTTAGTTTAAAACAACCAATTTCTTTTTCTTTTTCATGGTGCATCATTTTTTTGTTTGGTTTTCATATTTACCGCTAAGATCTCCTTTCGCACCAGGGACGGATCCAGAAACTGAAACTGGAGTGGACTACAGCAGATTGGGGTAGACTAACCTATATAAAAAATTAAAAGAAAATATATATAAGGAAGAAAAAAAAAAGTAAATTTTTTTTTTTGGGTGGGCTGGACCATAAGTGTGGATCCGCCCCTGTTTCGCACTTAAGTTACCTATATTTTTTGAGCTTTGTTATGCCTGCAACCAAATGTTTACAATTCCTTTACAACCGTCATATGTTGGACTTCGAAGAGGAGGAAGGAAAGTGGTGGGATCTGGAGCCCATGTAGAAAGAGGGTAAAAGAGAAGGTAGGATCCGGTGGATCCATGTGTAAAAAATGGAAAAAAGAGAGATTATAAAAAGGTTGTAAATATTTGATTGTATACTTATTTTCTATTTTTTTTGTTAGTTTTTAGCCGCCAGGGGCGGAGCCATGAATTAATTTATGAGGGGACCGTGTTACTACATATAATTTTTTTTTAAAGTTGTCGTATTAATTGAACTTCAATAGCAAAAATATATTAAAAATTTCAAACAAAAATGAACCCAAAAAAAAGTCAATATACCCAAGTTTTAGAAAAGAAGAAGGAATTTTTTTTACTTAAACTAAAAGTATTCATTCAAATGTTCAACCAGAGTCTCGAACCCTTACCTTTTTTCCAAGTGCTTAGAGAACAACCACTTGAGCTAAGCTCATCTTTGTGCATAAAAAGACCAAACGCTATATATTGTACCACGTCATAAATTTTCTATGTAGTAACTAACAATTTTTAAAAATATTGGGGGGGGCCATGGTCCCCCTTGGACTCTTAATAAATCCGCCCCTGTTAGCCGCAAATGGCATTTAAAATTATCCATATTTTAGCAGAATATTTAATATTATGTTATAAAGAAAAATAACTTACTAATACAATAGTTAATTCGAAAGCGTGTATAAGAAAAATAATTTACTAATACAGTAGTTATTCGAAAGAGTACATAAGCAAAGTCAGCTGTTTTTGCTACTTTCTAAAAGCAACAATAATCTTAAATTAGGCATTAGTCAATTGCTAATTCTATAATTAATTTGTAAGCCCAATTATAGTGGCAAAAATTTATGACCAGAGACTTCAAATAAATGTAGAAAATATATTGCTAATATCACGAGGAATTTCAGCATGCAAATTTAACTAGAAATGAAGCATTGCAAAAAAAAAAAAAAAAATCAAAAGACAAATATGAAAATAAAATAAAAAATTATGAGTTAGATGTTGATGAGAGGATAAGCCATCACATCCGGTCCGGAGCATATGATTATCGTGGGGCCCGCAAACAATAATGATGAAGCGGTCGTCAGCTGACACGTGGAAAGAGTGGACCTTTTGGAAACGTGTGAAGTAATTTTCATCGGATAAGGCATAAGGGATAAACAAAATTTTTGGATAAGATTGTCGAAAAATAAAGCTTTACTATAACAAATTGGATTATTTAGTCTTAGAAATTCACATATATATATATATATATATATATATATATATATATATATATATATATATATATATAGATATTAAAAATTGAATTTTCAAATTGGTTAGATTTTTGATTTCAAAATTACAGTTCATTTGTCCACGTGAATAGTGATCGAAACTCAAACTCTAATATCTGTCAATTTCGAAATCCAAATCCTAACATTCATGTATATATGAGACCCTAAAACTAAATATTCCTAACAAAATTTGGATAATTGATTTTGATACAAGTAATTTAACTACAATTTTTTTTTAAAAAAAATTATTTGGACAGACATAAGAGCTTTACTACTATAAATCAAAATGCAAAGTACCTATCCATATTATACTATACAAGTATATATTATTGTATGTATTTTATACTAGTTGATAAACAATAATTTTTTACTATTTGAAAGAGCAAATAATTTCTTTTTAGTTTTTTTTTTTCTTACTTGGAAAGAGCAATCGACAATTCAACTTATTTTCTCTATAGGTAATTACATAACTATTCATGTTCAATGTAGTAAATAATTTTTAATTAGTAAATATTAGTAAAAAATATTTTTGGATGATGAAGTTTTAATTTTTATTACATAGTAATATAGATTACCAAAATTTAAAGAAGAATATGATTATTTAGAGGAATACCGTAATATTATATATATCATGAATTATACAAAGTTTAGGAAACGTAAAATGTATCTATACATCCTTATTCTTGTGTACAAAGAAAATACCAAATTGATAGTTGAACAAAGTCGTTTTGTTGCTGATGAAATGAATCAAACGTTATATATTATCAAACGTTATATATATATATATATATATATATATATATATATATATATATATTTATTTATTTTATTTTTTGGGTGTTCGTGCATCTCCATCAAATTCGTGGCCACTGCCATCCAGACGGATTGATGCGCCGGACACACACACACACCCTCTCCCCCCACCCCGTGCCACTTGCGCTACAAACGCCGAACACACACACACACTCTCCCCCCACCCCGTGCCACTTGAACGCCACACACACACAAACACACACACACACACACACACACACACACACACATATATATATATATATATATATATATATATATATATATATATATATAAAGAGTTCTGCCAAAGTCTCCTCTTACACGAACAGATCGAACGGGCTCGTGCAGGACTCATGCGATACCGCACGATCCAACGACCAAGGGACACGAAATCTGGACCATATATATGACCATATATATATATATATATATATATATATATATATATATATATATATATTTTGGTTGGTTCTCCACTCTTCTTTTGTTTGGATCATGACATTTCCTTCACCCACCTTTTTTTTTTTTTTGTGGTTCTAATTTATTTCATTATCTTAATAAAGCTTATTCTGTTAGGAAAACGTCAGCAGCAGCCGAGCAGCAACAAACAAGGTTCGAGCCTTCCAATTGTATGTGTGTGTGTGTGATTTCAAAAAAAAATATATATATATAGTCACCGTTTCGTATATTTCAACAGCTTACAATAACGTGTGGGACTCCTTGATTATTAATGATCATAATTAACGAACGCGTCGCTGTGTCAATTTTTTTATTATTGTTGTAATGTCAAAATCAAGAAACAAAGATATATTACCAGCTGGAAGGTTGGAGGAAAGAGACAGCACCCTATCTATCCTCAGAAGCAAATATATATTTTTACATTTTTAAAATTAAAGAAAGCATCATAAAAATTCAAAAATAATGAATAAAATAGACAATAGCACATTTGAATAACGCCGTTGTCCTAAATTTTTCGTAACCCTCTATGAAGGAAATAGTTTCCAAGTTTGTAGTTACAGATAGAAACAAAAATTTGATTCCAATAGGAAGAAAATGGGAAAGAAAAGTGATTAATTTCCTTTGTTTGGTTGCCGCAAAAAAATGAGGAGAAAAGAAATTTGTTTTCCAATAGAAAGAAAAACGATTCCTTCCACCAACCCAAGGATTCATTTTCTCTCTTTCCCTCCCAATTTTTTTGGTTTTTTCAAATACCGAAAAAAAATTGATTGGAATTGTAATTTTCTAAAGGAATGAAAATACAAAAATACTATTTGGCTTCCAAAAAATTTGGGTGATTCCATCTCCCATTATGTGACATATGACATGGCCGTTGACATGACAATTGACATGGCAACATTAATATAAAAATTAACATTAACATTAACATTAATATTAAAATTAACATTAATATTAATTTTAACATTAACTTTAACATTAAAATTAATATTAACATTAAAATAAAATTAGCATTAACATTAAAATTAATATTAATATCAAATTAACATGAATATTAATCTTAATATTAACATTAATTAACATTAATTTTAACATTAACATTAAAATTAATATTAATATTAAATTAAAATTAGCTTTAATATTAACATTAACATTAACAATAAAAAAAATTTGGGTAATTAATTTTTGGATTAAAATATAATATGTCAGCTGTCATGTCACCTGTCATGTCAGATGTCACATAATGGAAGATAGCATCATCCAAAAAATTTGGAAGCCAAATAGCATAATTGATGAAAATATCAAAGAATTAATTTTTTTTCCATACCTTTCCGCGAACCAAACGAGGCCGAAGAATTTTGATACAACAGCTTGATTTGTGTAAAATAGCATTGCCAGTAACAAGTAAAATGTTCAAATACATGAGACATAAAAACGGTCTAACCAAATCCATTATGAACCAGAATTGGCTATTGAGTCGATATGATCGAGTGGTTGGGCCTAATGATGTGGTTTGTAGGTGAATTATAATGAGACCGTCTATTTGATGTCCGGTATAAAAACGGAAAGTATTTTTTTTCAAGATGAGCGTCCGTGACGAATCAATACCCGCAAGCCAAATATGGTGGTCGACTTATGCAGAAAAATAAAGATCACAGAATTCAGGACAAAGACACAATAAAATTCTAACAAGTAAAAACTTCTGGAAGAGCGAGATCACTACCAAATAAAGTTATAAGACTTTACAAGAGATCGCTACAATTTCGTAACCCCCACCAACGAAGAAAGTACAGAAAGAGAATCCAATAAATCCCCGAGATTACAACCAAGAAGATCTGATAAACTCAATTTCTCTCTTCTTCAACCTCTCTAATTCTTCTTTCTTTCTTTCTCTCAAACTATCCGTGGCTACCCAACACCTTTCTATTGAGCACAATTTAAATTATTATTATTTTCTCTACACAAGAACCCTTAGACTCCTTTATATAGCATGTCATGTGTCCATACATAAAAATTCAATCCTAAGTAGGTATGACATAAAAAACTCAGGTAGAACTAGAAATTTGCTCCAATTCTGTTACTATCAGAATCACTAAATATGATCCAAATCCTAACATTTGGTTCATGGTCGAATTGGCGCAAGTCGAGGTAGAGATTTATTGGAGGGCTCTCAACAAATTCATAGATTCATGAAGGGGAGGGCAGATTGGAGTTGAGATTTAGTCAGTTAGTCCCACTTGGAACATGATGCGAAAACGTTCCAACTCTCATGAAGTAAATACGATAATAGCTCACCTTGACCGGTTTTATCAACTTTATGGATCAGAATCATTATAATATGGTAAGTAAATATTTATGTGGGACCCATTTTCTTATGTCGGCCATGTTTGTCTTGGGAAAGGAAAGTCCTTCGTTTTCTGTATTTGGATACCAAAAAAAATTAACAGGAAAGAAGATTGATGCCCAAGGGAAGAAAAATAGAGGAAAAATGGTTCTCCCACTCACCCCATGGATTCACTTTTCCAGCCTCAATTATTTACTTTCTCTTTCAATTTTTCGGGCTTTTCCAAACACCGAAAAGGAAAACTAATGGGAAATGTAATTTCTCAAAGGAAAGAAAAGAGCAAAGAATTGATTTCCTTTCCTTTATGCGAACCAAACGAGGCCGTAGAGCGCCTCTATTTTTAATGTTTTCCATCCGCGCCCACCCCCCCCCCCCTCCCCCCCCCCCCCCCCCCCCCTCCCCCCCCCTCAAAACACCCATTGGAGAAGGCCTAAGAACAAAATATTGGAAAAATACAGGAAGATTGAAGGTCAAGGCCCCAGGATGAAGAGGTTCTATGTCAAATGAACAACATGATGGACCCAAACTGAAAATATGGATATTTCTCTGTGACGAGAACAAGAGCACAACAAAATCATCTATCATATAAGAACTATGAGAAGCAAAAGTTTATTCCACAGCTGCAATCACTTCAGTTGAAATTAGCTCTCGCATCTTCTTCAGATACGGATAGTCTTTCTGAGCGGTCTTGATCTTCCTAGCCATCCTAGTGAATTTTGCATGTAAACATTCGATAAGCATAATAGCATAACTACGTTACAACTTACCTACAACATAGCGTGTCGTTGCAGTACAAACTTATCATGTTCTTCTCTGTTCAATATATAAGCTGGATTCAAAATGCCATCGTTTGCAAAAAAAAAAATGTGGATGAGAGTTCGGTTGAAGGAAACTAATGAGTTATGGGTGATACGTTAGCCACTACACTATATTGTCATTTTTTTTTTGTGACATATTATCAGTTCTTTGTGATTTTATACACTTGCCATTGTTAAACTAGAGCCATTCTCGGCCTAAGACTAGACTAAGCAAGCTCACCAAGACTAAATTAGGCCCAATTGACCCCAACAATTAAATGAGAACCAATCAGCATATTACATCCAGCCCCAAATTCAGGCAAAGACTAAAAAAATCGTGTAGGTGTTTGTACAAAGTATGATGAGTTTGTTCCATAAATTAATTAGTAGGTGTAGTCCGGTAAATATAATAAAGTCAGTGGTCGTCCTAATCTCTTCTTATCGATAGGGATTCAATCTCTTGTAATCGGCCCCATGGACTTAGGAGAAGACACATCTCCGAACCAGGTTAATTCTTGTCTCTGTGATTGTTCTTCTTCGTTGCTAGTATCACGTTCATAAAATTTCAAAGACAAGAATTTCCCGGCATTTTGTCATCAGGACAAACATAACAAATAAATGTAATTTTTTATTTTTTTTTTCCATTTCTTGAAGCCCCACAGCTTGGGACCGTGGCCATTGGGACCTTCCCCAAGTGAGCCCCCCTCCCTAACCACTTGGGCTAGGGAGCTTGGACACAAATAAATGTAAATTATGACAACTAAAGCAATATATTCCTGTCACATTGTCATTGCGGCATTGCAACAATGTGAAGTCCCAAACTACTATTTGTGAACCTCAACTCCCCACTACCCACTAGAGGTGAGTATTATTCGATTTTGGATCGAAAATCGAACCGAACCGAATAAGAGATTTGGTTCGATTTAAAAAAAAAAATTGGTACGGTTTCGGTTTTGAAAATACTATTTGGTTTTGAATTTCGATTTCGGTCCAAAATCGAAAATCGAATAAGAAAATTGAGTATATATATATATATATATATATATATATATATATACATTGGTATTAATATATACTAGCATATGTGCACGTGCCTTACACGTATTTTAACATTTCTTAATTAGTTTAGGAAAACTCTTTAGGAAGATCAAAGGTAGTCTTCCTAATTACTAAGTTGTCCTTAATAAAATTAATGAACTATTTTTAATTAGTATAAGTATGTAAGGATATTTTCGGAATTCAAAAGTTTCACCATCTAAGTTTTCCTATTATATAGTAGAATAGATAATTAGTATAAGTATGTAAGGATATTTTCGGAATTCAAAAGTTTCACCATCTAAGTTTTCTTATTATATAGTAGAATAGATATTATGCATATACTATAGGTATATATATATATACTAAATAAATTTCGGTATATTTAGTTACTATATATATTAACAAAAAAACACAAATAGACCTAAAAATCGAATAAATCGAATAAACTGAAAACTGAACCGATTTAATTCGGTTCGGTTTGATTCGGTTATAGGCCAATTCGGTTCGGTTTCGATTTTGCTTATTCAGTTTTCGGTCCAATTCGATTTTCGGTTATTCGGTTCGGTTTGAACCGAATTAACCTCTCACCCTATTCCCCATCGATAGTGCCACGACACAATACGGAACGGTGACATTGAAAGAGTTGAGGAGAATGGTATATCATGGCACTATTGGTGAGAAGTCAAGGCTCACCGCTGCTGAGGAATCCCGGACCACTGAATAATTTCTCCAACTAAACAGGGAAAAAGATGCAAGCTTTGAATGAGAAATAGAGGGTCAAGAAATCACCTCGCTGGCCGTCTTAACCTCCGGCGTTCTTCGACCACGAAGCCAACTTTCTTCCCAACCTCGACTTCTCGTGCCGCTCGCAGAGGCAGAGGCGCCCTCCCGCTAGCCCCAAAATCTCTCCCGCCAAGCCGAGACCCGAACCCCGACCTCCTCCCAAATTTAACAACTTCCGACTCCTCCCATCCCCAGTGGCCATGGCTATCTCCATCTCCCTCCTGGACAGCTCCCCGATCATCCTCCTACGGGCGACCGGACCCTCCTCCGTGAGCCTCTCCTCCCTCAGCTTCATCTCCAGCGCCTTTCCTCGAAACCCGCTAGAAATCAAGACGAAACCACAGGTCTACAGCTACAAGAAAAGAGCTCTCTTTTTTCGAGAAATCGGAGAGAACGGGAAAGGGTTCCCGTACCTCGCATTGCTTGGAAGGAGGAGCACCCGTCGCCGGAGACCGGAGGCGGAGGCGGAGGAGGAGAACCTCTCGTCGCCTCCGGGTCCGGATAGGAACTCCATGGGAGAGATCGGAAAGCTAGGGTTAGGGTTCGAATTGTTTGGAAGAGCAGTGGCGGGAGGGTGACTGACGAGTGGCGCGTGGGACCGCAAAATTTCATTTGTCTGGATCCGTTGGTGGTGGGGCCCACCGTTTAGGCCTGGTTCGACCGTTCCTGCTGCTTTCGAAACGCAGCTTATGAAAGCAGCATTCCACCAATTTTCGCAAGGTTCTTTAACAGGCCCACAAAACTATAGAAATTGGTTTATTTTGGGCCAGGGTCCAATTTTTACGCAGACCCAACTACAATCACAATAGGCCGAGCTTAGATTAAAAAAAAAAAATTTAAACCAAGAGCCTAACCAAGTTTGAGTCGTAAAAACCATAATTACACAATCATCTTTTGTAAAAAACAAAAAATTGTGAAAGAAATGAAGAGGGGTTAGAGCCACTATCGTCGGTGCTCTCTTTCCTTTGGTATATATATATATATATATATATATATATATATATATATATATATATATATATATATATATATATATATATATATATATATACTAGTGGATAACCCGTGCCATAATGGCACGGACACGAACCCGGCCTTCTCGACGTAGGCGTGTAGGCACCGGACTAGTGCCAGGGAGTTCCGGACAAAGACGTGACCTCCGAACCCGGCCTTTTCGACGTAGGCGTGCAGGCACCGGGCCGACGCCAGGGAACCGAGCCCGGCGGAGGCGGACACGGCAAAGAACACGGTGGCGGCATTCGGGACGGCGTGGGGCCTCATGGAGGCAAAGACGCGTAGGGCCGTCGCGGGGCGTCCGAGGGCGGCGAGGCCTGAGACGGCGGCGGTCCAGGAGTCGACGTCCCTGTGCGGCATTCCGTCGAACACCCGCAGGGCGTGGTCGGCAGAGCCGCGTCGGGAGTAGGCGGTGAGCAGGACGGTCTGCACGAAGGGGTTGGGCCAGAATCGGAGGAGGTGGGTGTGTGCGTGGAGCGACCTGGTGGCGGCGGCGGCGGTGGTGTTTAGTAAGGAAGAGAAGGTGTGGGAGTCGGGAGGGACGCAGCGGCGGAACATTTGGGAGTAGATTGAGAGTGGGTCGGCGGAGATGACGATGGCGGTGTTGAAGGAGAAGGGGTTGGGGTTGGTCATGGCGGAGAAGAGGGAGGCGGCAAAGGAAGGGTCGGCGGCGTGATGGAGGAGGCTGCTGGCGACGAAGGGGTTACGGAAGAGGCCGGCGACGACGGCGTGGGCGAGGATGGAACGGAGGCGGCGTAGGGAGGGACGGTGCAAGAGGAGCTGGAGGCGGGGGTGCCGTTGTTACAACCGGTTGCTCCGCACCCAATATGTGACCTCCTCCTCTCTTATAAAGAGGGACAATTTAGTCCTTTCATCATCGTTGAACCAAAGCACATGGGTCGGACCAAAAATCAACTGTGCTTTATATTATAGATATAGATAGGATAACTAAGTTGCTAATTTTAATAGTTTAGTATAATAACTTATAAATTAAAGAACAATTAAGAATATTTAGTTGCACGCTAGTCTAATATGTATTAAAATACAGCAATTAGCTATATTTGTATTTACTAAAATTATATATATATAATTAACATACTTATTAATTATTTTAATCAAACATTAGATAGGGGTCGACTTTATCTCCTTGTCCGGTGGGTTGCAGCATGTTAGTTCCGATGTCAAAATCAAGACTATGCCTGGTTTTGCTAGATATTTATAGGTTATATGAATTTTGTAAGCACGATGCTTAAGTATATACTATGATGTATATGAAAAATATTTTTCAGAGGAGACTTTTTAGAAAAAATTCTTAATAAAAAAATCAAGACTATGCCTGGTTTTGCTAGATATTTATAGGTTATATGTATTTGTTAAGCATGATGCTTAAGTATATACTATAATGTATATGAAAAATATTTTTCAGGGGAGACTTTTTAAATATAGAAGAATCAGTGCATCTACATCGCTTCAAATTCATCTGCATGTCCTAAAATATTTACGATTTTTTTTCGAGATTTCAATGTCCCATGTTTGATTTAAGTATAATTAACAAAATTAAATCATGATCAATAAGGAGATTAATTACTCCGCACCCAACATGGGACCTCCTCCTCTCTTATAGAGAGAGGGACAATTTAGTCATTTCATCATCGTTGAACCAAAGCACATGGGTCGGACCAAAAACCCACTGTGCTTTATATATATATATATATATATATATATATATATATATATAAGTTCTACTTATTTCACAAACTATTATTAGAATAACTATAAGCCACAATTTGTAATTATTATAATATTTATTAAGACTACCTATTGGATTATTATATACTAGTCTACATGTACGTGCTTTGCGCGTATTTTAATTAAAATATTATAAGATCAGTTGTCTTCTTTCCCTTTTTTTTTCAAGTAATTATTCATGTGTGTATGCTTTCTTTTTACAACGCCAAGAGATTTGAATTACGAATTTTGTTCTTTTCTTTTTTTCTATTGAGAATAATAACATTTGAAAAATGGTAAGGAAAAAAAATTTATTACCATTAGAACATAAAGAGTCATATGAAAAGAAAAAAAAAATTATAGCATGCAAACTTTATTGTTTTGACTCTTAAACATCTATGACATACAAGTTGACATAATAACATCATGTTTATAGGTATTTTAGGAATTTAAAAGTTTCACCACTAAGTTTCCTATTATACAGTAAAATAGATTATTTTATAATTGTTCGCATGACTATTTAGGAAGATCAAATGACAGCTTGTGTAATTACTTAGTTGCGATATTAACATTCATGAATATTTTTTATTAATAAACATATTCAAGAGTAAATTTGAAAAAAGAAAAGAAAAAATATTACGGTAAAATTTAACTTTTTTTATTATATATAGTAGTATACTATATATAGAGGAAGAATTTCATGTGATATATATATATGGTCGATCTCAATCACTCTGTCAACGGGGGATAGGAAGGGCTAATGAGGGATATGGTCGACCTCCGTCACTTTGTCAACGAGGGATAGTAAGGATTAACGAGGGATCTTGAGTTCAAGTCATGCCAAAAGAAAAATTCGATATTTCAAAGTGGTTTATGCAACTTGGATTTATAAATATTAAAAAGTGAGATAATATTTATATTTTAGGACAAGCTAAATAACCTATTAAAAAATAGGGTCATTTGTATTTACCCCCATTACTAATTTCTAACTATTCCTGTTGTTAATTTAATCACTACTACCCCCATTTTATCCCGTTCTCAAGTTTTAAGACTGGCAATGAACCATTTTCTTCTGGATACAAATCAAATAAATAAAATAGTAGTAATTAAATTAATAATGAAAAAAAATAGAGTTAGTGACTAGCAAAATGGGGGTAAATACAAATAGCTCAAAAACATGATCATCTTGGATTTATATACAACAAATGTGAATGTGTAACCCAATAGCCCATAACCAAATGGGCTGGTTCAGCCCACTTCCTCCCTCTCTCTATATATACAGTCCAAGTCAAATCCCAAAAAAAAAAAAGAAAAAAAGAAAAAAAAATCATCATCATCCGCAGAGAAGAAGAATGAGAACCAGTCGTTGCTGCACTTTCCTGGAGATCCTGATCGCCATCATCCTCCCCCCGCTCGGCGTCTTCCTCCGCCATGGCTGCTGCAGCGTAAGCTCCCACCACCACCGACCCCCTCCTCTTGTTTATTTTCCTCTTCTCCTTCTTCTTCCTGACAAATTCTTCCTCTTCACCAGTTGGAGTTCTGCATATGCCTCCTGCTGACCATCCTCGGCTACGTCCCGGGGATCGTCTACGCGGTCTACGTCATCGTCGCCGTCGATCCGGACCAGTACAGGAGGGACCACTACGAGAACTTCGTCGCCTAAATTGCTTCTTTCTAGGTCACTAAAAAAAATCCCCTCTTTTTTTTTTTTTCCCCTATTCGACGCTTATTATCGATTTCTGTATATTTTCGTTACGCCCACGTCGTGTTGCGTGGGGAAAGACCGAGTCTTCGGTCCGATTTGAACTTATGGTGCCTCTTCTTCCGTGCTGTGATGGGGATTTTCACGGAAAGATTGCTACTTGTGAACCCTTTATTGACGTGATAGTTGTGTAATTGTGGTTGGGATCCAATAAAGTTTGATTTTTGTTGTTGTTGTTGATTGTTATGTGGATCTATGGCTTAATTTTGATTAGGATTTTTTTTTTTATTGCTTTCTGAATTTCTTGTCTCCTATATTAAACTGCATATATATTAACTTTATAATGATTGGACCCAATTTAAGTCTTGTAATTCCAAGTTTGAAATTCTCTTTGCTAAGGCAATGTTGCACGGGCACCGATACAACATGATGCACTGTGTGCATGGCGTCGTGTCGTGTTGGATGCGTGTTCCGACACGACACATACAATACACCGATTTTCGGAGTATCCATGCTTCCTACGCCAGAACATATTTATCATCTATGGATGTAAGGTGTAGGGAAAATAATTGATTGTTTCGAGTTACTTACTAGATTTGTATATGTGGTCTCCCTCTCCAGGAATATGCTCCTATAAGAATTTCCTAAGAAAAAAGTTGGATTCTTTGCAGTTTGCAAGGTACGTAGTGCAAAATTCAGCCATGTAGTTCTTTTGGTGTCCTCAAGAAAACTTGATTTAGTTTCATGTTATGATGAATCTAAATATTAAATGAGAAGAGGATAGATAGGCACTTGTTTGTCTAAATCTATCTGTTAACTGTTTCATTGACCTAAAATGTAGGTAAGGTTTCATCATTTTTGTAAGGTTTGCTCCTCTACCGATGGTATATTTTCCTCGTTGAACAATTCGCACTACATTCTTTCTCCACAAATCTATCCATCATCTCACTGATTTATCTCGCAAAGTTTACCCATCAAACAGGATAGAAGTCCAATTGATTGTATCCTTCTATGATTTCTCGATTTGAATATACTGTCAGCAAATATTTAGGAGGAATCTCAATTTTCGTGTCTCCACCCATTATTCTCCTCCACCGCAGAAGAAACTGTACACTTATTTTGGTTTTCTATGAAAATGATTCTCATGTTATTTTTGTTCTTGCATACTTAATAAAAATCTTCAAAAGTTGAGGGGCCTATATCACCAAGGCCATGCTTTAGGTCCGTCCTTGTTTCTAATCATTGACCCTACATAAGCACCCGCCTCCGCTTTGAATCCTACTGCTATTCTATCTTAATCATCTAGGCTATCATGATTATGACCTTGCATTTTGCCAAAATTTTAAATTAGGTAAGTTATTATGGTTCTTTGATACCAGAAACATTGAGAAAAATGTCGTGATACTAGACGATATATGACCCGTCTTACCAGAAATTTGCATCAGGGGACCGAAAACTATGAAGAATATGTCTTAAAGGTTATTTGGATGCATTATACCCATGATCTAATATGTTTTAGGTGCCCTTAAGTTTCTTATTAGTTACCGTAGCTAAATGTAAGAGGTCCAAAGGGATAATGTCGAAGCCTGAGAAAGACATTAATGGATGCATGGACATGAATGCTGATATAATACCGTAGCCAAGATTGATAGAAACATTTTTTTTATCTTTGTATAAGAAATAAGAATTTAAAGAAATAGGACCTTTTTTATTTTTGTATATATTGAATGGATGAATAATCCATTATTTGCTACTCAAGGATATTACACAAACAACATCCTTTTAAGCAATCATAACTAAGAGTAAATATGTTTGTTAGCATTACAGAAGACAGCCCTTATGGAGGTGAATGGAAGAAACGGATTCAAGCAGCCAGCCCCAAAAGTTTAGTATAAAGGCTTTGTTATCGTTGTTGTTGTATCCAACTGAAGATAAATGTTGATGTAGCAACATTTTCATGAAAATTTAGTGAGTAAAATCATTCAGAAAGTTAATTTAGTTGGAAACTTGGAATGCAGGGCTGAAGAAAATATGTATCAAGACTTGGCTGGCTGAATGAAAATTATGAAACATAAGTTTATATTTCATATGCAGGTAGCTTGTTGAAATAGGAAGTCAAAGTGATATCATTGATTTTCTGTGTGTATATATGGACTAGCATATCAGTTCATAGGTTGTTATTGGTGTGCGTGTAAGATCTTTCTGTTGCAAATTAATCTGATATGTAGGATAATATTTGGATCTCTACCGCGGTCTTTGTTATGGAAGTGACCACAACTGGGATGATGAATGGATATATGATGGATTGCGGTTACTGGTTACATTCAAAGCTTAGGAACCTACACAATCAGTTCAGGCTATAGTGCCATCTGAATGCAAGCTCAATTGGAACCCTGATGGAAGGGGAAATGTAGTGCAATAACATGGTGACTTCTCCAAGAAAATTAGAAGTCTTACAGTTGCAAAAGAAGCTACCAATATTTAGGAGCTATTCAGAGCTTGTTGAGTTGCTTCTTGGTGTGTTAAAGATTATGAAGCTCATAGGTCATGTATGGAACAATTTTGTTCAACTCCTCGAAGGCAACTTAGAGTTGAGAATAAAATGCAAGATGAAGATTCTTTCTGTTACTATTCTTGATTGTCACTTTTGTTCTTAGCAAAATAAAGAAATATGTATCGCAAAAGCTCTTGGCAAAAGTCATAATATTATTAGCTGGACAGTTGGAAGAGAAGGCCAAATATTTATTGATTATCGATTGAAGTTTGATTATTTGCTGCTTTATTTGATATTATACTTGTAATCTTTTGTAATGTATATACATAATATGAAGTAAATCACTGCTCTACTTACGTTTGTAATCATTGGATGCTAGAAAGTAATTTGACTGAATGTCTGTACTACGTTTGGTATGAAATTTCACTACGGGCAGTGGAAGTGTATGTCCATATATTTGTCCCAATTCGGCTCAATTGTTTTGGTGGTACTCGAAGTTATACCCAATTAACAACACAGTACCTAATCTATTATTCCTTACTTAAAAGTAACACACGTTCTAATTATGGTGTATTACAGTCCCTGTAGCCAATTTCCGTCAAGTGCCTAACAGAAATGCCGACGTGGCTTCCCAACTCGGTAACTGAGTGTACACGTGTGCAGTCCACGTGTACACTCAACTTATTATAACCTTATTTGACCTTCATCTGTCTCTCTCTCTCTATTCGATCGACATACTCCGACGAGAAGACGAGGCCACCGAGAGACGCGGACGTCGAGGAGACGAGGGCTGCGGCTGAAGGCGACGCTACCGGAGCATTCGCAGATGGGTACCTCTCTCCCTTGCTCTCTTCTTCTTCTTCTTCATCATTTTCGAATCTCACGTTGTTTCTCTTATTACCGAAACCCTAAAATTTGAAACCCTAAAATTTGAAACTCTAACCAGTAGTTATTATTATGGAAACCCTAAAGTAATTTATTGTGTAAGTCATTCAATAATTTATTGTGGAAACCCTAAAATAAAAGAAGAGCCGATCTGAAAATGTTTATGCTGACAAAATTGCAGCAAACGAAGGAAGTGAAAAGGAATGGGATCTTGCGAAAATCCCATGTTATTGCGAAGGAACTTCTCCGTGCAAATTATTCACTGCAAATACACCTTGGAATCGTAGGCGCCAATTTTTAAAATGTGCAAAGGAGGTAGGATGTGATTTTTGGTGTTGGACTGATGAACTTCGGTTATGTCGTTGCGAAGCCGGATTTTGCAAAATACGAACATCAAAGGTGCCTAGGAGCTTAGGTCAAAAATTCTACTGTTGTCCATTTTCTACTAGTGTAAGTGAAACATACTTTTCTTTGTACATTAATATAAAATAATTATTATTTCTTGCTAGTAATGTGTAACTTATAATTGTAATTTCTTTTTCAATACGTGTAGAGGGAAAATCCCGGTTGTGAATACATTGAATGGATGCAAGAAGCTACGGCCTCAAAGACAAAGAAGAAAATGGTGGATGATGGAGCTACTACTTCTTCGGAACAAGGCAAGGATATCATGAAGGAGATCATATTGGAAGTTGAAATTGAACACCGTGTAGCGCAACGACAACTTGAAATGTATGGGGCTATTTTGAAGAAATTTGGAAGATTTAAGATGGAGTAATTGTAAACTCGTATTTGTCTTGTAATGACTAAAAGTTGAAGTTGTAATGACTAGAAAACTGGTAGTTTATGGATCGAAGTTGTAATGGCTTTGCAGCTGTAAACAAGCTCTGGATTTTCATCCTCTGGAATTGTTAACCTTTTTGATGTGGTATTGAATGATGTATTGAATGGTGTATTGAATGGTTCTGGATTTTCATCTCGCTGAGATTCAAGTTTATTGTAATGGTTCTTCTTTTGTATAATAGAAGTCATATTTTGAGTCATGTTATACATCCATTCAAATTATATATACATCTATTCAAGTTTATTGTAATGGTTCTCTTTTGTATAATAGAAGTCAGGTTTTGAGCAAGTATATATACATCCATTCAAATTATATATACATCTATTCAAATTATGTATCATAACCTGCTACATATGTTTTAGCTTTCACATTCAACTAATGTTGCAGCAGCATTATACACAAAGTAGAACCAGTGACCTGCATTTCACACAAATACTGATACATAAAAGACTACCACTGCATTTTAAAAACTGCATTACATATGAGCCTTCATGTATATGAGCCACATAAAAGACTGCATTTAATATTAGCCACATAAAAGATTACAAATACACTGAGCTGCATTTAAAAGACTACAACCACATAAAAGATTACAAATACACTGAGCTGCATTTAAAAGACTACAACCACTGAGCTGCATTTAAAAGACTACAACCACATAAAAGACTACAACTGCATTTAGAAGAATGCATTTAAAAGACTGTCCAGGTGATAGAAACACACAGAGTACAACTGCATTTAGAAGACTGCATTTAAAAGACTGTTCAGGTGATAGAAACACACAAATCCAGTTTGACATCTCATTACCACACAAAGTAGGACTAGAACTGCACAAATCCAGTTTGACATCTCATTTAGAAGACTGCATTTAAAAGACTGTCCAGTTTGACATCTCATTACCACACAAATCCAGTTGCCAACCACACAAATGTCCTGGTGATAGAAACACAAAATCATTGACCACTTGTCCAGTACATATTAGGCCTTCTTCTATATGGCCACACAATTGTCCAGAAACATAAATCCAGTACATATTAGGCCTTCTAAATGGCCACACAATTGTCCAGGTGATAGAAACACGGCTCAAAATAATTACATCAAATGTCATTACATGCTTTTTGGTTCACCTATGAAAGAAATAGGACTAAAACAAAATCTTTCAGTTGTGAACCACAAAATTAGTGTTGTCCAAATTAGTCTAGACACTTGTAATTCAGTTTTTGCTTTTCTTAGATGGTAGATTGTATCTTGATGGTACCACTCTGCCCTTTGCTTTCTTTCCCTGACCATTCTTTGGCAATGTTAAAGTTGGATGAGTTGGGGCTGCTGCTGTGCTCCTTTGGCTTGCTGAGATATCTTGGTTGGAAGCTCCCACACCTAAGCCTCCATCAATAGAGCCAAGGCCTGAATATCGAGATTGGTTGGAAGCTCCCACACTGCTTAGGCCTGTATTATTGACCACTTGACTTGTACCCTGATAACAAAGTAGAACAACAAGAAATTCCAATCACTGACAGTAGAACAGAGTAGAACAAAGTCAAGTAGAACAAAGTAGAACAAAGTAGACCATATTAATGAACTGATCACTGAATTTTATGTACTTACATCCATCATCTACCTAAGTGTGGTTGGTGCACTGCTGACATCCACATTCAAATCACTAACAGTTTGCCTTGAAGATCCAGCCTGAAATGTAGGTACATATACAAGATTAGAAATTCAGTAGCCTAAAACAGTAACTGAGCAGAAACATTAAGTCAAAACATTCACTGATCAATAAGCAGTGATCAAAATATGAAGTCAAAACATTCATACAAGTTGCAATAAAACAGTCACTGATGAATAATATTAAGTCAAAACATTCATACAAGTCAAAACAGTCACTGATGAATATCCTAATGTAAAGGATACTTACAGTTGGGAATTCTCCTCTTTCACTTGTATGTTGTTCATTTCCAGTAGTGTATTCTGCACTTACACTGCCTCTGCTTCCTCCAGCCTGCAAAATTAGTAAAAGTAAGCATTACATATACAACAATCTTGACATAGAATGTAAGTACAAATCGACATACTTACATTCACCCCATGGAACCTCTTGTTATGGGCATGTGACCCACAAACACTGCATGTTACTTTACACAGGCCTTTCTTACTGAGCTTGGCCATGGTTTTGTTACTTGTCTTCTGCTTCTGCTTCTGCTTCTGCTTTCCTTTGTCCTCCAACTCAATTGGGTCCTTTCTTCTAGTCATTGTCTTCCTGCCACTCCTTTTCTTCACTGGTGTAGGTGGTAACAGAATACCCTGAGAAAATAGATGTTTTTCCCATAATGCAGGGCCATTTAAAGGGTGATTGACATGACTGTACACCAGTCTGTAAGTTGATATTTTGTAGCAGTCATCAACATAGTTTTCAGCTACATCAGCTGCATCTCCTGTCATGTCTTCAGCTCCATGTGGGTATGTGGCAGCAACATCCCTCCTCTTCATCTCTGGATTTCCAGACCCCATATCAGGGTCAGAACTATTTTCTCCAACATCAAGATCAACAACTGCCACTTCTTTAGGTTGGTCTATGGCACCAACATCAAAATCAACTGCCACTTCTTCAGGTTGGTCTGTGGCAACAAAATCAACATCATGTAGGTCTTCATCACTGTCATCATGCACCTCAACTGTCTCATGCTCTGAGTCAGCAAGGTACTCAGATTCTTCATCTCCCATATGCATGACATAGACATCTACCTCCCCACTCCCATGTTCAATAGCATTTTGAGCCATTTCAATGACACTTGCATCATTGTCAAGTCGTTGTAGACCAGAATTAACTTCCTTACTTGCCTCCTTCCAGTAATACATCAACTTTCCTCTATATAAGAACTTAACCCACATATGAATCATCTTGAATGACACAGTATCAACCTCAAACCACTTTGAAACTACTTTCCCATCAAAATATTGCAGATTAATTTTAAAACTACCTGTTAGCACAGAATCATATAATCATGTCTATATATAATCATATATTCATGTCTACATATAATCATATATTCATGTCTATATAAAATCAGAAAATCATGTAGATCAATTACATTCTATATAATAGAAGGCTATATATTCATGTCTAGATAAAACCATGTCACATATAATCATGTCTATATATAATCATATATTCATGTCTACATATAATCATATATTCATGTCTATATAAAATCAGAAAATCATGTAGATCAATTACATTCTATATAATAGAAGGCTATATATTCATGTCTAGATAAAACCATGTCACATATATTCATGTCTATATATAATCATATATCCATGTCTACATATAATCATATATTCATGTCTATATAAAATCATGTAGATCAATTACATTCTATATAATAGAAAGCTATATATTCATGTGTAGATAAAACCATGTCACATATATTCATGTCTATATATAATCATATATTCATGTCTACATATAATCATATATTCATGTCTATATAAAATCAGAAAATCATGTAGATCAATTACATTCTATATAATAGAAGGCTATATATTCATGTCTAGATAAAACCATGTCACATATAATCATGTCTATATATAATCATATATTCATGTCTACATATAATCATATATTCATGTCTATATAAAATCAGAAAATCATGTAGATCAATTACATTCTATATAATAGAAGGCTATATATTCATGTCTAGATAAAACCATGTCACATATATTCATGTCTATATATAATCATATATCCATGTCTACATATAATCATATATTCATGTCTATATAAAATCATGTAGATCAATTACATTCTATATAATAGAAGGCTATATATTCATGTCTAGATAAAACCATGTCACATATATTCATGTCTATATATAATCATATATTCATGTCTACATATAATCATATATTCATGTCTATATAAAATCAGAAAATCATGTAGATCAATTACATTCTATATAATAGAAGGCTATATATTCATGTCTAGATAAAGCCATGTCACATATATTCATGTCTATATATAATCATATATCCATGTCTACATATAATCATATATTCATGTCTATATAAAATCATGTAGATCAATTACATTCTATATAGTAGAAGGCTATATATTCATGTCTAGATAAAACCATGTCACATATATTCATGTCTATATATAATCATATATTCATGTCTACATATAATCATATATTCATGTCTATATAAAATCATAAAATCATGTAGATCAATTACATTCTATATAATAGAAGGCTATATATTCATGTCTAGTGCACATTGGTGTATGTAAGCATATATGGACAGGTAGATATTCAGGGTGTGTGTATATATTACAGGGTGTGTGTGTACCATTTAACTAGATCAATTACTGTCTATAAAATCATGTCACATATATTCATGTCTATATACATGTAGATCAATTACTGTCTATATAGATAAATATGTGTATATATTACAGGGTGTGTGTGTACCAGTTAACTAGAGGGTGGATAGACACATAGGTAGAAGGCCATGAGGGTGAGATATGTGATACACAGATGCACATTGGTGTATGTAAGCATATATGGACAGGTAGTTAGATGTCTTCATAGATGTAGAGTGAAAAAGGAACTTTGCCCTGCAGTGTAGATGAACCTTGTGCACATGTGTTCAGGATGTGTGAAGCAGCCAGTAGCTGCTGTTAGGTGTGCACATGTGCAGTGTGCATTAAAAGGGAGAAAGTATGTTGCACAGCAGCAGTAGGACAAGGATACACAATTGTACTTGCCCACAAGTAGTTCTTGTGACTTGGTCAGTTAGCATGTGCTTTGGTGGCATCAAGTAAGAGAATTACTGGTGTTAGCAGTGAGTAGGTGACACCACAACAGGTGTTTGACCAGCCTTAGGCCAGTGCACAATTATGCACTTGGCACAGGTGCTTGTACAGGCAGGGTATAACCCTAATTTTAACAAAACAACCCTAATTCTAACAAAAGAACCCTAATTTTAACAAGAGAACCCTAATTTCGACCAGGTGCCTGTACAGGTGCCTGTATAGTTGAACAGGAAGAACCCTAATTTTAACAAAAGAACCCTAATTTCGTAATGAAAATAAAAGTTTCAAAACCTAAATTGAAGAATCGAAGAAGATGATCCCTAAACACACTTCGTGCAAATAATTTCGGTGCATGCAGAACCCTAAATTCAGTTTGTGCTCTTCATTTAGGGTTTTCAGAATAAAATGAAAGGAATAAAACCCTAACGAAGTGTGTTTCGGTGCATGCAGAACCCTAAATTCAGTTCGTGCTCTTTATTTAGGGTTTTCAGAATGAAACGAGAATAAAACCCTAAACTCATTATTCGACGAAAAAATAAGAAGAAGAAGAAGATAGAGAGAGGAGGGGGGGAAGAGAGGTACCCATCTGCGATTCGTCGATCGTCGCCTCTCCTCGTCTTCGTCCGATCGTCGTCGCCTCTCCTCGTCTTCAGCAGATCGTCGTCGCCCCTTCTAGCACGTTCGTCGGTCCTGGGAAGAGGAAGAGATACAGAGAGAGAGAGAGAGTTGGAGAGGGCGGGAATTGAGCCACTTCCCCGACCCCACCCCTTATTTGTTGAGTGTACACGTGGACTGCACACGTGTACACTCAGTTACCGAGTTGGGAAGCCACGTCGGCATTTCTGTACGTGTACACTCAGTTACCGAGTTGGGAAGCCACGTCGGCATTTCTGTTAGGCACTTGACGAAAATTGGCTACAGGGACTGTAATACACCATAATTAGAACGTGTGTTACTTTTAAGTAAGGAATAATAGATTAGGTACTGTGTTGTTAATTGGGTATAACTTCGAGTACCACCAAAGCAATTGAGCCTCCCAATTCATAATTTTCATCTCTATGGGTTCTACATTCTCCATTTTGAGAAGGGCCACCCTGAGTTTTTGGATGCCCAGACAAAAATTGAATTAGTTCCATTTTTTTTTTAAGTGGGGCCACTAGGCCTCAAACTCGTGTCTCTTTACATAGGAGGTGCAAGTGAACCAACTTTACTGACCGAGTCATTATGTTATGTTGTGTGAGCATTAATTTTTAAAATATTACCAAAAGTAGGGATCCCCGCTATTAAACATCCCCTAATGTTCACCGAATAACAGTCGTTTTGTTTCTTTTTGGACCGTACATATCAGTTTCTTAGCTACTCAATTTTTGCGAGATTTTGAACTAATCTATGTGGTCCAAAAAGACGGATCCAACAGTTGTTATTTCAGACATTCGGGGATGCTTACTAGCGGGATTCCCCGATCTTTTATCATGAGCATTAATTTTTAAAATAGGCTTAATTGCACTTTGCTACCCTCGACTATTCCGATTTTTCAACTTGATACCCTAAACTTTTTTTTGTAACAAGTTGATACCTCAACTATTATTATTTTTTCAACTTTATACCTAATTTTTCAAAAAATCCCAAAATGCCCTTATCCCTTCCCTCTTCCCTTCTTCCCTCCCCCCCCCTCCGGCCACCCCCACCCTCCCGCTCCGCCTCCCCTCCGGCCACCCCCCTCTCCCACGTCCGGCCAACCCCCCCTCCCGCTTCCGGCGCCACCGCCGCTGCGGCTGCGGCGGCCGGCGGCGGTGGGGGTAGGGGGGTTGGCCGGACGCAGGAGAGAGGGGTGGCCGGAGGGGAGGCGGAGCGGGAGGGGGTAGCCGGAGTGGGGGACGGGGGGGGGGGGGGGGGGGGGTTTGGGGGAGGGGGGGTAATTTTAAGGTTTGAGCAGGGGTATTTTCGTCCCAAAATTTTTTTGGGTATCAACTTGTTACAAAAAAAAGTTTATGGTATCAAATTGAAAAAGCGGAATAGTTGAGGGTAGCAAAGTGCAATTAAGCCTTTAAAATATTACCAAAAGTTATATATAAGTAACATCTTTTTTTGTCCTCCCAAAATTTGGATATCCTGGACAATGCCTGCCCTATGCCAAGGTCGGCCCTGATTTCGAACCACATGTTGTATGATGCTATATCACTTCCTCGAAAGGGGTTAATTGGTAGAGGTTTTCAGAAGGCAATTGTTATAGACACCACAAAAAAATGTTAGGGGACAACACAACACATGTTAGGGGGCAACATCAATAAGTCAAGAAATTGTTAGGAGGCAACACAATAAACTGATAGGGGACAACACCAATATTCACTCACTCTCTTCCAACTCTCTTTCTTCCCTCTTCCTCTTCCTACTCCTCTCTTTTTCTTGCAACCATAAAGCCTAAACTTTTAAAAAAAAAATCATGACAATAACCAACACTCCTTCCCAATCAAGGTAAATCTCCAACCATAGCCCTAAACCTTCTAGGGTTTTTTTTTTTTGTTTTGTTAAATTCTAGGGTTTTTTTTTTCTTTCAAATCTATGTTTTATTTTAGATTCTTAGATACCATCTCCAATCAATATATTTTCATAGTTTTGTAGTAGATAGTCCGTCCAGTTTGGGAGGATGAAGGACAGTCAAAATTTTGACAGTCCTGGATATGCACGTGCCAGCAGTCCTGAAGACATAATTATTTGGTTTAGGACTACAAATTTTGGCAGTTCTACCAAAACTTTGGCAATCCTAAGATAGAGACTATTAGCACAAAGAAGAAGAAGCATCTTCACCCGTTGCGGTTTCAATACAAAATTTGGTCGAACGCAGATACTCTGTCGTCGATGTTTCCTGCAGGGATCGGCCCAGGCTGCTGTTTCAACGTCGTATGCACTCTGACAGACATGGAGTACGTCGAGTTCCATGGCACCACTGACACTGACAGTGACACGGCTCGTCAGGAGTTCTACATAAGGCATCCTGACGGTATTCCCATTAGCTCAGAAGCGGAGCGACAGAGAGTAACCCTATGCTTGCAAGCAGCCATCAAGCGAAGTTTTCGCATCTTGGGGGGTCTGGTGCTCTGGAATCTGCACAGCTTTGGCTTCTTGATCAGATCCTGCTCTTAGGATCTCTCCTTCTGGGAAGTATTACACAGGATGTAAATTTGTTGTACAATCAGTATGTTTGAAAAAGTTCTGAATGTTTATTTGGTTCCAATGCCTATACAACAGAGGCTTCTGTAGTTTTGTACATAATATGTTCTGGAGCAAGTAAAAGTTCATTCCACAGTCAAAAATGTTTCAAGCTATGGAACTGTAGATCTATTCCACAGTCAAGAATGAAGCCCCCTAGCAACTTCTTCCTGCTTTAAATTTGGCATAATGACAACAGTATCAATATTCTTGAACATCAGGACTCCTTTGGTTCGCGGAAAAGTAAAGGAAACGAAATCAATTTTTTGCTCTCTTTTTTTTCCGTCGGAAAATTGTAATTTCCAACAAATTTTATTTTTCGGTGCTACATCAAAATCGCGCAGAGGAATTCAGCACTTAGGCATCCCTGCATGTTTGTTCTCCGAACTAGTTGCTGTTATATTATATTGTCTATAGACCGTTCATATTATATCAAAATCTTCGAGAAAATAGAAAGTTTAAAAATCCAACTTTTTCTTAGGAAATTCTTATAGGAGCATATTCCCGGAGAGAGAGAGAGACCGCGTATACAAGTCTAGTAAGTAACTCGAAACAATCAAACAAATAACACATACAAACTACTGAAGTCCTTGTGTGTAGGCATTGGACCCAACCAAACAAATAGGGCTGCAAACGAGCCAAGCCGAGCCAAGCTTTTGTAAGCTTGAGCTTGGCTTGACTAGAATTAATCGAGTTTGGCTCGAGCTCTAGCTCAAGCTTGATAAATTTTTTATTTTAGAGCTCGAGCTTGTTTATATTAAGCTTGAGCTTGGCTTGATAAGCAAGCTTGATTCAAGCTTGATAAACAAGCTCGTTAAGCTTGTTCACCTTTATTTCAAGCTTAATGAGCTCGATTTAAACATAGTTACGCTTGAATTCAAGTACCTGTAATTTAACAATTTATTTATAAAATTTTAATTAAAAAAGTTCCTTCATATCAATTATTAAGGACATATAAATATATAAAGCACACAACCATATCATTATACAAACATACATAAAATTAGAATTCAACAAACAAACGAGCTTCTAAACAAGCTCATAAACGAGCTTCTAAACGACCCAGCTCGCAAGCTCATAAACGAGTCAGCTTGCGAGCTCGAACGAGCCGAGTACTTCTAAGCTTGAGCTTGGCTCATTTATTAAACGAGCTCGAAAACGAAGCTTGATCTCGGCTTGTTTACTAAACGAACCGAGCTCAAACGAGCTTTTATCGAGCCGAGCTTCGAGCAGCTCGCAAACGGCTTGGCTCATTTGCAGCCCTAC
This sequence comes from Iris pallida, assembly GCA_029216955.1. Taxonomy (NCBI): domain Eukaryota; kingdom Viridiplantae; phylum Streptophyta; class Magnoliopsida; order Asparagales; family Iridaceae; genus Iris; species Iris pallida. The sequence continues at coordinate 7,420,395 of JANAVB010014600.1, forward strand.
AAACAAATAACACATACAAACTTTTCAAACATATTGATTGTGATTGTATAACAAATTAATATCCTTTGTAATACTTTCCCAAAAGAAAGCAGAAGAGAGTAGTCGTCCCCATTCTGAAACCATTTATCCTCCTATAAAAATATGTGTCCCACTGATTTTATAAATAAATAATATCAAAAACTGGTGGGACCAATTTTTTTATTTGAGAGGGAGGGAGACTGATTTGGTACGCCAAAATTGGGACATCATATCTGCAAATCCCTTACAAGGAAGTTTAGTGTGTTAATTGATCAATAAGCTCCACATACTTTGAAAATGTGGTAACGAGAACATTGGACATTGACTTACCGTGTCACACATATTGGATACAATCTGGACACTCCCAAATATACCCAAAAATGCTAAATCACGCGAACACTCTAAAATTTGAACTGTGTCGTGTCGGACTAAGTATTAGACGCAACATGGATATTTTAAAATAGATACCATGTCATTGCAAACATGGTGTCAAATCAAAGTACTTCCAAATCAGCATTATTTTTCTCTGGCAGGCCTACTTCTATATTTGTGTGGGCCTCTAAAGCCCACGGACCATTCTTAATTCACAACCCTACTTAGAATTCAGAAACAGCCTTATGCACCAGACCAAAGGTCAAGATGAAACCTCTCCGCTCATCTGACGGTCGTGAGCGACCCGAAAGTTGTGTCAAGTCGCCCGCCTCCATATCAATCTAACGTTAGGACTTAGGACAAGCCACCGCCAGCTTCGAAAGAAAACTTTGCACATAAGCCCTTATATCTACCTTATTATATATAATTTTCTGAATCGATTTTTTGTTTTTTTTAAGCCCCTCAAAATAGTTCTATAAAAAACACAATGAGAAATTTTGACTTACCCCACACTTGATTTATCCCAATTCAAGTTGCACCTCATAGTTTTGCAAAAATGTATAGTATCCCCCATTTTGGACGGAAACCGTAAAAAAAAAATTTTTTTTTACCAAAATGTTCTTGGCTCATTCCTCTTTCTTCTTTCCTCTCCCCCCCCTCCCCCCGCGGCCGCCGCACCCACTCCTCCCCTCCCCTCCTCCCCGCCTCTACCGCTGCTGCTGCCGCAGCCACCGCCAGAGGTGGGGAAGGGGGTGGGGGGGGGGGGGGGGGGAGCGGGGCAGTGGTCGCGGGAGGAGAAGAGGAAAGAGAAAGGACATTTTGGTAAACAAAAAAATTGACTGTTTTCGTCCAAAATGGAGGGTACTATACATTTTTGCAAAAATGTGTGCTGCACCTTGAATTGGGTAGGGGTGCAACTCGGGCGGGTTGGGTCGGGCTTGAGGTCAACCCGAGCCCAGCCCAATGAATCATAAGCCTAGTCCGAGCCCAAGCCCGGCCCGACCTCGGGTTAAACATATGAAGTCCAAGACCGAGCCCGGAGGATCGGATTTGGCTCGGGTTGAACTCGGGTTGGGTTGGGTCCATCGAGTTTATCGGGTTATAATATAATATTTGAACTCATTTTAAGCAAAAGTAATATTAAACATATAATCAAATAGCAATCAAGTCTTGATCATTAAAAATACAAACTGAAATAAGATTTATGATAAGGAGTTGAAGAGTTTGGATAAAGAAATTTAGGATTATATATATATAATTACATATATATATCTATATACTTCTTCTTCCTTGGTCCTTTCAGTCATGGCGTCCTCCCGTCGTTGGAGATTTTGTAGGTGCGTGGGCTTTCTCTCGGTACCCCCTTTCGCCTTTTAATAAAATTTCTGGTTGTTCAAAAAAAAAAAAAATATACATCTATATACTAGTATTCGATATTTTTGGGGCCCCTAAAAAAGTTGGACACTAAGCGGCTGCTTTTTTTTATCTAAAGGATGAGCCGGCCCTGTCCCTATTGAACGTAGTAATAATAAAACTTCGATATGAGAAATCTAAGGATGCTTCACTTGTACTTGAGGAATCCAAATAATTGAGAGACATAAACTTTATTGATTTGGAAAAAATATATAGTTGTAAAGGAACAACTACTAATCAAAATATTATTCTTGTTTTGGCTTATATTTTATTTCTTTCAATTCGTTTTATAAAATCAAGGGCGATAATTTTTGACAATAGATCATGATATTTTAATTTTAATTTGCATATGCTTATGTATTATAAATATATATTTATGTGGTCATTCAACTTCAAGTTATACTTTGTTCTGTTCGCATATCCCTCTTCTCGCATCTCTCCCTCCTACTCTATCGACATTTTTCATCCACTTTTATTCTCTCTCGTCCTCTATATTTCTAAAAATAAATTCGTTCATGCGAAAAACTAAACGAAAAGAGGAGTGTGTATATATATATATATATATATATATATATATATATATATATATATATATATATAGAGAGAGAGAGAGAGAGAGAGAGAGAGAGAGAGAGAGAGAGAGAGAGAGGAGGGGGGATCTGCATTCCTTCAATTTTGCATCTCCCATGCATCCCCAAGTTAACACCCATTGGATCTTTGTTTAAGTCATCTAATCTTAACCGTTGAAAAATCAACGGTTAAGATTAGATGATTTAAACAAGATCCAATGGATGTGAAAGAGATGATACACGAGGATACAAAATTGAGAGGATACGGATCCCTCCTTTTATATATATATATATATATATATATATATATATATATATATATATATATATATGTCTTCCATCAACAAGTAGGACTCCTTGTACACACAAGGATCCCTGATAGAATCCGACTTTGGGTAGGAATTGGATTTCAAAATTAGATGGATTATAAAAAAAATGGTTTGGTATGGGTCTACATACTTTATACTCAACATGGATCCATGGATCAAGACATGTACAATGTCAAAATTTTATATAAAAATTAATATGATTTTAGTTGTTTTATTTATGTATAGATTGTAGTAAATATATTTGGCTTCGAAATTAGTCCTGATCTAAATTCGACAATAAACGTGTAGGTGTATATATGTATAGATAAAGTTGTCTCAAACTTTTTTTTTTTTTTTGATGGGTGTGAAATTTTAAAATATATAGCAAGATTTAAAATATTTAGGGACTTATCTACATATATATAGCAAGATTTAAGATATTTACATAAAAGTCAAGTAGATTTTTTAAGGTATTTATATGAAAGAAAGCCCTCCCAAAATTCTGCCAAAAACACAAACCCTAATCCACCGCACCATCAATTTAAAGAGTTTCGTTTCTTTCCTCTCTCTCTCTCGTCTTCTCCTTCCTTCCTTCTTCGTCGGCCGAGTCTCGGCGAATAATTCCCGAATCGATTCGGAGCGGAGAGAGGGGGGTTACGGTCATCACCGCCACCAGAGGATATCACCGGCGAGCTATGCAAGCGGACCAGACAACGACGATAAGCTTGAGGCCGGGCGGCGGCGGGAGCCGGGGCGGTAAGTTTCTCTCGCACTCGCCGGCTTTCGCGGCGGCGCTAGGATCGGCGTCGCCGGCCGATCTGCCGGTTCTCCGGCCGCACGTAGGCGGCGGGGCCGCAAAGGTTCGACCTTTCTGACCTTGGGTTATTTTTGTTCTCTTTTTGTCGTTTTTGCAAGTTTAGGGCTTTGAGACGTCGGCACATAACGCTCCTTATCGGACACGACACGGACACTCCACTTATTAGAGGGACACAATAATACGTGCCATGATATTTCGTATCTTATTTGTGTCTGGACAACATATGCGGTTGAGGGACCGTCGATCTAATCTCGAGCTAGATTCTTTTTCTCGTCGGCGGTGGACTGGGAAGCAGCGTGCTTCGGACACGCAGCGGACATGACACATAGACTCCGTGGAGTTTTTTTGACGGTTGATCTGAGGGGTCCAATCTCTAGCTAGATTATGATAATATTGTGACAACGTTGCAGTTGCTTTTGGTTCTTAACTTAGAAGGGGAATTTTGAATTTGAGTTTTGGTTCATTGTTTCAAGTTATAGCTGAAAGTTGAGATTTTTGATAAAAAGATGGAATCTTTTGGCTTTGTTGGCCAGTTACACTGTATATGTGGCTTATAATTTAAGTTTTTAAAATATTGTATAACGAGGTCTTCTGGGTTTGGTTTACTGGATTGCAATTTTGTTAGCTTTGGCATATTTTTATACATCAATGGTGGTATATTTTAAATATTCCTGTCTTCAATTCCATGGGAATAATGGAAGGGATTCCTATTTGGTGCCACGGATTCCAGTATCACTTTCTAACCAAAGCTAATGTTTTTTATTCTAGTAGATAGTTTAGTATATTTCAATTACAAGGGAAAAAACCTTTTGTGGAGATTACCGGATTTAATTTTGTTCTATATAATTCTTTATTTCATGCAATATGTCTAGTTATGGATGATTCGTTGGATTTTGTGGTCATATAATTGATTTTATGCTTATATTTCTCTAGTCGTTTTCTGATTCTAACTAAATGTTCATATTTCAGACTGGAGAATCACGTTTCGATGGCCATGAGCGCATACGCTACACTAGGGACCAACTTCTGCAACTTCGCGAGGTACATTACTTGGCCACTTTTTTACTTTCTCAATTGTTTCTTAGCTAAGAAAGCTGTCTGTCTCAAGTGACGTAAAATCTTCAAAAGTTTATCCTGTGAATGATGTCTAAATGTCCAAACAAATATGACTATTTGATAGCATGGAATCAAATGGCTTGATGAAGTCTGGGTTTGACTTGTTACTTACTGGAAGGAACTGACTGACCAGTGAATTGTATGATAAACTAGAAACCATTTTTCAATCTTTTTCTAAGCTAGAAAATATGTTTTCTCTGGCAAAGTAGAGAACATGCCCCCCCCCCCTCTTTTTTTCTAAAGGTATATCTTGTGAATTATGTACCAAATAAGAAAACCAAAAATATTCTCAGTAAGAACCTTAATTATTCTTCTTTCAGAAGAAGCTGACTAGTGAAAATGAGAACAACTACTATTTGAAGAAAGATTCTTGAACTTTAAGGTTGGTAGAAATTAATGTCCCAGACTTAAAAGAAACCTCCCGAAATATTTTGGTGTGAACCTTCAATTTTAGTTGGAGGAAATTGGTGGAGAAAATCTTGGCCATCTTTTGCAGAATTGCCGATATCAGTACATGTTTGTTGTATTGTCTCTGTCATATCGGCAATATTGCCCAATACCAACATTGGAATTATATTTTCCAGTGAAATCAGCAAAGAAGGAAAGAAGTATGTGAAAAAATAGTGCACACACAATGATCCTGTTGTGCGACTTCGAAGATCTACACATTGCAGTGTCCTGATGATACTTCTTGTCGACACTAACCATTACCATTCGTCGAAGTTGTATACTTGTATATCTACAAATTTCACAGCAGTCATCCATCTTAGTATTATTGCTCTCAGAATTATCTGTTATGAGTTACGATTCATGAATGCTGAATATTATTCCAGTCAAAGTAATGACAAACCACACATAATACATAGAATATACTTGAATGTTATGAAACATTTTTCTGATCTTAAAATATTTTTTATTATCTTTTGGCTTTTGAAAAGTACTCCAAAATTCAGATCTGATGAAATCTAGATACCGATACTCAATAGGAAGGGTCCAAAACTGATTCCAGTCATGATAGATGCAAATCTTGATTCAAACACACCAAGAACAGGACAAACATGGATAGAACACAACACACCAAGAACAGGACAATGTACCGATAGTTGTGGTTGGGAAGAGTAGGCGGGTGTCTCACAGGGAAAGATTGTAGTTCTGGGATGCAAAGCACTGCGAGCCTTAAAAAAATCGAAGAGTTTTGCTATACAACAACAACAACAAAGCCTTTATCTCGAATTTATGGGGTAGGCTATTTGAATCATCTTCGTCTATGTTAAGGGCCATGTCATATGTAATGCTAACAAAATCCATATCTTTTACCACTTCAAACAATGTTCGTCTAGGCTTACCACTAGTCGTGGCGGTTCTATTAACTACTATTTTTGCTTCTCCTTACGAGATTATCTATTGGTCTCTATTGTACATGTCCAAACCACCTAAGTTGACTTTCCTTCATATGATTCTCAATTAGCGACACCTCCAACTTTCTACGGATATATTTATTTTTTATCCTATCCTTTAATGTATTGCCACTCATCCATCTTAGCATTCTCATTTCGGCATACTAAATTACTCGGCATGTGCTTCTTAGTTGTCCAACACTCTATTCCATAAAGCATGACTGGTCATAGAGTATATATTGCGAATTTTTCTCTTTAAACTTCAGAGGTATATTTCGATCACAAAGTACTCCAGAAGCACTCCTTTATCATGACTCCTCTATCATGATGATGATTGATCCTAAATACAAAAAACTAGCACTTTTAGGTTTCTCTTGCCCATCTATATAGACTCCCCCTCATTTCTATCTGACTTTGGGTTGAAGTTACATCGATTAAGAGTAATTAGGAGTCGTGACTCATAATGTAAGGGAAAGCTTTGCGATGTAATTGGGGACGGATAGTAGATCCATTACATCGATTCAATTAATTTTGTTGGACAGTTCTAAATGACTTCTTCTGTTTTGTATTTAGAGCAGTTTTGTACTCGGAGGAACCCGATTCGAGGGTGAGGATCCTTAACTTCTACCGTACTCTTCAATTGGAAGCTTCTAGATTCTTGGTCTGTTTACAATGTTTGTAATATTACTCTTATACAGAATTTCAACCTTATTCCTGGGTGAAAAGGCACTAGTTCATGCTTATTTGCCAATGCACTTTCTTGATATGGACACAATTCATGTATATGGTTTCAGAAAACTAGCATCATGAAGTCAGGGCTCAGTATTTCTATTTCTGATAATCTTCTGAATCTCGATCTCATCTTTGTTTTATACATGAAAGGTTGTGGATGTACCTGCGGATATTCTGAAAGTCAAGCATGAAATTGAAGTTGAACTTTTTGGTGAAGAGCAAACTTGGGTTCGCAATGATTCCAATGTAAGTTCTAGTACTTGCAACTTGCTTTGTTTTTTAATTGTACTTTCTATTTAAGTTTTTCTCCAGAAACTAGAGGCCTTTGAGTATCATATACATACACTTCTTTGCGTGTGTGCGCATTTCATATTTATATATGTGAACCACTTTGTTTGTACAATTGTATACTCTGTGTAATCTACTAACATGTATATTTCTTCAGTCACAAACTCAATCACAAAGCCACTCTTATGAGCCTGATAATCGTGATTGGCGTGGTCGCTCTGGACAATTACCCTCTGCTGGAGAAGAGAGATCTTGGCTTACAGATCGTGATAATAAGGAACCCGGCCAAAATAGGGAGGATCTGTCAGGTTCCCAATTTTCATCAAGAGTACAGGTTTCCTCCTCCCAAGGCATACATGATTCTATTTTATCTCGGTGATATCACATTCTTGTAATTATTATGTTAATTTTCTTCTATTGCTAGTTGCTCTTGAATGGTCTCTCTTGTTCGGTAGTAGTTGCCTCATTAGTTGCTCTTGAATGGTCTCTCTTGTTCGGTAGTAGTTGCCTCATTTGTTCTCTGTCGTGGTATAAGTTGCCAACTGTAAATTCTTTTGTCCCACAATAATCTGCAATAATTGTTATTATTTTGACTAGATAACTGTTGTTTAACTAAACAAGTATGGACTAGAAAATTGCTTGTTCATGTTGCTGTGTAAGCGTTTCCATAATAATGGGGTTGGTTATGGAAGTCTAGTTTTGGTAGGAAGATCGACATATTGCTTAGTCTGCTGTAACCTGCACACCCCTTTTAAGTCGATGCCAAATTTCGGATCAAAGTTGGTTAGTGACATTTAGAAAAACCTACTTCTGGTCATACGGTTTGAGCTTGTGCAATTAAGTACCAAGTACAAATCCTCTAAAATTTTCCTGGACTAAGAGTATGGGAAGAGATGAAAGATTATAAACATGTGTTGCAGCCTACAGGGAATCACTTTCGTCTCTAGGGTGTGGATAAGCGAAGTACAAAAATAAAACAAGTCCTTAGTAGTGCTAGTTATAATAAATATCTTCCTTGGCCCTTGGTAAAGCTAAAAGATCAAAATGTTTCTAGCAGATACACCGACAAGCGTTTCCTGTATTATACTGGTCAACATATAAACTTAGACAGCATTCTTCCTTTAGATACTTTGCTTCAGTACATTTGATCACATTGGTCTCGACTGAGCTTGCAGCAATTACACTAGTCGATTTATCTATTATTACATTGCGATGCTATTGTGGTTTATTGGAATGATCTTCTATGCTACATATTATTCTCACTGTACTATAGTATTGCTGGGTTGAACATCTTTTAAGAAGGAAATGGTGCTTTAGTCAGAGGATATGATATATTTCTGATATATCAAATATCAACTTAGTGTAGAAGTCCTCTTGTGTGTTTTTATGGAGTTGAACAAGTCTCTCCTCCCCTCCAAACTTTTTAAAAGGTTTTATCACAAATATGATGCTTAACTCGAATGTCTAACAACTCCTTGGCTTTTCAAATATTCTGGCTGTTAAATGGCGATGCTCTTATTATTCTGTTTATATTCCTATTTCCTATTGATAGTTAGTCAGTATGAGCTCCACTTATATCAGGAGAAAGGACTATATGCTCTTTTATGGGTATGTTAAAGCACTCAAGATATTCTTGATTTAACATTATTAGTTCTCAGCTATTATTTATCTTGTGCATCTAAAACTTGAGATTCGTCAATTTGAAGAAAGTAAGGATTTGGTACTGTTGTTATGTGATCGACGTCGCTCTGAAACCCTATGGTTCTATTTAGCAAATTGTTTGCTTTTCTCTAGGAGAATCATTTTTATTGTCCACATAATTCTTTCTCAGGTGAGCAAGTCCAAAACTGCACTTTCAAATTAACAATTAAACTGGCCTTTTTAACATATGGTTCTGCTATTTTTAAATGTCATGTGATCTGCACTTCAGTAGATCTGCTTATTTGACTGCAACTACATGTGCTAGTGCTGATTCAAATTCAATATGGCTCGACTTAGAGACAACCCCAACTATAAATCTGTGTTCTATGTATAGTTCTTAATCCTTGTTTTAGTTACATTTAGATCTGTCTTATCATGTGGGTCAGGTAGAAGAACTAGATCTAACATATAAATGCCTTTAATTGGACGTGGTCGAATGTGTAGTCTCATGCTTTGAACATTGGTCCGAATGGTGATCCTCTCTCTGAACAGTTTGGTCATGAATATGTCTGTACATTTAGATCTGTCTTATCATGTGGGTCAGGTAGAAGAACTAGATCTAACCTATAAATGCCTTTAATTGGACGTGGTCGAATGTGTAGTCTCATGCTTTGAACATTGGTCCGAATGGTGATCCTCTCTCTGAACAGTTTGGTCATGAATATGTCTGTACAAGATGTGTATCATGATCGGATAAGTTGTATAAAAAATAGTTGAAAAACATTTGCCATAATTGTAAAACTTTTAGACATTATAACCTGGTTGACTCTGACTCTGAATTGTTTGGAAAAACTAACTCCGTGGTTATAAAAGTGATTGTTAAACCTTGGTTCGCTCTCGGGCTGATGCCTTTGGAATTTGGATATTGTTATAGTGAGTTTAGAGAAGCAAATGATTTTTCACATGCAAAGTTCGAGGTATACCTTTTTTCACACACACACACTACAGTCACCCCCCATTTGTACCCCTCCCATACTCAAAAGTTTTCATGTGTTCCACTTCCTAGTTCCTACACAATTAGAAAATTTATTAAGCATAGATCCAAATATCGCTATGGTAGGTGGATGATTACTCTTTTTGCTTTTTAATTTTTTTTAATTTAGTAGGTTGAAATTAATGTTCAGAAAGGAGGATGTCAGCTGCTAGTCGATCTTACCATGCAATCTGAACCTACAGGTTTCCTGTTACCCGCCTCTCGAGGCAATCTGTCAACCCAGCTGTTTTTACTTAAAATTGAAGTGGATGAATACATATTTTGTTCGGAGCATATAAACCACAATGTCTATGTTAGACCATCTGTTTTCAAGGAGTTGTTATGTTGGACTCTGAGAAGGAAGTATCTAAATTGAAGTCAATATGTACACAATGATTTTAAGTTGTTATTCAGCAAAAAGGTTAGCATATTTACCAAAGGTTGGGTAACCCGATGGTTGAGGCCTTTGGTATGGGAAGGGGAAGTCCTGGGTACGAGACCTGGGGGAACAGTAAGTGACTGGCTTTTATCTCAAAAAAGAAGATAAAAGAAAAAGAAAGCGAGATTATTTAAATTGATGTTCAGTACAGACAAAGAACTATTATTTTGCATAAATGTGAGAATATTTGGAGTATTCTGTATTGGTCAAACCTGAAAAAGAACTAAAATATCTAAATGCACTATTGATTCCAATGATTTGACTTGCAGTGTAGTCTATGACAGTGCAAAAGTGCACTTTCGAGAGGACTTGACACCATAAGCAAACTAGCCTATCAAGGCCCATAACCTGCTTTTGCTTAATTGTTCAGGAACTGTAATTCACTTTGGCACTGCACTGGTTATTATGTTTTCAATTAATTTTTTTTTCACTTTGCATAAGTTAAAATGATAAGCGAGTCTATTGAGAGTTGTCAAAGGAGTGGCACATAAAAGATCAGGCTTCCAATGATATGATGTTTTTGTTGGTTGAACTTGTAAGCATTTCACATGGTTAATGCTGCCATATTTGATTTTTACCCCTTTAATAGCATATCTTGGCAGGTTGAGTAAAAGGAAGACCATTGTAAGGCAGTTGGATAATATTATTACTCATTTAATGTTTCTGCAGATTCTCATAGGTTGTACTTTCTGCATTTGTGTCATGTTGACTTTTGCACTTGGAAGTAAACTTTGCCACTGGTTGCGACTCCATATTAGTGTGCCCTTAAGTGTGTGTTAAGAATCTATGTGGAATGTTTTCTCAGATAGTGGATATCTTAGTGAAGTTCTCAAGTTTGTTTTTCTGCAATATTTCTTCTTTGGATCTATGTATGTTGATTCCATCTTTTTAGAATACAAGGGATTACATAGTGAAGTTGATTCCATGTGGATCACTCACTATACGCTTACCTGTGATCAACCTTTTGTTGATCTTCTTTTCTTTAAGTTGTGAATTATTATATTTTAGGGCACTGATCCCACATTTTTTGAACCATGTTTTGGTATTTGGTCTTAGTAGCATTTTTGCCCCTGCTGACATTTGTATTATTGTAACCAAGCAGGGGGGGCCTGCTCCTGCTCTAACTAAGGCTGAAGTGCCGTGGTCTGCTCGAAGAGGCACTCTCTCTGATAAAGACAGGGTTTTGAAAACAGTAAAAGGGTAATGGCATTGTTATCTACCTTTATTGGTATTTATCCCTTCTTCTTGAACATCTAGTAAACAACATCAGTTACTCGTTGTGGCTCTGATAAAATATTTGTGACATTTCCCCCTCAAAATTGGATATGGATAAAATCTTCTTGCATCTGGCAGGAATATTTCTTAGTATTTCAATTTGTAGTATATCCTCCTTTTGATGTTTTATCGGTTAGAGTGGTTGATAGTTGCAGAAGGGTAGTTTTATGAACTTTATTTTGTATCTACATTGCAGAATATTAAACAAGCTGACGCCTGAGAAATTTGATCTCCTCAAGGGTCAGTTAATTGATTCTGGAATAACAACACCTGATATTCTAAAGGTTCCCAAGATTCCCACAAAATTTGATATCTTACTACTAATCATGGTGAGATTGCTAACATAATCTGATGTCGCAGGATGTCATTACATTGATATTTGACAAAGCAGTTTTGGAGCCTACCTTTTGTCCCATGTATGCTCAACTATGCTGCGATCTAAGCGAAAAACTCCCTCCATTTCCCTCAGAGGAGTCAGGTGGAAAAGATATCACATTCAAGCGAATACTTTTGAATAATTGTCAAGAGGCCTTTGAAGGTGCTGATAATTTGAGGAGTGAGATCAGGAAACTTACTGGTCCAGACCAAGAGTCAGAACGTAGGGATAAAGAAAGATTGGTGAAGCTTCGCACCCTTGGTAACATTCGCCTTATCGGTGAACTTCTAAAGCAAAAGATGGTCCCTGAGAAAATTGTTCATCACATCGTCCAGGTTTCTAGATGCAATATTCTTTTTGCTGTCTATTGCCAGATGCTTGATGTTTTTTCGGGTAACGAATTGCCTGAATTCTGATAATATGTACAGGAATTGCTGGGTCATGATGGGAAAACTTGTCCAGCTGAGGAAAATGTCGAGGCTATCTGTCAGTTCTTTAACACGATTGGTAAGCAGTTGGATGATAGCCCCAAGTCTCGTCGTTTCAATGATGGCTATTTCAACCGGCTAAAGGAACTTGCAAGGAACCCTCAGCTAGAACCAAGGTTGAGATTTATGGTTCGTGATATCCTTGATCTGCGTAGCAACAAGTGGGTCCCACGACGGGAAGAGGTAAACTATCCAGTTCTATGAATTTATCTTGTAGCTGATAAGATTTATAGCTTTCTTTATTTTTTGCTTTGTAAATGGTCTTGAATAAAATGTTCTGCACTCACTGGTCTAAGACTTGTTTACAAACTGAAGGCGAGATAAGATGGGGACAATAGGATATAATGGGCGTTTATGGTGGAGAGATTTGGATGGAAAAAAGGACCCATACAATCCACGTACCCGACCTGAAATATCTCGAATATATGTGTTTGGATATAGAATTCCAAATCGAGAAAGATTCTGGTCACCTTTGGTATGTCTTTGGACCGGTAGCTTATTGTGTAGGGTATAGATAACCTATTTTCGAACCGACTAATATTCCTTCATGTGTATAAGATGGGATGTCTTATACAAATAAAGAAACACTTTTCCTAGTAGTCTTTTCCTAGTAGTTCCTGGTGTCTTAATCGGCTCCATAACCGCTTGCAGCTGGCTCATTGACACGTGGGCCAAGGCAAAGCCCACCAGACCATTCACCAAACCTGGCCAATATGTCAATGCACTAGAGGCAGGGCGCATGGAACGATTTAGGTACTTTCCCACTATGTTAGTACTTAGTACTAGTATATATGCACGCACGTATTTCATACTAGTAGTAGTTGGGAAGAGCAAACAATAGTCCCTTCATATTTTATTACTTGAGAAGGGCAAACAACATTCCCTTAAGTTTTTTTTACTACTCGAGCAAACAACAAACTCCCTTAATTTTTTTTTTCTATACATAATTACCTAACTACCTATGTTAAATTTGATGAACAATTTTAATTAGTAAACATAGGTAAGGTCATTTTTGGAACAAAAACTTTCACAATGAATCTCAACTTTTCCTATTATATAGTAGTATAGATTAGACAATCATGACTGATAATGATTGAAAAGGATATCTATTGAAAATCATCTTGTGTATAAATTCACATCTATGACAATGTTACACTTGAAATCTTTACATGGTCATAAAATATCATATATGCTTCAATTTTTGAGAAAGTTCTAGTAATAGATCTACTGAGTAAAGAAGAAAACGAGCGAGAAAGTATCTGGACCAACCTGAATATAACGGAGACGGTTTGGATAGTCTTAAAGTTTAAATCAGTTTCGGTTAGAGTATGATGCTCCTAAAACTTATTGAGATTGATATCTGTATAATAACCCATCTATTGCTCCTACGAGTAACCGATTGATTTGTGGCTGGAGAAAGTCAACTGTGGATAACTTTAAGGTGTATGGTAGATTGAATATGAAAGGTGGAGGGATCACAGATTCACAATGATGATTTGATCGTCATGGTGCGAAAACGCGCTACTAAAAGTGATAAGAGTTTATACTGATCGAAGTTGTACAAAAGATCTATGCAGGTTTGATGTCAAACCAAGTAGTGTTTTTAGAGGAACAATCAGTAGGAACAGTTAAGTCTGAACTCAAGTACTTGATGCTTATGCTTATCGATCACTACTCTTTGAGAAGATATTGTGAGATTTTGATATGCAACATTGAGAATTAAAGTTTTAGTACGGACTTGTTTTTTTTAGAGAGCAACGGAACTTGCTTAGTTCTATTGAACATCGTCTCCCGCTTGGTTTTGCAGATTAAAGCCAAGACTATTTCAGAAATCCACAGTGAAGCAGAGAAGAATCTTGGGCTGCGTCCTGGAGCAACTGCAGGCATGAGGATGGGTGGCCATGGTGCAGGTGCTTTAGGAGGCCTCCCAAGTCCTGGTGGCTTTCCAAGACCTGGAGCTGGAGGCATAATGCCTGGAATGCCAGGAGGAAGAAAGATGCCCGGAATGCCGAGCCTTGACGGTGACAATTGGGAAGTCCCGCGATCTAAATCGATGTCCAGAAACGAAGCTGCTCGAGGCCCAGTTTCTATGGTTGGAAAAACAGTCCCAATCAACTCAAAGCTGTTACCAGAGGGCAGTGGTGGTGTTATTACAGGTAGAACTAGTGCATTATTGCAGGGCAGTGGAATGGCTGGTGGCATGCAAGCTCGTCCTTCAGCTCTTGTTTCAGGTCCAGTGGATTCTCCAGTTCAAAACATGAAGCCTCTTGGGCCAGTTACTCCAGCGCCTCATGTTGCTGAAAAGCAAGTGGCAGCTCCGAGGATGAACCCTAAGGAGTTGCACAAGAAAACTGTTGCACTCCTCGAGGAGTATTTCCATGTACGTATCCTAGATGAAGCGTTGCAGTGCATCGAGGAGTTGAAGAGTCCAGAATACCACCCAGAGGTTGTGAAGGAAGCAATCAACCTTGCTCTAGACAAGGGGCCATCTTCGATTGATTCGGCTGTTGAGCTTCTCGAGTTCTTACTTGTTAAGAAAGTTCTTACTCCAAGAGACTTGGGAACTGGCTGTTTGCTTTATGGGTCAGTGTTGGATGATGTTGGCATCGACTTGCCCAAAGCACCGTTTTATTTCGGTGAACTGGCTGGGAAGCTTATTCTTGTAGGTGGGTTGAGTTTCAAAGTGGTGGAGGAGATCCTGAAGAAGGTCGAGGACCCCATGTTCCGGTCTGCAGTACTTGATGCTGTGACGAAGAGCGTCCAAGCCAGCCCATCTGGTCAAGCAATATTGGATGCACAGGCAGACGACATCAAGGCATGTGGGATCCTGGTTTCCTGATTTGGAGGTTGCCTCCTCCGTCGCCTTTCTGTAACTGTTATAAGACTAGATTCTGGATGGTCCGTTTAATTTTGCCCTGTTCTTTTCTGCCTTCCCTCTTTTTTCTTGAGGTGAGCAACTTTTGAGTTACAGTTATCCCAAGTGGAGGAACACTAAAACTTATGAGCTGTATATTTCACCGAGGTCCGACATGAATGTTCGTTATTAATTCGCGAATTCGTGAAAGAATGCCGTGGTTTTTCGGCCTCGGCCATGGAAGATCTGTTATTGATAGCAGGTATTTTGTACTAGTTGTATGGAATTGGAAGTTGCAAGGAAACATAACCTGTAGTTCCTTACTGTTATTACTGCGGTTCAGGCTTTCTTGGGGATGAGTTTTCTAACTTGCAGTGAAAACTAGTACCTCGTCTGGTACACTGTAATGTAATCATAATCGCAATGTAATCAAATGATTTTTTTTTTCTTTTTTTGTACATTTGATTACATTGCGATTACGATTACATTACAGTGAATCAAACGATCGGCTTGTACTTTGTTACCATGAACTTACCAGCTCTCTCCCATATCACAAGAAAAGAAATTCAAGGTTGCAAAATGTACGCATTGACAGTGCTCTAATGAATTATAACTGCCAAATTTTTTGCAGTTTGTGCATATTTAGGATTGTCAAAATTTTGGTAGTCCTTCGTCGTATGACTGTTTCGATTCTGAAGCTTCGTAACTTCATTAACAGAGTTTGAAACTTCAGAAATAGTTCCAAATAAAACTATATACTATGAAACTATGCAAAATATAATATGGATTAAGGCTTGGGAATTTAGTGGTGGTGTCCCCTAACAATTTTTTCAAAAGATATATTCGGTATGGGAAGTTGGACATATTTTTAACAAATTTGTGATATCCCTAAGTACTGATATAGTGCCTTTAAGATTTGTTGTATTTAACTGAAAATTAGCCTTGATATTTACTAAGATGTATATATTTTATATATTATTATTAGAAAGACTAAAAAATAGCTGTTGTAAATATATTTTTTATTAAGACTACTCAAGAAGACTAAAAAATCATTACTTTAATTATTCTAAATTTATTATTATATTAATATTATTATATTAATATTATTTTGTATCTATATGCAACACAAATAATATTTTCCAAAGTAAAATGCAAGTCTAATAAATAGAGGGAGTGGAATGTAAGTACAAAACATATCTAAGGATACATTTTAAAAAAGGGAATTTTTGACTTTAGTTCCACTTATTAATATGAATTTGTACTTATATTTCACTTTTTGTGTTTATTGGACTTACATTCCATTTTTTTTCTTTCACTTTTTGTGTTTATAAGACTTAGAGCATCCAAAGTGCGAGAGATTTCAATGCTACATTTTGACTTTAGTTAAATTTTGTAGCACTTGAAGACTACAATGGGCACTTGTCCTTACTTAAAAATTGCTAGAAAACTAAGAGACACTCCAGATTTGGAGCGTGTGCTAGCTCTACTACATAGATGTTAATTTGAAGCATTTGTTTGAAGTGTACCATTACGTGTCAATATCAAGTAGACACTCCAAAAATAATAATTTACACAATTCTTAATAATTTGGAGTGTCTCCACTGTGGATGCTCTTGCACTTCACTTTTTTGTCACGGAAAATATTTGTTTTGTCACGAAAAATAATTTTTTTTTGGAAATAAGTCTAATAAACATAATGAATTGGATGTAAATATAAATTTATATTAATGAGTAGGACGAATGTCAAACTTTCTTTTTGGCAATTGATAAAGGCACTGCACTTTTTGATCAGGGCTAGCCCTGATCCATCAAGGCTAGCCCCTGATCAAAAACTTCACTTTTTTTTATAACAAGGACTGCCCAATTTTCGGACAGTCCTGCAAACTGAATGGACTGCCAGAAAACTTGGCAGTCCTAAGTCTCACCATGTGAAACAAAAGGACTGTCCATTTTTCTGGCAGTCCTTACTGTATGTAGGACTGTCAGAAATTTGGACAGTCCTTGTTATAAAAGACACTTCACTTTTTGATCAGGGCTAGCCCTGATCAGAAGGTGCAGTGCCTTTATCAATTGTCTTCTTTTTTAGATGTTGGTTTTGTCACGGAAAAATATAGACTCGAGTCTTTCAAATCACTGTCGCTCTAAACTTCAAAAAAAAAAAAAAAAAAAATGGCGCCATCGTCCTCGACCACCGATCCGGACTCCGTGAAGCTCGCTCTCGCCATATCCGTCGCTCTTCACCGCCTCCGAAGAACCCGCCGGGACCCTTCTCCTTCCTCCGACCCCGACGACGCCCAGCGCTGGAGAAGAAAGGTCATCCCCACCCCCTCCCCCAAACCGAAACAAAAAAAACCCTAACCCTAATTCCAAACCCTAACTCTCTCTGTTCTCCAGGCGAAGGAGAGGAAGAGAGAGATCGTGAGGCTCAGGGAGGAAATCAAGCTGCTCGAAGGTCCCTTCCCTCATCCCTAACCCTAGCCCCAACCTTAACTCTCAATTTTCGTTTATGGATTTCTTTTTCCTTTTTTTTGGTTTTGGATTTGGTAGATGGGACGCGAACGGAGGATCCGGCGCCGATTGCTTCGTGCCGTTGTCATTTCTTCGACGGCTCCGGCGATATAGGAGGATCCCGTGCCGGCCGCGATGATGGTGGTCACTGGATCGATGAGGTCCTGCGGAGGAGATTCTTGAGGCTCGGTAGAGTTTTTTTTTTCCTTTCTTTCTTCAACATATTTGACGAAAGAATTAGCTGCTCGTGGTTCTGATTTCGTTTGGTGGGAAATTTATGGATTTTCAGTTCGATGGAAGGAAAGGAGGAGGAGAGTGGAAGGTTCTCTACAGCGGCGACATCTGCTTGGTAACGTTCCTTCTGAACTCAATTTGGATTGTGCTGCTTAATCTCGAGTTTGGGGCCGGATTTTGGCACGTATATCCCGAAGAATTAGCTATTTGTGGGAGGATACATATTCAGTTGATTTCGTTCTAATGATCCTTTATTCACTAATCGATGCGTCGGAATGGAGGAGAAGGATATGGTTTTTGTTAGTGTAATTGAATGGAATAACATGAATCAAACAGCCGATCCCAAACATTTGGGATAAAGGCTTTGTTGTTGTTGTAGACATTCAGCATTCTTCATGTGGCACCATGGGATTTTACCAAAAACAATAACTGACTATGAACTCCAATTGTTTTGATATCTTTTGTTTATTTGGTTGTTTTTGGCTGTGAGACCTTGCCTTTCTAAACAAAGTATGCGTGATCAACTTGGTAGCCAATTGTGTTTCAGTTATCTGTTAGGTGAAAATCGGATATTTACCATAATGTTAGTTTACAAGAATTTGTTGCCTTTTTGTTTGCTTTCTTTGATGTTCTTGAAAATATGTTTACTCCTTTGATCCTTTGGATTATTTGCTTGATGGTGTGCAGATTTTTACAACGGAAATGAGATTGAGTGGTTGGGCACATCAATTGATTTCTTGGTGGAGCTCACTGACACTATATCGGTAGAGTCAACTGCATACCTTCCAATTATTTATGAACTCTTGTGATCTTTATAGAGTGTTTATGTTGACATTGTTTATAATTTTGTTGCATAGGGAAAGGGTGATACTTCTATTGGTACATTTTCACATCTAGCTGTGGAGTTTATCTTAGGTAGTATTTCACTGAAACTTAAATATTTTGTTACTTGGTTTCCTTGTTCATGAAATTCACATGCTCTTTAATCGAAGATGGATATTTTTCTAAAGCGATACATGCCATTTTGGTTCAAGATTTTGTATATAGTGTCTTGGTTATCTCTGTGACATTTATGTCCATCATATATCCCTATTATTCTTCTTGCTCACCTTTCTTGGATAATTTTGTTATCCTGCGAATAAATGCTAGCAAACATTGCAATAGATATCCATTTTCATACCTAGTACCTAATTCATTGGAATACACTATTGCTCATGATAGATATGATTTTCATATTTGTTTTTTCTTTGGAAATTTTTGGCCTTGGAGTATGGCATTGCCTCAGTTTGGTATGCGCCAACTCTGTCTATAAAAGTTCTTCTTCCCATCTTTTAGTATCATAATACCTCATAACATTTTAGAAGCACTTCTCTTCAACTGGCCCGCTTTAATTCATAACATCTTCCTCAATCTTGCATCATGTTGAATAATTGATCCAGAATGTTCACCCTTAGGTATCTTCTTTTCTTCTTCTTCTTTTCTTTTTTTTAAGATAACACCCCTAGGTATCTTGTTGCGGTCAATATGGTTTACTCTTTTTCTTTTGTTGCTAAATTTGCATTGCGGTTCATTAATAAGTCCAAATCTGTTAGATTCTTGAGTTTTCTTCACATCTCTACCTTGAAGTTCAGCCCTTATATGGTATTGCCAACTAACAACAATATACCATGGAATTGTATGAAATTTATTTATGAAAACACCCTGTTAAATTTGTTTTGACAAAATTAAGACATGGTACGTAAAAAAAAACTTTTTACCAGTATCTTTTCAGGAATCTCGTCCTTAATGTTGTAATAGATGTGTGAAGTAAGTTCATTGAAAATTGAAACCCAGATGTGAAGATGTTGTGTTAGGAAATGGTTTACATCCTTGTTAAAAAAATTTAGTATATGCTCTATCAACCCCAAAGGTGAAGGGAAGTAATAATGACTTTTTTATGTAACTTAGTAAAGAAAGTTTCAATTATTCTCTTCTTAAATCTTAGCTGAATTATCTCCCCTAGGAATCATGGACACTCTAAAATCTCTGTCGCTTCCATGTCGTGTCTGTTTGGACACAAGTCAAACATGACACGGACACTCCAGAATGCACTAGTATATGCCAAAGTCCTTGTCATGCTATGATGTTGTGTCCATACTGTATCTTGTTTTTATTTGTATTCATGCAACATAGTCTCTTCTTTTCTTTTAGTTATTCTTCATATTTGGCTCTTATAATGATTCCTTGACAATCAACATTCTTTTTCCTTTTCCTCTATAGTCAAATTCAATTAGGACAATTTTGTATGAATAATAAAGTAGATCCTCTCCTGAACACTAGACTAATGAGTTCTCAATAGGTTTGAATGCTATATGTTTGTGCGAGATTGTCATTGTTGATATAAATATATAACCCTCGTCCCTCACAAACGCTCTAGAGTTTGTGTAGTAGCATGGACCTTAACATGGTATCAGAGCAACCAAAGTTCAATCTAGCACACATCTTAAGCCTATCTTACAAAAACAGCAGCGTGAACACAACTCCCAACCCATAAAATAGGTCTTCGACCTGCGGGCACATGTTGAATTTAATTTATAACCCTCATTCCTTACCAACACCTAGAGCTTGGTGCAATAGGGGAGAGCTTAACAGGCATTTCGAGTTACCTTACTTTGCTTAACTTCGTGTATGAACTTATTAGAGTTATAATATACATAACTGTTTGTATATTTTACAATTTTCTTAACTTTGGCATCAACCTTATAACCTGTGAAAATTCACAATCTCATCTCCTGTCGATGCGTCATATGTTTATTACTTCATGAATTAAAGGGTTACACTTGAATAGTGTAAGTCATCTTGGAACTATGAAGTGCATTTATGACAGGATTATATTATACTTCTAGCAATAAATGCTAGAAGTTGGCATTCCAGCCTTCGTGTAGATGCTATTTTCATGTTATATCTGATTATTTATGATGTTTTCTCGTATGTCAGTACTGACTGAAATTTTAATTAAATTTGTAACGTCCAACTGGCATAACCTGAAGCCTCATTGAAGAACTTACTGTTGTTACAAAAAGATAGAGAGCTTATTGAAGAGATTGTCAATGGATTGATCATGCGCTTGACTAGGAGAATGAATGGCACCCCAGAAAGTAAGGTTGTTTTCAGTTCTGTGTAGTATATATCCGTAATTTGATTGATTTATAACAACTCATATGTCTACCAAGAATTTTTTCTAGTTTTTTGTTTACAATACTTTACGATATACTTCATAAATTTGTGTTCTGTCTGGGTATGTTGAATTGCTATTTGTTGTGTTGAATCGTGCAATTAAAAGTTCATATTTATGCGAGTCAATTTACACATGAAGAAGATGATAACTGGAAGTCTTGAACCCACACTAACATACGTATAACACCTGTGACTTATGTCTAACCTTCAAAAGTGCATATAATCCCTATAAGCAACACATCACCACCAGCATATCAACGTACTTTCTATCTCATAAACCTATCAAGATAGGTACTCCTATCATTTCTGAGTTCAAATATGCATTTACCTTTTGTATTAAGATCAAACGACATTATTGCAATTAATGATTGTCAATGCAATCCTTAAACAATAGGCTGGGAGAAAGGGGAAAGGGTCTGGTGAATTTGGGTTTGTTGGGTATTTACTATTTATCTTTTTTGGTAGTAGAAAAGAAGAAATATTCTAACTGCAGGGATACAAAATAAGCGAGATATTCTAGTCTTCTGTTAAATGCACGCTTGTATTAAAAAGTTTATTGACACAGGTTATTCAATGTCCATTTAGTTGCAAGGTTTACTTATCTCAATGTTAACTGTAGTACTTATGATTAAATTTCTTTTTCAGGAAATATAGTTTGTGGATCAGATGCTGAATTCCATTCCCAACACTTAATACGCAAGCTAGGATGTGAACCATTTGTTGGTCAACGCATAATGCTTTTGACTTCTCAAAGTATTTCAATAGCATCTGAAAGCATACTTTTTATGGACCCATTTGACGATGCTTTCCCTGGTACCCATGGCAGTATGTTTATGATGTAAGTGCAAACTCCAATCTTTGCGATCTCAGTTAATCTAATAGTTTAGCGGTGTCTCATCAGGACCAATTTAACATATATGTTTATGAAGATTGTTGGCATAATCACTCATGGAATTTCATTTTTATGTTTTATTGCGTTTACCACATCCTTTTCTGATTATCTATTAATTTAGCTCGTAATGTATTGGTGTATCTTCTAAATTCCTGCATAACTGAAATTTTTATCCACGTTGCGAAATTATGTTCGTAAATATTTTGGCAGTTGTATACTGATGAGGTAATACTCACCATCTTTTTCATGGTCTTTTCTTATAAGTCATCTATAAATGTGTTTGAGGTAAAACCTTAACCACTCTTGATAATCTATGTTCTGGACAAATTATACAGTCATCAACTTTTGGCTCATTCTTCTTTCAGAAAAGTTCTGTGTGTGGATTTTGGGATTTGATCACACCTGTGGCTACTTCTTATATTACTTTAAATCTCTTATAAGTGCCCGTGGATGAGTAAGTGTTCAAAATATCCATTACAAAAGATACTACTTCTCTTGGTAGGTACTAGTATCCTGACCTATCAAGTATCAACCAATCATCAGCCATATAAGATTTAAAATTTAATATGATTGGTAACATAATTTGGAAGAAGGGTTTCATGTTTAAGTATCATGGCTCATGGTACAAAGTATATTTGCAACGTATGATGTTACTTTGGTTGTGTACTTAATTCAACACTAACCCCCTTTGACCTTTCTTGCCTGTATCCAATATAAGCCAAGATATTCAAGGCCAACTTTTGCTTGGTTATGTACTAAAACGGTAAACCCCTGTGACTTGATCTTCGTTGGTGGTATCCAATATAAACCAAAATGTTAGCTCCTTTTTACTAGAAATTTCAGTTTGTTGGATTGAATTAGTTTAGCTGAAGCTGCCATTGCTCATTTTAGAGACAATTTGCACTTGTTTATGTTTTACTATTTCCTCAAATATACATTTCTATGACCTGTTATTTTTCTGAGACTGTTGTAGAATAGATGTAATGTCATACATGCATATCTTATAGTAATAAAAACAGTGCATTGCAGAGAAAGTTCAATACAAACCGCAAATTTATATTGTTTTGTACTATATTTATTATTGGACCATAGTTTCAGTTATATATCCATTTTTGGCATTTTTATTAAACAAGGGTGATGGTTTTATCTGTTTCCTTTTGTTGAAGGCAGGATTCAGCTTATGGAGTTTTTGATATCTGATTACATGGAGAGCTGGACAAGTTATGAAGATTTTGATAGGAGTTAGTACTTCTTCACAAACCTGGTAGTTAAGTCTAAGATTGTCAAAGATTTCCACAGTTTTCTCCTTTAGATGAGTTAATCTAAGAAAAAATAGTGTCGGGTGGTTTGGGCATGTGCGATGTAGACCAATAGATGCAACAGTCTATTGTACTCATTTCAAAGTATATAAGAAAGATATTAGTCAAATAAGAAGGATATTAGTCAAATGAGCTACTAGAACTAGGGGTAGGCCCTTTACAGAGCTGAAAGGAAGAAAATGATTCAAATAGCCGACTCCAAAAAAATTGGACAAAGGCTTAGTTGTTGACTTTTGTACTTATTTCAAAGTGTATGGCCACATTCAGTTTTATGATACTACGGTCGTATGCCATATACAGGGCTTTTTGAAGAATGGGTGAGATCAATACTTCAAGCACGCAAAGGTTTTGAGCTCCTGGAGTGCAGGAACGGGCTGTACATGCTGTACATGGAACGTGTCGTCGGAGAACTGGTGAAGCAGGTGGGCCCACTCGCGCGTCAGGGGAAGCTTGATTCAGACATTCTTTCTGATCTCCTGTGCTGACGGATACGATATGGCTTCAACACTTTGGTTGGATATGATTTCTGCTGCTGATCTAACCAAGGCATATTGGCTCGACGCCCTGGTTTGAAATTATTCTCCCATTTGCTAGCAGAATTTATATGTTCTTAGATGTATAATTTCACCCCGAAGATACGTAACCTTTCGGAAAGAGATCTCAGAAAGTATGCTGTCGAATCAAGTGCATGGACGAGAGAATAGGCTATAGAACAAACATGTCGCTCTTGGTGAGCTGTTCTCTTTTCTACTTTTGTAGGGGTGCAGAGATGCCCACTTTTTTTCTTCTTTTTCTTTTCATTATCATACCCATTGCCCATGTGGTAGGGAAGCACTCTCATGTTACTTCGCTATATTACAAATGAAGATTAATGTAGTCATTTTGGCAGAAACTTTACTCTAGAGTTGGCCGATAAGGTTTATTTGTGCCATGTATTTCTAGTCAGTCTTTCTAGTGAATCCTCATTTAGCTTTTGAAATCATCTAATGTAGCTGTTGAAAAAAAGCTAATATTGAGCTTTTAGGTTAAGCTTCACCAAAACTTTGATGAGATTGACACTTCCCCTGAAAAAGAGGGACACTCCCTGAAAAAGAGGGACACTTTGTACTTGGAATCTTTATTTTTTTTAAAGACAAAAGGAAAGGTCTTATCCCGTGCCAAGAAGCTATATCAGCATATGCTTCCCTATCAAATCAAGCTAAAGATTTCATTTCATCAGGTCCTGACCAACCATTTGTGTTCTTTAGGGAGGACTTAGCATACGCCACCCACCATTGTGCATTCAATCAAAGAGAGCAGGTGATGAAGACTGCTGCACTTCTCTCATGGCTTCTTCTCATCCTTCTCTTGAAGCCATATCAGTACTGCTTGGCTACTGAAGGCTCTCTTGGGGAGGAGCTGTATGTACAAGTTGAAGACTACCAAGGTGAGAAATTTGAGAATTCTTAGGATCCAACCAACTCTTTAGTTTCTGTGGCTCTATTCAAGTACTTATAAGTTTATTAGACTTTGGGTCCTAGAAATATTCGAAAATTAGTGTTTGGGTACTGGAAATGTCCAACTCAGGATTTGGGTCCTAGAAATGTTCAACTCAGGGTTCAAAATTTCTTAATAAATATTTTAGGGTTTATTAGAATTAGGGTAGCAGAAACATTATTATCCTTCTTGAGTTCTGATTCAATTTATTAACAGATTTTGAATGCCCAATACGGATCATTGTATCTCATGACCCAAATCCTAAACTAAACATTTTTAGAACCCAAACGCTGATTTTCGAATATTTTTGCGGACCAAAATCTAATTAACCTTTATTATTGTTATTATCGTAGAGAAAGAAGGAGAGAGCAGTCAATTTTATTAAAAAAATAGGCAAATATATAAAGAATACATGGAACAATATGTCGTCTTCATAAACATCATGAGATAATCATGGTAAGTAGAGTTGACGTTTTAATTGTTTGGTTTGTATGAGTCTGAGTCTTTGCACAATGCACACAATGGAATTCATAAAGGGCCGGCCCGGATGGTTGAGTTGTCCTAGCAAAGCTAATTTTGGTTGTGCTTCATCCTTTTTGATATAAATATAGTTTAAGTTAGATTTGGATTTGGGTTAGGCTGTTCCTAAGAAAAACAAATGGACAAATAGTTTGGGAGGTTGCTCTTATGGAGGGGGATTGTCCAAGCCCGAGCCCTTATCTGGCTTACCCCAATATCTAGGATGTTATTAAACTAAGATTTTAATTTTATTGGGTTTTATGTCCTCAGAAATAAGTCTTTTCTTCTCCTGGTTTCAGAAAACATATCCCTACTATGTTAGAGCATCTCCAATGCAAGTGTGAGTTTAGAAAAAAAAAATTGATAGGAATAACAAGGCTTTATTGAAAAAGTCCTTCTCCAATGCAAATGTCAAAAACGTTGTAAAGTTGACATGACAAAGACATTGTGAAGTTGGTTGTCTAGTTCTAGACAATGCACTTCATAATGTCTTTACCTCCATATCATCAATTTTGAATTAAAAAAAATAGTAAGAAGGGAAGAAGTTGTCTTGGAAGTTGAAAAAAGTAAGGCCACGTTTGGTACACTATAATGTAATCTTAATCGCAATGTTTTTTTCATTTGATTATACTGCGATTATAATTACATTACAATGTACCAAACAGGGTCCAAGTTTTATTGTCTTCTCGATATTTTTGCATCGGAGAAGATTTTCCTACTTCATTTGTCTTGCGTGGATATAATCGTACTAGGGCTGACGATTTTGCCCTGGTGCCCTCTACCCGAGCCGGGTACCCTGCACCCTCAGGTGCCCACGGGTACCCTCTACCCTAGGAGGGCAAGCCCTACCCTTACCCTCTTGGAATTAGGGTAGGGTAAGGATTTTATCTTGTTACCCTAGTGCACTTACCCGGGTACCCGTCCTACCCTGCCCTGAATCACTACCCTACCCACTACCCTTAACCCTCTCAAACTCTTGACCCTACCCCTCTCCCAAACATGTTTACCCACACTCCCACTGCCATAGTATTACTACTACATACTTGTAGTTTTTTGTAATTAGTTAGTACTTAGGATTAGGAGAACTACATGGTGCTTGATCCTAAGGAGTCAGGTCTAGCCCCCTCCTTGGGTATGTAGGCAGTTCAGGTTCCACTATATAACTGGGTTCAGCGCCTTTAGTAAAAAAAAAATTCTCCCTGTTATTTCTTATTAAGTTGTTATGATTTTTGAATGTTGTAAAAATCTTAAGTATCAAGGTGTTTACTAGCAAAAAAAATAATTGTTAAAGTAAAAAAAATTGAAATGGCAAGGGTGATACCCTGACCCTCAGCTACCCTGACCCTCAGCTACCCTGTGAGGTAAAGGACAAGGACGGATAATGGGTATTGATTTTTTGGAAGAGGGCTACCCTACCCTACTCTCATGACTCTTCTAGGGTATCAAAAAAATGTTAATACCCTACCCTACCCTGCCCTGCCCTGCCCTGCCCTCTTCCTGCCCTTACCCTACCCTACCCTACCCTACCCATCGTCACCCCTAAATCGTACCACCTAGTAAAGATTTTCGTGTACTACATGCCACGTAGGAATCGCATCACATTAGTTTCATCATGATAGGTTTTGTGTACAAATTTATCTTGTGATTTATAGTTTCAAGCATTTTGAGAGACGTACATACAGGTCCACACATGAGAAATGGACACGGCAGGAGGGGAGGCGGCCAAGAGCTGGATGCATTCAAAAGGCTAACAGTGGCCAGAAGCAGCGGAGGTGGGAAGAGCACGGGCGCCGGCGGCGGCACGCTAATAACCCATCAGTCGCCATCATCACCGCAGCACAGGAGCGCTGCAGCGCCGACGGCGCGGCCGCAGGCTTCCCTGACATGCTCTGCTCTGTGCCTCATCGCCACCATATGCACCGTTCTTCTTAACAAAGCTTGACTCGGCTCCTCATTGGCACAACCAAGAGAAGAAGAAGAAAAAAAACATATTCTTGTTGCAACTATCTTTTCTACGTAATTGCAGTAATTATATGGCAATCTCTACCTACTATTTCCGTTATTCTGTATCAATTATGTCATTTATTTACCATAAATATCCTACTTTTGATAATCATAATTATAGAACATAAGAAGATGTGTTACATGACAAGAACACGTGACGTAATTGATACAGAATAATGGAGACAATTGATACGTGCGGAAAACATGGAAGGATAATGTAGAATAGCCAACATACAAAAATGAGAAAAGGAAGAGCATCCATAGTGGGGACACCCTACATCATATTCTAACTTTTTAAAAATTCGTATAGATTACTATTTTTTTAGTGTCTTATTCATATTGGCACACAATGATATATTCTAAATAACACATTAAATCTATACTCCAAATTAACCTCTTCTTTTATCTCTCCCTTTTTTTTCTCTTTGTTTTTTTTTTCCTTTTTCCTCTTGGTTGGCACAATTGGGTTATTGTTCTCTTTTTTTTCGATGCCCAGTGTAACACAGTCTTTGTGCACGCGGCATTGTGTGCCATTTGAACCCTTGCCCGCCAGTTTACACACACACCTCTCTCCTGGTTCGATCCTGAGATCATCCGCCTATACAAGGAAGTTATACCTCTTCTCACTAACCACGAGAGCCAGATGCGTTGAGTTACTGAATTATGACATGTTTAAAATTTGGAGAGCCTCTTGGCTTGCTAGCATTTTTCAAGTGTGGACAAGAGTCCACTACAGCCCCTCAATGTTTTGACTAAAACAGTAATATAGTATTTCAAAAACTTCCAGTGTGAATGCTCTAATATTCAACATAGGAGATGACTGTCATGACAATATCCAGTGTAATTTGGGGGTGTTTTTTAGAATATTACAAGATTTTTGGGATTAAGTTAAAAAATTAGGTAGATGCAAGGAACTAATATGAAAAATAATAATAGTGACAAATTAGAAATGTAATATTGATAGAGAGGAGGAAGAAGAGAATTAAAAAAAAAAAAAAAAAACAGAAGTCAACGAACATGGCCTGTAGTAATGCTGTCGAATGGGCCGGCCCATGTTCATCGCCGGCGGAATTAATGGGTCGTGGTCGTGCGTCAGTTCTCCGTCACTCAAGTCAAGACGCATTTTACAAAGAAGTCCAAACACTTTTATTTTTACTAATTTTCACTAGAAATGATGAAACTTTTTGCAAATTCTCATATGCTTTTGGAAAATATTATGAACAAATTATCTATCACGTAGGTATTAGCATATTAAGGAATGTAAATAGTTGGTATTATATAAATTTGTGATACAATGTAATTCCTTGTGTGAAGTTGGTGGTTGCTCCTTTGTTGCGTCATCCACTACGATCTGATTTAGAGTTGATTAAAAAAACATAAAGATAAGCATGGGCAGAACCACATTGTAGCGCAGGGCCGGTCCGAAACATTTTGATGCCCAGGACGAAATGCAAAATGATGTCCCTTCAAAAAAAATATTAGAAATAAAATATCAAAAAAATTTGCATGATACAATAAAACAAAGCGAACCCTTTTAAATTGAGGTCTGATTCATGTCAGCTAACCTTAAATTTTGCATCAGGAATATATCATAGCAAATGGTAATACTAGTACTTTTGTAGTTAAAAAAAATAAATCTCCGATGCAATATGTTATTTAACATTTCTTATTTATGTTTTTTCAGTACTAGGATTGAGATATATGGACTTGTTTGCCTAATTTATCAACAATAGAGAAACTTAAGAAACATTAAAAAAAAAAAACCAAAATCAGGAGGATTAAAAATTACAAGAGGAACAAAAGCTACAAAACATTTCAGTTTGAAAATCAAATCATTGTGAAATCTTAAGTGCAAAGATTACGAAAAGATATTCAACACTAGGAACAACGTATAATTTTAAGTGTGAAATCTTAAGTGCAAAGATAAACGAAAAGACTCATCGCCATCGGCTCATTGGTATTCAACACCAATGTGAGATCAATTATAACTTACAACACGTAGTGAGCTAAATATACCGCAGAAGCTGACTGAAACTTAGTTACTATAAAAATGTGCATAAATAGAGAGATTACGAAGGAAGACCGAAGATCTAATACAAACAATATGTATCCTAATTTTTAAAAGATGCAAAATTTCAAGTCTATGCTTGTGTCCATGCAAAGTAGATTATATGTAAATATAATTTGAAACTTTCGAAAAATAAACAACATCAATAGAACTCCTCATTGAAAAGACGGAGGCAAAGAGTTATTGTCCTCAGTCATTAACAACAGAGGGAACTCAAAAAACATAACAAAGCCAAAATCATGTGGAACAAAAGTTAAAAATTATTTCATTTCTCAAAATAAAAGTCTTGCTAAAATATCAGGTTCACATTGATACCTCTATCTCACATTTTCGTCTCCTCTTCGGGTCAAGGCTCAAGTAGAGGCCAGAAAGAGAGAGAGAGTGTGTGTGTGTGTGTGTGTCATCATGGCCTTCTTCGTATAGTCTTACATCACGGAATCCTTTTTAAGGATTCTAGAAGAAAAAATTGAAAAAAAAATTATAAATTTTGTGGAGGGATCTACATCCCCTCACTTTTGCATCCCCTATACATTCCCACGTTAACAGCCGTTGGATCTTTGTTTAGGTCATCTAATCTTAATCTTTGATTTTTCAACGGTTAAAATTAGATGACTTAAATATTTCCATTTTGACCAACCTTTGTGTTTATTCTTTTGGCAGTAAACATCACCTTTTTATTATATAAATCTTTGAACTATTCAAACTATCAGCAATATTTTGATCAATTGGTAAACCAATTTCGATTAATTCAAAAGGTCCTTATTTTGAATCCATTAACCCTCGTTTATTGTGTTCCTTTTCTTTTCATACTCTCACCCCTCCATATAAACTCCTAATTAATTATGATTTATGTCATTATTACTTTTACTGTTCAAGTCCCCGTCCGTATCGTTTGATTTGTGGAATTATCGGATTGGAAAAGAAAAGTAATTACTTTCCTGTGTTTGTGTACTAAAGAAATTGAGGAGAAAATAAAAGTAATTTTCAATGGAAGAAAAATTAGGAGGCAAAGTGAGTTCATCCATTTAATCCAGGAATCACTTTTCCACGTTGAAGTATTTATTTTACTTTCCAAATTCCTTTGCATTTCCAAATATCGAAAATGAAAGTCAATGGAAGTTGTAATTTTCTAAATGAAATGAAATGCCAAAGAATTGATTTTCTTTTCCTTCCATTCCGCAAACCAAACGAGGCCTACGACGATTGTTTATGGTCGACCGTGACGATAAACATGCCTAAACTAGTCTAAATCATTAAAAGAAATTAATTTCTCACTTAACAGCTTCTAAGTATGTTTATAGATGTGTTTATATTTTGTTCTTGTACAATGCCAGCTGTAAAATTTATTTTAATAAACGAATATAATACATTACGATCTCCAATAAAGTTAACAAAAAAAACTTGTGGAATGTAATAATAATTAGACATTGGATGGTATGTAAATAGTAAATTATAATGACAAATTAGTAGTATTATTTTTAATATAAAAAATGTAAGATAAGTATATAAAAATATGGCAAATAACAATTACCACACAATTACTGGTATAGATTATACTTGATTATTTTAATGTTAAACCTTATAGCTCCTAAAATATAAATTTGTATTATTTCGAGATTATATTTTTGTTATGTAATTATAGACAACATGTATTGATATGTTTACCAAAAAAATTCTATTATTTATCCTGTACTATTAAGTTACTTATGGAAAATATATCAAAGTTTGTATATTGTTAAGATTTACACCCATCACCAAGGGAATAATATTTATCAGCAATGGCATAGCCAACATTTCAAAAATGTTTTCCGATTAGCATTTTTTTTTTTTTTAACTTTTCGATTAGCATTTGAAGCACTTGAATTCCCATAAACAAATTATAATTCCAAACACGATTGTTACATTCCAAATATGAATGCTACATTCCAAACTCGAGTGGCTTTTGTTGTTACCTAGGAGAGGTATAAAATCCGGCTGGATGGCGGAGATCAGTGGATCGAACCACATGGACGTCTTTCATTTATTTGATGGAAGTTGTGGGACAGTGGACCTAACAGACATGTAATACAGCGTGCATAAAATTTCGTACGTATCGTCGTCGGGCATCTAAAAAAACAATATAAAAATGTGATTATACATAGGAATCTTAAATTCCCAAGCACTACTACCGGGTACTAAAGGCAATTAATCATAATTATTTTTATTATAAAAGCAACTTAGGCAAGTAACTATGATTATTTTTATTATAAATTCACACCAACATAAGTTGGTTTTCGGAATTTTTTGCTATTCAAATTAATTACAAGTAATATTACATCAAGACAATTTACAAATTGCATGCAAAGAATACTTGCCACGTAGGTCTAAACTAAACTTCTCAAAAATTAAACTTTATATATTTTCACTAATAATTTGAAAAAGAAGAAGCAAGCTTACAAGTTTATTAAAGAAATTTACGAAGGACTTATTAGTAAAATGCCCTTACAAGGGGGGTGTATCTAGAAATAAACCATGTATATTTAAAGGAGGAGGAGGAGGAGGAGGAAGAAGAAGGAAACTGCTCCTTCACGCGGTTATCATTATGTAACGGATTCTCTCAGCATCATCATCACTTGCTGTCACCAAAAAGAAAGAAAGAAAGAAATGAAGAAGAAGCTTTGGTATGCGTGTTTTTTTTTTTTTTTTTTGTGTGTAAAAATTGTGTTTTTTAAGCAAATGAGAACATTTTAGGAAGTGGGCAATCATCATTTCCTTGGAAACAAAGCTTTCCCATTGTAAAAATCCCGTCTTTATTCGTCCTCTAACTTAAAGATTTGATCTTTGTCGCAGATTTGTGGAGAATTTGGCATTAGAATTGTTGGGTCTCGATCAATTTTCAAGGTGAGATTTTTCTTTTTATTTCCCCCTTCTTGTTCTCTCATTTGATCTATTTCCTGACGGGGTTGTTTGTTTATTATTCAATGTGTTGTGTTTAGCAAATTCTTTTGGGATAGATCAAAGTACAATTTAATATCAGTGTGCTCTTTGGGTTCTTACAATTTTGTGTTCACAATGGCAGTAATCTATAGAATTCTCTATATTGTCTGCATCTTCATAGAGACTGAGATCACATCCAGAAACCAAGGTTTGAAATATTGATAGAAAGTTAGAAACCGATAGATTTCAGCCTTTTCGGATCAGAATTGGGAGAAATTATTCAGTGGGTCGGGCTCACCACATGGCAGTGGTGAGCCTCGACTCCCCACCAATAGTGATATGATACACCAGGGGATAGTGACATTGGAAGAGTGGAGGAGAGTGGTGTGTCATGGCACTATTGGTGGAGAGTCGAGGCTTACCACTGTCGCGTGGTGAGCCCGGACCACTGAATAATTTCTCCAAAATTGGAGGGTCAAAAGCTGCCAACATAAATCGACGATTTGGAAAACTTCACCTAATGAGTACTTGGGGTGCTCCATTTATGCCTCATTTCAATCACCAAAAAATTCACTGAAGTTTATGTCTCATTTCAATCCCCATAGTATCATTGCCAAGTTGGAGGTCAAACTCTTATTCGCATATGAAATCATACTTACTTACCATTCATGTGTGTCTACTTGTATCTCGTATGGGTTTGCTTTGTGTAGTAGAAGGAACCGGGAGAGGGAAATAGGGACGATTTTTTCCTTCGCTTCTCACATGCCTATTGTCGCAATCCACAGACGACAACTCACTCTAGCAAATAAGTATAGTTATTCATTCATCTTCTAATTATTCTTTTCACTTATAGTCATGACTGATGCCGTTGGCCAAGGGACTAGAGCGCTTTCTCACACAACACCAAGAAGCACTAAGCAAATTTTGCTCAATTCCAAGGAAAGCTTATATAGATTGCTTTCATTAAAAGTTTGTACTTAGTTTATTTATTTTCTCGACTTCAACATATGTCACATTAGCATACTTTGTATTTTGGTTTTTCATTTTTAGAAAAACTTCGATGTTGCTTTCTTTCACTTACCTCTGGAGTTGCGTAGTTGGTTCTTTGTCAATGTCTTCTTTATGCCTGATTGCAATCCTCCTTCTGTTTGTAGTGTATAGACACCAATCTTCCATGGATTTAGCTTTCATGGAGATTTTGGACAACTTGGCCTGCTTCCTCATATTTATTGCGCTTCAGTATCATTCTTTTGTTCCCACAATTTCTCTCGTACCACAGCTTTCTGATCATTATAAGCTGATTGCACTAATCACTGCATTGACTACCAAGACAGTGCTTCATCTAATTTAACAAATTTATTGCATAGAACTATTGATATCGAATACACAACATGTTCGTAGTTTTCTTTTGTTTTCATACCCTACAAAGATGTGTTGTAGTCTTATCAAGATTCTTGCTTGTGTGATCTTGTTAAAAAACATAATTATTGAACTAGTTGACTGGAAAGTGATTTGTCACTCGCTTATTATTTCACAGTTTTTAGAACAGTGAGATACTCAACTTTGGCTTGGTTGCCTGTTGATCACATGCATTGTTGTCTATATCACTCTTCCGGATTGGGATATATTTTCATGGCTTGGCTCGCAACATGCTTAGACAAATTTCACCCAGATGCCAGTTCTTAATTCTCAACAACTATACTATATGTAGATCGTTGCGATTGGTCAGTTGTCGACGAATCATGTGTTCATGTAGACAAGAACTCATTTGATGTGTATCCCACCATTTGATTGTTGCTTGATTTGTCAAAACATCCTAGTTGTAAGTCCCACTTATCTTATGTGGCCTTGAATTTTGACTCTTGTATTTTGCCAAGGTCCATGCCGTATTAATATCCTGTGCAGATAGTCTCCTTAAATCTTCATTCTGGTAGGCCCTTAAGCGTCAAACTTTTCATCATTGTTTTGTGCTCTGCCGTATTATTTGGTACACGAAATGCCTAAAGAGTAAGATTATATGTTATGTACAATTTCGATTTATGAAGGACAAGAAACTTGTGAATTTCTGGAGGTCTGGAACACCAAAATAGCCTTATCAGTAGAGTCGGCTTCGGTCTGCATGATTTTTGGATTCTCACCCTATATTAGCAAGACTCTCATAGCACTCAGCAGCTTTTACTTAGCATTGTGTCATACTTCAGGTGATCATTGTATTAGCATTGAATTTCCCTTGCTATCTACATCAGAACTTTTACCTGTCATTGTAAAATACTATGGTTGCTCTTATTGTCATTATTAACTATAACTCGCAGTACTCAGATGAAAATTTTGACTGTTTTTTTCTAGGTGGTTATTGATCAACCATGGCTGAAGACGAGGTCAGTG
Organism: Iris pallida; assembly: GCA_029216955.1. Taxonomy (NCBI): domain Eukaryota; kingdom Viridiplantae; phylum Streptophyta; class Magnoliopsida; order Asparagales; family Iridaceae; genus Iris; species Iris pallida. Next base: position 7,455,068 of record JANAVB010014600.1, read on the forward strand.
CTTTAAAAGTAGCACTATGCAACCAATTACTTGTTATTAAAAGGCTCTACACTGAGCTAGAAGAAGAAAGAGAAGCTTCAGCTTCTGGAGCAGATGAAGCTCTATCCATGATCCTACGTCTTCAGAAAGAAAAGGCTGAAGAAAAGATGGAACATCGCCAATACAAAAAAATGGCAGAGGCAAAGATGCAACATGCTGAAGACTCTTTTGCAATGCTTGAACAAGCCTTGTTGCAAAAAGAATTTGAGAATTCATCCCTGAAGTATCAATTGCAGGCTTACAAACAAAAATTGTTAAGCATTGGTGTCAACGCTGATCTTAACAACATAGCAATAATTGACAATCGAATATTCCTTAAAAGAAGCACTTCTCTAGAGAGGACAAGCTATCATGGTAATGTTAGAAGACAGATCTCTATGCCTTCCTTGAACAAGTTACTTTCTGAGATGGAAATTTTTAGTGGAGATGGTTCCGTAATTCCTTCTCTACAATCAATCTGGAGGGAAGTTGGTGTCTATGAAAACCAGTTCGATAAAAAACAGAAGCATCACTTTTCTAGAGAAGATGTGATTGAAGAATGCAATTCTGACTCCGAGCAAGTTCAAGGAGCAGATGCCAGTGTAAACAAGGTGCAACAAACTCAAAACATCAAACTTACAGCTGCCTCAAAATGTCTTTCATTAAATAAAGAATCACTGAAGAGCATCACAACTGCTCCGCAAAGTTATCAAGAGTGGGCGCCAGATCAATCAAATCTTGCGGAACCTACGACTCTAGCTACTTCGATTGAAACTGATGTCCATTGGTTAAAGCATAGGATACAACAAGTTGAGGCTGATATATGTGATATGAAGCAAGAAGACCTAAAGAAACGCAAAAGGGAGACGAAATTACTAAGAGAGATACATGAGCAGCTTGACACGGTACAATCACATCAAAGGAATTTATTATCTAGCAAGCATTCTCCACAACACGTGGCCATGTTTGATTTTCTTACCGAGGTATGTTTCATTTACCTGATATATCCTGCATGTTTACTTTGTTGGCTAGGATGTTGTATTATATAGGTGAAACGAAAATAGTTACCTCCTGATATTTGGATCTAATTTAAGATGTTGTGTCATTCATCAGTTATTATTTCTTATAATATTCAATAATAGATATGCATAAAACGTTAACGTTGGTGAACGTCATGTAAGAATTTCACGATGGTTATATAATTTGAAAAGTCTGTGCAAGGTTTTGGAGTTGATGTAGCTATGTAAATCCATATATTATTAAGAAAAATATGCGAGGAATGAGGTTAAGGCTTAGCTCGAACTTGAATCTGGAGTCCACAATACAGTTAAAGCTTATTCTTCTATTCCTCCGGAATTTTCTTTCTGGCTTTATTATTTCTGTCCTATATTATTGTGGGTATGTAATTATTATGTTATAGTGAGCTTGGAAACCGGCTCCTTCAATCTGGTATTTTAGCTATTTTTGAAATGGTTCTCGATGAAAAAATCCCAATGATTATGCACAAATTTAAAATTTCAATTGTAACTTCTTACTGGCAATGGAGGCAAAACTAAATATATTATGGGAGGAGCAGAAAGATCTTAATATATACAAAGATGTAGAAAATAAAAATAAGGTTTTTGTTGAAATCTTGCTTGATCTTTTATTGTCTAACTCGTCAAGTTTTCTGTGTACTAAAACGTGCTAGTTTACTAAGCAGTTATCTGTTCTTGTCAGGATTAAGCATTTTGGTCATCTACAAAAGATAAAGAGTCAGGACAATCATGATGACTAGCTTAAAGAAAATAATATCGATACAATATTACAAATATCATAGAATCAGTTTTTTTACACTAGTTGTTGATGGCTTGTACGAGGAAATCGCTTTTGAGGTGAACATTATATCTAACATTTGGGAATGATAATCAAATTGTTTCTTTTTGTTGGGCTGCAGTTAGAAGAGATTATTGACGAGAATGCCTTTTTCCTATAAAGTAGTTATTAGTCGCTAAGAAATTTTAGGGGGACAACTGATTTCATGTGCCCCTGGTCCTATCCTTCTTAAAAAAAATTACCACGTCTTTTTTCAGATAGAAAAAGATCTTACTTCGTGCACGTGTCGGCCTTTAGGAGGATGAATATAATTAAAAAGAAGGCTTAGTAGAGATATTCCAAACCTATGTTGTGCTGGGCGCTAGGCGAGGCGATAAGCCACCCGCCTCGCCTAGGCGCCCGTCCAGGATTCCAGCATCCCCCAAGGTTCTTCCCCCAGAAATCAAAGAAGCAGTAGAAGAAGAAGAAAAAAAAAAGAAAAAAAACAAAACAAAGCAACAACATCAAAAGAAGAAGAAAATAGCAGCAAAAGAAGCAATACGAATTTTTTACGAAAAAAAAAAGTTAAAACCAGAAAAGCTCGCCTAAATGCCGCCTAGTTTTCCCCTAGGCGAACCTTGGCGGTGGCCTAGGCGCGCCTAGGTGACCATCGCCACACCCAAATTTTTTTTTTCCTAGGTCGAGACGTCGAGGCGACTCCTCTCCAACCTGCACGCCTAGACGGCCTAGTTCCAAACATTGATGAACAGGGGAAACAAAGGGAACCATCTAGTAAGCAAGTAAAACTTATATGCACACCACAAAACATAAAAGAACAACATTACTTATTCCTAAACCTTTTTCGAAGTAAGTACTAATAATTGAGTGGCAGATATTTTCTATGAAGCATCGAGATGTTTTTGTCAAAGAAACAGTCGAGAAACATATGTCCCTTTCTATGAGCCCTTCACAAATTTTAACAAATGGGTCCCACTGGCCTCCTTACCTTTTTATTCAACATGTCCATATGTTTTGAATTTTAAGTATAAGAGGCATGATAGTTAAAAAGGGTGTCGCTTGGCATGACAGTAATGCTTCTTGTTGCATGATGTGGGTTCGTCGTAGAACAACCTTCCATGTATATTGGGATAAGGCTGCATACATCTTGACTCTGGCACTAGGATGCCTTTTAGAGGTATGGTTCACAAGGACATTGAGGTTTGTGTTTCGCCTCAAGGAGATTTAGAAGGAAAAAAAAAAGTTAAAAAATATATGCAATTATGCATTCCCTTGTTTGGAGGATAATCGGATTTGAGTCAGTGTAACCTCGTAAAAGTCATGATTGCATTCCCTCCATTAGTGGAGGTATTGTAAGACAAAAACTGGAGAAAATTCAATTTATATTATTCTTTTTGCTCACCTCAGTTTTAATTATTTTCTGTTCACATCTACGACTTCTTTTTGTTGCGGTTGTGATTTTTGTTTCGTTTTGTGATATTTATAGTCTATATTTTTTGGGCAGGGCATGCTATCTTTTTGGATTTAGTTCTCTCGATTGGGCGCCATGTCACGAGTTTATACTCTTCACTTCTGAGCCGAGACGAGCTGCGACATGTCAGAAAAAGTCTTATGAAGGACTCTTCGACTTAAACATATGTCAGATTGTCAATTAAAGAAGGAAGGATTGCAATGGACTCATACAAGATACATACATAGACAGCTGAATTTCTGTTGTGGATCATTACAAATGGTACCTTATCTATGTTATCGCATTTTTGTAGGATATGGACTGTTATTCGAAACTATAGACATTATGTAGATGAATGTAAATATAATTTGTAGTGTACATATTGGTTGATTCAACAAAATGATTTTTTGTTGGCTGGGAATGCCTTGCTTGACTCCATCGATTCTCCCTATGTTAAGTGTATTTATTGTATTACTAGTAAATGCACCTGTTTTGCACGTATAATAACGTATAATAAGAATATTATTCAATTATAGTCAAATATTTCTTCTAACTCATGTGGTTAAGGTGAGAGGTATTCTTTTTGTTTGGCTGAATTCGATTTCCATGATGAATATATATAACAAATTTAAACTTTTTTCAACAATTTTTTACATGATTTATATTTTTTTAAAATGGACCGTGATATACATACGGCTTAGACGGCTCACTTTTGAGCCGTTTTGAAGCCTTCATTATATAGTGGAAGATTTGTGCAGATTCACTTCGGATAATAATGCATACAATTACATTCAGTTTGGGTCTTGGAAAGGCCCATAACTGTTTTTTTTTTCACTATTTGTATCTATGTTTCTTGTAATGACTTTGTATACTCTATTCATTTTGGTTTTGGATTAGTGTTGTTTTTCTTGTCAAAATGTGATATAGTAAGTCCATAATATGTTACAGGACTAAGGAAATCTACTATCTTCTGTAGAGAAATGACGAATGAAAATAATCAGGACGTTTTTCGAGCATCAGGCTCGACCCATCCGGTAGAAAAGATGGAAGAGTTTGGCATTCTGAGTTGGCCAGCAAGAGTATTTTGTAATTCCGTTCAATTTATCAATAAAAGAAGTTAACTTGTTCCTGTCTGTCTCGATATTATTATTTGGTTTTCTACATTAAAGTTCTACTGTTTTATTATCTATTTAGTCTATTTTGTTATTTTGCAAGTTCATATCTTTTACAAGGACAATTTAGACTTGTACGACATCACGTCCAATGACGACTTTACAATCCTCCGAGATCGGAGCGTGACGTAATGTTGTAAGAATTAAACGAGCTTTTACCATTTTGTTCCACACGAGATTTCTATTCTCGTGTTGTGTTTCCAAAATGTGACAACACAAGCATTTTTCGACGGAAGATGGGAGTGATAGGTTGGTGTCAAAGGCTATTCGGAAACTGAACCGGCTTTTCGAAAACAAAATAAATAATTAAAAAACCTTCTTCAATGTTATATATATATATATATATATATATATATATATATATATATATATATATATATATGGGAGCGGATCAAAAGTCCCCCTTAGAAAGTCCTCCAAAAACCCTCCTCACTCTAATTCGTAATATTAATGTTAATATTAATGTTAATATTAATGTTAATTTTAATATTAATGTTAATATTAATGTTAATGTTAATATTAATTTTTTTATTTTTTATTTTATATTAATGTTAATGTTAATATTAATTTTAATGTTAAGTTTAATGTTAATTTTAGTATTTAATGTTAATATTAACATTAATATTAACATTAACATTAATATTAACATTAATATTAACATTAAATTACGGATTAGAGTGAGGGGGATTTTTGGGAGGCTTTCTAAGGAGGACTTTTGATCCGCTTCCTATATATATATATATATATATATATATATATATATATATATATATATATATATATATATATATATTGGTTTCTATGGCACGTGTCAAAGTCCTTTTAAGTAAGCTTCTGTGTCTACGTGACATTTCCCATATAGAAACCCTCAACTATTACAAAAAAACATCTCCAATTGAGATATACAATTCCTATCCTACATGTCATTAATTAAAAAAAAAAACTTTTCCTTACAATATTGTAAATAATTATCTACGATTTTTATATGTCACGTAGACAGAGAAAAACTCTATAAAGATTTACATGTAGAACCCCTTTATTTTTAATATTTTTCTTAAAAAAAATTCATTGGAGAAGGCCTATGCAGAAGTAAGACTTCAATAGGCAATCTCAAATCTATACTTTCCGATCAATATATTGAAAAAGCGCATTAATTCCCTTTGTGGAGGGCAATTATGCGAGGAGGGTGCGGTGTGGTCCGGTGCGTTAACGAGACCTTCGGATCAGGATATAGCCTTCGAACGGGTCAAGATTTTGTTATAGGTAGGGGTGTAAACGAGCCAGACGGACACGTACTGTTCGTGTTCGGTCCGGAAATGAAAATGAGTTCGGACGGACGCGGACACGAACGATCCATTGTTCGAGTTCGGGCCGGACGGACACGGACAGCCACAGCTCGTTAATTCAATCGGACGGTCCGCGGACAGATAAAATATATTACGAAAAACTGTTATTTTATCAAGATACTCTGATAGTCGGTGCAAAAAAAATCAAGTTGAAAGAAAATACAATTGAAGGTTATAGAACACAACAGACAATGGTAAAACGTTAACGAAAATTCAGACTGGATAACAAAAATTTGATGCAAAACCAAAGGGAGTGTTCACTATCAGACGGTCCGTAGACGAATTCGGACCGGACATGGATATGACCGTGTCCGGGTTCAATTTTTAAACGAAAAAAAAAAACGTCCAAGTTCTGTTCGTTAATTAGTCGGACGGCCGACGGCTGAACCATTTATCGGGCCGGACTCGTACGGACAACGGACTGCTTTGTCCGTTGTAGGCCTTCGGACCGAGTTGTATGAGCTATAGGTTATATATTTTCTGACTTGGGCTTTATCTTGAATGAATAAGAAGGCCCATTATATGTTGAGCAGAAGATATTTTTTATTTTCATCCCATCAATCTGCCTTTTTTTTCTTTTTTTTTTTTACATATAACCAACTCTCATATCCAAAAAAGGATAAAAAAAAACGAGGGTTTTGCTGAGGTTTTACCACTCTCTCTCTGCTGAGTCTACTCTATCCATTCCTCCTCCAAGAGCCAGCCAGCCATGGCTTCTTCAGCAGCTTCTCTTCTTCCTCCAATCCCTCTATGGAGGACCCCCCACAAAAGAGGGACATCAAGAAACCCCTCGAGTTCCAGAGTGGCTGCGCTCTACTCCTCCTCCTCCGACCCATCGGAGCCCTCCGCCGACACCAAGTCCCCCGTCGTCGCCTTCTCCCACCTCCACTCGCCCTTCCTCCTCAAGCCCCTCCCCCCCTCCCCGTGGGAGTCCCTCGAGATGGCCTTCCTCAAGGACCCCTCCCCCCTCCCCCCGGCCCCTCCCCCGCGCCCCTCCCGGAGGCGCTACGACTCGCTCCGCAGGCGCCAGGTCAGGGCCGAGACCGAGGCCTGGGAGCGGGCCGCGGCGGAGTACAAGGAGCTCGAGAGGGTCATGCTCGAGAGGCGCCTCGCCCCGAGCCTCCCCTACGTGAAGTCCCTCTTCCTCGGCTGGTTCGAGCCGCTGCGGGACGCGATCGGGAGGGAGCAGCGCCACCAGAGGGCCAAGAGGCAGAAGGCCTCCCACGCCTACCACGTCGGCCTCCTGCCGGCCGACAAGATGGCCGTCATCGTCATGCACAAGATGATGTGCCTGCTCATGGTCGGCCAGGAGGACGGCTGCGTCCGGCTCGTGCAGGCCGCCATCTACGTCGGGGAGGCCATCGAGCAGGAGGTATACAAACTCCTCTTTCGTGTTGCAATTAGTGGTGGACACTGACCAGTGCTTGAAAGTAATCTAAGTATTGGGAGATTAAGTAAAAAGACACGAACTTTGGCTTTGGGAGGGAAATCCCTCTTCTCCCACCAGTTGAAGAGTAAAAAAAAGTTTACATCTTCATTCTTCTTCTCATGAGATTACAAGCCTAAGAGCATCATTAGTAGTTGGGACTCTCAAATGCAATTTGGGCTCCAAAATTTCAAAAAAAGAAGATAAATGTAGAAAGGGTTGAATTTGTATGAGAATAGTAGGAAATGGTAAAGTGAGCTCCGGTCCCAAAGATTGTGTGGTCAAAAATTGATGTCTTTAAAAATAATGTAAAGTTTAGAATCTAGAAAGTTGGACTCCAAATTGGGACTTACTATTCTACAAAATGAGTTCCTACAATCTAGAATCTAGAAATTGGGAGGCCTAACCTATAGCACCCTTGGATGGGATGGAACCGAAATTGTAGAAATTAGGACTAAAGATGGTACTTACTATTCTACAAAATGAGCTCCTACATTCCAAATCTAGAATCTAGAAAATGGGATGAGCCTTACTAATGATGCTCTAACAAGGACTTGTTGTCGGTCCATCCAGTTGAACGGGGTTCATGTAAAGGAGATTTCTTATGTCGGCGTGGATTTCCATAGGCCCAGAGTTTAGTTGAGTCGGATCCCTAAATCTCATGGACTCTCCAATTCGAAATGCGACATGTATATAGTAATCACCACTAGGAATCTCAAAATGCCTGTTAGGTAGGCCTCATACATGCCTCTACGGGCTCGTGCGTCCCATGTGTGCCTATCTTCACGAAATCAACGTGTAGATAGGACGGGCAAACATCAAATAACATGCAATGATTTTCTCGCTTGATAGTACTACATTGTAGCGTAAGGGTTAAAAAGGTATCAATCTATTCACGTTGAACAATTGAAATTCCACAGAATCACAAATAGAAGTAGCAAGTAATATTATCTGATGTTGGACAAGACCGAAATACGTGCGAACTTGGATGGATTTGCTCACAATTAACTATGTATTGGGTGCGGATGCTCGAATTGTTAACAACATTATTATCTTATCTAGTAAAGAAAGATATAATGCAATTCTTACCTATCTAGTAAAGAAACAACTATCTGACCCAAAATAGGACCAAAATCCTTTAAGTTACTTCGATACGGACCCGAACTGAATGGTCCTCCAATCAAAGAAGGAGAAAGGACAATCATGTTATGGTGAGGATTGTGATGTCATGTATAAATGGTTATTGATCTGAAGTAATAACTGTCACAAAGAATTGTTAGATTGCATTATTGTACAAATAGTAACATATGCATATATAAAAGATGTCAAAGTTTGCCGTCCTTTGTATTTATTCGTCATGATAAAGTTTTGGATTATGAAGTGGTTTCAGCTCCTCATGTAATTTATTTCTTGCCTTCTATACCTTAAAAACTTTTCTTTTCCAACATCCAGGTTAGGATTCAAAAATATCTTGAGAAGACGAAGAGGTCTAGAAGGAGAAACGTCCAAGTAGAGGAAAATGTTTTGAGCAATGAGCAGGAGATCTTACGGAAACGCATGATGAATCTACTGAAAATGAAGAAACTTATCGAGGTCCAGAAACTGTTAAAAAATGAGAATGACATGGAGCCTTGGGGTCGAGACGCCCAAGCTAAGGTTTGTTCTGTTAAAACTTACATGTATTTCCTTGCACACCCAATTATGTGTTATTTTCCTGATTTGAAGCTTCGGTCTTGTATCATTCAGTTGGGATGTCGCTTAATACAACTGTTAATAGAATCAGCATTTGTTCAATCACCAGTTGACCAGCTAGCATGTAGTCTACCCGACATTCGGCCTGCTTTCATACACACATTCAAGACTCTGCCCAAGGAAGATGGGTATAAACACTGCTTTTCTTTCTTAATTATATGATTATCTTGATGTATTCGAACCATGATTTGTGTATGTATCCTTATACCAGGAAAACAGGGAATAAGTTCGGAGTGATAGAATGTGATCCTCTCGTTCATAAAGGGTTCAATAGCACGGTAAGTTTATTCTTTATCTTTTGTGTGGCTGAAATTTTGTAAGTAAAAGTCTGAGAGATGCTTAATATACACGAACTTTATGGTCTAGTGTGGTCGACTTTTTATTTATCCCTCTCCTGGATATTGAACTTGGGTATACTCCTCTCCCAAGGGAGGTTCATGCCACCTTTAGTGAGTACTAAACAATTGTAAAAAGTTGTCTGTTGTGCCACTAATCTTATGAAATGGATTATGTTATATATTAAACTGACAACTCTGGGAAGCGAGCTTAATTTCACCTTTTGTCTTATTATGTCTCAGTTACAAGTGCAGTTCACTATTACAAATCTAATAATCTTACCTAGGATTATAAACTAATAGAATGTGTGCAATCATATCTGGATTCTGGATACAACTGATCCGAAAATTTTGGGATAGAGGCTTTGTTGCTGTAAATTTATGGATACATGTATGCAGCTAGAATATTTAAATTCCAGTAAAATTTGCATTTCCAACCAATTGAAGGCTTCATCGTGTGTCTGCTAATTACTAACATTATATGAATTTTTTTTGAAAGGGTAAGTTAAAGGATCCCCAATCATTTGCAAGTTATTAGAAACTTATATATTTTAATGTTATTTAAGGTGTTTGCCTCGCCGCCTTAGACATCCTTCTAGTCGTTTCAGATGCTACATCTCCTCGTTGCCTTACGCGGCTGCCTCGACCTGCCTTGACTGACCTAACTGATGCTTCTTCTTTTTTGAATTTGTAACCTGGACAAACCAATAAGTTACACTTATAGATATTGACATATTGTTATGTTAAATATATTAATTAGAGAAGAGGAAAGGAACATTTGCATTCCTCTTCACCCTCACGATTCACTTCACTTTACTGTCTTTCGTAACCTGGTAAGTTTCATCTCCATCTCCGACGACCACTGCCAGATAACGCCAGGTCTCTCTTGGTCTCCCTCTCTCTTTATATGTCCCTTCTCTCACCGTCACTCTTTTTGTTTTTTCTTCTCTTCCTTTCTCTATGTTAAGTTAGTGACACTCTTAGCAATTGTTTCTTAATTGAACTCTTATGATGTTGAAGTCTCAAACTTGTGTATGCATAATGCACAACAGGTTTGCATGCAATGCTTATAGTTTTTTAACTGTGTCGTTGGTATCTTACGGTACATATCATGATAAGTATCTTATGATACGATATACCACCATGTCGTTACGTATCGGTTGATCCGATCGCACATATAAAGGTTGATAGGTAGTATCGGTTTTTTTTTACTCGAGTAAACTCATGTATTGTATACTTAAGAATTTGGATTCTGGAACTAGATAGACTTGTAAAGATGAAACAAACAAAACAATTATGAGAAAATTAGATTATATCATGTTCCTACTTATATGGATTTATAAGTATAGACTTAAACTCCTAAAGTTATTGTATCATATTAATATGATACACGGTACGATACATATGCAAATCGATACACTATTCGATACACGAGTTAACCTAGTTTTTAAATTATATATTTATCGTATCAATTAGGGAAAAACCAACAACATAACACTATAACCCAAGCTTTCCTCAACTTACATACTACACCCCCTAAATTAAGTCTCGAGGACCCTCCTAGGCCTTTTGGTCTTCACCACCTCGCTGCCTCATTCTGACTTTATATGCTTGATCCTTTTAATAATTTAATATCATTATTGAGTTAGAGAAAAACTGGAATACCCTTCATCTACACGAATGTAGTTCTTGCAAAAATAGTCTCCATGTCTTCTCCTTCCTCTTCCCCCTCTTTATTCCTCTTTCTGTGCAGGCTAGCAGATGGTGATGCTGGCCCATCCTATCGGACCGTTGGTACCAACAAATCTCGCCCGTCCTTCCTCTACTATCTCCTATCCCTCCTTTTCCTCTCCTTATCTTCTTACCTCCTGTCTCCCTCTTCTGAATATGTCGAGTCCTAGCTCTCTAGTGAGCATTAAGAATCTGAGATAATTGAGTGGGTTGTATAGGAAATTTCACCCTTGTGGACTTCTCTCAACTCAGATCATGTTAGCATGTTCTCAGCTTTCCACGTACACACCCTTTCACCAGCTCCTCCTTTTTGGGCTCACCGTCGCCTTGAAACATCCTCTTTCATCTGGTGGTCCCTTTGTGACTGTTTCCAATAACATCCAACTCCATAAACTAGCTTGGAAATACTAAAGAGTTGACCACCCTATCTACCTCCTCAATTTTCTTGCCGCTCTTCTGACGACTGGGAAAGTATTGAAAGAGATGAGAATAGTGATATTGGAGGGACATGTAAAGGGGAGAAAGGGGGAGACCCACTCGTGGCAACGAACCCCATTGTCCTACGCTTAGTACAGACGGCTTAATAGAGACTAGATAAGAGGAAATCATGTAAAAATCTGATAATTTTGTACTTGGGGTATTTTGTTTTTTATTAATATTTTATCCTAATATTTGGTGATAGTTAACAAAGTGATAAAAAGAGAATTGATGGGATGATTTTCTATTAAATGCACAAACATTAAGGGGTTTCCTGAAATTTACCATAAATATTATGAACAGTCTGAAAAATTGATTCATTCACCTCCCTGATCTTCTACTCCTATTCAGTTATTCCTTATGTCCTGTTTGTATCCATAGTCATATCATTCAAGTTGAGTCCACAATGATTTTGTAAACATGATGTTGTACTCAAATCCACTTTTGGTAAAAGAAAACTACAACCAGGATACATACAACTTTGATCTATATTTATATCCCTAGTCCCACAGCCATGGTTGAGACTTTTTCTCCTGCAAAATTTTTGACGATACGCCTTGGCTGTATGAGCTAAAACCGTGCAACCAATGAGCTCTTCTTGTTATTTGCTGGCCTTTATGCATGTGATAGGAAGTCCACCGACCAGAAAGTAGACATCATGCTGACATTCAGTTGCAATAATTTGAACAATTCTTCCATCGAGCTTCTCAATTGGGGAAAGTTCAGGATGACGACGACGATGACGCTTGTACTCGACTGTTTTCAGTTTTTAACTGATCGTGTCATCTGACCTTTTATTAGTAAATCCCTGTCATACATGAAGGATTGAACGGAATTACATAACGAATATGCTTAATGGACTTTTACAATACTTTGTTGCGATGGGTGTTTCCTTTCGAGGAATTATCCTCTAATGTCAAAATTGTTTTTCATGTGCAAATTGTGCTTTTGCAGGCTAAACACATGGTGATCCCTTACCTGCCAATGTTGATACCACCGAAGAAGTGGAAAGGGTATGATCTGAGAGGATAATGATAATATGGGTGTCCTAGTTTTGAAGAAGTTTTGATTGAGTACAGTAGACTGTGACTTGTTGATTAGTATATCCAAAAAAAGAAATTGGGGATCTATACTACTCCTTTATGTTACTTATCTTTTCAACTGTATATAATTCCGTACTTGATATATACATAGAGCTTAACTTGCTTCTATGGTGAAATATATGTTTTAAATCTATGCTTTTTTAATTATATGTTTTGCCTTTGTTGTCTAGGTATGACAAAGGTGGACATTTGTTCTTACCTTCATATGTTATGCGCACACATGGATCAAAGGAACAACAAGATGCAATCAGGAATGTTCCAAGAAAACAGTTGACGAAAGTATATGAGGTCTTATTTTTTGCCTAATTCACTAACAATTGTTTGGCTTTTATATAGGTCTTAACTTGATCCTTTTCCGCCTATTTGATGTGTTATAAATAGATTATTGATGTAATAGTTGGTGTACGAATGATGTATTTTAGCGTGGTCTAACTTCTTGTTATGGTCAAGCCCTGACAGCTCTATACTCCTTATTTAGGAATCCCCATCATGTATTTATTCTTATAGTATAAATAGTACAAACATGAAACACTTTTATTACTCGAATCTGTAACTCATTATGAAATTAGACTTGTATCAACGGCAATGAAGAATTTTTTAAAGGTATGGAAGAAAAGAAACCTGAGGTTCTGAATAGATTATAACTTGCTTCATAACTATTAGTCTACTCTATTACATAAGATAATACATTACACCACATTAAATGTTATAGTATATTTTGCTGTAGATTTTCAATACTTCGTACTAGAAATACACTCAATGCTACAGTATTGTTCTTTCATATTCATAGTTTCTAGAACAGGGATGGTGGAAGAAACAGCAGAGTTGGGGACTTGCACATTTTTGGACCACAAAAAGGGGTACTAGTGTACTAGACACATGTTAAGGTTTAATATGTTTTTGTACATGCAAGTAGTAGAAAGTTCATACCGAGGTTCACAATATCGACCAACACTGTACGTATCAGTTGTATGGTCTTGGTTTTTGGGATGTCCGATTCGATACTCAGTCCCATCAATACTCGCCAATACCAGAATTGTGGTCTCTTTCGCGGTCAATTCAACAAAGAAAAAATTAAGAGAAACGAGGGAAGTATGGCAACAAACCATGTCCACACAATGATTCTATTTTCTCGAAGATCAACATGTTACAATGTGTTAATAAAATTCAGTAACCATTACCATTCAACGAAGTTGTATACTATGATTCACAAAATTTATACATACTTAATTTCTTTCATTAAAATTGTCTATGGTGGGGGAAAACAAGTAAAATAAACAACAGTATCTGTTGCGGGTGAATAACTAAGCAATGTTGAACGTTATTCCCATTCAAAACTAATGGGAAACAACAAATAATACACTAGATAATGTCTAATGTACCAATTTTTTTTCTTCTAGTTTTTCAAAACAATTTCTTATTATTTTTTGGCTTTCCAAAACCGAGAATTCTAAAACTCCATTCTGAAAACAGTTGAAAGTGCCGGAACCACTAATATTTATACTCGTAAGAAGGTTCTGAAACTAATACCGATACTGCGAACCTTGATGTATATAACCACCTAATGCCAACCTCAAACGTGCTGAAGGTACATTTGTGTATGTAAAGAAGTTTGTATGTGTACTCAGAAGCAAGATAACTTCAAATGTCTAGTTTTGAAAATTAAAGGTTGACCATAGGTGGTTGCAAATGCTGAGAGTTTGTATGAAACTCTGCTAGTCTATTCATGATCTTAGAAAATGTGTGGTGGGTATATAATGTAGAGGGTTTCTATGGTGGCCATCCTGACTCCAGGGCAGCCCACACATCTCCACACAATAGCAATGTTATGTGTGAACGTTGGCAGGTTTGTGGGATGAATATATTTAAAGAAGTCAGGAGCAGCAGCAAATCACTGCACCTTCAAATGCTGTGTTAATTCCCATATGCTGCATCAATCCTGGTTCATTTTTGTCTGTCCGTCATCCTGTTGCACCTTCAACTGCAATCCTGATTCCTTTTCCTATCACTCCCAAGGACACATCCTTCGGTTGCTTTGCACATCCCCAACCTTTTTTCAACATTATTTCGCAATCCTTTATTGACTTGGAGTCAACTTATCATGAATCTTCTTGTTTCATATCTCTCTCTCCATATATTTGCTTTCGATCCATTTAGAAATTCTCATTTCAGCAATGCATTTTAGGATATGTTGCCTCTGAATTACCCACCAATGTAATGAATCAGCAAAAGGGCCAACGATAGGAGTTATATCTTGTTTTGATGAGAAAGGGTATATAGTTAACATACCAATCATTATAATTTTGCCTCCTTTCTACTTCATTTACTTGATTTGTTGCAGGAACAACCTTTTGCTTCTTAAGGAACAATGAATTACTCTTTGGGATACTACACCGTGTTCATGCTGCTTATTCCTCTATTTTCAGTGCATGAGATTATGTTTTAACAATAGGTGATATATGACAAGCTCTAGCATAAAGTGATCCGGGGTTCTCATTAGTAATTATCATGTTGCTTTCTGCTTATCTATTGTAAATATCACATGGAACTGATATTTCTGAATTTTGATACTGATCTTTCCAATGTATCTGATATAAGTAAACTTTCTGTCTATTGTGTGTGAACTACCTTGTGTCTACTATTGATTATCACTTCCATATATTTTCCCACTTATCCTCGGATACTTTGTTTTTGGACTAAAACGAAGTTCATTTCTGTCAAAATTTTAGTTATTTACTGGTTTCTGACAGTTATACTGGAACTCTATTACTATATTCACTTGTTCAGGCATTGGATATACTTGGGAGTACAAAATGGAGGATTAATAGAAGAGTACTGGACGTTGTGGAGAGCATGTGGAGTAGAGGGGGAAATCTTGCAGGTTTGATTGATCGTGAAGATGTGAGTATAAAAACAGATAAAATTTGTTTGGGCAGACAACTCATTATTATTTTTAATGAACACCTTTAGTTATCTCGGGTATACATCTGCTGAGGTTTGGGCGTTATGATGCTTCGTAACTATTCACTTGCTTATAATTTGTTCTGCAGAGAGGAAAACATGTTTAGTCTTGTCTTCATCCATCTCCATCTTCAGCTTTAAGATTGGACAAACTTTTAGGGGCGGCCATCTGTTATCTGAGCTCAACTCGTTTAGTTAGTCCCTGAACCTGCAAGTGGATCTACTGGGTTTCACAGTGGCCATTATTGCCCCATAAAGCGATACAAAATTATGTTTTTTTATCAAATAGAAAGTTTTACCTAAAAGAAAGATAAGCCAAGCCCTTTCTGGTTATTTAGTAAGGCCCTCTCTAGCTCATAGTTCCTTGGCTACGAATTCTGCATTACTCATTAAGCTGAAGCTAGGAAAAACAGACACTCCAAAATGTGGTTGTGTAATGTGGGTTGTGTCGTATCGGACATAACCCGGACACTCCAAAACACACCAGGATAGGTGCCATGTCCGGACAGTTGTGTCCTTACCGTGTTGTGTCGAATCCGTGTCTGTGCAACGAAGAGCTGATGTCTGGATGGAGCTGATTGTAAAAGCTAGGTCAATTACTTTCAGGAGCTTGTCATGTTCAATGGCCGACCCCACTTTAATGGTAAAAGGCTTGGGTGGTGATGGATCCAGTCATTCCTTATTGATTTTATATAGACTAAATTCAGCTCATAGTTGATGTAGGAATTGATAAAAGGAAGGCTATGATAGTTGGAGATTGGTGATAAATATAGGGATTCTCTCAACCCAAACGGAGAATCTCTCACCTAAATGGGATTTCTCTATCCCAAAACAATAGCACAAATGTTGTTTGTAGAAGCTAATAAAATCCCAAGTTCTCATTCCATTACAATAATTCTTTCTTATAGCAGCACTACACAGCCCAAATATGACTATTACATAACATAAATGACAGCTATTTGCAATTTTCTTGGTGGCTTTCCAAGGGACAGTCAACCCTATTTTCAAGGGAAACTAGCTCCTTTCTAGGAACATCTAACGGCTACATCAGTAGTCAAAATTGAAGTCGAGCTTTTTTTGCATACTGATTCTTATATAAGTTTATACTATTTCTGCTTTATGTTCCTTCTTTCTTCTTGATTCACTTTTAATGAACGTTGGTTGCTATTGTGGTTGTCTTTGTTTGTAGCTCCCCATACCAGAGAGACCAGACTCAGAAGATATAAATGAGATAAAACAATGGCGGTGGAATACTAGACAAGCAAAAAAGGCTAACAGTGAGATGCATGCTCAGCGATGTGATATAGAACTTAAACTTTCTGTACGTATTTTCCTCCTAGCATCAGAGGACTTGTTTGGGTTGATTATCATTTCTGTGTGGAAAAATGATTTTCCTTCTAAATTGCTTAATGCTGCCAACACCGCCCCAATTTTTCCCTTTTCTTTCTTTTCTATTGTTATCAATGACATACGTATGGGAACAGGTAGCACGAAAACTGAAGGATGATGAAGGATTTTATTATCCTCATAACCTAGACTTCCGTGGACGTGCCTACCCTATGCACTCGCACTTGAATCATTTAAATTCAGATCTGTGCCGTGGAATTCTGGAGTTTGCTGAAGGAAGACCTCTGAGAAGGTCTGGTTTAAGCTGGCTAAAGATTCATTTGGCAAACCTCTACGGTGGTGGTGTTGAGAAACTGTCATACGAGGGGAGGCTGAAATTTGTGGAGAATCATTTACATGATGTATTTGATTCAGCGTCAAATCCTGTTGACGGGGAGCGCTGGTGGATAAATGCTGAAGATCCTTTCCAGTGCTTGGCTGCATGTATTAATCTTTCAGATGCCTTAAAAAGCTCATCACCTCATAATATCATCTCGCACCTGCCTATACATCAGGTGACTCATTGTTAAAAACAGCGTTCTATTTATATGTAATGAAAATTGAACCAGTTATGAACCATTTTGTTCCTGTGAATTAATAAGCTATTTATTGAAAATAAAAATATAAGGTGCATAATAAGAAGCAGTAATGGGGTGTGCAACCACGCACTGGTGGTTAGTAATTACACTGTTGTTGTATCTGATGCATGTTTCTTGCCGCAATGTTCTATTTCTTCGTTCTATGTAACTTTCCTTCGGTTTGTATCCCATAAAAAAGCTCTGCAATCACATAATGCCAGCCCTGGTTCCTTTTATGTAACTTTCCTGAGATTCCTTCACAAGATATAGATAATTGAATATTGGCTAAAAGATACTACAATGTGGTTGCAAGATTGACTATATAAAGCACTTTGTTTTTCCTGTGGAAGAGTATTCTTTTTAACTCGTACTAACGTGCTACTGAATTAGCTTTCTTATTGTATCTATTGATTCTATTTTGGTGTTCTAGCTGAAAGAGCTGCCATTAGAAAGCCTAGTGATTGTGTTTTGTTTGGCAATAAGATTGATGATCTCATTAAACTGATGCTTCTTTCCTTTAGGATGGTTCATGCAATGGTTTGCAGCACTACGCAGCACTAGGAAGAGATAGTGTAAGCTCATTCACCTACTTCAGTTTCATATTTCTGTTGCTATCATCATTGTCTTTATTCTTCATGGCACATTAATATTCTAAATGCCTGATGTTAAATGGCGTCCTCCTTAGAAGCGCAATGTTACTGATAACACACAGTTACTGTCTTTATATTTTCAGATATTTAATTTGTGAATTGAAAGTTTAGAGATGCCGACTACACAGAATTGTGAAAGCTCTAGCCAAAAGTATTTTTCCTATAGAAATACTTTAGCACACAAATCTCATATAATGAAGTCCTCTTGTATTTTTTTAGTTTAAGTAACAATCGAATACAACTCTCTGCTCTCCAAGTTAGATGTTTGTAGATTGACACCTTGTGTCACGCCCTGGCCCACCAGACCGCCGGGATGACCCGTGCATAGGCCACTTGTACACATGCATGGGCCACAAATGCACGTCACTTAAGCCAGCTTGCCAAAATGGTTAATATGGATGTACACATGAGATCAACACACTCCAATATAAACCAATCAAACTCCTCATCCATATCCAACGTGGGACTGAGCATTGTGGTTTCACACTTGAGCAATTACCAAGCTGATTCTCATGCTTCTGTACTTGCAACCTTGCCAATCATCTGGT
Source organism: Iris pallida (assembly GCA_029216955.1). Classification (NCBI taxonomy): domain Eukaryota; kingdom Viridiplantae; phylum Streptophyta; class Magnoliopsida; order Asparagales; family Iridaceae; genus Iris; species Iris pallida. The sequence goes on from JANAVB010014600.1 coordinate 7,473,813, forward strand.
TCATTCTCTTTATTATGTGTTCCCTTTCCCTTCAGGTTTATCCTTTTAGAAAAAGTACTTTTTGCATCGGAGAGAAATTATGAAGGATAATGTTTTATTTTGAGATCCCCATGGAAACTTTCTCACTTGCTTCTTTATGGTTCCTTTACTACCCAAACACCTCAGAACGGTGATGCACTTTATTGTGGGCTTATGCCTTTGACCAATTCTCACATTTAACCTGTTTGATATATAGCTTTCTAAACATCACTTGTAGGTAGAGAGCTTTGATTTTACTTCTCTGGACTAACAAGACACTGAATTTTGATAGGAACTTTTGATAAGGCTACATAAAACTGTCCCTTCATAGGATCAACTTGCAAGAATAATAAGTTAATTCAAAACTTAAGACAACTTGTCATTTTCTCTACTGCAGAATGTTCATTTTATTCTGCCTAGCATTCATTGCCAAGAGCGTCTTCTCAAACGTTTATAGTTCCATTTATCACCCACACTTTTATTCTTCCTAGTTCTGTCTCAAATAATTGATTATGAAATATTTCTTTTATAATTCAGATCTATACGTATATGAACTTGCTGTATTGTTTTAAGCCTGATAAGTTGATTTTTGTATAAATTCTTAGCTTGAGGCAGCTGCAGTCAACTTAGTAGCTGGAGAGAAGCCAGCAGATGTCTATTCAGGAATAGCTGCTAGGTATGGTAATATTATCCGTAATCTTACAATCACGGAAGTAAACTATGATCCTCTTCTATGTTCCACAGACATCATTTGTGAATTATATGAAATATATTATAACAAGATTCATTGATTCGAGAGAAATATTGCTTTTCTGATTAACTTTTATTTAACAAATTGCCTCCTGTTGGGTAATCTCTTTGTTTGTCTTCTTTCTCCAATCATCTCTAATAGATAGCATGAAAATTCCTAAGATGTGAGTATGAACAGTGCACAAAGGAATGACAAAAATGACATGATGACAAAGTTGATTAACAATTCAGAATGGAGATCATCTAATAGAACTATATTTATTTGGAGACGGTGAAAATGATAACGACCGATATATTATCAAATCTCATGGTATGACATCATTAGATTGGCATATGTAAAGGCGAATCCCATATTATTTATACTGATGGTATTTTATAAAGATCTCAAGATCATTTTACCATACATCCTTGTTCTGAGAATGGAAAGAAACAGTCATTTGATGTCGGATACTAGTTACATTTCTATCGGTATTGTAAATAAGAGTACTTTGTATATTATTGGCCGTCTAAATAATGAAGTAATTTGTTCTATTATATTTCCCAGGAACATTCAATTAATTTGCTAATTAATTGGGACGATAATTCCTTTATGTGAAAGTGTTCAATAAACATCATCCCTCAATTCTACTTTTCGTCTTTTTTTGTTTACCTTTTCACCTACTTTAGCAAACAAATGTGTCAGAAAAGAAACTGAACACTGAATTGATATTGGTAATTGTTTACCTTTTCACCTACTTTAGCAAACAAATGTGTCAGAAAAAAGAAACTGAACACTGAATTGATATTGGTAATTCCGGCTATCTGGGAAGGGAATGGACATATCGATGTGAGTTTGATGTTGGGCTAGCCCATTTCTATTCAGTATATTTGGAGTAAAAAAGCAAGAGTTTGGTAACTCTCCTATCTGAGTATCTAGTGAAGTTTTAAATCACATTTTTAGTTCTATCGAATTATCTCTTTCTAAACTAAAGTGTTATAATTTGATTGAAGACTCTTAATTGAGTTTTTTTTAAATGTTAAAGGGTTCTGGATATTATGAAGAAAGACTCTCAGAAAGATCCTGATACTCATCCAACAGCCTTATTGGCCAAAGTGTTAATCGATCAGGTAGGTTAGCCTTTCATCAGAGTGTTAAATGATCATATGGTTATAAAGCTGAACCGACTCTGCGAAAAATCTAGCCTGAATACATTTCTAACATATCCAATATATGTTATTGAATCTTGGTAGCTTTCAGGTGGACCGAAAATTAGTTAAACAGACTGTGATGACATCAGTTTATGGTGTTACTTATGTTGGCGCCCGTGATCAAATAAAAAGGAGATTGATTGAGAAAGGTCAAATCACAGATGATAGATTGCTGTTTAGTGCATCTTGCTATGCTGCTAAGGTAGATTTTTGTTTACTGTCTGGACTAGATGCAAATATTTCCATTTTACAAATGGCAAGAGCGTAACACTTCTCTAATGGAAATAACCCTTTTATTAAAGGTCACATTGAATGCATTGGGGGAGATGTTTCAAGCTGCACGTGGTATTATGAAATGGCTTGGTGATTGTGCAAAGGTGTGTTTTCTTACAGCCATTAGTTTCTTAATAATGTTACTGATACCTATGGATCATGGTGATACCTTCGAATCATGGTGCGGCCTATGATAATATGATATGATGTAACATGTATTTGGAGTGACTTAGAAAACTACTGTTGAGATTTTTTAGTGATTATTATTGCAATAGAGACTACATATATATAGGAGAATAGGAGAGGCTAGCCTCCTCTCCTATCATTCTAGGCAATGTGGGACTAAAGCCCAATAACACTTAACACATATCAACACTCCCCCTCAAGATGGGCGAAAGATATTCACTAAACCCATCTTGTCACATCCTCTCATCATGCTGATAGAACTAAGCCCCTTTGTCAGTCCGTCTGCTACCTGATCTTTGGTTGGAACGTAGCCCAGCTCTAGTACTCCTTTCTCCAGCTTTTCTTTGATGAAGAATCTGTCAATCTCGATATGCTTGGTCCTGTCATGCTGTACTGGATTGTTAGCAATACTAATAGCTGACTGGTTTCACACCATAGCTTCATCTTGGCTCCCTGGTCCAGCTTTAGCTCCGTCAGCATATTCTTCAACCACAATAGTTCTGTGACTCCCAAGGCCATAGCTCTATACTCTGCTTCAGCTGTTGATCTGGCCACCACTGACTGCTTCTTGCTCCTCCACGAGACCAAGTTGCCTCCTACAAATATGCAGTAGCCCGATGTGGATCTCCTGTCGTCAGCACAGCTAGCCCAGTCAGAATCACAATAGCCCTCGATGCTTACATGATTATTTCTTCTGAAGATCAGTCCATTTCCGGGAGCTCCCTTCAAGTACCTCAGAATCTGGTATACTGCGTCCATATGACCCTTCTGGGGGTCATGCATGTAGCGGCTCACTACACTGACCGCAAAGCTGATATCAGGTTGAGTGTGGCTCAAGATCAACTTGTCCACCAATCTCTGATATCTATCCCTGTCAATTGGTTCTCCAGCTCCAGTATCCAGTTTGAACTTCTGGTCTATAGGTGTCGTAGTTGGTTTGTATCCCATCATCCCCGTTTCCGTAAGCAGGTCCAGTGCGTACTTCCTTTGAGAAAGAACGATTCCCTCATTATCTCGAACAATCTCAATCCCAAGGAAGTATCGAAGAGGGCCAAGATCCTTCACCTCGAATTCCTTGCCAAGCTTTCCTTTGAGTTAGGCGATCTTCTGCTCATCATCGCCTGTGATAATCATATCATCTACATATACCGCAAGCTGATGTGGCCTCCACTTCGTCTGAAGAAGACAGTGTGATCAGCATTGATCTGCTGATATTCCATTCCTATCATTGCTCTCCTGAACCTGTCAAACCATGCTCGAGGAGACTGCTTCAGTCCATAGAGGGACTTCTTCAGTCTGCAGACCTTGCCTTCTGTCTGTTTGGTGCCGAATCTTGGTGGTATCTCCATGTACACCTCCTCCACTAGATCCCCATGAAGAAATGCATTCTTCACATCCAGTTGGTGTAGCTTCCACCCTCCATTGGCTGCCAGGGAGATCAAGGTCCTGACAGTGCTCATCTTCGCCACTGGTGCAAAGGTCTCGTCATAGTCGATACCATACGTCTGACTGTATCCTTTTGCCACCAGTCGAGCTTTATAGCGCTCAACCTATCTGGGTTCTGTTTCACAGTAAAAACCCATTTGCATCCGACTGCTCTTTTTTCTTCTGGCAGTCTCACCAGCTCCCAAGTGTGGTTCTTCTCATGGAGCATTTATAGCATCTTTGGATAGTATTACTGTACCTAACAACTGGCATGTGCCTGCAGGTACTCACGGCAGCCGCAGCCGCAGCGGCAACGGCTCAGCGGCAGCGGGAGCGGCGCAGCAGTGGCAGCGGCTGCAGCGGCAGCGAGAGAAGCGGCAGCGGCGGCGTGGTGGGGGGGGGGGGGGGGGGAAGGGAGGGCGAGGTTAGGGGTAGGGTTTGTGTGGAGAGGGTGGCTCTGACGGTATTCTAAGTAAGTTTAGGCTCTGATACCATGTTGAGATTATTATTGCAATAGAGACTACATATATATAGGAGAGGCTAGCCTCCTCTCCTATCATTCTAGGCAATGTGGGACTAAAGCCCAATAACACTTGACGCATATATCAACACTCTGTAATAATGTTGGGATAGTATTGGAAGACTTTCCATTATGCCCAAGGCCAAATATATAGGAAGAGTTACGTGGTAGGCTAGCTACTCTTAAGTGATGTGGGACTAAGGAGAGAGAAACTAAAGAGCATAAAGATGGCAACTAAATAATGGCACTAACACGGAGGACCTTTTGTCCATGCATTGATTACAAAATGAGACTTTCTTAGAATATACATGATTTTCCTCCAACGATATAATGTCTACAGATTTTGATGAACAGTGTAAGTCAAACGTAGGGTTGGCTTACCATGTAACTTTGGCAAAGGTGTAACAAACATCCCAGCCATTTATAGGGTACTAATGCACACTATTATCTTTAATCTGGAAATTGAGCAATATATAACATAAAATTTGCATCACACAGATGATGGTATAAATTACCATTTTAGACCTATATCAGTGAATTATACATTGAAGGGTCTTAGTTCTGTTGATTACAAAGGAGACATAATGTTAAAACTACATACCATAATGAATAACTCCATTATATAAATGTCATTATGGCATCTTAGTCATTAAAATCAAAATGATATTAAAACTACAGGTATTCCATAGTACATTTGCCTCTTTATTTCATCTTTATTTTAAGGATGCGTAAAAAGGACCATCTTGCAGAGTATCTGGTACTCCATGTTTCCAGTATGACTACTACTCTGTTATGCTTTTCAATATATGGATGGCTGTTGATCTAGTTAAGTTGAAAGTTGGTAAATCTGAGGATTTGCATAACATAGCTTGTTAACTCGTTTCAATAGTGGATTATATTAATGAATGCATATTAGTAAATGAATGCATATTAGTAATTTGTATATTTTCATATTTATCTTATGGAACTTGAACAGGTGGTTGCCTCAGAGAATGAGCCTGTGAGATGGAATACGCCTCTTGGCCTACCAGTTGTTCAGCCTTACAGAAAATGCGAGAGACATCTTGTGAGTTTCTTTTTTTCATCACTTTAAATGTTCATATTCGAAGTTGACATTGATTACCTTGTCCCCCTCTCTCCCCCCTTTTCTGTCATTTGCAAGTTCTCCAAAAAAATCATCTATAAACTATATTGAGTGCGCAAAGATTTTTATCTGTATGAACTTATCCACAAAATTGTCTTCACATTTGTTATATCCATATCAACTTACCCAATCTTTACAAGGATTGAATTTGCTAAAAATTGTCTTAAATCAAAACAAGAGGCACGGTTTCCCCTCCTATGGTACTTAGCATTGATGTTATTTAACAACTGATACTTTATATGTTAATTTTATGTGAATGGTCTGTACATCTCGATCATCTTTCTTACCATGTCTCTCTCGTTTAAATGTGACAAGTGACAACTGATTTATCTTCCATTTCAATCTGCAGTTTTATGTTTAGCAATGCCACTCTCTTCATGGTATTACTAAAAATTGCTATTCCTGCTCGAACAGGAAAGCCTAACGAGCAAATAAACCGTTAGCCCGATCCAAGCCCACTTGATTTCTACTGAGAGATTCAAATATATTAGTATAGTGTTTATTGCTTCAATTTTATCACTTTTACACTTTTCCTACAAACATATTAGAGAGATACAGTTGTGAATCTAGTTTCCAAGTTAAAGGTTCTATTGTTTGTTTTACTATTTTCTCCCTCTTGGAAATAGAAGCATTTTGGTTCACTTTTCCTTCCAATCCAATCTTATGTTTTATTTATGGTAGTGTGGTAGAGGAATGGGATCGCGATGTTGGCGACTACTATCTTTTTTGTCTTGGTTTTGCTTGTATCTAATTTTCTGTGACTGAATTTTGTTGTTGCAGATAAGAACTTCTCTTCAGGTTTTGGCATTACAGCGTGATAGTGATTCAGTAGGTTTCATTGACTCTTTTCTTGTACACATTTTGTCATCAAATTTGTGAATTAGCTATAATCCGTTTGTTGTATTGCTCAGGTTGCGGTTAAGCAGCAAAGGACGGCTTTCCCTCCAAATTTTGTGCATTCACTTGATGGTTCACATATGATGATGACTGCCATTTCCTGCAGTAAAGCAGGCCTACAATTTGCAGGTTTAATCCCACTTCTATTTAGTTGACCTTTCAATTTAATTAACTCAGTAAATATTTATTTGAGAAGACATGTTCCTTTTATCTGGAAGAGCAACATCATAACAATTAAAATTCCATTACAACCATATCAAGATAGTATATGGTGGAGTTCATGTGGATCCTTTTCTATGATTCTTCTCATCAAAAGCTCAGGATCCTTCGCCGTAGGTAGCTCACCCTAACTCCAGTAAAGGTGTCGTCAGTAGTGAGGAACTGTTGCATAGGAAATATGAATCATATATCGCAGAAGATTATATATCTATCATTTTAGGCATGGACACGAGTGTCACGTTTGACACAGACATAGGTATTACACAACTGTCCAATATCCATACAGAGGACATCACTATATTTGTACATCTTTTTTAATGTATATATGTTTAACATGAATATTTCATTTTATAAGTTGAGCATGTGTTAGTATTCCTAATTTATGAGTATATAAAGTGGACTAATTCTTGATTTTCCTTTCTCTCTACCTATGTATAATATGCTTGGGTTTTTGCATACACGGCCCCCATACCTATTGTATTTTAATAAGTCCCTCAAATCTCATGACTTTCTAATAAGTCACCCAGATTAACAAAAAATAAAGTTATTGGGCCCCTCCATTACTTTCTAATGGACAATTTTGTCCCTATTAAACCCCCAAAACATTTCTTCCTTCATCATCTTCCAAATTGTCCAAAAATAATGGACCTAATCATTCTTCCCCATAATTAATGTCTTGATTATTGTAAATTTACAAAGCCCCATCAAAATCTACATCTAAAGTGCATATTTGGTAGTGAATTTGGGAAAAACAATAAAATTCTTCAAACAAATTTCAAATTTGCTTGTTTCAATTTTGGTTCCCCCCGAGTTTAATCTCTTAGGTTTTATAACATGTGGTTTGTTGAAGAATTTTGCATTATTTTCCAAGGTTGTAAAAGGCGTTAAGGTGCTAGTCGGGCAGGCACCGGGCGGCTAGGGGTTCGCAGTTCAAAAAAAAAAAGACCCAAAAAAAACCTACTGAAAATTGCAGAGAAAGTTCATAAAACCCAAAAACATGCATAGTGTCGGGGTGGGGGAGGGTGGGTGGCCTAGCTGCGTGCCTAGGCGCATATCGGGCGGGCACCATGCGTCTAGGTGGCCGCCTAGGTCGATTTTTAGAAGGATGTTATTTTCTCTGATTTACAAAGGGTAAGATTTTATTTTTTAGGGTTTGAGAAATATCGTATATAAAGGAGATAAGTAGAAGAGGGGATTGATGATGATGATGAATAATGGGGTAGATTGTGGAGGAGATTGTGATGATGAGTAATGGAGAGAAGGAGAAGAAAAGGACTTGCTTCAGGAGATTGTGAGAAGAAAGATAGTTTAATGGAGGTGGGAGAAGGTTGGTGATGATGAAATGGAGAAGATAGATGTTCTCATTATTAGGACACAAGGATCAATTTTTTTTTACTCCCGTTAAAAATGACAGAATATTTTTTAATGGGTTAACTAGAGGGGCTCGTAACTCTATTTTTTGTTGATTTGGGAGAATTATTTGCAATTCATGAGAATTGAGGGGTTTTATTGAAAAAAATACACTGGATTTGGGGTACTTGTGTGCAAAATAAACCAATATGCTTCGAGTCTGTAGCATAACAGAAGCCATGCTGTGTTGATTTATGATATTCAAAAACTTAAAACTTATCTGCCACAGATTGTGGCTCTTCTTTTAGTTTTGTAATTAAATTTCTCTCTTGTGAAATTTGGCTGAAGGAGTGCACGACTCATTTTGGACACACGCATGTGACGTGGACAGGATGAATCAAATCCTACGAGAACAATTTGTGGAATTGTACAACATACCTATACTCGAGAATGTGAGTTGTTCTATACTGCTATATACTCGATGAAACAATTTTATTCTGGCTACATTGTTCTTTGATAGAAATATTCTGGTTGCACATAAGTACAGTTTTAGCCCGAAACTGATGTTACAAATTCATTTTCCTCGTTCCAGCTGCACCAGAATTTCCAGACATCCTACCCAACGTTGACATTTCCGCCCCTGCCAGAAAGAGGCGATTTTGACCTTAAAGAAGTCCTACACTCTCCTTATTTCTTCAACTGATTCTTTTCCCAGTTCGGTTCGCTCTAAGCTCCTTTTTTGCAGCCAGAAGCAGAGGTGTACACTGTACAGTTCAGGCCAACCTTTGTTCAACATTCATACCGTCCCAACAACCTGTACAATATCGAAAGAACTAGAAACAAATAAGTTTAATCGACGCGCTGCTTAGTAGTCTGCTGTGAAGATTTGGAGAGTTAAGTGCAGAGAAGAGAAATGGTCGGTTGCTCTTACTGAAGCAATGGAAGTCTGAACCCAGAGAGCAGCTCTTCTAATTTTTTAGAGTGTTTGACATTATTGCTAGAAGTGAGTCATGTGCAGAGAAGACTTTGTATTGTATCCTGAGTTACGGAGTTCGGATACTGTTATTGTAGCCTTGAATTGCTCATTGTTTGCAACTTTGGAGCTCAATTTTTTGTAAATTGGATAATGGAAGGTGACATCTTCTCTATGTTCTCAATTAAGATTCTAATCTATAAGAATATCAGTCAGCATGATGAACAATCTGAGGATATGTGTTTGGCAAGGCATATAAATTTTTTGATTTGGAATATGGATTTTATGGTTGAATTTTAGGTTAACATTTGTGCTAAATTACAACATCAACTATTCAAGTTTTTCAACTTATATCGTAAACTTTGATACGTATCAAATTGATACCCTAAAAAGGACGAAGCTACCTCCCGCCCCCCTCCTGCTGTCCCTCGTGTAGCGCCCTCAAGGCTGCCCTTCCTCTCTCTTCGCCTGTGGCAGCAGCGCGCGGCACAGAGAGCAAGGGGCAGGGGTGGTTAGGGTATTAAGCTGATACTTGAAAAACTTAAACTTGAATAGTTGGTGGTATCAAATTGTAATTAGCATAACATTTATTCAAATCAAGATGCACGACATGGAAAAAAAGTAAAAAAGAGTCGGTATATAAATTCTAAATTTGTAGGTCGTCTCACTGAAGAAACACTAGCCGTTGTTGCACCACGGGGCTGATTGGTTTACTGAAGTTGAGCGAAGTGAAAAGTTTGAAAGTGGAGGGTTTGTGTATGCATTATGTATGCGTATAATGCGTATGCATATTTTGTGAGTTCCTTGGTTTGGATGGTTGTTGAAGTGAGTTGAAAAATATAACTTTTTGTAGTTCCTATGTTTGGTTTGTTGGAGTTTTTCTTTCCTTAGAACTTGTAGAGAGCTTGCTCTCAACAAGCCATGTAAGTTTAGTCCCACATTGGAAAGAAAAACTCATAGGTAACTCAATATAAACCCTCTTGAGGAGTAGAGAGATGCACATGGGGTGGCGACCCTAAGGAGGGGACCATGTGGGTGATTTTACATGGAGGTAAGGATAAGACACCTCTTAAAAGCATTTATGCTTTTTGGCAAAGCTCAATTTAATTCCACTGGGGCTAAGCTCCCAAAGGGGCTTAGCAACTCGGACTCATGAGACGTAATGTGGCATTTTGTTGGCGCACTTTGCACTTTGCACGTAGCATCGTCGCATTGTGTGCTGTCTGTTTGGGGGTCAGGTTGGGCGCCACTGGGTGCTCGGCCTTGGGCGCGAGGGCGCGGGAACATTCATATCTGTCCACCCGAGACTAAATCCCTTGTATCATTGTCCTACATCTCCATATTCACTTACCTGCAGCTACCCTCCCTGCATTTTCACATCCACATTTGCATTGCACTCACACTTTGCTCTGTCTGCACCCTTCCTTACTGTCCTGTCCAAGTAGATACATTCATGCCATTCATTGCATTGCTTGGTAGAGCAGCTGCAGACCCTTCTTTATTTCTAATCGGAGTTCAAACCCTCCATTGTTCTGTCCCTCTTTTAAGTCATATTGCATTGTATTCCATCCCTACTGAACTCTTGAGTTCAGACCATCATTGTTAGTTCAACTATTGAAATAAATGTTCTGTTCATCTGTCCACCTTCTTTCAAATACATGTAGTGTCTTGCTTTGGGTTAACCTCTTAAGCCATGTTCAGTCTTGTCCTTCATTTCATATATGTTTTAGTCTATACTACCAAACTTACCTGACGGTCCTTCCTGACTTAACTCGAGACGGCTCGATGACGCCGCCACATTCATGCCGAAGTACGTGTCATTGCTATAGCCAAATCTTAGGCTCCAGAATGGTGTTGCAACCGTGCACACATAACCCGCGCCGATTCAAGGTCAGTGCTTGCTATAATTATACCTCATTAACCCAACTCGTAACTTGCTAGTACTCGACGCAATCCAAAGGCATACACGCGGATAGCCGCTCTTATGCCGACACATCTATATGAGTGGTCACTAGCAATATCAAGCTATACTGGATCTTTGCGTACGGTGACCATTCGCGTGCGAGGTACGAGCTCCCACCGAATGACCCGCAACCTATATTGTAACGGTTCATTTCAATCGAGTCGTACAGTCGATGAAGTCCGTACAATATCTGCTCTTCCTCCTAGGTCGACATGAACCCGGTGCCCCGGCGATCGTTCGAGGAATTCTTCTTGCGCGTAAGTTGTTCAATGACCATGCAAGACTCAACTCGATCTACCAAGTCCTTCCTTAATCCTGACCATGCTTTCCAACTTTCTATCGAGACTCCCAAGTAGCGGGACCGATCTCATGAACTTCCTTATCGAGACTCCCAAGTAGTGGGACCGATCTCGACGACAACCAGTCGCGTGAACTTCCTTATCGAGACTCCCAAGTAGCGGGACTGATCTCGTGAACTTCTATTCCTTGAAATCCAGGGAACGACTACTAAGTAGTCTTCCATCTTAACTTGGACATAACGTGTTCCTTTATCCGTAGCATGCTTCTCCCTAAACCAACCGTGGCTCGTGCCTTAGACTCACTTGTTATCTAGGCGACACTATCGCTCAAGTCATTTACTTTATATGACGAGCCCTGAGATCGTGGGACTATGTGACTTGACAACCGCAGAAAACATGGGACATTGCTTGCTATGACTTCGATAGCCCTCTAACTGGTGGATTGACACTGGTGCGACCTGCCATTCTGTTCTGGCAAGGAATGGTTCGTCACGTACTAGGCAACTTTCAAGAAAGTTATCATGGCGAACCAGGCCCAAGCTGAAGTTCTGGGGATCGGAAATGTGGAGCTGAAACTTACTTCCGGGAACAATCTGACGTTTCAAGGTGTGAAGCATGTTCGGGTGATTGCTAAGAACTTGATCTCTGGGAGCCTGCTTAGCAACACAGGCTTGAGGATAGACATTAATGCTGGCCAGATGGTAATGTCCCAAAAGAGAACATACTTCAGAAAGGCTTTTCAAATCGAAGAAATGTTTAAAATTCAGCTTATAAACCAGTCAAATGAAATTAATGCAATTGCTCGTTCTGATTATTCTCTTGAGTTGTGGCATAATAGGCTAGGACATGTTCACTGTAAAAGGATAAACAAAATGTCCAGTCTAGGACTTATCTCCAAATGTAGGGGTAAGATAGAGAAGTGTGAAGTATGTGATCAGACAAAGATCACAAGGAAAATCTTTCATCGGGTCATTCGAAGCACAGATCTTTTGGAGTTGGTGCACTCCGATATTTGTGGCTTCAAGCAATTCTCTACAAAGGTCGGGATGAAGTATTTCATAACCTTCATCGATGACTTCTCAAAGTACGCGTTTGTCTACTTGCTCAAGTCTAAAGACGAAGCGTTCGAGAAGTTCAAGGAGTTCAGAGCCGAGGCTGAACGGCAAACTGGACAACAACTCAAGAGGCTAAGAAGTGATAGAGGCGGAGAGTATCGGTCTCATGAATTAGCATCGTTCTGCAAAGAACATGGAATCATCAACGAGACTACTACTCCGTATTCTCCTCAATCTAACGGAGTAGCAGAGAGAACGAACAGAACGTTGACAGAAATGATGAACTCAATGTTGTTAACTGCGGGCCTCCCAAAATGCTACTGGGGAGAAGCTGCATTGATTGCCACTTTTATTCTGAATAGAGTGCCATATGCAACTTCAGATGTAACTCCTCATGAACTCTGGTTCAAAGTCAGACCTAACTTGAATGTCATTCGAGTGTGGGGGTGTCTGGCTTATGTGAAGCTCTCAGATCTGAAGATTCAGAAGCTGGGGACAAGGACTACGAAGACGATCTTCTTGGGGTATGCTGAGAAGAGTGATGCTCGGAGATTTCTTGATATTGAGTCAAATCATATCATCGAATCTCGCGATGCTGAATACTTTGAAGACAAGTTTGCAAGGCACAAAAATATTGTTCTCATAGACATTCCGGAGAATGATAAAGGTGCAAAGGAGACTGAGATATCTAATGAGCCAGTAGTCTTCTGCTGTAATCAAATTATTTTTTAGCCTCCACCTCGCTGCTGTCACGTATCGGAAGCACGACTTTCAGTCAAGAGCCTTCTAATTACGTTTTCTCACAGAGTTTTCTTCTGAAATTACGCCCAGAGACTAACATGGTTTGTAATGAAGTTATAGTTGGGAAGTGAGTGGTTTCCCACTTTTGAAAATGGTAAAGTTATCCACCAATTAGTATTATTCTAGTATATATTTAAATTTGAAGTATTAAGTAGTACTAGTACTAGTTATTATTATTATTAAATAATATAAATTAAGTATTAATTATTAATCCCACAATATTAATATTAAATGGACCAAAAATAAAAACACATATGGAAAAATATGTCCTCTTTTAAAAATAGGTGAGCTTACTCCCCCATAACATATTTGTTTATCTTATTTTTTCTAAATTTTGATAATAATGAATTACCACACAAATAATAAGATAATAAAATATTAAATTAATTACCAAATAATGTAATTAATAATAAAATATAGCAATTAAAAAAAAACATAAAACAGTATAAATGTTCATATCCGTTAGCAACCAAACAGGCCCCACGCATATGAAAGTGCACCCATCAACTCCTCCGTGCGGCCGTCTCCTCGCGCAGCTCCTGCAGCAATGCCTCTCCTCCCCGAACGAAACCCACCTGCAGCTCCACCTCCGCCCGGTCCACGCCCGCTCCATCGTCGTCCACTCCTCCTCCGACCTCTTCCTCAACAACCTCCTCCTCAACGCCTACTCCAAATCGAACGCCCCCCTCGACGCCCGCAAGGTGTTCGACCGAATGCCGCACCGGAACCTCATCTCCTACTCCTCCCTCATCTCCGCCCACACCCACCACCGCCACTGCGCCGAGGCCCTCTCCTTGTTCTCCGCCTTCGTGGCCTCGCCCGGCGGCCCGAAGCCGAACGAGTTCATCCTCGCCAGCGTCCTCCGCGCCTGCGTCCAGTCCGAAGCCGCCGGCGCCGCCCTCCAAGTACACTGTCTCTCCGTGAAGTCGGGTTTCCACCTCGACGTCTTCGTGGGCACCTCCCTGATCGCCTTCTACTCCAAGTCCGGCTCGATGGACGACGCGGCGTCCGTGTTCGACGAGATGCCGGTGAAGAATTCGGTCACCTGGACCGCTATCATTTCTGGGTATGTTCAGACAGGGAGGAGCGACGTGTCCTTGCGGCTGTTCGACCGGATGAGGGCGTCGGGTGTTGAGGCGGATAAGTTTGTGGTTTCTAGCGTTGTAAGTGCTTGTTCGGCGCTTGGCTTTCTCCAAGGGGGAAGACAGGCGCACGGGTTTGTTTTTAGGAGCGGAATGCGGATGGATGTCTCGGTCAACAATGTGCTTATCGATCTATATTGTAGGTGCGGGAGAGTGAGGACTGCGAGGAGGGTGTTTGATTGGACCAGGGTGAAGAATTTGGTTTCTTGGAGTAGTATGATTTCTGGGTACATGCAGAATTTGTTCGAACGGGAAGCCATATCGTTGTTTTTGGAAATGGGGAGGTCGGGCTGGCTGCCCGATGCGTTTGCTTGCACGAGCGTTCTGTGTTCGTGTGGTTCTATAAAGGCTCTGGAAGTGGGGGCACAGATTCACGCCTTTACTATCAAAGCTGTTCTGGAGTCAGATGACTATGTAAAGAATGCACTCATAGACATGTACTCAAAATGTGATTCTCTGGATGACGCTAGACTTGTCTTTGATGCTTCGGATGATCTCAACGTCGTTTCCTACAATGCCATGATCGAAGGGTATGCGAGGCAGGATAAGATTGCAGAGGCATTTACTCTGTTTAATGATATGAGGAGATCCAAGTTGCTGCGCCCAAGTCTCTTGACCTTCGTGAGCCTCCTTGGGGTGTCAGCATCATTATCATTGGTGTATTCAAGCAAGCAAGTCCATTGCCTCGTCATTAAAAGTGGGGTCTCACTGGACTTCTATGCCGGCAGTGCTCTGGTTGATGTCTACTCAAAGTGCTCATGTGTTGATGATGCTCGGACATTGTTTGATGAGATCGATGAGAAAGATCTTGTGGTGTGGAATGCTATGATCTCCGGATACACCCAAAATGACCTAGGTGAAGATGCCCTCAATTTGTTCCATCAATTGCGTGTCTCTGGGATGAGACCTGATCAGTTTACGTTTGTTGCGGTTCTCACAGTGGCTAGTAACCTAGCTAGCCTCTTTCATGGTCTCCAGTTCCATAATCATATTATAAAAGCCGGTGTAGACTATGACTCTCATGTCTCCAATGCACTTGTGGATATGTATGCCAAGTGTGGCTGTATCCAAGAAGCTTGGTTACTATTTGATTCTACTCGTGGAAGAGATGTTGTCTGTTGGAACTCTATGATCTCAAGGTATGCACACCATGGCTATGCCAAAGAAGCACTCAGAGTGTTTCAGTTAATGAGGGGTGAGAAAATAGAGCCTAATTATGTAACATTTGTCGGTGTACTCTCGGCCTGTGACCATGTAGGGCTCGTTGACGAAGGACTTCATCATTTTAACTCTATGAAACAAGATTTTAATATTGAACCGGGAATGGAACATTATGCCTCGGTTGTTAATCTCTTGGGTCGTGCGGGAAAACTTGATGACACGAAGGAATTCATCGAGCGGATGCCAATTGTTCCTGCTGCGATTGTATGGAGGAGCCTTCTCAGTGCATGCAGAGAGTTTGGTAATGTTGAGTTGGGAAGGTATGCTGCTGGTAAGGCAATTTCAATTGACCCAAATGATACTGGGCCTTATGTCTTGTTGTCAAACATATATGCTTCCAAGGGAATGTGGCAACAAGTGAAGGAGTTGAGGAAGCGAATGGACTCTGCTGGAGTAGTGAAGGAAGCAGGGTATAGCTGGATCGAAGTGATGAATAAGGTTCATGTGTTCATCGCAAGAGGGAGAGCTCATAAGGAAGCAGACTTGATCTATTCAGTGTTGGATGGATTGGCACAGACGATCAAAAGCGCTGAATTTCTACCTTAGTTCCACTGAAGGTTGCATATGATTGAGACCACAGAAAGGTATGTAGTCTTTTTTTTTTTCTTGTTAATTTTTTCCCGTTCTGCAACATTTAATTTGCACTTTAATACCCTCAACTATTATCGAATTGCAACTTGTTGACCTAAGTTGTTTTAATAGGCAAGTAAACACTATGAACTTTTAAGTATTTGCAACTTAATGCCCACCGTTAAACTGTCATCCAACTTGATGGTTATGTGCAAAGCACACAACCAATATGGACATTTTTGCCCTTAGAAAAACAATAAAGAATCATACCTCACCCTTTCTTCCTATACCTAACTCTAAACCTAACCTCTGTTAGTAGACTGAACCCTTATAGAGCTCCTCCGTTAGTCCCTCTCCCACGAGCTTGCAATTGTGGGAAGGAAACTCTCAAACTCTATTGGTTTATAGGTTTCTGTTGGAGAACAAAAATGAGTATTTGGGGAAGAAGATGAATGAGTAGATGAGTATATTTTATGACAAGAAAGAGAAGTGTGTTATATAGAGCATGAGAGAGAGAGAGAGAGAGAGAGAGAGAGCGAGAGAGAGGACATGGTATTTAAGTGCCCATAAAGGTTTAGCAAGTTCTTATTTTTGATATTTGGGGGTAAGAAGTTACAAATCGGGGATACTCGAGGTATTAAAGTGCAACTTAGCCATCATTTAAAGGACATTAAAATTTCTTGTTTCCAATCAAGCAGAGTTCAATATTACTCATTTTTTCTCCTCTAGATGAATGAAATTTGTTGTTGGAATTCCCGAAGGGAATTGGAAGATGAACATATTTCATTACCCCAAATTGTACAAACATTTTTTAACCACATCTAGATAACGTAGACACTAGGTAGGTTACTCATTTTTAAGTTGTCAGTCATGACCTATCTTAAGTCATTCTTGTGGAAATCATAACTAATGGCTTCCTTGGGGTCTATTTTTCTCGTTTGCTAGCATAACATTTTTGTCCACAGATTATATAGGTCATGATTCATATGCTTTAAGTTTAGCGTAATAATATACCCTAGTGAATTAGTTATGTTTTATGTCTTCTATTTGATTGGTTTCTGTGTAGTTCACTGGTGGCTACATTATTTTCCCTCTCAAATTTTTGCCATCATTCCATATTTCAAGAACTCTAAGTGGCGAGTCACAAGATTGCTTTAGTAGATCTGTGAACGATTGGTAGGCCACATGTACTTTGTAGTATATAAGGTCTATCAGTTATGCTTGTCTTGTATGTAATCATGTCTTACATGCTTTAGGATGTAAGCCATCTCCACTGAACCAGCATTAGATGGGGGTTGAGGATCTTTTATCATGTAGTTGCTTTAGTAGATAGAGGAACAATTAATTGGTCACTTGTACTTTATCTACTAGATAATGTGTTTCAGTTTTTTTTTTTTTTTCTTATGCATGTTTTACATGAACCAGAAATGGATGAAGGCATGGATCAACATTGCACCCGTTGTATGAACTGCACAGATATCTATTCCATGCGACACATATCCTCCTGCCATCCCCGAAATGCATGGAGTTAGAGTGGTTCTCCCTGACATTCATTTGTCACCCTCTCTGCCAGAAGAACCAGGCCAAACAGAACTCGAGCAGATCAGGCGAGATAGAGGGTTCGTGGCCCATAGCCCATATATTGATGAAGCGCCTGGTGTGGTTGGGAATGCGGAAGCTGCTGATACCATACTCCTCAGAGCTTATCCTGATTCCTGACAGAGAGGTGCTAGGTGGGGGTGCATGTGGATCACAGAAGTTCTCTTTGGTGATGGCTTGCAAGGATAGGACTCGGACTTGGAGACAAGACGCTCTTGGCCCACAACGTCGATCTCCTGCTGATCTTTCTTCAGGACATCTGAATTGGGTCAGCTCGGTCACGGCCTACCTTGTGGTGCTCGAAGAGCTGTTATCCTGCCTCACTGCCAGTGAGCAAGCCCTGCATTTACTTATCAACCATGACAGTAGCTTGATCTAGTTAAATCAATTGATTCTAATGGTTGTATATTTTTCCTTGTGCCAAAATCAAATGTCAGACCACATGATTGCATAAATTTTGGAATTCAGCAGAAATCCAGATTATATCTTGAGGGTTGAACCAATTGTTGGAGATGAGAGAGACCATAGATAGGTACGTAAAATTTACTGTTCTTTTCGGTTCTATAACATTTATAGGATCCTGAAATGTCTTATTTCTCATTGTGTACACCCCTAGAGGAAAAGAATTCCTCAGGATAACTGGAAGATCAAGGTAGGAAGAGGTTGAAGGGAATGTACTCCTCTAGAGTAGTGAAGGAAGCAGGACACGGCTGGTTATTGAAATTATGAAGTAGGTTCATGTGTTCATTGCAAGAGGGAGAAATCATCAGGAAGCAGATTTTACTTGTTCAATGTTTGATGGATTGACACAGCTGATAAAAGGCGCTAACTATGTAGCTTGGACTGCCTTATTTCTAGTGAAGGGTGGAGAAAATTCAGGCCATAGGTAGGAATCTAGATATATTTTTTTCTGTTATCTAACATTAAGATCTCAAACTTATTGTTGCAAGGTTTGATGATAATTTGAGTTTGGAGGAAAAAACATGAAAAAGTAAGTAGTTGTGTATTAAAACTGAAGGGAGTACTACAATTTGGGACATATATTGCTAGTTTGTTGCAAATTTGAAGTTTAAGATCTTAGGAATCTCGTACCAAGTATGATGTTGGAAGGAAAAGAAGGAAAAATAGGACTAACTGACTGTCCCTGAAAACTCCGTCATGACTCACTATAATAATACTCTCCATTTTAGGTTTGAAATATACATGTTTAAAGCAGTAACAGTGTAACACATAATATTTCACTTAATTTACATATCTAATGCCAAATCTAGTAAAACTGTGATTTATAAATAAAGTCAGTAGTATTTAAAGTCAACTTACTTTCCAGCACCCAATACCTCTCAAGTTTTGATCAAACTGGAATTTGGATAAACAGAAAAAAGATGAGAACTACTGTTGTATGCGCACACTCTTAGTTCATTGAATTATGAGCTTTGCTATGCCTACAACCAAATGCTTACAATCCCCTTACAACTGCCACGTGCCGGGCTTCGATTGGAGGAGGGGGGGAAGTGGTGGGGTCGGGTGGAGCCCATGTAGCAGGGGGTGAGAGGGGAGGTGGGACCCATGTGTAAGGGGTGGGAGAGAGAGGTTGTAAGAAGGTTGTAAGTATTTGGTTGTAGACTTAGCATTTTCCTTGAATTATAGACCTTGAAGATGTCTGAATCATGGATAGTGATTTTTATACGAACCATACCGTTGGAAGTTCGTGTCGGTCTAATTTTGAGGGAGTTTCTTCCAAAGCTGGCATTTGGTTTGGCTTTCCAGTTTGGCATGTAAGCTCCTCCTCATCTAGAACAAAGAGTGCCTAAAAGGGAACAAAAATCTATCCAAGTTGGAGGAAAGTGTTGTGACTGCGAAAGAAAAGCATAGATGAAATGATTGGAAAGGGGTCACTTTGTTATTCCCTACTGATTAGTTAAGCTCAAGTGGTTATTAAGAGAGGAGGTGAGGAAGGAAGGTGCCTTCTCCTTGCCTTCACATTACTTAGGGATAAGTTGATGATGGTGGTTGAGATTCCCAATTATGAGGTGGTGCTGTAACTGCGAGTCCCTTTCTCAGAGAGACATGAGATGGCACTGAGCCATGTGAGGGGTTTGCTGTGGTTGCAACTTGATAACTAGAAACCAAAAACATTGGGAAGAAAAAGTTGTTAATTGGAAGAAGAATGAAAGAGAAAGATCACTGGTGACAACATAGATATGTATTTGCTTTGTTCAGACTTAGAACTAGTAGCCAACACTTTGTTCCTTCCAAATTATTCATGTGGCTTTCGTTATCAGATTACATCACACGATTCTTATCAGGGATCGAAAAAAAGATTCAAGCACGTTTGGTGAGAGTAGTGGTCCAATCTGTTCGTTCTGGAGCTACTCATTTTTGGTCAGTATGAAGCCAAAAGAGAAAATATCTCGAGAGTATAACATCTTGAGAATATTAAGGAGGAGTAATCAATCATTTAGATTGGCACAGAGGGTTATTTGGTTTTCTGAATTTGCAAATCCAGCAACTTCGTTTTTTATTGACAACTGCATTTCTTGGATACTCAGCAAATGGAAATGTTTAAAACTAACAGTTTTTGTAATTTATTGCTCTCCCCTATTTTTCTGCAGTCGTAACACTTTATACCACTTGTAGAATGTTCTGGTTCTTCTTCAATATATTTTCTTCTACTCTCAAGTAAGGTCTTGTTGACATTTACCTACTTTTCAAGATATCGTCTCAACCACCAACATATTGTGACACGATGACACGGCTCATGCATCTAATCAGAGACGTTAAACACATGACTAACATCTTGATCGCTCGCACATATTACAAATTCTGTTAGTCAATGACATTTAACATTTGCATTTATATTTTCTGTAGATAACTTTGTGAGAGGCCATTAAATAGTTCTACAGGTTTAATAAGTATGGTAGGTGATCAGTTTCATAATGATCACATGCCCTTGCCTTCTCTTAGTAAATCACCGAAAAATTGTTGTTGAAATTTGGAGATTTCTATGCTTGAGCTTTTTACTGCTGTTAAGTAAAAAAAAAATGCTTTTCAAGTTTTGCAGGTTCCTGGAGAACTCGTCGTATTGCTGTAGAAATCAATTGGTCGGAGTTTCGAGCACGAAGAATGATGGAAGTTGTGCGATCGCATATGGCCCCACAAACCTGAAGGTCCCAATTTTTTTAACCTTCGTATATATTACTAGAAATCTCCATTTTTTTCCGTCTTGATCTAGTTATGTGCACATAGTCTTCCTTACTTGTTGTGCTTAATTAATTCCTTTGGTTGCTCAATATATTGGTGTTGCGTCTATGATCACATCCAGCTAGGAAGGAAATTGTTTGGAAACAGCAGGAGGAAGATTTTACTACTCAATTGAAAGATTGACTGATGAATTTAATGAATTTAATTACGTGCACATTTATGTTGAGGTTGATATATAATGTGTGTGATATATAAATGATAGCACTCTATTCTTTTGAAAGTGTCAACCACGTTACCGAGAGTCCGAGGCTGAAATTTGAACAAGTAGCACACGTTTATCATGATTTTGAGGTTTAGCAGTGAAGGGATATGCTGGATCCTTGTTAGCAATCACCCGAATAAAACTCGTATTATACGCAAAAAATTTCGTATCTTTCAAAAACGTATAATACTTGCGTACTTTTGACATTCAAATAAGTACGTAAATTTTAAGCATGCGAAGTTTTAAACGTGTTCCTTATAAATTATTGAAAAATTTGCCACAAAAAATATGGTGTGAACCTGTTTAATTAACCAAATTTGACAATATATTTAAGATTATGAAGTTTCTAACCTCAATATTTTCATTTTTCGAATGCATTGGACCGATTTATACTCGTAGTTTTGTCGTCCCGAGTTTTCTCTCGTTTGCCGAATTGCTAACAAGGTGCTGGATTAATCTTATTAATCACTTAGTACTATGCGTTGCATGATTATTTTCAAGTATTTGCGCTTTGCATCATTTTATTTATTTATTTATTAAGATGAAACGCCTTATGCGATTGAAATATAGCTATATATGAGCAATACTTTGCGACAATCAACTCTAGCTCTAGTGGCTAAGCTGGGTGAGAGGCATCCGTCCCATTTGTACATAAATATTTTGCTAAATGTTTTGTTGGACAGTAGGGTCAAGTATTGTGCATATGCATTAAAAAGGGTTATTTAGTTTTAGGCTATCACATATATATGGATATTAGGATTTGGGTCAAGAAATTGACCCATGTTAGGATTTGGGTCTCTAATAAAAAAAGAGAACAATATTTTGCTAAATTTGTTGTTGGACAAGTGGATCAGGTATGGTGCATATAATGAGAGTTTGTCATGGTCCGTCTGTCATCCCGAGATTTCTATCCAACTCTATTCTATATGAAAAATATTGAAAATAAAGGATCTCTATCTCTACAAGTAAAGTCCTTGATAAAAATTTATATGTCAATGTGACATGAAAATGAGTTATACAATATATTTTTTATTGGATTTCTATACGAATAAATATATTCAACACATAAAAAAATCTTAGTTGTGTAGGATATGAATGAATATAGAAACCATCGACATTTTTTTTTATTGTTGGATTTTCTAAATAAAGGAGAATGTCCAATTCTGTGGATAACATAAAATATGTATCCTAAAAGTTTTTATTTATTTATACTACATTTATTATATGAACGTGCGATGTACATATTTATTTTTCATAGATTATAATTAGGAATTAAAAGATATTTGGATTGGATGATGTTGGTGGATTCAAGCCTTCAAATTTTGGGGTAACAACCTAGGAAACTTAACAAGGAGTACGAACCCTTCGATTTTCGTAATAGACATTAATTCCTCCGGAGTGCTTCTTTTAAACGGTTGTATATTGAAGGATATTTTAGTTAGTAGATACATCTTTTAGTTAGTATATTTATTGAAGGATTTTTTGAAAATAAATTTTTTATGATAAAACTTACTTCTCACATTATGTAGTAGAATAAATGCAAATAAAATTTCCGGTAAATTTCCATACATTTTAACCATATTCACATCTTTCATTAGCTAGCTAGCCCAGAGCTTAGTGACATGACTATGACACATCCTTTTATTAAGGAATATTGTAAAGCAGACAAAACTTAATTGTTATTATTGCTATTTTTATTAGGAAAATAATCCATGGCATGCTTAGCACGCTAAACCACGGAATAATAAATTTTGTTTGTTGATAGCTATACCATGTATTGTGGAAAACTACATGTCATTATTTATTATTACAAGATCCATTAGCTGCAACAATCAGGTATTTAATAAGTCAAAGCTAAAATAATGTTCCAGACAACCATAATTATGTCATTTTAAGTAAAAAAATTATCTATGTTTATATATAGCAATGTTTTAAAAATAGGACCGGAGCAGTCAGAACACCGGGTTGGATCGACTAGGCTGGATCAGACCGGTCCATCAGTTGTGTTAATCCGGACCGAACCACTTATATAGGTTTACAATCTCACATTGAATATATTACATAGTAGACAACTACATATACATATTACTTAGAAGCTTTGCATGTCTATTATAATAGTAGAATTAGTCAAGAAATAAATATTAGCTTTGATTGTATGTAAAGTCCAAAACTAAAATCAAAAGTTAGGATCAAATCGGTTCAAAATTCAACTGCGTCAGACAAAGCGGTGGATCAATATTAAACCAGTTACAGAAAAACTATTGGTTCGCGGCTGACCGATTTAATCGGCCTTCTGATCAAACATGTAAGCTTCACACACTTGACAATAATAACAAAACAACAAAGTTGTGTTCACCATAAAATTTTGGAGTCTCCTCAGTAAAGTTTCATTTCTTTGTAAATTCGACAATATATCATTATAAATAAAAATATTATACAATATTTTGGAGTCATTCAATATTTGTAAAATCAGAAAATTTGTGTAGAAATAATGCCAAATCAAAAATAAAGATTCATTTCTTTTAAGTCAAATTAATTTTATGTATGAATAATAATAAATTACCTTTAGATATCACAGAAATATATTATGAATAATGCCAAATCAAAAATATTTGTTTGAAATTTTAAATCCAAAAAATTTAAATAATATCGATTTGTTTGTTTTTATCCATATGCAAAATTAATTTGGTTAAAATAACATAGATCATTTATTTGAATTTTATAGATAATTTGTTATGTAAAGAGAAATCAAATAAATAATTATATATATATATATAACAAATAGATAATTTTGTTATCTTCTGTCGATATTTTGTTATCATCTATAGAAATATAGATAACAATTAAATAGTTTTGTCAAACTTAATATCATATATAAATATATAAATTTGATATATTTATTAATTGAAATTTGACATAGATAATTTTAGTATATAAATTTTTATCCATAAAAAAATCAACAGTAAATACTATCACATTTGTTATCATCCAAAGTGTAATACCCACAAGGTTTTGAGAGAAGAATGATAGTCTTTATTGAATTTTTGATATTATTTAAATTCTTGGATTTAAAATTTTATTAATATTTTTGATTTTATATTATCTATATTGTATTTTTTATATCACTTATAGATAATTTATTTTTATTCATTCACAAAATTTATTTGATTTAAAAAGAAATCAAACAAATAATTTTATTTTAATAGATATTTAGATAACAACTAGATAATTTGGATGATAACACAATAATTATAAATAACTATAGTTATTTGTTTGATTGCTTGATTTTAAAAATAACTATAGTTATCTATATTGGTTTTTTGGTATTATTTAAATATTTAAATAAATATTTGTGATTTTGTATTATCCGTAATGTATTGTTTATGATATCACTAATAGATAATTTATTGTTATCCTTACAAAAAACTATTTAATTTAAAAAATTCAAATAAATAATTTTATGCAGACAAATTTTAAATACATATTATTTAAACAAACAGATAATTTAGATGATAATTAAATAATCGTAAATGACTATTTGTTGTCTATAATTTGATATTATCATATATTAGATGAAACGATACTCTTATATTAGTAAACATCGATATTTGTTGGAATTACAATAATTTGTCCAAAACAATTGTGTTGGTCTAGTTGATAGATGGGTGATTTTTTTAATCAATATATGATATTAAAAAAAGAGGGTGTTAAATGTAAAAAACAACAACATTTGTCTTCATTTACTTGTCACAAATAAAATATTTAAATTGAATGATTATCGAGAAATAAAAAATAAAATAACTATCGTTATCAAGTTAATTAATTACTTTTGTTTTATTTAAATAATAGAGATATTATTTCACTTTACAAAAGTTAGCTGTTCTCTCTCTGTTCAGGACTCAAATTTCTTCTTCTTCTCTCCAACTCCTCTTTCTTTTTTCTTTTCTTTTTTTATTTTTTACTTTGGGAATGAGAGCTCTTCTTCGTCCTCTCTCCCCAAAATTATAAAGCTCGCTCCTTTTTCCCTAAAGTTTCCTCCTTTATCCCCAATTTCAATCTGAATAGGACTCAAATTAGGGTTTTCATCCATATATTGCTTCGGAGAAAGCCCTTCCTCTGCGCAAGTTATCCATAGGAATTTCTTCCAATCTTTGTTCTGTAGATCGATTCCAACAAGAATTCTTCTACGCGATTTCTGGGTTTTCCTCGTACGCTTTGGAGGACCTATAAAGCATCAAGCTTTTTTTCCCCTTTCCTGAAGCATTAGAATTTTGTGGCGTCGGAGGAGAAACTGGGGCTTTTTCCGGCGATCCGATCGGTGGGTTTCTCGTGAAATCTGAGATTCTGACCTAATTCCTTTCTGGGACTGGAAGATTTAGGGTTTTTAGGCGGTGGGACTGTTGCCAAAAAGTCATCTTTTGGATTTTTCTTGTGCTTGAGGAAGGTTCGTGAAGGTTTCTTTCAGCATTTGATTGCGGAAATTAATCGTTGGGTTGTGAAGATTTAGGGTTTTGGAGAGGTGGGTACTAGTCAAAAAGTTAACTTTCTGATTCTTTTCGTGGTGCGAGTTTGAGGAAGATTGGATTCTAGGGCTTTGATTTTCGGGACAATGAGCTCCAACTCCACCATTACCACCGACGAGTTCACGCCCAGAAGAAAGCTTCTGGTCCATCTCTCCGAGAATGGCCACAGCTTCGAGTTCGAATGTGATGGATCTACTCCGGTGGACGCGATCCAGCGCTCGGTGGAATCTCTCTCCGGCATCCAGTTCGGCGACCAGCTGTTAATGTGTGGTAAAATCTCTCTGGACCCTCAGCAGCCATTGGCGTATTATAAGCTCCCTCAAGATGACCGCGAAGTTTTCCTATATAACAAGTCTAAACTCCTTGCCGAATCCCCTCGGCCGCCCCCGGAAACCATAGATGTCCCCCATGCCGTAGTCCCGTCCCTTCCGTCTCCTTTGCGGAGCCCCCCACCCTTTGGACGACGCCTCTGACCCGGCCATGAAGGCTTTAGCTTCTTACGAGAAGCAGTTCAGGTACCACTTCCAACATGCCAATGCCTTCTACTTATGCTCCCAAAATAAGTTCGAAATATGCAAGAGGTTGTTAAGGGAGCAGCAGGTGCAGGAGAGGGCATTGGATACCGCACGCGGGAATTTGGAGCACACTTTCAAGAGGTTGCATCAGAGGTACTCGGACTTCGTTAGGTACTTCTCGCAGCAGCATAGGATTCACGGGGAGTTGTTGGGCAGCTTCGAGAGGGATGTGGAGAGGCTGCGGTCCTTGAGGCTCCACCCAGAAATTCAGCGCGAGGGACGGAAGTGTCTTCTGGATCTCGTGAACGAGCATGAGCTGAGGAAGTGGGCAGATATTTGCTTGAACTCTCATAGGCAGTTTGAGAGCAAGGTTTCACAGCTGAAAATGAGCTTTGGAGACCTGAAGAGAAGGGTGGAGAATGTGTTCTCGGAAATGACTTATGGATCTGTGAAGGATTTGGAAGTTTTGATCAGAGATCACCAAAGGGTGCTTAATGACCAAAAGAGCGTCATGCAATCTTTGAGGTTAGTTAGTCTGTATTACTCTTCATTGTCATGGTGCTTTTAACCTGCATTTTTAGCTTCAGTGATTCTATCAACATTGACGACTCAATAAAGGATATTCTAAAATAACCTTGGGACAGCTACTTTCTTTCATTCTTTAAAAGAACCATCATATTGCATTAATGGCCTATGCTTATCCAAATTTAGCATTTGCAAAATAGAAGAATAAGTGGTGGGGTTTTTTATTAACCAAACATTTTCCTGTTGAGATTGCTGAAAAGACGTTAGCACAGTTGTAGTCTGACTGTTTGCTGCAAATATGTAAGAATAAGCATGATTATGGAACTAATTCTATCTACTTCTGCTGCCGAATTTTAATAATGTGTTCTTCTTTTTATGTGAAAACTGTAACATGTCATAATATTTAGGTCATTGATGAGTGATTCTCTCTCTTTTTTATATCTAATGATTAGTTGTTTATACATTTGGAAGATGTTAGAGCACCATTAGTAAGGTCCAACCCATTTCTAGATTTAGAATGTAGGAGCTCATTTTGTAGAATAGTAAGACCCATCCTAGGTTTCAATTTCTAGATTTTCAGGCCCAACCCCCCCACAGGAGCTATAGGTTGGGCCTGAGAATTTCTAGATTCAGAATGTAGGAAATCATTTTGTAGAATTATAAGTCCCAATTTGGAGCGCAATTCTAGGTTTACATTATTTTTTTCTCACTTTAATTTTTGATCACACAATCTTTGGGACCAAAGCTCATTTTATCATTTTCTACTATTCTCATACAAGTCCAACCCATTCTACATTTACTTCTTTTTCAAAATGTTGGGCCTCAAGATGAAATTTAGAGCACCATCTACTAATGATGCTCTTACACAGCAGACTTGAATGCAAAGCTCTACAATTGATAACTCGCTACTAATATATTTACTATAAAGTATCTCAAAAAAATTTACTATAAAAGTTATATGTATTAAACTTTAGAAGTTGCAGGGAGAAATTCCGTAAGGGTACTCTAACGATTTTGCACATGATTATGTTTTAAAACAATGGAGCTAGTGGGTTATATCACAGAGTTCTTTAAAATTGAATTTTCCAGCTAAAGCAAGTGTGTTAGTTCATTGTAATATATACTGCCACAGAAAGGACAACCTCTATCTCAGCTCTTTAGAGTCAGCGGGGTAAGCTCTTCTTCAGTCAGCTCCTTCAAAGTGGTCGTCTTCATAATGTCAGTAGGAATCATATCCTTGTACATCTCTTTTGCTGGTCTCAAGCCCGAAGAAAGAAATGGTCCATTAGGTAGCCGACAACTACTGTACATCTCTCTCTCTCTCTCTCTCTCTCTCTCTCTCTCTCTCTCTCTCTCTCTATATATATATATATATATATATATATTATTTCACTCCCAGCTAAATTTGCAGTCGGAAGGAATATTCTTGGAAGTAGGAGCTAGTACTTTTCTGTCGGATAGTCCATATGGGTGGATAAAATCCAAATTTTGATTCCATAATTGTGATTGTCTAGCACCTAAGTTGTCTAACACCTTTGTTCTTTTTTGGAAGAATAACGAGTCCAACCATTTCCATTTCCTGAACCTTTGAAGTTCTTAATTAAGGTGTCTTTTTTTTCCGACAAATTTAGGTGAGCATATGCAAATCCTTCTTTTTTTTTGGTACACAATCAATTTAAACCATAGGCATCCAAGATATGTACTGTTTATTTGAGTTTGCATCAACAATTACCCTGAAAAGCTAATGCAAACTTCTTTTTGTGTGTCTTGGTTTACCTTTAGGCCTCGTTTGGTTCACGGAAAGGAAATGAATTCCTTTGTATTTTCCATGGGAATGGAAAAATAGGATTCCTGTCACATTTTCTTTCTGTTGTTTGGTAAAACAAGGAAACTACCTAGGAAAGGAAAGCAAAATATAACAATGTTCCAATAATATCCTTACCTTTTAAAATAAAATAATATTATAAAAAAAACATTAATGGTAAATAAGCAGTGGCACATGGTTACTTTTGTCATAACTTTTGTAATAAATGTTGGGAAAGGAGGAGGGAAAATCAATCCCATGGGTCTTGAGTGGAACTATATTCCCACCAATTTTCCCCCTTGTCAAGAAATTGATTCCCAAGTTTGTGGCTACCAAACAAAGGAAAGGAACAACTTTCCTTTCTTGGTTCCTTAAATCCGTGAACCAAACGAGGCCTTAATATATTAACAACAAGAAGTAAAGGATAATGTTAAGAGACGATTCCGCCCTTAACTGATATATTTCAAAAATTCAGGTAGCCGACCCCAAACATTTGGGATGAAGTAACTAGTCAAAATTGTTCTGGTACAAAGTATATATTCAAAGTTCATACCATCTTCCATGCTCATAGACAAAGCGATTTAAGTTTCTTTAATTTCAAGTTGTAACTTGTGTCCATGCATATGATGGAAAGAATCAAATTGTTATCAGTTATTACGCATTAATGAAACATAATGACATTGTACTAACATTGGATCATTTTTTTCTTTCAAAATTCTTATCTTGGTCCTGTAATTATGTATAATTTTTTAAAGCAGCTACTGCTTGGTAGAATCTCTATTTTCAGAAACTTTTTAATGACTATAGTGACATATTTCCTTGAACTATTTTCCTAATGATCGAAACTAGTCCATCATCCATACATACATCTGTTACCATCAGTTATGCTAAAGTTTAACAGTGGTAATGTGGGCTATACTTATTACGCAGCAAAGATGTCGACACTGTGAAGAAACTTGTGGATGATTGTTTGAGTTGCCAATTATCTGCCTCACTTCGGCCTCATGATGCAGTTTCAGCTCTCGGTCCCATGTATGAGGCTCACGAGAAAAATAATCTTCCCAAAGTGCAGAACTGTGACCATGCGATAACTAAATTGCTGGATAAATGCAGGGGAAAGAAAGATGGTATGAACTTGTTAGTACACGTCTCTATGCAAAAGGTAAAGTCTTCTCAGTTTAGCATCAAAGACATGATGAATCAGCTTCATGCATTCCAAGAGGTAATGGGACACCAGGAGAAGGAGTTTGAGAATCTAAAATTCATCAGTGGTATAGGCCATGCTTATAGGGCTTGTCTTGCTGAAGTGATAAGAAGAAAGTCTTCCCTAAAGTTGTACATGGGCTTAGCTGGACAGTTGGCAGAACGGCTTGCAACTGAGAGGGAGACTGAGATTAGCAGAAGAGAGAGATTTTTAAAACAATGGAATAGATACATACCAGATGACTTAGATGCAATGGGTCTGTTTGATTCTCCCAGTCAATGTGATGTTAATATGGCTCCTTTTGATAGCAAGTTACTGGAAATTGATGTTGCTGATGTAGATCGGTATGCACCGCAGCTAGGCTCACCATCAAAAAGTGAGAAGAATAAACTACCAAAAAGTAACTTAGCCACATCCAGTGATGGCTCCAATTTCAAATCCGAAGAAAATCCTTTTGATACCCATTTGAATTATGATACTGAAGGACTTCTTGGGGGTTGTGAGCCAGTAGATATTGCTGGAACGAGCAAGATGGAAGTTGAGAATGCACGTTTGAAAGGTGAACTTGCTTCGGCAATTGCCATAATTTGTACTTTTAATGCAGATGCTGTGTATGGTCCATTTGATAAGGTTGAACCAGATGACATGTTGAAAGCCATGAGGGAGAAAACCACCGAAGCTCTGCAATCTAAGGACGAGTATGTAAAACATATTCAATCTATGCTTCATTTGAAGCAAGTACAGTGCTCGTCATATGAAAAACGCATTCAAGAGCTTGAACAGAGATTGGGGGATTATATGCAAGGACAAAAAAATTCAACCAAAAATGCTTCTGGATCGGTCCTTTCAGCCATGAAGGCTGGTGGATACAGGGAAGGTATATTTGGAGATGGGGAAACTCACATGCCTTGCGTGTCTACTGTTTCTATGGATGAGATGTCTTCAACTTCTGCATCTGCTGATCAAAAACTTGATCCTATTACTGGGCAAGCAACCAAACCGGGAGAAGGTGGAGATGAAAATATGTCAGATTTATCAGGTACTGTGAACATGCAGTCAATGGATTCTGCCCGTAACTTCATGGATGCTTCTATGCAAGAAACTTCTCGGGATGAACACCAAGTTGGTGATACTGATGATCATCAAGATGTTGGCTTAGACAAAAGCCAAGCTGGAGAGGTGAAAATGATGGCCTCAAATAATTCTAATATCCGCACAAATGCTCTTAATGTGTTACCAAGCGGAGTTGCAGGTGAGCTTACCATGAAGTCAAATACAAGAGAGAGCGTTGTTTCGGACTTGCAAAATGCCCTGGCGCACAAGTCAGATCAGTGCATTGAAGGTGAAAACAAGCTGAAAGTTGCTATGGAGGAGATTAGCTCTCTTAGGAGAGAATTGGAAGTTAGCCGCAATCTTCTTGATGAGTCTCAGGTAAAATATTGAAATATTCATTTAGAAGAGTTTTCATCAAACAGAATAATGTGACCAGTTGCAAATTGGTGCGCCTTCATTAGTTATTTTATTCTAATGTATGTTCATGCTAACGCACTTGCTTAGATCCATTCATATACATTTGTCTTCTCTTTCATGGATTAACGTTAAAGAGGGGAGATTTATTTTCCGAAGTGTGAGCGGGGTGGCAGTGGGAAAGACGGAGTGAGATGTTTTAGCAAGATCTACGAAACCCATATTTTCCTTGGGCTTGTCTTGCCCTTGACTTATTCCATTCCATAAACGGAAGAATGGAAGGCGCGTAGTGTTCGATAACACTTCTTCATATTTCTGAATGATATCCGATGCCCGTGGAAACTCTTTTATTTCATAGAAGTTCATTATTATTCTCATATGTTATGTTGAAGCAAATAGCATTTCATGAGAACAATATAGGAGACTTTTGGTATAGAAATAAATGAGTTAGTTGACATAGGAACTATTGCTATTGTCGTAAAATCAGGAATTTTGAAGCTAAAGATGTTTTAAAGTAAACTAAAGTTGGAAGAAGCTATAGGAGCTGTTGATATCTCTATTGAGGTTAGAGATAGTTGTGAGACAAATATTGAATTGGTTAACTGGATTATGCTACCAAATTCTAGAGGCTAGAAAAACGCACGACGAGTGACTGAAAAATGCCTGATGATTGATGTCGTACTTATGTACTTTTTTATAAACAAGTTGTAGTGTTGTACTAACTATTAGGAAACAAAGCTTCTAAACCCTACTCTGGAACTCTGGAACAAAGTAATTAAGCAATAGCTATGAAAATAAATGAGAATATTTTACAATCAATTTGGTTTTAGGTAAGGGCGTCTTATATATAAGCTATTTAGTAGAAAAACATTAGAAAGAAGAAGGGACCTGCATTTGCTTTTTGTTGACTTAGAAAAGGATTTCATATAGTCCCATTGGGAGATAATATGGTGATTTCTGAAGAATGTTGGTTTTTGAAGAAGAGAGAAATCCACAATAACTATAATGAGACTATTATAGATATCTGCGATGAAGTAACTATATTGTGCGGAATCTGCGGACATTTGGAGGATATATGTCATGGTTTCCCATCTTCACAAACTTTTATTGAGGATTCGCATAAAGTTCTTACCTATTGCACTAGGTTGTTTCGTTATCGATGGTATACGTTTTATAATAAAGTACATGCTTTTGCCACTTTCTCGTTGATCATCAAGAATGTTAAAGTATGGATATAACTAGGTTTTGCATGCTTACGCTGAATTTGAATGTGGGTTGCGTCACATATGACTAGTTTATAAACTTGCACATAGGTTCATGTCATGTAGTACAGTGTTCTGCCTCACATGGTTCAGATGCAATTGTGAGTATTTTTTTACCGTGTAGCCTTTTCATTCCGTGCTCCTCCTAGTTCTTGTGGAATTTAGTTACTGCAGGTTTGTAGGAAATTCTTGTAAATTTAAGTGGAGTAATGTTCCAATATGATGTCCTTGTTTCTACATTTGCTGTCTTTGAGGACACCTATTGATGTTTTCCATTGCATTGCTTCTCCCCCATGCAGATGAACTGTGCACACCTGGAGAACTGTCTGCATGAGGCAAGGGAAGAAGCCCGTACCAATCTATGTACGGCCGATCGAAGGGCCTCAGAATATAGTGCTTTGCGTACTACTGCTGTGAGAATGCGAAGTCTATTTGAAAGGTTCCGTAGCTGTGTTAATGCTCAAGTTAGCGTGGCTAGTTTTGCAGACGCATTGCGTTCTTTCTCTCTTTCTTTGGCCAGGTATTTTACATGCTATTGTATTCATTCAGGTCAATTTTTAGTTTTGAGAGTACTTTTGCCTAATTACTCCTAACAGCCCAAGTCGTACTCCGGATTGTACATAGGAATGGAATTCAAAGCACAGGAATACCATTACCACAAGTTGATAAGCAATGTATGAAATGCATGAGAAACTTTTGAAGTGGCTTTTTGCGACTTTGAGCCAACAAATAATTCCCTTTAGCTTGCCCAAGCCACTTAAAATAATATGCAATGTCTGTGGACTCTTGCAATTTAGAGCATTATATACCAAATATATTGCCACATCCATACCTTGGAAATGGACTGACAGGTGCAGGTGAAGTGAAGGTAGCTAGTGACTAACACAATGTCAGTTGAGCCGTAAAAGGTTTGTTGGAGTTGGTTACTGGATCCTTAATTTTTCTAGTTAGCAGAAACAATGTTCCTGTTTAAACTTCAACAAATACTCTAGAAACAGTTTTAGTTATATAACAACAAAGGCTTTATCCTGAAATTTTGTGGTCAGCTGTTTGAATCCTCTTCTTCAATTCGGCTCTGTTAAGGGCTGTCCCCTACGAACGCTAACAAAAACCATATCATTCTTTAACCCTCAAACCATGTTTGTCTAGGCCTACCTCTAGTTGCAGCGGCTCCATTTATTATTTATCCACCTTACGGGAGCATCTATTGGTCTGCGATGTACATGTCCAAGCCACCTAAGATAATTTTCTCTCATTTTGTCCTCAATTGGTGCCACCTTTAACTTCCAACGGATATACTCATTTCTTATCCTATCCTTCAATTTATTGTCACTTATCCATCTTAACATTTCTCTCCTCGGCTACACTAACTTTCTGGACATGTTTCTTAATTGCCCAACACTATCCATAAGGGGTGTTGAGTGGAAATAGAGTTTGGACCAAATATATGTTTATGCGACTAACCAATTAGGATTCCGTCTACTAAAATCATGATCCTTTTGAAGTCTCTTTTAACGTGATGGCCTACGTGACAATTTTGGCAGCTGACTAGCAGATGGTCCTATGAGATGTCTTACGTTGGTGTTGGGAGGCTGGTATATGATCCTTGCTTGGGTCTGCACACTTGAAGCGAAAGAAAGAAATGTTTTGTGATGCACAAATAGTGGGTAGTGATAACTAAGTTTATTGGCTTACAAATATTACATGAAACTGTAGTTTATAAAGCACTATACAATTATATGCAAACCAATCACTATTTCCTTTGGTAATTGTTTATGAATCCCTAATAACATATTTAACTTGTCCACTGGTGAGGCTTGTCTTTCGGTATTTCTTCTACTGTTTATCCTATCGAGGAACATTGCCTGACAAACATGTGACATCAAAGTAACAATATAATCTTGTTAAATTTTATGTAGGCCGGCCATGGTTAAATTTCACCTGTATGAGAATAGTTTATTCTTTTCTATTGGACAAATCAACAAGAGCATGGAATAACTAGGGTTATGTATTGTTCTTTTTTCTAGTATGTAAAAGTCTATAGTTCGCTTGTTCCTTGCTTGAGAGTCCCAAAAATTTTCGGTGCCTTTTCCACATTAAATACTCTTTTCTTTCTAACTTTATTTGATTTCTCCTAAGGTTTTTATTCTCTGTTTCAGTTCTGTTAACGATGATGAGGATGATGGAACTGTGGAATTTCGGGCATCTATCAAGGTCCTTGCGGACAAAGTGGGTCTGTTGTCACGGCATCGCTCGGATCTGTTAGATCGCTGTTCTATGGCTGAAACTGCACTATCTAGGGCTGAGACTGCTCTGGATGAGAAGACTGAACAAGTTAAAAGCTTATACACAAAACATCAGATTGAAAAACAGGTCAGTTATTTTGTTGTTTAAGGATTGGAAAAAAAAATTGTTGGTATGTTAGAAAACAGGGTATATCAAGTTGAAGATATTTTTTTGTATAATTTAGCAAAATTCTTCAGTTTTTTAGGAACGACTGTAATTGCCTACTCCGACACTTGATAGATTGTGTATAGAACCTGAGTTGAAACCACACAGTAACAATTACAAGTTATCCAATAATATGCACTATTAACATGATTTACCAGTTTTTTTTTTTTTTTTTTTTTTTTTTGAAATCCGATTTACCAGTTTCAAGTATCAACTAATTAACCATCTCAGATATGTTCAAGCTGCTACCGACAAGTCAACTATGTCTGTGTTGTTTGCACACATAATTGGTCCAACCAACTAAACAAGGACCATATATATATATATATGGAGGGAAAGGAATCGGTGCATCTTCGAGGGGCTTACCACCCCTCCTATAGGCATCCTCCATAACATTGAGTTTGATGTAAAAGCCATGGAACCCTGACTGGTGGGAAACCTTCCTGATTGTATGATTGTATGATTATATGTTGAGTTTGGAATAAAATTTATCATTTTTCCATATATATATATATATATATATATATATATATATATATATATATATATATATTCTTCATACTGTATTATTGATATTTATGTTTCGTTGACTGATATGTTGGCTTATGTTATAGGCAAGCAAGGAAAAGATATCCTTTGTTCGTCTCGAAGTCCACGAGCTTGCTTGCTTTGTTCTAAACTCTGCTGGACACTACGAAGCCGTCCATCGAAACTGTTCCAACTACTACCTCTCACCAGAATCCGTCGCCCTCTTTACCGAGCAGTACGCAGGAAGGCCATCGTACATAATCGGGCAAATCGTGCACATTGAGCGGCGGGCCGTGAGGCCGCCTGCACCCTCTAGGGCTGAGGTCAGCGACAAGACGGGTGTCGTTAGTTCCGAAGGTGTCAGCAACCCGGTGTCTCCAAATTCCGGGTCGACTTCGAATCCTTACGGTCTTCCAGTCGGTTGTGAATATTTCCTAGTGACGGTGGCGATGCTACCCAACGCCATACATTCAGTTCCTTCCTGATCTCCCTTTGCCTGCAGAAATGAAGGAAGTAGAGGAGAAGAAGAAATATAACTGTAAATATTATGAATACGACTATGGTGGCGGTTATCGTCTTTTGTACAGATAGACACTTACGTTCCTTCTCTGTAACTAGAATTCTAGAACCCAACCTTCCCATTTGATGCTGTTAGGAAATAGGATGTGAATATTCTCAAAGATGGACCACTGAAGAAAAAAAGAAGGAAAAAAAAAGGGTTATATTAAGCTAATATGATATTTTGTTGGGTTTTATTATTGCATCATGATGTGGAATCTAGTCTTAATATGTCATAGTAATTATGTTCATATTGATGATTTCCTGGCTACAAGCATTCTTGAAGTATTATTGGTATGAATCCTGGTATTAGAAATTAGGGTTGGACTCTCTTGGTTTAGATATATTCCTATGCATTTTTTATAGTCGAAAGGATCCAGAAAATATTTTCAGGGAGAGCGAAAATATACTAGTACTTTTTTAGGGGGAGCGAAAATACACCTAATTAAAATTTAAGAGGAGGATCAACTAAATTTTATCTAAAAATAATTACATTATTTAATGTAAATTAGCTAAGCAACTATTTAGATACGTAGAAACAAAGATGAATATATAGCTAAGAGAGTATATAGAAAAATCGAGCGGCTCTCTCTCGTCTCTCGTGGTAGGGTGGATCCGCCCCTGCTTATAGTTTATAGCAAAGACTTTTCGAGCTAGTTAACTTATGGTTAAATTACTCTAATGGCAGACGTTTTGGCATATTAATTTCTACTTCGATTTTGACATCCTAACTTTATAATTGATTTGAAGTATATTTGTCAATTTTGAATTACATCGAGACTACTTCAAAATAATATATTACAATACAAGTATTTAAATTGCACTTTATATTACAAGATATACTTTCGAAGTAGTCTCGATGTACTTCAAAATTGATGAAATGTACTTTAAAAAAAATAATTTATGAAGTTTGGGTGCCAAATCAAGAAAAGTTCAAAGTGTCAAAAATGTCCGAAACCTCATAGTTGAGGTGCAATTAGGATAATTTAGCCTAACTTGTTGGACAGGCTCCAAGTTTTACACACGAGAAACATGGATTTGTAGGCATGCAAAGTTTAGCATGTGTGTCATTACTTCAACAATGCGTGATCTATAATAATATTATATTATACCCAAGTAAAGAAACTTTCATAGAAATTGCAGATCTTCTCCAGACAGTATATGTGCTTTTGTATTAATTTGTTATCATCTCACGTGCTTCATATATAATAGTGGTTTCCTTTTGTGACTTTCAATTAGACCAAACTTTAATGATATTCTTGTCTGCCCCCCTTTTTTAGGTATTTGGATTTGCAACCTATTACTATTCAATATGAGATGCTCTTCTCAATCATGTTCTGGCAAAATTATTGGCAAGATCCCCATAAAAAGTTGCTCCAACATGATGGAAACACCACTTACAACAACAAAATTTGCTATGAAACCGCATCATCATTGCAACAACAACAGTATTTATCCCAAAATTTTGGTTCATCTTTCTTTAGAACGAAATTATGTACGCTACTATCTTATCACTCCTTACCGACACGAGAATCCATAAACACCGATGCAGCGAAAGCCTGTCCTGATAGATTTTCCTCGGATTTCCTGTGGATTCAAATTATGAAGACACATCTCAGAGCAGTCTTGATTTACTTCATCTAAATCTTGCCATCTTCACAAGAAAACCCATAACATAGGACAACATGAGATTGGTCCAGGTTCATCACATTGGCAATTCCGAACCCTAAACACTTACTAAACATCGGAAAACGGAAACCTACACAGTTCCTATTTACATAATTATCGAGTATAAGATATTAACAAGACGATTTTCATCTGGCTGGCTTTTCCGAATCCTCTGCAATATCAAATAAGAACTGCGGCAGTGATGCAATCCTTGGGAGATGCATCAGGAGCTCACCGTATGAATCCTTTCTTGATATATTTGGTGGCTGCTGTTTGCTGCCAGAGCCATCGCTACCCTTGCCCTCCCCTTCCGAAACATGAAACATCTGGTTCCCCTTGAAAGAATGCTCGTTATCAGAGGAATCATCATCACAACCTGCCGGAACGTTGTGGTCTACATGCGAGTCCTGAGCAGCAGGCAGGTCCTTCTGGATGAGGCAGCAAAGGGAGTCTACTCTCGACATGAGTGATTGTTCATCGGAGGCAGATGTGACGTAGGAATCGGTGAGAAGGTATTGAGTGAGCTGTTCGAGCATATCCCTATCTAGTGAACTGTCAGTTGGCACGAGTGGGTTGCGTGGTGTCGTCTGGCCGGAGATGCAGTGTTCTATGTGGTTCACCAGGTCAACCATGGACATCGACGATCGAAGTCCTGGAACCCTAATCTGATCCCACCGTCTATGGTCATCTGATTCTTTTGTCCCGCTAGTCGTTGGATTTTCTTCGATAACCTGTGCGTCCATCACTGAAAGAAAAACTCCCAACTTAGGACTTGCACTTACGAAAAATGCAGGTTAAACTGAATAAACAGAGAGTTCTCACTTCTCAGGAAACCTATTTATCGTCTCGTGCTTCATATTTCATTTCAAATCAATTGACAGGTTTAAGCTTCAAATTTATATGATTCGTAATCAAGCAAACATTATAAAGCCAAGCTGCCAAGACCATACAAGGATTAACTATAAAGGTTATTATTTACTTCATTACTTCATACAACTAGCCATACTGGGTTCTGAAATACCTGAGCTAGGTGATAAAGTTTCTCGTGGCACATTGTCTGGTATTCTTCCAATGGAAAACCTTAAATCATTCTTAGGTGAAGTTGATGGAGCACCGCAAGGCAATCCATGGTCTGAGAATCCTGATATTTTTGACCCATATCCATCTTTCAGATCATCAAATGTATGACATTTTGCTTCATCTTGATCCACAGAAACAGAAGTTCGTGGTTCAAAGTAAAGAGACTCCAAGACAATCCCTGGCTGCCGGCTCAAAGAATGTAGACGTGGATCACACTGGATAAGCTTCTCGAAATGCTTGCTTAATAGACCTTGTGGACACTGTAGATAATGCCTCCTGCAAGAAATGAGGATTCTTTTATATAAGGCTCGGAAAATCTGAGGTGCAATGGATAAAAAACCTCAAGTGAACGGGCAAGCATACTATGTACAATTTAGCAGTACGAACTATCAAAAGGAACAGGTGGTGCAGTGTTGAGGCAGAATTGTACATTTACTTGGTGCAGCTACAAGAAGCCAAAAGCAGTAAAGATTTAAAGACTACAGGATAGTTAAAACATTAGAAAGGGGAGAATACCGTCAAATATTTTTCAACTGTAATCTATCAGATCAAACAATGTGAAGATACTTCAGAGATAAATAATAACTTCACCCCAACTTTGTAGCTTCGAGACTGGCAACTGAAATTATCTATCACCCAAGAGCAGATTAATAGATGTTACACATGCAGCCTTCGTGACATCTATAAATATATTGCATCATACCAGTGTAATGTTTTAAGATATATTATTAGGACTTAGAACAAATGACATTAGTAAACTGAAAATTGGAATTACTGAATGACTAGGGTGTCATCATACCCTGCATTATGAGGCATGTATTCATATTACTTTTGGGAAACTACTCCTGGTTTATAAATTCTAAGATATTGTCTAGAAAGTTTTTTATTAGGACATAGGAGTCTATAACAGTAGCTGCCGGGAGCATGAAACCCTGCATTAGATGCTCTGAGAGAAGCTCCTAATGAAGTTAGATTTGAGTTTACTAAAGCAAATATTGTAATAAATGTATACCTGCAATCACATTATGACGGTCATGATTATTGAAATAAATGATGGGTGGGAATTCTCCTAAGCGCTAGATGCATGCCTCCGTAAGATGTCTTTTGATGAGAATGCAAAACCAATAAATATATCATCTACGGAAAAAGTAGAAAATTGACCCAAGGGAAAATGTTGGTATAATTTCATATTAACATGAAGATGTAAAAAATTCAGGCCAACTTATGTAATCATAATTGGTTCAACAGTCTTTTAAGCAGTCATCAGAAAAGCATTCAATTTTTATAGCAAGGTGACAAACTAAATAAACTGTGTGCAGTATACATTCAGGTATTCTGGGCCAAGCTCAGTTTAAAAGTGTTCACTACAACCCTCGAACATGGAATCAGATCCTCCACTGAAAACCATATATAAAGCTTTACCTACGAGCACACTTATATTGCAGCAAGCATTAAAAAAGAGAAAATATCAGAAATCAATCACTGAGTACAATCTTGAGGAGTCTTCCGATTGCGGAATTAATATTTTGTACAATGATGTAAACTATATCAACATCATATATGAATTTACCTGTTTGTGCTTGCTTGCCCATTGGTAAAATCTGAGGTTGCCTGCCACAAGGTATGTTTCCTAGGCTGAGGATTTGTTTCTCTGAAGAATAGGGGCTGCCTGGCCAGCTGGACAAGATAAGCAATTTACCATCTTAGCATAACACTTGGAAGGGAGGAGGAAAGTGGAGAAAGGTAAAGTAAGCCTTGTGTCAACAACAACCTACCACTATGTCCAAGGTCCCAGGCCCGTTCTCAGGGCAAGTTGCCTTCAGAGCTGTAATATCTGACCATTGAATCTCAATCTTACTCTTAAGACCACCATCAAGAACTTCCCAGACAAGCTTATGTTTCGCATAATAGCATTTTGCCACAAGATCACCTTCGTATCTTGAAATACACTGCTTATCACAACATTTGGTTAGCCACTAGCTGAATCCAGCTCATCTTTACAAGGAAAAAAAGGATGACATAAATAAACCATCAAACGAAATGCAAAATTTGATCCTCCCCCTCCATCATTAGCAATAAGAAGGACGAGACATCCATTATAGACTATAAATAATTAAATACCCCCATGTACAACAATCAAGAAAGCCATACATCACAAAGAATTATCACGAACTAATATATAGGGGTTCAATCTGGCTTACTAACTTATTCAACATGTGTCAAAAAGTTCAGTGAATAAAATTTCAGATAATATTCTGGCCTATTTCTCGCTACGCAGCATATAGAACATAAGCTCTAAATATACAAATATCTGCTGAAGAGCATATAACTATATTGTTAAAACCTAGGCTGCCTTTTGCTATGTAACATACATAATGCAAGCGCTACATTGACTGATTTTCTACAAACACGAAAGTGGAAGATTACAATACATTTCATTCTCAAATATTATAGTAGGATTTCCTGCAATAAAGGAGAACACTCATAACACTGAAATCTAGGAAACATGGCCACTCCAAACTCCAAAGTCGATGCCGTGTCAGTATTAGCATGGACACTCTAAAGTACAGCAGGACAAGCCAACAGTAGTGTGGTGTCCATATCTGGCCTGTCAGTGCAACATAGGATGAAACACAAGAAATGACTAAATATGTAATGGCAGAAGAGTGTTATCACCTCCCAAGAACCAATCTTCAGAAGCGAAACCGGAAAATTTGAAGCCTTCAGCTTGTCACTACTAGTTCCTGATACAGCAGTAGATTTCAGGTCCTTTTTCCCAACGTCAAAGGCTCCACTGCTCGTTGTGCATGAGGGGGCATTAGAGCTCCCCTGTGATAGTCTCATCTGAATCAATTCAAGCAAGGATGGGCTCTTTCTCAGGCGTAGACCCAGTGGGCTAGGTTCATCAAGCAAACTGCAATGCATGGTCTGCGGTGATGCTGTCTCAGCATCTTCACCCCACTGCCGTTTGGAACATAACTGTGAGTACATATATTAAGAAAAACGTATGAAAGTAAGGTACTGTAACAGTCTCACAGAAAAGGGAAATGTATAATTTTTGCCTTCCTGACAAAACTCAGCTAAGAAAATATA
This sequence comes from Iris pallida, assembly GCA_029216955.1. NCBI lineage: Eukaryota > Viridiplantae > Streptophyta > Magnoliopsida > Asparagales > Iridaceae > Iris > Iris pallida. The sequence continues at coordinate 7,515,547 of JANAVB010014600.1, forward strand.
ATAACGTATAAATATACCATTTATAACGAACACATACTACATAATTCCAACCTATAACGAACACATACTACATAATCCCAACCAACATGACATTACACTGAACATAGACAGGTCTAGTAGTAGTGCATCAGGAGGCAAGCTTACAGTAACACCCAATCTCCAAGGTTCACAATATCGGTATCGGATCGGTATTGGATCCTTCCTATGACTATCGGGATCGGCGGTTTTGGATCAGAAATAGGAATTTTTGGTATCGGAAAACAAATAATTATTACTAAATTATTAACATTTTAGGAAAAAAAAAATACATTTATGCATAATTTTAAGCATATCCTGTGTTGTTTCTTAGTCGTTTTGAAATCAAATGAAATAGTAGTCACCCTTGCTGTTTGGTTTACATGTGATATATAAGTTTTCCTTTTTTACATGCTTTTACAACCTTAATATGCTTTTACATCATTGTTGATTGGCCTTTTTCGTTCAATTTTCTTTGCCGAATTGACTAAATAAGAGACCTACAGTGTCGGTATCAGTCAGTATAGGGTATCGTTCGGTATCTGATCGGGACATGCAAAACCGTATCGGTGTCGGCCGTATCAGAACGGTATACTGCAAACTATGGCATCATCGTGCACTACACTCGCAGTAAAAGAAGAAGCAATGAAACATGTATTGATCAAATAACCGACATGAGGGCAAACAATATCCAACCAACACAGCTATCAATAATCATACTAGCCACTTTTTTTTTCTAAAAGAGAGAATTTAAAACAAAGAGTTGAGCAAATGTAATTGAATAGAACATTGATTTAAATGCAACAAAATTAGATCTTTAATCCAAATCCATCCACATCAAGCAATGATTAGCAGTAAATATACATTCAGAAAACAAATTTTTTGATAAAAATATGCATACAATAATATAATATGAACTTAAACTTCCTAAATTATACAAAAACTTATTTACCCACAAATAATGGTTCCTATTAATTCAGCCTCTTGGATCATAACATATAATATAAAGCAAAACATTCAATAAGAAATTAATTTAAAGCGCACAAAAAAATTGATCCTTTATCCCAAATCCACCCACATCAAGCACCGACTAGCAACAAAACACACAAAAAATAAAGAAAATTGGTAAATTTTTCTATATAGTTAGATAATATAAACTTGAGGGAGACGCGTATAATTTTTTTTTACAGAAAAGCCCTTGAAACACAAATAGATTGAAAATCCCCCAAATCGAAACTTTTCTTCCACCGAACCCTAGATGCCGTAGCCGGATCTAAATCCAGAAACCAACCAAAGAGAGGAGGCAGGAGGGAATTTTTATACCTGATGGAAATTGTCGGGGCTTCGGGACCTCTTGTTGAGGGGGCCGTGCTCCTCCTCCAGGGGGTCCTCGATCTCCATCTTCACCGCCGGGAACGCCGCCGGGGGAGGAGGCGCCGGCTTGGCCGTCGGATCGGCGTGGCGCCGGAGCTTCCCGAGATTCGCCATCTGGACCATCGGCGGCGGTCAAAACCCTAGATTCTTCTTGGATCGACGGATTCGAAGAGGAAACCCTAACCCTAGTTTTGGGCGGCGGGAGAATCGTAGAAAAGGAAGGGGAGAGAGAATGACGAGCTGAAAGAGAGAGCTTTGGAGGAAGAATTGGTGAGGTGGAAACTATATATTCCCCCTTGTAATTACTTTTTATGCATTTATGCCCCTAGGAAAATTAGTCTTTTGCATACTCATTCTTTTGGAGAAATTGGTTGTGACTGGTGAGAAAGTTGAAAAATAAATAAATAATAATGACATCAAAATGTTAGACATTCTAGTGTATTTGTTGATTGAATTTAAATAAGAAGAGAAAAAAAATTAACAAATACGCTAGTTCGTCTAACGACTATGTCGAGAATATATATGTTAGATGGACTATCGTATCCTTTGTTGGCCCAATAATTGTATCATATTTTTGAATATGGTTAATATGTTAAGTTTAGCATTTCTTTATCACTAATCTTCATACAATCGCTATAGCATTTCTACTTATACTTATATCTTTGGTGATATGTGCCCATCGGTTTACATCTTAGTGATATGAGCTTATCTATCTTAAATTTAATTGGGTTGCCAAAATCAAAACTATGTTTTTGATTGTGGTCATTCAATTAAGTTTAATTATTATGATATCACTAACATTTATGCCATCACCTTAGCACTTGTACTTAAACTTTGCATAGTCCTAATGTGCTTTAACTTATCATACTTGCTACTATGTATATTGCTTTGTTCGTCTAACATGTACATGCAGAAAAGCAATAAACAAGATCAATGTGGACATATGCAATGAAGAAATCATGGTGGGCCAAAGACGACGGATCCCACAAGATTTCTCTGAACCACCCGACGACATCTCTGGAGCCACGTACCGGGGGTTCCGCTGCCCGGTCAGCGGACGGGGGTCGAGGGGGCAGCGCCCCTCGTCGGGGGTTCGGGGGCGAAGCCCCCGAAAGGTATTCAGTTTTCACAAACTGGATATCTTTGGACAGCTGCCGCCAAGGGAAAAAGCCAGCACCTATCAAAGGAAGAAGCCAAGCCATGCCATCATCATTTCAAGACTCTGAAGAAGCCTGCACCTGCCTAAGTTTATCTGGAGTCTGTAATGAGTCTTAGGAATAATTGTAAACACAAGAAATAGATGGCAAAATCGAAAGCTAGGGCAGAAATAAGCCCAGGATCATTTTTGGTGGATAAGCGGCATACCGACGGTATACCGGAGTATACCGACGGTATACCGGTTTTTGTTCACAGAAAGTTTCTGTTTACAAAACCGGCATACCGACGGCATACCGGATCATACCGACGGTATACCGCTTCCGAAACGTTGAAATCCCAACGGTCGGATTTCCAGCAATTAATGATCCCAACGGCTCTATTTCTAGCCGTTGCAATTCCAGACCGGTATACCGTCGGTATGCCGGATCATACCGGCGGTATGCCGGTTCGTGACTGAAAAGTTGCCTTTGGCTTCTTTTCAAGCTTTGGTTATAAATAGCCTTGAACCCCTTCATTCAAGGTTGATGCTTTGAGCCTAAAAATTTCTAAACCACCAAAGCTTATCCACATACAACTCTACAAAGCCTTCATTTGCCATCTACAAATTGTGTTAGAGTTATTGAGTTAAAAAGTGAGATCTTCATCCTTTTGTATAAGGAGATCTAAACCTATTATGAAAGGTTGAAGTTGGGGAGTCTTCGTATCCAAACTCTCGGTTGAAGTTGGAGAGTCTTCGTATCCAAACTCTCGGTTGAAGTTGGCGAGTTCTTCGGATCCAAACTCGTGTTGAAGTTGGCGAGTTCTTCGGATCCAAACTCGTGTGTAACTATTTACTCAAATAGTGGATTAAAGCCGGAGAGAGTTCCGGGACTGGACTGCCTCTTAGGAGGATACCAGGATACATCGGGTGTCGGTATTGTGTTTGCTTCTTCTCTTGCACTTATATTTTTAAATTGCCTATTAGCTTGTGCTAAGTGCTTGATTAGTTAGCTTGACCCTATTCACCCCCCCTCTAGGGTTCCTACAATTGGTATCAGAGCAAGGACTCTATTGTTAGGCTTAACATCCTTAGAGTAGATCCTTGTTATTTTTCTATGGCAACCTATTCCTCATCCTCCGATAAAGAGGGTTTTATTTCTAGTAGCATAGACAATCATGTTTCTTCTAAATGCAAGAAATGCTCTAAGTGGAAAGCCATGGCTAAACAATCCTTAGAGATTCTTGACAACCTTCATTCTACAAATGAAGAACTTTCTGAAAAGGTTATTCATTTAGAAGAAGCAAATGAGTTTTTGAGAAATGAAAACAATGTTTTATTATCTAGACTTGATTCTCAAAACTCATCTTGTGTTTCTTTAAAGAGTTTGAATGAGGCTTTAATTTTGAAAATCAAATCTCTTTCCTCATCAATAGAAGATCTTAAGAGGCAAACACATGAGCTTAATCATTTGCATGATTCTTCTATTGACACTTTAAAGAAACAAAATGATGCTTTTATCTCTAGAATTGCTTTATTTGAAAAAGAGAATAATGCTTTAAATGTTAAATTTGATTCTCTTACTTGTATGCATGATGATTTGTTATTAGAACATAATATTCTTAAAACCAAATCTTCTCATGCTCATTCTAGAGATATTCATCATTCTCGTATGTCACATGTTCATAACCATGCTTATTCTGATACATGTGCTCACACTAGTATTAGGTGCTTCTATTGCTCTCGCATTGGACACATGAGCTTAACTTGTCCTATTCGTCGGAGTTTTTCTACCAATGCTAGAGTAAATAGTATATGGGTCCCTAAAGCTAACAAATGTGGATCCAAGTTTATTTGGATACCAAAGTCTTCGCCTAATGTTGTAGGTGGAGCTTCTTATATCGGGACATAGCACCGAGGAGCGTGTTGGTGGTTGCAAAGCTCAAAGGACATCTTCCAAGTAATTGCACCAACACAAGCGTGGCCACTAGAGCCACTTTGGTAACATGCTAAGCGATTCTCTTTAAATTGTTTATATTAGTAGAATCTAGCATGTTTCTCTTGATGTTTTGCTACTAGCTCACATTGATATCCTTAGTTGCTTATTGTATAAATCAATGTGAGATATAATACTAGCATGCTTAGTTAATTCTCTTATTATTTCTTTTATCTAGCATGACTAGTTACTTAGCTTAAATGTTTAGTTCACACTTGTAGTTTATCACTCATTTTCTATTAAGTGTGACACATTTAATTTATGCATGCTTGTTATTCTTAATCTTTATTTATAAAGCATGTATATCACTCTAGTCCATAGGAGCTTGGTTTTGATTTGAGTTAATATGTTTTTAACTCTCCGTCTTTAAAGTTTTTGAAATAATTATTTCTTGCCGGTTTGTATTTAATGTGCCTTATTTACTTTAAATCGGTATTTGCGAATATTTGTGTTTAGCACAAGCTTCTTATTCTTGACAAGTATATACTTATACTTCTTTTTAATCTTGTGCTTACATAATATATTCATTATTGATTCTCATACTTTATCTTGATTATCTTCTTGAGAATCAATTATGTCTTTGCCTAATAAAGTTTATTTATACATGCTTTTGAATTTGTGATGGTTTCTCAAATATTCATTAAGGATACATGACTATATTTACTTATAGTTCATGTATCTCTCATATTGATATCTATTTTTGTATAAATACCTTTATGTAGGCATATGAGTTAAGCTAAAGTTTTATTCATACTTGTTACTTCTAAACTTGTGCTTAACTCATACTCTAGCTATTGATTCTTTTGATCAAATTTGTGTATCTCTTTTTGAATCAATATGCTTCTTCCTTAAAGCTTTCTTTAATGATGTCTTTTTTGCTTTTTGGTTGACTTTATGGATACATGTTCTTAATTGATTTTTGATCTTTTCATGTATGCCTATTCGTGATATATATATAGTTTTATATATATATAAATGATTCTTAGCTTTTGATATTCATTTGTTTTATATCTTTAAGTTGGAATGTTGAGAGAAAATATTTGTTTAAGTATTGCACTTGACTATTTATGGAAGTTCTTTTAAGAATCACATGTTTTGTGCTTTGTCTTATTTTTATATTTACCTCCGTTTTTAGTGGACATTTTCAAATCTGTATCTTCTTCATAACTTACTATGGTGCACTATGATAGCTCTTTGAAAAATGTACTTCTTGATATCTTTAGCATTTAGCTTTCTTGATCTTAATGATCTTTCTTTGCTCATTCCTTGGGTTTATGCTTCTTTTTGAATTATTGTTGCCCAATGATGTTTTTGTAGCACATGAGAATACCTGTAATTGTTACATCATATTTTTTATGAATTTAGCTACTATGGTTTGAGCTTTTGTGTTGAGATTTTTCCACTTCTAGAGAATACACTTATTTTAATGTGGCTATAGTATTTTGCATTCTCCAGATTGATCTATCATTTCATTATCTTGGGTTAATCTCAATACTTGGCAAAGAGATTTATTTTATTGTGTTTTCATGAACATCTCTTTTGTCCTTTACTTGATAAGAGTCTAATTCATTTATTTATCATCTTATGCTCTTATCCTTGCTTAGTAAAGAGTCTCTAAATAATTTTGATCATTCAAAATGTATTCCCTTAATTGTGAACTCTATGCTTAAGCAAGTATTTTTTTTTGTGTTAGTGACTTAAGAATTAGTTAGCACATTTATCTTGTTAATGGCTTCTCTCATTAATCTTATTTGGATTATATAGTTTGCTTATTTGTGATATATTATTAAGCTATATAATTTTGGCTCACTTTCACACATCTAGCTATATTCCTATACTTCAATCTATATATGATATGCTAGTTTACAAAAACAAGATTTGTGATATGCTTAATCTCTAAAACTAGTTTTACAAATTCTTTATTAAATCTTGTTTTCTCTTAGAGGTTTGTGATTCCTTGTTTTAACTCTCTTCCATAACTAGTCATTAGCAAGTCTCTCTTAAATTTCTCTCAACTTTTGAGTCATGTTTTCATCGTATTATCATTTACATCTCTTCTTTATTATGTTTGTAATTATTTAAATGAGATTGACTCTTTCCCATGTTAATGTGTGAGATTTTTTTTTGGACTTGTGATTTTCTCTTGATGAGATTCATTAGATCATATTTATTCATTTGTTTTCTTTATGAATGATCCTAATGATTAAGTAGTCTTATATTATCTAGTTATGAGATTATCAAGTTAATTTATTACTCTACTTTGACTACTCATGGTTTATCACATATGACCTTTGCTACTTGAACTTTATGGGTTATTAATTTACCATTAGCAAGGTTTGGTTTTATCCATTGTTGGATAAATATGTGGTACAACATACCTAGTCCATGCAAAGTAATAAATTGGTCGATTCTTTCTTAATTAGATAATCATGGACATGATGTTTGAGTTTTATTTTTATTTTTGAGCTATATTCTGTCTATCATCATGATTGTTCTTAATTGACTTTATTCTTTTTCATGATGACATTTTCTCAAAGGATAACATACATTGATCTATCATATTTAAATATGAGATCCTTCTATATAGACTAATGTATGTCATCTTTTGATTATACGTGCTTTATTGGAATATTCTTTTGAGTTCTCATCTTTAGTGGCTATTAATTGGTTATCTCTTCTTGACTAAAGATGATATTTTTCGTCTTTTGACGATATTGTAGCCTTATATGCATCGAGCAAGGGGGAGAAATCCATAGTTGATTTATCCCTAGATCTTTTAGTTATATATTTTATGCTATAAGTGCTTTGGAACTATATACGCATATTTTGAGGGGGAGCAAATCAATTGATTCAATTTATTTATACCCTTTAATATGTCGTATACCTAGTTCATCATGGACCCATATTTTCTTCTATTTCATATCTTATTGATTGAGGTCATGATATTGCTATTTTGAAGGGTTTATGAGAGTGTATGTAATTGTCCTTATTATCTTATCTCTCTCTTTCTTATGGGTTAAATATGTCATCTTGCTAATATTAACTTTCAGATCTTATCTTGATGAATATTATGCTTTCGTTGATTTGGCTTTTCTTTCATGCTTAATTGATCTGGCTTTCCTTGTTGAGGACTTATCCAAAATTCATGATTTTTATCTACTTAGGTAGTACTTTGAGGGGGAGAATTCAAGTCGACTGAATTTCTCCTTCTCAAGTATTTTTTATCCTTTACCTTCATGTTTATCTAAAGGGTATTCATATAGCATGATAAGGTAATTGAGTTCAAATGCATGAACTTGGATAAGCATATAGATCTTGCAAATAATGAGATTACTTTATATCAATTGTAATATTTTACATTGATCATTCTTTTATTTTGTTCCACTATTTATTTGTGGACAATTATGATTATTAATGGCTTCTTTGATCAATGTTTCAAGTTTACATCTTTTCAATTGGTATCAAGTTTATTTAATTTCATTTCTCAATTGGTATCTATTATTTGTAATTATCTATTCCTCATGGCTTTTGTTTGAAATCCCTTATTTCATAGTTCTCTTCCAAAACTGGAGCAATATTTCATATCTTATTGTGTTTTGGATTTATTCCTTGGATTTCAAGTTGGTAAACTACTTATTTCTTGTTTTTCAAATACTTTTAGTTTTACCAACCATATTGTGTTTTGACAAGCAATTTTTTTTACTCTATATTTGGTATGTAGTTTTATACACTTGTCTTTACACACTTCTCCCATTGTTTTTCATTAGTATATCTTGATCATGATTGTCTATAAGTTCCCCATGCTCTGATTTCTATGCTTGAGATTGATTTCATTTCATCTCTTAGTACGGGAGAGCCTATTTTTGATCATGTCAAAGGGGGAGAAGTAAGTTTAAGTATGCTTTTATGAGTAATCTAAGTAGTATGCTTTTAGTGATATTGCTTATATCTTTTGTATATTAGTGATACATGCATCTATTGTGTTCATACTAAACTTAACCGATTTGCCATAATCAAAAAGGGGGAGATTGTTGGCCCAATAATTGTATCATATTTTTGAATATGGTTAATATGTTAAGTTTAGCATTTCTTTATCACTAATCTTCATACAATCGCTATAGCATTTCTACTTATACTTATATCTTTGGTGATATGTGCCCATCGGTTTACATCTTAGTGATATGAGCTTATCTATCTTAAATTTAATTGGGTTGCCAAAATCAAAACTATGTTTTTGATTGTGGTCATTCAATTAAGTTTAATTATTATGATATCACTAACATTTATGCCATCACCTTAGCACTTGTACTTAAACTTTGCATAGTCCTAATGTGCTTTAACTTATCATACTTGCTACTATGTATATTGCTTTGTTCGTCTAACATGTACATGCAGAAAAGCAATAAACAAGATCAATGTGGACATATGCAATGAAGAAATCATGGTGGGCCAAAGACGACGGATCCCACAAGATTTCTCTGAACCACCCGACGACATCTCTGGAGCCACGTACCGGGGGTTCCGCTGCCCGGTCAGCGGACGGGGGTCGAGGGGGCAGCGCCCCTCGTCGGGGGTTCGGGGGCGAAGCCCCCGAAAGGTATTCAGTTTTCACAAACTGGATATCTTTGGACAGCTGCCGCCAAGGGAAAAAGCCAGCACCTATCAAAGGAAGAAGCCAAGCCATGCCATCATCATTTCAAGACTCTGAAGAAGCCTGCACCTGCCTAAGTTTATCTGGAGTCTGTAATGAGTCTTAGGAATAATTGTAAACACAAGAAATAGATGGCAAAATCGAAAGCTAGGGCAGAAATAAGCCCAGGATCATTTTTGGTGGATAAGCGGCATACCGACGGTATACCGGAGTATACCGACGGTATACCGGTTTTTGTTCACAGAAAGTTTCTGTTTACAAAACCGGCATACCGACGGCATACCGGATCATACCGACGGTATACCGCTTCCGAAACGTTGAAATCCCAACGGTCGGATTTCCAGCAATTAATGATCCCAACGGCTCTATTTCTAGCCGTTGCAATTCCAGACCGGTATACCGTCGGTATGCCGGATCATACCGGCGGTATGCCGGTTCGTGACTGAAAAGTTGCCTTTGGCTTCTTTTCAAGCTTTGGTTATAAATAGCCTTGAACCCCTTCATTCAAGGTTGATGCTTTGAGCCTAAAAATTTCTAAACCACCAAAGCTTATCCACATACAACTCTACAAAGCCTTCATTTGCCATCTACAAATTGTGTTAGAGTTATTGAGTTAAAAAGTGAGATCTTCATCCTTTTGTATAAGGAGATCTAAACCTATTATGAAAGGTTGAAGTTGGGGAGTCTTCGTATCCAAACTCTCGGTTGAAGTTGGAGAGTCTTCGTATCCAAACTCTCGGTTGAAGTTGGCGAGTTCTTCGGATCCAAACTCGTGTTGAAGTTGGCGAGTTCTTCGGATCCAAACTCGTGTGTAACTATTTACTCAAATAGTGGATTAAAGCCGGAGAGAGTTCCGGGACTGGACTGCCTCTTAGGAGGATACCAGGATACATCGGGTGTCGGTATTGTGTTTGCTTCTTCTCTTGCACTTATATTTTTAAATTGCCTATTAGCTTGTGCTAAGTGCTTGATTAGTTAGCTTGACCCTATTCACCCCCCCTCTAGGGTTCCTACATCCTTTACACCAGACGTACCTTTTTTCTGCAGTTGATGCACCAGACCGTATGGCATATCATTTGAATTTTTAAAAAAATTAGGTATGAATATAAGATCGTGGCCTCCTCTGTAAAGATATGATCATGGTCTTAATACATTCACTTAAATGTATTCTCATTAACAGCATGTGAACCTATAAGTCTGTGTTATACAATTCATTGTATTTTTATTCTTTTCTACGCCAAACTTCCTAATTTAATTAGATTCATTATCATATCATATTACACGATTATATAGTTAAAGTATGTGTGTTAAGTAATATGAGTGGGGTTTATGTAGACAAATTTGATATAATTAGGCACATGCTAGCAAAATGATGGTTGCTAAGTCGTATTAGAGACATTGTATTTTTTAATTGATAACGTCTAGATACGCCAAATGGTCTGCGTATCCGTTGTAAAAATGTTAGAACTTCTGCTATTTTTGTGCAGAATCTAAAATACAGACTGGAATATTCATTATTTTATATAAAAAAATTAATATATACGCCAAACAATCTGATGTACTCCTTTTGTAGGTAAATTTTCCAACTTTATCTTCCTGCAATCAATTTGACAAAAAAAATTAATTAACAAATACACCAAACAATCTGATGGAATATTCATGTCCATTATCCATTTCTTCCAGGCTTTGTTCACATCTCATAACTACATCATGAACTGCAATATTTCTCATGATTAGACTATAAAAAAAATATTAATTTTAGTACTCATAATATTTTGCAACACTACTTACGCAGCATGTGTTGTAATATATAACAATAAATATAGGTGCAAAATCACGAATTTTTTTCCGTTTTAATTACTCAACCAATATATGACAACAAATATAGATGCAAAGTATCTAAGTTTTTTTTTTCTTCTAATTACTCAACCAAACAACAAATTATCTATTTACATGGTACTCCAATGGATTTGTAACCATATGACAAGTTCTTGTGAAAGTAGTCAAATACTAAATTTGTGTTTGTTGTTTAATGTAAGTAATGGGTGTTTGAAAGAAAAAAAAAAGTTAACAAACCATATAAGTTATTGGGCTACTTATGAAATGACGAAAAAATATTTATATATATATATATATATATTTAAAAAGAATTGCCTAGTGTAATCAAATATAGAAATATCACAATTTTTATGCAATGAGGAGGAAATGCAAATAAAGAAGGTTTGGGGTGAAAGTATGTAAAGATTTTCAAGGAAGCAGGTGGATTTTGACATTTTGACCATCTGTCCTTTCCTTTGTCGCGTGCCGCTGGGTCGTTGCGCACGTGGCTAATTCATTTTTCGCGATGACATTTACAAAATTACCCCACGTGGATGGACAGATTCCCTTTTCTTGTCCTCGTACAGCTGTCGATGGGCTGACAACCCAACAAACGACAATTTACACATAATGCCAAATAACTATGCTTCAAAACTAAGAAAATTCAAGTGATATAAAATGGCTTTTTCTATGGGCACCACAAGATTTACCTGGGGCTATCCCAAAATTTTTGGAAAAAATTACAAATTTGCCATCAAAATTTTTTGCTTGGGGTTAGCCCAAGATGTCATATAAATACCAACCTAATTTTATTTCCCTTCTTCTCTCTCTACTCTCTCCATCTCCTCCACTCTTTTCTCCAACCCTAAGAAGAATTTCTAGGTCATAGTTTTGTAAACCATAACCCAAATTGTCTCCCAACCAAGACATTGTGAAGATTTAGGGTCCAAATTTTCGTTACAGTGTCATCGAATTCATCCGTTCATGGGTATGTCATCTAATTAATATATTTGTAGACTCTCTCACAATAATTTCACATGTAAATGATGATTTATATGTGTTTAATTTAGAAAAAGTGAACATGGAAGAACCCGGGTTATCGAATGTAGCAGACTCTCGTCCCGATATGTCCGAAAAACACATTCTTGCTTCGGATGCACTCTTGGTAAGCCCATTGTAACATTCACGTCGGGTACAATTCGGGACTGTTAGGGACAGGACTGCCAATACGCGGGCAGTCCACCTCTACATATAGGACTGCCCAAACTTCGACAGTCCTGTCAATAATCAGGACTGCCAGAGATGTGGCAGTCCTGATCATTGACAGGACTGCCAGTGAAATGGCAGTCCTGATTATTGAAAGGACTGCCTTGCCTTATGCAGTCCTTCATTTTGGCAGCAGTTTGGACATTTTTTGTGTTGTGTTATTTTATTTTATTAACTTTAAGTTATATTGTAGGACTTATCATCTTCCGGTATCGAGGTAGCAGCTCCAATTGGCGTCGATGTAGGCCATTTATTCAGGACCAATATGTGTTTTGAATCATACGAAGGTGCGCTAAATTGGTGTCGAGAAGTGGGACGGGCAAACAACATAGTTCTTGTGATATCAAGATCGGCCCGAAACCGTCCGGGACAACAAACTACTGTGGTTTCATGTGAACGAGGTGGTGTGTTTAGAAGCCATAAGAAAGAAAAAGTTTTCGAAAGTAAAGTTTCAAAGAGAAATGTTGGAACGAGAAAATGTGGTTGTCCGTTCAAAGTCTATATTAGAAAGGATGAAGAAGCGAAGTGGACAGTCCAAGTCATGAATGGAATCCACAACCACGAGATTGTCGAAACACTATTGGGTCATCCGTATGTCGGACGGTTGAACATTACGAAGAAGAAGATAGTGGAAGACTTGTCCAATTCCGGAGTTGCACCGAGACAAATATATTCCGTCATACGACATGAAGATGAGAAGAACAAGTCTACAATGAAGTCAATATACAACGCCCTATCTTCTTCTAACGCCATTCGGTCGAAATCGAGAATGGCGATGCAAGAAGTGATGAAGTTGCTTGGAGACAATCATTATGTTGAGCACCATAGAAGACATCCCCCGAGCAGTGAAGTCATTTCACTCTTTTGGGCTCATCCCGATTGCACACATTTGGCTCGGTCTTTCGCCGACGTGTTAGTTCTTGATTGCACGTACAAGACCAATAAGTTCAAGATGCCTCTCTTTCATGTTGTCGGCTTCACCTCTACATGAAAAATATTTTCAATTGCTTTTTGCTTCATGAAGAGTGAGAAAGTTGAAGACTACACATGGGCGTTGGAGAAACTGAAAACCCTTTACACCGGTCAGAGAGAGCCCTCGGTTTTTGTTACCGACAGAGAGTATGCTCTAATGAATGCTATTCGGATTGTGTTTCCTGAAGCTGATATATTGCTATGCACATTTCATGTAAATCGTAATATACAATCCCAATGTAAGTTGAAGTTCGGGAAAGTCGATGGTAAACTTGACATGCAAGTTTTTGACGAATTCAACCATGACTGGAATTGTGTATGGCGAGCCAGCACGATAGACAGTTACGCCGCCGCTTGGTACTTATTCAAAGAGAAGTGGGAGGGGAGGGAGCCGGCTTGCATTTCTTACATCAAAGAAACATGGCTTGAACCGCACAAAGAACAATTCGTCTTAGCATGGACGAATGTGGTGAAGCATTACGGTACAACAACTACCAACCGTGTCGATGGAGCACACTCAGTATTAAAGAGGCATTTAAAGTCATCCCAAGGCAACTTTGTTTCGGTTTGGCAAGCGATGCATATATCAATAGATCGGACGGTGAACGAAATCAAGGCATCATTTGAGATGAGCTTAAATATTGTCAAGCATGAGCATAGAAAGGAAGTCCTCTTGGATTCTTTAATGCGTGTCATTTCTCATAAGGCGTTGGATTTCATATTTGAAGAGATTGATAGGTCAAAGTTTGTCGGCTTTGATCCTCAGGTTTGCGGGTGTGTACATCGACATACACTCGGCCTCCCTTGTGGCCATGAGATTAATGAATATCGTCGTCAGTCCATTCCTATTCCAGTTCTTGCTGTCGATGAACGTTGGAGGCAGTTGTCTATAATGCCCGTGGTGAAGACACACGGTGATTTCTTCTCCTTGCCACATGTAAGCCCCTATTTTTCCAATTTTATTTTAATTAGTGTTAATTAAATTTTTATGTCATTTATAGCCTTAAATAATTATTAGGAATTTTTAGGAATTTTTCTAGAATTTTTAAATGATTTTAAATGAGTTTTAAAATACAAAAATATTGATTTGTAATTTTCTAAAATGTTTTAATATCAATTTGCAATTATTAGAAATATTTTAATACTGTTTTGTAATTAGTCAAATTATTTTTATATCAGTTTGCAATTTCTTAAATGTTTTAAATTGCGAAGTGCAATTTCTATTTTGCATTTGCTCACTAATAAAGCCTTTTTGTAAATCCTAATTCTTTGGGGACCTAACTGCTAACTACCCAGACACCCCCCCCCCCCCGACCGAACACTCTCTCTCTTCTCTCACCTGTCCCGCTGACCGATGACCGCCCCGACGCTGCCCCCGCCATTTTCGGCCAGCGCGACAGACCCCGACCGACTCTAAAACCCCTATAAAACTCCCCTCACTCCCCTCAGTCCAGCCACCACTCTCCCCGACCGCCATCGACGCTCCACAGCCCATCTTCCCCACTTAAAACCCGTCGCAACCCTAACTCCGACGAACGCTCGTCCAGCCCCCACGCCGAGTGCCACCGCCCGCAACCACCATCCTCCGACGCGCTTCGACGAGACGACCCCAGCGCCACCCGAGCGCCGCCTCGCCGACGCCTCCTCCGCCGTCCACGACCCTCGGAAACCCCTTCGACGACCGGACACGTGAGTAGCAAGGCTCACTTCGTGTCGTCCGTGTCCCGAATCCACGTATGTGGTTCGCCAGGACACGGAGACACTAGTACAGTGTGTGGACACGAGTTTTAGGATCTGTACGTGTCTTGCTAGCCCAGACACGTTGTCACTCCCTGATTCTGGTATACGTATTTTTAGCACGTATACTGCTTATTTGTAATTACGTATATTTATACGATATTTATTTTGCTGTATTTCTTCATGTATATCCCAAATTATTTGACAAAATAATATTTCATAATTTATTTTCTGTGATTTTAGTTTACAGTTTTGGCTCTAATTGGGTGACATGTTCTCGGTTCACTTGAACCCGTTGGGTCATCATGAACCAACTTGGTTTAGGCTTTTATATAAAATTCCATTCCTTCTCTCTCTCCTCTCATTATTCCTCTCATTTATTTCCTCCACCAACCAAGGCAAGTGCCAACTTGCTCAAGAGATGGATTTATATTTTGTTAATAATTTCTTACAAAATTATTTGTCAAAATATGTTCTTCTCCTCAATCTATACTAGTTTAGAACTTGAAAATTTCCATTTTGAAGCTTTGATTTTTGTAGATCTAAGTTTTCTCCATTTTCGGATTTACATGGTTTTGATCTATTTTCGTTAGGATTTTGTGGGTTTTGATGCTTCCATGTGGAAGAGAATTCAATTTCACTCAAGTTAGAACTTTGAAAATCTAGATTTGGTTTTGATTTGGTCAAGTTAAGGAAATTGGAAGTTTTTGGTGTTCTTGAGGAGGCTCTCGGCCTGGAAGAGAAGACCCTTCAGCCTGCGCTCTTTAGCGCAAGTTGAACTGCGCAGCTCGTCTTTTGACGAATTACGCAAAACTTCGGCCAGCGCATTGCGCTGAGCTGAACTGCGCTGGCGCTCCTTAGCTCCAGCGCCATCCGATCCTGCGCAGTCTAATCCCTGCGCAATCTAACCCAGCGCGCTTGACTTCAGCGCAATCCATTCCCTGCGCAACCTGACCCTGCGCGATCTGATCCTGCGCAGTCTAACCCTGCGCAGTCTGATCCATGCGCAACCCGACTTTGGCGCAATCCATCTCATGCGCCATCTAACCGCTGCGCAGTCTAACGCCTGCGCAACCTAACTCTGTGCGTTTGACCCCTGCGCAGTCTAACCCTGCGCGTTTTGACTTCTGCGCATTTGACCATGCGCATTCTGACCTGGGCTCTTATGTATTATATTTTCTTGTATATATATATATAGGTGAATGTTTGTGTATGCTATATATCCTTACGCATTTTGTCCCGAGCATGATATGAGCACTAATGTGACCCCGGAGAACAAAGTGTTCCTTCCTGATACATGTACCTGAATGTCCCAGTTCTTGTTCATGCTCGACAAATGACTCGTAACTCCACGTGGCGTATTTGCATTGATGCATTACACTAAGGAGGGTAGAACATGTTGACATACTAATTGACATGGATCCTCTTTGGGGTACTCGTACCAAAGTACGACTTTAGGCGGATAATCATGCAGGCCACAGCATGTGAGTCCAAGATTTCACCTAGGGTTAAACTAGGCAACTAAAATATACTAGATGCATGGAGAGGGCAGAATCCCGAGATCGTGTTACACCAGCCGCCTTGAGATATTGTCTTGACGCGCCGGCTGGTCTCCACGGATGCTGTGTCATCTGCAACGAGTGGATGACTGTATCCGATTAATTCCTGCTATATATTATATGTTTTGGCAAGGTGGCCTTGCGAGGGACCTGTGCTCAATCATACCTGTCTACGCGAACCCCTGGGTTGGCTAGCCTTGCTGGAAAGATACGATCTGAGGATTTCTTAATAACATGATGCGAGGATAACCTCGTCCCACTAGAAACTCGTAGACTTGATTGGCCGTAAAAACGACTTGCTTGTATCCTATTACCTTCCGTGAATAACTGAGGGAAGCAGACTGTCATGGTACGTGATCCAACCCATATTCTTGTTTGATTGTTGGGTTGGTTATCGTCCTATGACAGGCTGTGGACCGAAGTTATGAACGGAAGATTTATTCTGATTGTGAAGTGCTACTTCTGTGAATGACTGAGGAACATGGTCTATCATGGTACATGATCCAACCCATGTTCTTGTTTGATTGTTGGGTTGGTTATTGTGCCGCGATAGGCTATCGACCGAAGTCATGATCAGGAGATTTTATTGTTTATACCTTTTAACTTATGTGAAAGTTATAGAGTACGACACGTCCCGACTCCATGCGGCACCTTTTGTCCTTGTTTGGTTGTAAGGGTGCCATATGGGTTCGAAAATGTTGCGCTACTCTATAATGGTAGCATCCGTATTATTATTATCAGTCATTCTATTAACTGGGTTTTTAATCTTAACTCTTGTGCCCCTTTGGCGGTACTTGCTATTCGGGGCTGACCCCGCTGGTTTTGTTTGGCCAGATCTCGTAGCAGAGCCGGAGGACGCGATCCTTCTTCCTGATATCCATGGTGCATACTAGGAGCATGGCTGGTCGGGGACTCGAGTGGGTTTCTTCTCCACCACTCCTGCTTATACTTTTGCGGCATTTAGCTACCGGCACCTGTTAGCCGGATTACTTGATATTTTGTGTCAGTACATAATTGTAACTAAACAGACTGCAGCTGTGTATAATTTTGTGCTCATGACTCTCTGAGATAGCTATGTTATAAAGCTAGTCTCTCATGATCATTTTGATGAAGCGTCGGGGACGCCTTACTGCTTTATCTTTAATGTTCATTTATTTGCTGATGTGATTTGATTGATTGAGACATAGAACTCTGTGGGACCATAGGAGACTCGCTTGTAGCATGTACCCCCTAGTCTCTCGACAGCCACGATCGCCGTATGACGTTACGTACCTCATATGGAGTAGCTGGCCTAGTCCGTCTCCGTATTTCGGTACTGGGGCGTGACAAGGTTTTAGTGGTGGCCCATGCAGGTCTGTTTTTCAGACTTGTGGGGTATTGCGATTTATTAGGAGTCTCAATCAAAACTTGTTCCCCTTAAAATTCTGTTTCGAATTCTCTGTCCTTGCCTTGATCTCTAACCTGACTTGCATCCTCGAAATCTTCCTCGTCCGGACTTGATAATCTTATATTCTTCTCTATAGGGGTGCTTCATTCTCAGTAGCGGGTGAGGCACATGAGGAAGAGCAGCAAGAGCATGGCTCGACTGGGCAGCAACAGGGGAGAGAACCTTCTCCAGTGCAGGCACGAACAGAAATAGAACCAGAGGCAGTGCAGCCGCAGGTTATTGAAACTCCTGCAGCACCAGTAGCGACGGCAGTACCAGACGTCGTAGCACTCCTGGAGATCATCCGGGGGTTTCTTGTCACTAACCAACAGCAACAGACTCGGCAGCAGGAGCAGAACGTGTTGCTGAACCAAGGGATTCAGTTAGCTCTTGAGAGGAGTGCCGGGGTTGACTCGGGAGCCTCAGGAAGGTTCTGTCGCTTGAACCCGAGGTATTTTGATGGCACGGAGGATGCCATCACTGCGGATGCATGGATTCAAGACATCGAGGTCATTCTTGTGGCAGCCAAGGTTCCAGACGATGAGAAGGTTGATCAGGTCAAACTGGTACTTCAGGATCTTGCCCGCGACTGGTGGACATCAGAAGAAGTTGGTACAAGACGCCCTGTTCGTTGGACCACCTTCAGTGACAGATTCAAGGCCAAGTATTTTGGCGTAGTAGCTCGATATGAGCTCCAGCAGAAGTTCATCAATCTCAAGCAAGCAGGCAAGACCGTAGATGGGTATGCAGCAGAGTTCTGCAGATTGTGTCGTTTCGTACCATCAATGGTGGCGACGGAGCCAGAGAAAGCTATGAGGTTCCAGCAGGGACTTCATTTGGAATTATTGCAGCTTGTGGAAGGGCACGACTACCAGACGTTTGACGCTGTCTTGACAGCAGCTCGGAGGCACGAGCTCACCCAGCAGAGGTTGGCATCGAGGACAGGAGGTCAAAAGAGATCTCATTCCCAGGTTGGAGGAGGAGCCATGCAGCGAACATCGGCACCAGCACCCGGTATTCGTATTCATGATACAGGAGCACCGCAGAGGACGACCGCGTCAACTATCACAGCGCCAGTTCAGCAGCAGCAGCCGAGGAATCAGCAGCAGCGTCAGAGGGCGCCCCAGGGTTGTACCTTCTGTGGTAAGGGAGGATACACTAGGGATGTGTGTCGGTCAGCGAATGGCTTGTGCTTGAGGTGTGGTAGTCCAGACCACCGTATTTCGACTTGTTCTATGATGCAGAGGCCAGGAGGGCCAGCTCAGCAGTTTCCAGCGTTGCCAGCTCCAGGGGCAACCCCGAGTGGAGGGCCAGTATTAGCAGTAAGGCCCCTAGCCCAGCGTCTACCAACGCAGGCTCAGATGTTCCGCCAGGCACAGGAAGCCGAAGGCCCTCGGAGGCAGCAACAGCATGGTCGAGGAAGGCCGCAACAAGGGGCTCCGCGGGGCCAGGCTCTCACATTAACCTTGGGAGAGGCTCTAGCGTCCAGTGACGTGGTGGCAGGTAAAATTCTCGTCACCTCATTTCCTGCTGTAGCATTATTTGATTCAGGCGCTACTCATTCATTCATCTCTGCACAATATGCTACACGGATTGGATTAGAGTTTGAGGCATTGCCGGAGAGGATGGATATACTCACCGGTAATGGGCTCGTAGAAGTGAGCAGAGTGCGCTTTTCATGTCCGGTAGAGGTGTGTGGGCATTTATTGCCCGCATCATTGATTGAATTCCTTATGGGGAATTTTGATGTTGTTCTTGGCATGGACTGGTTGAGAGACAGTCATGCGACCATTGATTGTAGAGGAGGTAGGGTTATATTCAGCATTCCTGGGATGGAGCAGTTCATCTTTACTCGAACCTTGAAGAATCAGACTGAAGGCGTCATCTCCGCAGCAGTGTCAGAGTCAAGACAGATTTCGAGAGTGGTCGAAGATTTTCTTGATGTATTCCCTGATGAGCTTCCAGGGATGCCCCCAGTCAGAGAGGTAGAATTTAGCATTGAGTTGAACCCTGGAACGAGGCCTATTGCAGACAGAGTTTACAGAATGTCGCCGTCAGAACAGGATAAGTTGTATCAACATGAAGAAGAGTTGAAGTCTAAGGGATTCATCCGAGACAGTAAATCGCCCTGGGCCGCGCCAGTGATTCTAGTTCCCAAGAAGGATGGGTCGACGAGGATGTGCATCGACTACCGTAAGCTGAATGCAGTAACAGTGAAGAATAAGTACCCGCTACCGAGGATTGATGACCTGTTTGATCACTTGAGCAAGGCCCGCATCTTTTCCAAGATCGATCTTCGTTCGGGATACTATCAAGTAAGAGTCCGGGAGCAAGACATACCGAAGACAGCATTCAGATCTAGATATGGGCATTATGAGTTTTTAGTAATGCCCTTTGGACTAACCAACGCCCCCGCAGTATTCATGGATTTAATGAACCGCATCTTTCTGCCGTATTTGGATAAATTTGTGGTAGTGTTCATAGATGACATTCTTGTCTATTCCAGCAGTGAAGAGGAGCA
This sequence comes from Iris pallida, assembly GCA_029216955.1. Taxonomy (NCBI): domain Eukaryota; kingdom Viridiplantae; phylum Streptophyta; class Magnoliopsida; order Asparagales; family Iridaceae; genus Iris; species Iris pallida. Next base: position 7,536,017 of record JANAVB010014600.1, read on the forward strand.
TGAGAAACATCTTAGGACTGTCTTGCAGACATTGAGGGAGCATCAACTTTATGCGAAGCTCGACAAGTGTGAATTCTGGTTAGATCACATTTCGTTTCTGGGGCATGTAATTTCTGGGACGGGAGTGTCAGTGGATCCGAAGAAGATTGAGGCCGTAGAGCATTGGCCAGTCCCGAGAACGGTTGCAGAAGTGCGAAGTTTCTTAGGACTAGCTGGTTACTACAGACGGTTCGTGGCGGACTTTGCCAAGATCTCTGCGCCCTTAACACGTTTGACGCACAAGGACGTAGAGTTTGTTTGGTCAGCTAGCTGTCAGGCATCATTTGAAGAATTGAAGAAGAGATTAATCTTGGCCCCGATCTTGACGCTTCCAGCAGGATCGGGAGGCTTTACAGTGTATTGTGACGCATCTGGGAAGGGTCTTGGGTGTGTATTGATGCAGCATGGAAAGGTGATAGCATATGCATCTCGACAGCTTCGAGACCATGAGAAGAATTACCCGACTCATGATTTAGAGTTAGCAGCTGTGGTATTTTCACTCAAGTTGTGGAGGCATTATTTATACGGAGATCGGGTAGAGATCTATACTGATCATAAGAGTTTGAAATATATATTCACGCAGCGAGATTTGAACATGAGGCAAAGAAGGTGGTTAGAACTACTGAAGGATTTTGACTTAGATCTTCAGTATCATCCAGGCAAGGCGAATATCGTTGCAGATGCACTGAGTAGGAGAAACAGTGCCTTTATCTTGACCTCGCAGAAGCATATTTTAGAAGACCTCCAGAGTATGGGAATCGAAGTAGTTTTGCCAGGGGATATGGGAATAATGACCAGTATTCAGATTCAGTCTACCTTGGTAGAGAGGATCAGGGCAGCACAAGCAGGAGATCCACAGATTCAGAAGTTGCAGTCAGAGTGTGAATCAGGCCGTAGGAAGGAATTAGTAATTCATGAGGATGGTACGCTCAGGTTTGGAAATAGACTCTGTGTACCGAGTGGAGACCTTCGGCAGGAAGTTATGTCCGAAGCTCATAGTTCCATTTATTCTATTCATCCAGAAGGAACGAAGATGTATCGAGATATCAGGCAGTACTTTTGGTGGAATGGCATGAAAAGAGAGATAGCGAGATTTGTATCCAAGTGTCTGGTATGTCAGCAGGTGAAAGCCGAGCAGCAGAGACCAGCAGGATTGCTCCAGCCGCTTCCTATCCCAGAATGGAAATGGGAGCACATCACGATGGATTTTGTGACCGGTTTACCTAGATCCCCGGCTGACAAGAATGCGATCTGGGTAATAGTAGATCGACTCACGAAGGTCGCTTATTTCCTTCCTTTCAGAGTTGGGCAGACTACTGAGCAGTTGGCAGAAATGTACATGAAGCAGATAGTGAAGCAGCATGGTGTTCCAGTTAGTATAGTATCAGATCGGAATACACGGTTCACTTCCCATTTCTGGCGGAGCTTGCACCAGAGTTTGGGGACCAAGTTAAGATTCAGTACTGCATATCATCCGCAAACTGACGGGCAGTCAGAAAGAACCATTCAGACGTTAGAAGATATGCTACGGGCATGTACCTTGGATTTTGGCGGATCTTGGGAGGATCACCTTCATCTTGTGGAGTTCTCCTATAACAATAGCTATCAGGCTAGCATTCAGATGGCCCCGTTCGAAGCATTGTACGGAAGGAAGTGCAGGTCCCCTTTGGCATGGGACGACGTCGGAGAGCGAAAGTTGTTGGGGCCAGAGATGATCACGCAGACTGTGGAGATAGTTAAGTTGGTCAGAGAGCGCCTTCGAGTTGCACATGACCGACATCGTCATTGGGCAGATCAGCATCGTAGGCCTCTAGAGTTCAGAGTTGGCGACCAAGTGTTCCTGCGGATTTCGCCAACTCGGGGTATCATTAGATTTGGAACCCGAGGAAAGCTTAGTCCAAGATACGTTGGTCCTTTCAAGATTCTCGCTCGGGTAGGCGATGTGGCTTATCGACTTGCCCTTCCGCCTTCGTTAACTGGCATACATGATGTGTTTCATGTGTCCCAGTTACGTGGGTATGTCCCGGATCCGAGTCATGTCCTCGATCATTCAGAGTTAGTCGTTGGTACCGACTTAACTTACGAGGAACAACCCGTATCTATTTTAGACCGGCGAGAGAAGGTACTCAAGAATCGGACGATCAGCCTTGTCCGTGTTGCTTGGAACCATCACTCTCCGGAAGAATCAACTTGGGAGCGCGAGGACGAGATCCGATCTCGGTATCCGTATTTGTTTGGTTTGTGAGGTATATCTTTATGCCATAATGACACGATCCCACATTCACTGCACCTGCTTGTATTGTACTTTTGTGATGTAGATAATAACTGCTTGTTAGCTAACTTGCATGTGATTGTGCCTTGCTTGTCCTGATCTTTCAATCCTGTCTTGGCTGGAAATTCTGAGGACGTAATTTTTCTAAGAAGGGTAGAGATGTCACTCCCTGATTCCGGTATACGTATTTTTAGCACGTATACTGCTTATTTGTAATTACGTATATTTATACGATATTTATTTTGCTGTATTTCTTCATGTATATCCCAAATTATTTGACAAAATAATATTTCGTAATTTATTTTCTGTGATTTTAGTTTACAGTTTTGGCTCTAATTGGGTGACATGTTCTCGGTTCACTTGAACCCGTTGGGTCATCATGAACCAACTTGGTTTAGGCTTTTATATAAAACCCCATTCCTTCTCTCTCTTCTCTCATTATTCCTCTCATTTATTTCCTCCACCAACCAAGGCAAGTGCCAACTTGCTCAAGAGATGGATTTATATTTTGTTAATGATTTCTTACAAAATTATTTGTCAAAATATGTTCTTCTCCTCAATCTATACTAGTTTAGAACTTGAAAATTTCCATTTTGAAGCTTTGATTTTTGTAGATCTAAGTTTTCTCTATTTTCGGATTTACATGGTTTTGATCTATTTTCGTTAGGATTTTGTGGGTTTTGATGCTTCCATGTGGAAGAGAATTCAATTTCACTCAAGTTAGAACTTTGAAAATCTAGATTTGGTTTTGATTTGGTCAAGTTAAGGAAATTGGAAGTTTTTGGTGTTCTTGAGGAGGCTCTCGGCCTGGAAGAGAAGACCCTTCAGCCTGCGCTCTTTAGCGCAAGTTGAACTGCGCAGCTCGTCTTTTGGCGAATTGCGCAACCCTTCGGCCAGCGCATTGCGCTGAGCTGAACTGCGCTAGCGCTCCTTAGCTCCAGCGCCATCCGATCCTGCGCAGTCTAATCCCTGCGCAATCTAACCCAGCGCGCTTGACTTCAGCGTAATCCATTCCCTGCGCAACCTGACCCTGCGCGATCTGATCCTGCGCAGTCTAACCCTGCGCAGTCTGATCCATGCGCAACCCGACTTTGGCACAATCCATCTCTTGCGCCATCTAACCGCTGCGCAGTCTAATGCCTGCGCAACCTAACTCTGCGCGTTTGACCCCTGCGCAGTCTAACCCTGCGCGTTTTGACTTCTGCGCATTTGACCATGCGCATTCTGACCTGGGCTCTTATGTATTATATTTTCTTGTATATATATATAGGTGAATGTTTGTGTATGCTATATATCCTTACGCCTTTTGTCCCGAGCATGATATGAGCACTAATGTGACCCCGGAGAACAAAGTGTTCCTTCCTGATACATGTACCTGAATGTCCCAGTTCTTGTTCATGCTCGACAAATGACTCGTAACTCCACGTGGCGTATTTGCATTGATGCATTACACTAAGGAGGGTAGAACATGTTGACATACTAATTGACATGGATCCTCTTTGGGGTACTCGTACCAAAGTACGACTTTAGGAGGATAATCATGCAGGCCACAGCATGTGAGTCCAAGATTTCACCTAGGGTTAAACTAGGCAACTAAAATATACTAGATGCATGGAGAGGGCAGAATCCCGAAATCGTGTTACACCAGCCGCCTTAAGATATTGTCTTGACGCGCCGGCTGGTCTCCACGGATGCTGTGTCATCTGCAACGAGTGGATGACTGTATCCGATTAATTCCTGCTATATATTATATGTTTTAGCAAGGTGGCCTTGCGAGGGACCTGTGCTCAATCATACCTGTCTACGCGAACCCCTGGGTTGGCTAGCCTTGCTGGAAAGATACGATCTGAGGATTTCTTAATAACATGATGCGAGGATAATCTCGTCCCACTAGAAACTCGTAGACTTGATTGGCCGTAAAAACGACTTGCTTGTATCCTATTACCTTCCGTGAATAACTGAGGGAAGCAGACTGTCATGGTACGTGATCCAACCCATGTTCTTGTTTGATTGTTGGGTTGGTTATCGTCCTATGACAGGCTGTGGACCGAAGTTATGAACGGAAGATTTATTCTGATTGTGAAGTGCTACTTCTGTGAATGACTGAGGAACATGGTCTATCATGGTACATGATCCAACCCATGTTCTTGTTTGATTGTTGGGTTGGTTATTGTGCCGCGATAGGCTATCGACCGAAGTCATGATCAGGAGATTTTATTGTTTATACCTTTTAACTTATGTGAAAGTTATAGAGTACGACACGTCCCGACTCCATGCGGCACCTTTTGTCCTTGTTTGGTTGTAAGGGTGCCATATGGGTTCGAAGATGTTGCGCTACTCTATAATGGTAGCATCCGTATTATTATTATCAGTCATTCTATTAACTGGGTTTTTAATCTTAACTCTTGTGCCCCTTTGGCGGTACTTGCTATTCGGGGCTGACCCCGCTAGTTTTGTTTGGCCAGATCTCGTAGCAGAGCCAGAGGACGCGATCCTTCTTCCTGATATCCATGGTGCATACTAGGAGCATGGCTGGTCGGGGACTCGAGTGGGTTTCTTCTCCACCACTCCTGCTTATACTTTTGCGGCGTTTAGCCACCGGCACCTGTTAGCCGGATTACTTGATATTTTGTGTCAGTACATAATTATAACTAAACAGACTGCAGCTGTGTATAATTTTGTGCTCATGACTCTCTGAGATAGCTATGTTATAAAGCTAGTCTCTCATGATCATTTTGATGAAGCGTCGGGGACGCCTTACTGCTTTATCTTTAATGTTCATTTATTTGCTGATGTGATTTGATTGATTGAGACATAGAACTCTGTGGGACCATAGGAGACTCGCTTGTAGCATGTACCCCCTTGTCTCTCGACAGCCACGATCGCCGTATGACGTTACGTACCTCATATGGAGTAGCTGGCCAAGTCCGTCTCCGTATTTCGATACTGGGGCGTGACACACGTTAATACCTGTGTCCCTAACTGTCAGGACACAGGACTGTGTTATTATTATTTTCTTTTCTTTTCTTTTAAATCACTTAAAACCTAATAAAATCTACCTAAGTCCTATCCCTAACACAACTAATGGGCTGACCCCCTGGCCAGCCCGTCCTAAACTAAACCCCCCCCCTCGCGCGCAGCAGCTCGGGTTCGAGCTTTGCTACTGTTGTTTCTTTTCCTTTTCTTTTTCCTTTTCCTTTTCTTTTGATTTATATATATATTAGTATATATTTTTTTTTATATATATATATACTATTTTTGACAGTATTTTATATATATGTATATATATTTTATAGTTAGTAAATTTTATATATATATGTTTATATTTATATATATACATATGTATGTATATATGTATATATCTTTTCATGTGTATATATATATTATATATATATACACTATATTATTAAGTGTTTTCTTATATATATATATATATATATACTTTATAAATTAAGTATTTTTCTTATACATAGATATATGTACTTTCAACATATGTATGTATATATTTATTTTGTACCTTATTAAGATATTAATATTATTTTCGCACTTTTACCAAATTATATTTTTAGTGTATTTAAATTACTGCAACCATTTGGTGTCCAAGCCTAGCATGGATATTTGGGCCCAAATGTGTTTTCACACATTCAAGACCTGTACAAGTCATATTGGACTTGATTCATGGCCTTGGGTCCTGTATTTGAACTTTGGTTCAAATTATATACATGGACAAATTACTCAGATAATTAATTATTGTGTGCAATGCTGTTTTTGATTTTCTAAAAATACTTAAAGTACTGCTAAAATTCTGGAAAAATAGTTTTTAGATACTACGTTACTTTAGCTAATTTAGTATAATTTTTGTAGTATTTAATTTACTGTTTTGCCACTAGTATGGCATATGAAACCAAAACTCATTATCTGTACACTTATGAAAACTGATTTTTATAAAATATTTATACTGGTTAATAAATTCCAGAAAAATTATAATAAATTTCTATGATTAACAAGGATCACTTTGGTACTTTACTTTAAGAAAAACTAGGCTTTTTGTCTATCTCTAAAATTGTTAGATCACAATGGTCTTTTGATTTATTTATTGATTAATTACGACTTGTAGCTTTTAGTGTTATTTTGAGTTTTAGCCGTGTTGAACCTCACCCCTCACTAGTGTAAAGACCCTAGAAAATTAGTTAAAGTAGTGTGTCACCCCACATTGGTCTCCTATGCCAAAATCATCATTTTGGCTAGGTGTCCAATCACAAGTCGTGTTTCACCAATTAGTGTCCTAATGTTTTAGCTTAGTGTAAAAACTAAGTTATTGTATTTATTTCTACAGTGACGAGTTACCGGACATCCATAGCACTTTTATCGCAGCTTGTTTTGCTTTGCTTTGCTAGAGGCAAGTACTTTCTACGAACTTTACATATTGTCACATAAATGAACTGCAAACCCCACCATGTTAAATGCTGATCCTTGGGGTAGCAAGTTAGAATCTCTACATGTTGTACTTCCAGTTACTACCATGCTTAGAACTGTCTTTATGTATCTCTCACATGATAGAATACGGGTTATGGGGAAACTGATAGTAGTGTACGTGATCATACCCCCTCTACAGTACCGAGCAAAGTTTTATTTTATATGTTACTGCGCCGTAGGCCTTTATCTCAAAGCTGTATTTGTGCGTATGTACATCTACCGCCTTTACACTTGTACGTATGTACATTTTATTTACAGGTGCCCCAGCACTTTGTACATCTATTGACCGATCACGTACCTGCTACAGTTTTAAACATTACATATACATCTGTCTCTATGACATATGTGTCCTTGCCATGATAGATTGTGTGATGCCATATTTCCAGTTATTTTCTCTCATATTCATTTTCATGTTTCATATGCTAGTTTGCTAGATTCAGTACTTGCTCCCGTCCTGACAGGATAATGTTGTAGGTGTCCTTACTGAGGAGGAGTTACTCTGCGACACCTATTATGGAGTTACTGCCGAGGATCCGGCTCTGCCTTACGAGGATGTTCCTGCGGGAAACCTCGCCTAGTTGTCTTTTGTATTATTAGACTTTTGAGAGTAGTCATGTATTAGACTATACATTTTGTAACTGGACATGTATCCAGTTTTACATTTCAGTTCACTTGTACTTGGACATTTTACTATATGAGATGACTTTTGTGTTTGAAGCATTTATGTTTCTTCTTCACTTATAGAACTGTTAGCACATTTAGTCTTATCTTGTTGTCTTTAGAACAGCTTACTACGTTTTATCTCAACGTAGGCTGGGCATGACTCGGCCTGGCCCAACAATTTGGGTAGCGGGTCGTGACATGTTTTTAGTGGCGGCCCATGCAGGTCCTGACTAAACTGTTTGGTTACGTTATTGTACCAAGCATGCCTGCAATTAGAAACTTAAGGTAATTAGACAATATTAGGAAAGACGCTTAGAACACTTAGAGGAATGCTAGGATTGCAACATAGGAAACACATCACATGTTTGCTATTATAATTAGATTTTCTTGCATATGATTGCTTACTTTAAACAAACCCTTATAAGTCCTTTTTACTTTTATTTAGATGGTGCTTACTCGTTCATCCCAGTATGTTACCCCCGAGAATGGGATCCTCCATATCCGGTCAGCTGACCAGTTGACTGATACATATCCACCTACCACATTCCCCCACTCCACAGATCCACAAACCCAGATACCATAACCACCTTCCACATCACAGGCCCAGCAGGACCCGATACTTCCAGAACCCCCTATCACTATACCCACCCAGGCTTCCGTCACACTCGACGGGAACCAGCTGCTCACACTGATCCAGGGGTTCCTAACAACCCATCAGGAGCAGACTACCCTACTCCGCCAGAGCATGGAGCGTTCTGAGGGACGTCCCGTGGTCCCACCACCTGTAGAGCCACGGCAGAGAGCAGGGACGATCAAGGACTTCATGGGTCTGAATCCCAAGGAGTTCTTAGGGACAGAGGGCATAGTAGTAGCAGATGACTGGCTAGATTCGGTAGAGAGGAAGCTCCTCGGAGTCAGGATGCCGGATGACCTTCAGGTCGAGGCAGCGGGATTTCTGCTGATAGACTTAGCAGGAGTCTGGTTCCGGAATGAGCCGTTGTTTGCGACAGGAAGAGCCACTTGGGACCAGTTCAAGACCCAGTTCAAGAAGAAATTCTTTTCGACCACTGCTAGAGTAGCCATGGGGCTACGATTCCAGAACATCCAGCAGGGGAACCGTTCTGTTGACGACTATGCGGCAGAGTTTAGTCGCCTGAGCCGTTTTGCTCCTAGTCTGGTTGCTGATCCAGAGGAGATGACTCGTAGGTTTTGCCATGGTCTAGTTCCAGACATTGGCAATCTTATAGTGGCGAACGGTACGACTGACTACTACCAGAGCCTAGAGTTAGCCCGGAGCATCGAGGAGCGTCTTCTGTCATGCAAGAGGCCAGCTTCTGTACATCATGAGGGACCGTCCAAGCGTCAGGCTTTCCAGCAGAGAGCACCGACGCCACCCCAGCAGACTTACCGTCCCCCTACACCACATCATCAGACCCCGCCAGCTAGAGCCCCGGGACCCCGACAGCAGCAGCAGCAGAAGGGAGCTATATGTTCTTTCTGCGGAAGACCAGGTCATGACTTTGCCGTCTGCAGGAAGAGGTTGGGTCAGTGTTTGGCTTGTGGGTCTGCCACCCATCAGCTTCGGAACTGCCCAGCAGCGAAGCCTAGAGGACCGCTTCCGACTCAGCAGCAGAGGTTTGGGCAGCATCTGCAGCAGCAGAAGGGACCTCAGGGGAAGGTTTATAGCCTAGCCCTTGAGCCGGAGCCGGAGCAGGTTTCGGAGCCAAATTTCTTAGCAGACGTCATCACAGGTCATGTTTATTTGCATACTTTTCTAGCTGTATGTTTGTTTGATTCTGGTGCATCTCATAGCTTCCTATCATTAGAGTTTATGCATAAACATCATCTAGTAGCTACACCTACTGCGGAGATTAGTAGAGTGATGACGGGAGGAGGACCAGTGCCTATTAGATCTATCTATAGATGTTCTATTTTTATAGCCGGAAGAGAGTTCAGGGGGCGATTCTTTGTGATGCCACTCCCCGGTTATGATATCATATTGGGGATGGACTGGCTTAGCTATGCCCATGCATCTATAGACTGTCATGAGGGTAGTATTTTGTTCAGTCCCCCAGGCACAGCACCATTCAATGTCAGGAGGACAGGGTCGGAGATCAGCCTAGAGCCGAACTGTTGTACGATAGTCGGGGACGCAGCACCGCCACACCCTATCATTAGGGAGTTTATGGATGTATTCCCAGAGGATCTTCCAGGACTTCCGCCTGACAGAGATGTAGAGTTCACTATAGATTTAGTGCCGGGTTCATCACCAGTATCCCGGGCTTGCTATAGAGTGAATTCCAAGAAGGCCATAGAGATGAAAGAGCAGATTGATGACCTGTTGAAAAAGGGTTTCATTCGATCCCGTGCTTCTCCATGGGGAGCACCAGTGCTCTTTGTGCCTAAGAAGGATGGTACAGTCCGGTTGTGTATTGACTACCGGGCCTTGAATGCCATCACCATCAAGAACAAATATCCTCTGCCCAGGATAGATGATTTGTTCGACCAGTTGAGTGGGGCGAAGGTGTTTTCCAGGATAGACTTGAGATCCGGCTACCACCAGGTGAAGGTTAGGCCAGCAGACATCCAGAAGACGGCGTTCAACACGAAGTACGGGCAGTACGAGTTTCTGGTGATGCCATTTGGTCTCACAAATGTGCCAGCTGTCTTTATGAATTTGATGAATAAGACATTCCACCAGTATCTGGATAAGTTCGTCGTAGTATTTATCGACGACATCCTGATATACTCGAAGACGCCAGAGGAGCATGCAGAGCACTTACGGATAGTTTTAGGGATTCTGAGGCAGGAGAGATTGTTTGCCAAATTGCCGAAGTACGAGTTCTTTTTAGATCGAGTGGAGTTTCTCGGCCATGTAGTCACTGGAGATGGAATCTCGGAGGATCCCAGGAAGATTGCTGCAGTTGAGACGTGGAAGGCTCCGACGTCAGTTTCAGAGATCATGAGTTTTCTGGGTTTAGCAGGCTATTATAGAAAGTTCGTCCAGGACTTTGCTAGGATAGCTGAACCCATGACAAAGCTGACGCGGAAGGACGCAGAGTACATTTGGTCAGAGGACTGCCAGACAGCGTTTGAGGAGCTGAAGAGGAGGCTGACGACCGCTCCAGTTCTGACTTTACCTTCAGGTTCTGGAGGTTTCACTATATACAACGATGCTTCTGGGAAAGGGCTAGGATGTGTCCTACAGCTGCATGGGAAAGTGATTGCTTATGCATCTAGACAACTGCGGACTCATGAGCGAAATTATCCTACCCATGACCTCGAGTTAGCTGCGGTGATCTTTGCACTCAAGTTATGGAAATATTACTTATACGGAGAGCGTGTGGAGATCTTTACTGACCACAAAAGCTTGAAGTATGTGTTCACGCAGAAAGAGCTGAATATGAGGCAAAGACGATGGTTGGAGTTGATGAAGGACTTCGACATCGATTTACAGTATCACCCCGGGAAGGCAAATGTGGTGGCGGATGTGCTGAGAAGGCATCCGATGGCATGGTACCTGATGATTGATCGACATTTGCGGAAGGATCTGGAGAAGCTCGGTATCGAGCTAGTTCGGCCAGGATCAGTGATACAGATGATGGCGCTTGACATTCATTCAGGTTTGATGGAGCAGATCCGGGAGGCACAGTCTACAGATGAGAGCCTTCGCAGACTTCGACCCCAGGCTTTAGCTGGATTGCTGGATGACTTCACTATAGCAGAGGATGGATCCTTGAGGCATGGCAGCCGATTGTACGTGCCGAAGGGAGAGCTGGTAGAGGCAGTCTTGCAGGAGATGCACCGATCGAGATATTCTATTCACCCTGGTGCTAACAAGATATACCGTGACTTGCGGAAACATCTTTGGTGGCACGGGATGAAGAGGGATGTATCGCGTTTCATTTCGAGATGCCTAGTTTGCCAGCAGGTCAAGGCGGAGCGCCAGAGGCCTGCTGGTTTGTTGCAGCCATTACCCATTCCCGAGTGGAAGTAGGAACATATTACGATGGACTTCGTCTCAGGGCTTCCTCGTTCCCAAGGAGGGAAGGATGCCATTTGGGTCATCGTGGACAGGCTGACGAAGTGTACGCACTTCATACCCTTCAAGGTGGGGCTTTCCACCGAGAAGTTGGCGGAGCTATACATGCAGCAGATAGTTCGCCTACACGGAGTGCCGGTGAGCATCGTGTCAGACAGAGACAGCAGATTCACATCCCACTACTGGAGGAGCTTGCAGGAGGAGTTGGGCAGTAGGCTCAAGTTCAGTACGGCAAACCACCCGCAAACAGATGGGCAGTCCGAGAGGACGATACAGACACTGGAGGTGTAACACCCTGTTTTCTGAAAATTAGGGATTATTAAAAAAATATTATTTTTATTATTAAATAATGGTGATTAGGGCATGATATGGTTTATAGTGTTTATTAGTGTGATTTAACCATCTTCTAAGTCATGCTAAGTCATGACTTATGACTTCGTGATTTTGGTTAGTATAACTTAGTGCAAACCCTAGTTTTCTCTAACCTAGAAGTTGCCATGACCATGAGAGCTTAGCCATAGGCTTAGAACATCAAATTATGGGTTTTTGACCAAAAGGGTATTTTGGTAATTTTCTAGACTTAATTTGTGATTATGTGATTTTTAATATTATTTAATTCTTGGTAGGTCTCATGATTAGTCACTAACCTATCCTACCCTAAACTAGAGGTTAGCCACTAACCTAGAAGCTTAGGAATGAGATTTGGTCATGGGATTAAAGTAAGTTAAATATCTAATTTAACTTTATTGATATTTTGCTTGAAACATGCAAAATATCACAACCCCTTTACCAAAGGTCCATGACTTAACCTAGAAGGAAGCCAAGGACACCCCCCCCCCATGTCTTGGCCGGCCAAGGGGTACCCACCTAGCTGGTACAACATTCTATATAATCCTTTGTATTCATTCATGAATATATTACATGAATTTTATTCCACAAAAATTCCCTTTCCTTTCAACTTTCATAACTTGAGCTATTTTGATCCAAATTGACTCTAGTCTCTTGCATTGGAACCCTACAACATCTAGGGTGCTAAGGGAAGCAAGAAATCTAGAATTTGGGAGCTTGGGCATCATCGAGTTGGAGATCACACAACCCCCTTTTCATTGATTTCCTTGGAATTTCACCAATAGGTAAATTTCCACAAACTTAGTCAAATTCCTATTTTTCTTTCATAAATGCATTCATATAGGGATAACAATACTGTGGGTAAAGTTTGGTGGGATTTTGATGTGTTTTGGTGTCCGTATCGGACACGTATCGTAGGGCTAAAATCCTTGTTTGGTGAAATGCCACAATGGATTCGATATGGTCGATTTGTGAAACAAATTATACAAACTAGAAGCCCTAGACTTGCTGATCACTAATCAACTGGACTGAGCACATTTTAGTGCTGTGTCCGTGTCCAAATTGGACACGAACCGACCGTACGAGCCCATCGTGCATGTCCTGCTACCCGACCCTTCGTGCGCACAGCACAGGCCACTAGGACACGAAATATTTGACACAGACAAGGGGGCAATGTCTGCGAACATGCCCCCAAAGTCTCGTGTCGCGTCGTGTTGTGTCGAGTGAGAAAACTCACTCGCACTGGACACGCGCTGTCAGCGCACACGCGCGCGCGCACAGCTTTGAGTGTGTCGTGTCGCATGGACACGACACTAGAGCATCTCGTAGTGACACGGGCATGAAGCCCTATGCGTGGCGTACACGTGGACACGAGCACGTGGTGCTTCGTGTCCTGTGTCGCGTGTACGACGCGTGTGACCGCGTGCACGACGCGGCCTGAACTCGCGTGTATCAGTCGTGTTTTCACGACTGATACGGAGTTCGTTCTGTGTCCACGCGTGTCGTAGACACGTGTCAGGGTGTGGAATGTGTAGCCCTATGTGTGGGCTACACGTATGCACGACCACGAGACGTGTCGTGTCTCGTGGTGTGTCCACGAGCTCCTGGAACGCGTGCACGACACTGTTTTCGTGTGCGCGTATCAGTGTTTACCCGGGTGGATGTTTTGCGTGTTTGGACACGTAAAACTGTGTCGTGGTGTCGTGTCAGTGACTTGGGACACTAGAGTACCTATGGGGTGTCAGTTTCCAACCCTTGGTTGAGAGTCTTAGCTCGATTCAGTATGTGTATTTCGATTTACCCCATATCGAGTGCAACAGTGCACAGTACCCAGTTTTGAGTTTATTTCCAGTTTTTGGAAATCGAATTTCAATTCGATTTTGTGTATGTTTAATGTATTAGACTAGTGTATTTCAGTGTGTAGATGTGAAGTATACATGTATTTGTGAGTGTGGGTCGATTTCGGGGAGATTTGGTTAGGTGTGTGTGTAGTTATATATGTATGTACATATGTATGTATATGTGTTATGTGTGTGTGTGTTGGGGGACTGGGTTGTTCCAGAAATCTGGGAACAAATTCCCCTTCCCTGTCCAGTGTTCACCCCCCCTCTCTCACTGTCCCACTCTTTCACAGCCTCTCTCTCTCATTTCCTTTCCCTCTATATATATGTAATATATATAGTTATATACATGTATTGTATATATATATATATATATATATATATATATATATATATATATATATATAAATGATATATATGTATATTTGTATTAGGTCTCCTTAGGTCAAATATAATGTATTATAAGTATATGGGTTGTATTATATATGTTATGCATATATGGATATTGGGTGATGGTTAGATAGTGTATATCTATATGTATAGATATATATATATATGTGACTTTTAGTTATAGGTTATATGAAAACCTAGACTATGGCCTATGGCCAAGGTTATTGGCCTATGGTTGGGGCTAGCCCTAATGACCCAAAACCCATTGTTGACCCTTGTTGACTGAAAGTTGACCAAAGTCAACTTTAGGTCAAAGATGACCTAGTTCACCTAGAAATGACTAGGAATGACCTAAAACAACTAGTTTGACTAGTTTGACTAAAACCCTAATTAGTTTGACTAGTATTGACTCAACCTTGACTAGTTTGACTCTAGAGTTGACCAGGAGTTGACTTTTGACCAGATTGACCTAGAATCATGTAGTTTGCATAGTAGACTTTATATTTACTATTTAGAACACATTGTGACTTGTGTTGCTCTGATCAGGAGCCAGACACCTCTCCTCAGACAGCATACTCTCTACAGACATTCATTCAGCAGGCGAGTACATTCTCTGACCGTTTCATACTTGTTCAGGCTTTACTTCTCGCTCTAGATTACTTTACTTGTTGCTGTCACATTTGTAACACGGATTGGTACTATATGGATCTTTACATGAGATGTTATCCCTCTCGGGAGCATCGGGTACTTCATGTTATGAGTGTTTCACTATCATCATGTACACCTATGCTTCCATCATTCATGTGCACTCATGTGATCATGTACTCTCATGATTCACTGAGCTCTCATGTATACTATCATGTGCACCCTTTCATGGGCCCCATGTGATATCATGTATAAATAATGTAACCTGTATAGATCCTTGTGTATTGATTGGGGAAACGGGGGAGTAGAAGTGGACATGTGAATAATTCCAAAGTAGTGTAATCATGTACAAACTCAGTAGTGTAATCATGTATAAATTCTAGCCATTCACATGCCTATCTTGTGCTCTACATCACTAGTCACTTATAGTTCTCTATATACAGTAGATATTTCATTACAGCTATCTCTTTTACAGCGTATATTTCCTTTCAGCAGTTCATGTATCTTACTCTATTGCATGTATCGTATTTCCTAACCTGATATGCACTGCATGAGATGTATTGTGCTCGTTTTCGTCCTGATTGGACCTGTTGAAAATATTACAGAGGATGAGGACGAGGCATGGGTGACTACCTATTATGGAGCAGGACTAGATGACACTTGTATCGAGGACCCTCAGCAGGTTCCACCTGCAGCTGAGGAGTATGTTCCAGTAGTCTAGACCAGTTTAGTCTAGACAGTCTTTTCTATATCATTTTGTCTCACATTCTGAGTTGTATTTTGAGATGTGGAGATGTATAGACTCTTAGACTTATTGTATTATGAGTTGACATTCTGGATGTTATGTATCTTAGATACTTAGTCTTATTTCATCTATGCTATGGTTCTCCTTGAGTTACTATCTATCTGTTCTTCATTCTTCTACCTTAGATGTGATTGAGACTATATGTTGTGATGTTACCTCCATTCGGAGAGTATGAACTGTACAGGTACCTTTATACTGTTAGATGATTTACCTAGGACAGCGTTCTACCGCCGACACTGCGGCGTAGGCTGGACGTACCCACTTCTCGTGCCCTTACTCTAGGGTGCGGGTCGTGACAGGAGGATATGCTGAGGACCTGCGTGCTGGACTTCGGAGGATCATGGGAGAGCCATCTGCACTTGGTAGAGTTTTCGTACAACAACAGCTACCAGGCCAGTATTGGTATGTCTCCTTTCGAGGCGCTATATGGACGACGATGTCGCATACCGCTCTTTTGGGATGATGTCGGAGACAGAGTTATGCTTGGGCCAGAGATGATCACGGATGCAGCAGAGAAAGTCGGGATAATCAGAGACAGGCTCAGAGTAGCTCAGGATAGGCAGAAACACTAGGCTGATGCTAGTCGCAGACCGATGGAGTTCGCAGACGGTGATATGGTGCTAGTGAAGATATCACCTACCAGAGGGACGATCCGGTTCGGACGAGGAGGGAAGCTGAGCCCCAGATACATCGGGCCGTTCGAGGTACTTGGCAGGATCGGAGAGGTAGCTTACAGGGTTGCACTTCCACCCAACCTAGCAGGAGTTCACGATGTCTTTCACGTATCTCAGCTGAGGAGATATGTTCCAGACCCCAGTCATGTGCTAGATCATTCAGAGTTGGAGGTCGGACCGAGCCTTACAATTTCTGAGCAGCCAGTGGAGATATTGGACAGGAGAGAGAAGAGGCTGAGGAACAAGGTTATACCCCTAGTGCGAGTAGCTTGGAGCCGTCACTCCCCAGGTGAATCTACTTGGGAGAGGGAGTCGGACATGAGGGAGAGATACCCTTACTTGTTCGATCCAACCGCTGCGAGGGAACCACCCGTTCCCGCTTGATACCTTAGAGGTTAGTTTCGATCGCAGCCTTAGTCATTTTGTTGCATTGCTTGCTATGTTAGAATATTGTCGGGTCTTCAATCCTTGTGAATTTCGAGGACAAAATTTTTCAAGGAGGGAAGACTTGTAAGCCCCTATTTTTCCAATTTCATTTTAATTAGTATTAATTAAATTTTTATGTCATTTATAGCCTTAAATAATTATTAGAAATTTTTAGGAATTTTTCTAGAATTTTTAAATAATTTTAAATGAGTTTTAAAATACAAAAATATTGATTTGTAATTTTCTAAAATATTTTAATATCAATTTGCAATTATTAGAATTATTTTAATACTATTTTGTAATTATTCAAATTATTTTTATATCAGTTTGCAATTTCTTAAATGTTTTAAATTGCGAAGTGCAATTTCTATTTTGCATTTGCTCACTAATAAAGCCTTTTTGTAAATCCTAATTCTTTGGGGACCTAACTGCTAACTACCCAGACACCCCCCCCTCCGACCGAACATTCTCTCTCTTCCCTCACCTGCCCCGCTGACCGACGACCGCCCCGACGCTGCCCCCGCCATTTCCGGCCAGCGCGACAGCCCCCGACCGACTCTAAAACCCCTATAAAACTCCCCTCACTCCCCTCAGTCCAGCCACCACTCTCCCCGACCACCATCGACGCTCCACAGCCCATCTTCCCCACTTAAAACCCGCCGCAACCCTAACTCCGGCGAACGCTCGTCCAGCCCCCACGCCGAGTGCCACCGCCCGCAACCACCATCCTCCGACGCGCTTCGACGAGACGACCCCAGCGCCACCCAAGCGCCGCCTCGCCGACGCCTCCTCCGCCGTCCACGACCCTCGAAAACCCCTTCGACGATCGGACACGTAAGTAGCAAGGCTCACTTCGTGTCGTCCGTGTCCCGAATCCACGTATGTGGTTCGCCAGGACACGGGGACACTAGTCCAGTGTGTGGACACGAGTTTTAGGATCTGTACGTGTCGTGCTAGCCCAGACACGTTAATACCTGTGTCCCTAACTGTCAGGACACAGGACTATGTTATTATTATTATTTTCTTTTCTTTTAAATCACTTAAAACCTAATAAAATCTACCTAAGTCCTATCCCTAACACAACTGATGGGCTGACCCCCTGGCCAGCCCGTCCTAAACTAAACCCCCCCCCCTCGCGCGCAGCAGCTCGGGTTCGAGCTGTGCTGCTGTTGTTTCTTTTCCTTTTCCTTTTCTTTTGATTTATATATATATATGTATATGTATATATATATATATATATATATATATATATATATATATATATATATATATATATATATATATATATATGTGTGTGTGTGTGTGTGTATATACTGTTTTTGACAGTATTTTATATATATGTATATATATTTTATAGTTAGTAAATTTTATATATATATTTTTATATTTATATATATACATATGTATGTATATATGTATATATCTTTTCATGTGTATATATATATTATATATATATACACTATATTATTAAGTGTTTTCTTATATATATATATATACTTTATAAATTAAGTATTTTTCTTATACATAGATATATGTACTTTCAACATATGTATGTATATATTTATTTTGTACCTTATTAAAATATTAATATTATTTTCGCACTTTTACCAAATTATATTTTTAGTGTATTTAAATTACTGCAACCATTTGGTGTCCAAGCCTAGCATGGGTATTTGAGCCCAAATGTGTTTTCACACATTCAAGACCTGTACAAGTCATATTGGACTTGATTCATGGCCTTGGGTCCTGTATTTGAACTTTGGTTCAAATTATATATATGGACAAATTACGCAGATAATTAATTATTGTGTGCAATGCTGTTTTTGATTTTCTAAAAATACTTAAAATACTGCTAAAATTCTGGAAAAATAGTTTTTAGATACTACGTTACTTTAGCTAATTTAGTATAATTTTTGTAGTATTTAATTTACTGTTTTGCCACTAGTATGGCATATGAAACCAAAACTCATTTTCTGTACACTTAGGAAAACTGATTTTTATAAAATATTTATACTGGTTAATAAATTCCAAAAAAATTATAATAAATTTCTATGATTAACAAGGATCACTTTGGTACTTTACTTTAAGAAAAACTAGGCTTTTTGTCTATCTCTAAAATTGTTAGATCACAATGGTCTTTTGATTTATTTATTGATTAATTACGACTTGTAGCTTTTAGTGTTATTTTGAGTTTTAGCCGTGTTGAACCTCACCCCTCACTAGTGTAAAGACCCTAGAAAGTTAGTTAAAGTAGTGTGTCACCCCACATTGGTCTTCTATGCCAAAATCATCATTTTGGCTAGGTGCCCAGTCACAAGTCGTGTTTCACCAATTAGTGTCCTAATGTTTTAGCTTAGTGTAAAAACTAAGTTATTGTATTTATTTCTACAGTGACGAGTTACCGGACATCCATAGCACTTTTATCGCAGCTTGTGTTTGCTTTGCTTTGCTTTGCTTTGCTAGAGGCAAGTACTTTCTACGAACTTTACATATTGTCACATAAATGAACTGCAAACTCCACCATGTTAAATGCTGATACTTGGGGTAGCAAGTTAGAATCTCTACATGTTGTACTTCCAGTTACTACCATGCTTAGAACTGTCTTTATGTATCTCTCACATGATAGAATACGGGTTATGGGAAAACTGATAGTAGTGTACGTGATCATACCCCCTCTACAGTACCAAGCAAAGTTTCATTTTATATGTTACTGCGCCGTAGGCCTTTATCTCAAAGTTGTATTTGTGCGTATGTACATCTACCGCCTTTACACTTGTACGTATGTACATTTCATTTACAGGTGCCCCAGCACTTTGTACATCTATTGACCGATCACGTACCTGCTACAGTTTTAAACATTACATATACATCTGTCTCTATGACATATGTGTCCTTGCCATGATAGATTGTGTGATGCCATATTTCCAGTTATTTCCTCTCATGTTCATTTCCATGTTTCATATGCTAGTTTGCTAGATTCAGTACTTGCTCCCGTCCTGACAGGATAACGTTGTAGGTGTCCTTACTGAGGAGGAGTTACTCGGCGACACCTATTATGGAGTTACTGCCGAGGACCCGGCTCTGCCTTACGAGGATGTTCCTGCGGGAAATCTCGCCTAGTTGTCTTTTGTATTATTAGACTTTTGAGAGTAGTCATGTATTAGATTATACATTTTGTAACTGGACATGTATCCAGTTTTATATTTCAGTTCACTTGTACTTGGACATTTTACTATATGAGATGACTTTTGTGTTTGGAGCATTTATGATTCTTCTTCACTTATAGAACTGTTAGCACATTTAGTCTTATCTTGTTGTCTTTAGAACAGCTTACTACGTTTTATCTCAACGTAGGCTGGGCATGACTCGGCCTGGCCCAACAATTTGGGTAGCGGGTCGTGACACCACAAGTGAAACTTCTCCACGCACGGTGGTGTGCCTCAGAAGGAGCAGAGCGGGAGTGCCTTGAGGTTAAAATCCAAGAACTTGCCTGTCCGGTGACTACAAGAATGCACGAGCCGTCCATTATTTCCAATCCTAAAGGCAGGCCTCCAACAAGAATGAGTAGTTCACAGAAGAGAAGGCTTGAGTCAACCAAAGAGATCCATCATCCTTTGAGCATATTGAACGAAGCTTAGAGCAAGTTCCGCCTGCACGGAAGAGCAAGCTTGTCATTCGCCGGAAAAAGGAGAAAACAGATATTGCAAACGAAGATACTGTGAAAAGTCAAACGATGCGTTTGTATATCCACAATTTTCATCCAGAGATTCGTAGTTACATCTGGTCTATTGTCGATGTCCCAGGGGATGGCCATTGCGGATTTCATGTGCTTGCAATACATCTCGGTTATTCTGACAAAGACGGATGGAGGCAAGTGAGGCAGGAGCTGTACGAGGAATTAGAGAGTCGTCTTCCATTATACTCCCGCATCCTAAGCGAAGAAACAGTTGCAAGTTTGTTGACAAGTATTCCTTGCACTGACAGTGTTACCGGGCCAGACCACTACATGTCCGTCCCGTCTGCCTTGTATTTATTTGCTAATCGGTACCGGATCCCTGTTATACTTTTTTCGGCGGGGATTCGCAATACTTTTTTTTCGATGTGCGCTCCTCCGGCGGAGCACAGACAAAGCAATCTATGTACTATAGGTCAAATCAAATATCACTTTGTCATGCTAAGGATGATCGGCCATTCTCCGATTCCTCCACCTACAACAGTTTGGTACAAACTAGCACCGGCAGAAGCGAAGTCCTGGACCGGGCCTTTTGATCAGCAAATCAATCATTGTAGGAGACTGTTGCAGATGGAGGAGCCAAGAGACTTACCGGTTGGCCACTACGACGTCGAAATCGACTGAATGAAGTTTTCACATTCTGAAGGCAGAGGATGTTCCATTTTGTAAACATTTTGTATATGGATTACCCATTTTGTAAACATTAAAGTATATCATTTTGAAATGTGAAGCCAAATATATGTTTTTTGTTTTCAACTTTTTCCTGTCTGCTATTGAAATATCATACTTGTGTAAAATATGCTACTCGTGTCAAAAATTTGGCTGAAGTACTTGTGTGAAAACTGATGATAACTCACACACTCTGCCATTGGTCTGGCAGTCCTAAGCAAAACTCTCTGTGTGTGAGTTTGAAGTCACACACAGAGAGTTTTGCTTAGGACTGCCAGACCACTGGCAGTCCTCATTCACATTAGGACTGCCAGTGATCTGGTACGTCATCGTCATCGGAAGAAGACGGAGGACTAGGAGGACCTCGTTGCTTCGAACGAGAATGGGAGTGTGGTTGTTCCCCTTGTCGTTGCGGTTCTGAAATTCTGATTGGTCTCTCAAGAGGTCGAGGCCGCTCACTACGTTCCCTGCGCAAGGATGCGGTGGGGGGGGGGGTCGCTTTCTTTTGGGAGCGGCCATAGGACTACAGGACAACATAGGGTTAGTATTAAATAATGGATGTAAAAAAAATTGTGAAGTTGACATTCAGGACTGCCATGCTCCTGGCAGTCCATCATTCTATCAGGACTGCCAGAGAGATGGCAGTCCTATTTTATAACAGGACTGCCAGGGTGTTTGCAGTCCTGTTTTATAACAGGACTGCCTACTGCATGGCAGTCCATTTTGACATTAGGACTGCCCCGTCGTCTGCAGTCCTTAGGGACGACGACCAGACGAACAGTTAGGTTACGTTTAAACGATAAAAAATAATATTTTCGATTTTGAAATGTACTTTGAATTATTCTAACCTAATTTATAATGACATTTAAGAGATTTCTCAAAGAATCGAAATGTACTTTGAAATGTAAAATAAATTATACAATAATTAGGAAACATACCTAGCTTGTGATGACGGGTTCTTCTTCGGTGCCATTGATGATCTTGGAAGACTTAGGGTTCTTGAGAGAGAGTTTTGGAGAGTGGATAGTGGAGAGAGTGTTAGGGTTTTGGAGAGTAGAGGAATTTTTGAGAGAGGGTTTTGAGAGGGTTTTGAAGAGAGAGAATTTTAAAATGAAAATGAAATGAAAGAGAGGGTTTGGGGGGGGGGGGGGGGTGGGATAGTTCCAAGTAATTTTCGGGACGCCCCCAGTAAAAGTTCCTCAAACCTGGGACGCCCCCAGTAAAACTTGTGGTGCCCATAGAAAAAGCTTATAAAATAGGGGTGAGTATTCGGTTTATTCGGTTCCAACCGAATCGAATAATCGAAAATTGAATTGAACCGAAACCGAATAAGCAAAATCGAAACTGAACCGAATTTCAATAACCGAACTGAACCGAACCGAATTAAATCGGTTCGATTTTCGATTTATGGATTTATTTGTATTTTTTTGTTAATATATATAATAACTAAATATACCTAGATATATTTATTATATATATATATATAAACTAAATTTTCTTATTCGATTTTCGGTTTTGGACCGAAACCGAATAAGAAAATTTAGTATTTTCAAAACCGAAACGAACCAGATATTTTTAAATCGAACCGAATCTCTTATTGGATTTGGTTTGGTTCGATTTTCGGTTCAAAACTGAATAATGCTCACCCCTAATATAAAAGAGTAGAAAATTTTCCATTTAGATGTAAAAACTTTGTTTAATTACATAGGATAGGAAAAAAAAAATCACAATTACATGTAGAGAAATAAAATGTCAACTTTTGTCGCCAACTATTTTTTTTTTTTTTTTTTTTTTTTGAAAACGTCAAAATATTTCACGTTCTACCAATTTAAGAAATGTTGAGTAACACACCGTCAACTCTTTTGACATTTAAAAAAAAAAAGTTCAAAAGAATTGACATTCTACAAATTTAACAAATTCTAAGTTGACCGAGTGAGTTTAAGGGATATTGATATTAAAGTTTTAGGTTTCCAAGAGGAGGTTGTGGTTCAAATCCGACTATCCATGTTCTTATAAAATACATAAAATCAAAATTATCATATTACCTCTAATGCATATAAGCATAAAGTACATACTTACATCCATGTATCCATTAATTATACTGCCAAGAAAATTAGATAAATAGTAGGGGTGAGCATTAGTCGTTTTTGGATCGAAAATTGAACCTAACCTTACGGAACCTATATTCGATTTGGTTTGAAAAAAATTCAGTTCGGCTTCGATTTCGATTTCTGTCCAAAACCGAATAAGTTATGCATATTTTATGTAATTACGTAAATACCATCAATTTTATGTATATTTTATGATTAAAAAATTATATATTTTAAATATAACAACTATATGTATATTTTTGAAGTATAACTTTGAACACATAACTTTGAAATACGACAAATATATGTATAAAAATTATATCTTTTAGTATAATTTAATCACGTTTCCAACTTAGGACCCGACCAATTGAACAAAAGAATTATTTCAACCGAATAAAACAAATTGACTATTCCGTTCGGTTTGGCTTTGATTTTGGCTAATTTCTATTTAACATTTTTAGAATTTCGGTTTTTTTCGATTTTGACTATTTCGGTTCGGTTGAAATCGAATAAAACGAATGTTGGCCCCTGCTAAATAGGACCAAAATTATTATTTATGAAGTGGATAGAGACAAAAGTGGAGGATAGATATGAATTGATATCTATATGTTTCGCCTTAAATTAGGTAAATTATAAGGGCACAACACATTTTGATCGGGGCTGTCCAAGTGTTAGTTTTTCATTATTTACAAGTTTGCCACTGAAAAAATTACTCAGGGCTATCCAAGTGGTAGGTATAAAAGATAAGTCTTATAATTTTTATTTTCTTCCTCACTCTCCATTACTCACAAGAAGAACAAGAACAAGAACAAGAAAAAGAACAAGAAGAAAAAAAAAACAAGAACAAGAACGTCAATTTTTTCAAACCTAGTTTATTTTAATTTTTTGCACTCTTCTAATTTTTCAGACCTCTTTCTCCAAACCCTACTTTATTTTTCTTCTTCTTGTTTGGGCATTATGGATGAAACCCTAGTTGTAGAAGAAATTGGGTTATCAAATCTATCAAATATATTAATCTATTAGTCTATTAACAAATTTTTCTTTATTAATAGAAGAATTATGCATGAAATCCTAGTTGTAGAAGAAAACTATGGAAGAAATCCTAGTTGTAGAATAAGCAGTCTTGAAATAGACTCGATGTACAACAGAACTGCCACAATTGCTGGCAGTCCAAGAAGTAATGAGGACTGCCAGGAATTGTGGCAGTCATGAAATAGACTCGATGTACAACAGGAAGTCCTAGAAGTAATGAGGACTGTCAGGAATTGTGGCAGTCCTGAAAGGGACATGCTCCACAACAGGACTGCCACAATTTCTGGCAGTCCTAGACATATTGAGGACTGCCAGAAATTTAGGCAGTCCTGAAAGATACTTGCTGTACAGCAAGTTCCTTTCAGGACTGCCACAATTTCTGACAGTCCTAAAGTCGACATTCCCGAATGAAAAAAAAACATGTTAGGGTTTGTTTCAATCTTGATAATAGAGTGAAATATGCATTTTAGGATATATTTTCATGCATTCTTTGTGAGGAAAGAAGTATTTAACCTTTATTTTCATACATTTTAGGGTTTATTTTATTTTTTGGGTGTCATCGAAATTGGGAAAGAGAAAGAAACTAGGGTTTTGATGGAGATGGTGATGATGGAAATGGTGGAGAAGAAGAAGATGATGATGAGGAGGAAAAAAACTAGGGTTTTGATGAAGTTGTGAGAATGGAAATGGTGGAGAAGAAGAAGATGGATAGAAGAAGAAGAAGAAAGCTAGGGTTTGTGAAGAGAGAGTAAAATTTAGAAATGAGAGTAATTTTTTGGGTTTGGGAGGCTGTGGGCTTTGGACAGCCCCCTGAGTGGAATATTTTGATAGCCCTAGTAAAAGTTCCTCCCAACCTGGCTAGTCCTAATCCTGGCTAGCCCCGATCAAAAAGATACGTGACCTTATAATTAGCCTTAAATTATTGTTGGCGTTTTGTTTTATCTTTAATATATTTATTTATATGCATCGCCAATTTAAGTCGGGTCCGGTTTGGTTCACTGCAATGCAAGCGTAATGCATTGGAATCGAATGGGGTAAAAAATTGATTCTATTCCATTGTAATTACGATTACATTACACTGAACCAAACCAGACCTTAATTCAACGATTCCTTTTTATTGGTTTAATTCAGCAAGTTCACTCTTTCTCAAATAATATAGATATATACATATAAATATTATAATTTTCAGGTTTATTTATACTGACATTTTCTATGTTTTGTGTTTATTATACGGACCTCTCCTAATTTGAAAATTAATACACCGTCACTCATATGTTTCATGTTAAATACACGAGCCACTCCTAACTTTTATAATTTATGTAAAAAAAAATTACACTGACCACCTCTACTTTAAAAAAAAAAAATCTATAGGATTGGGATGTGTCAGTGTATTTTACACTGATCACCTCTACTTTAAAAAATATATATAAAGGGTAGGAGCCTTGTTAGCAATTCGACAAACGAGAAAAATTCGGGACGACAAAAGTACGAGTATAAATCGGCTCAGTCAAATAAAATGCGTTCAAAAATTCGGTCAAATATTCGAAAAATAAAAAATATTGAGATTAGAAACTTCACATTCTTAAATATGTTGTCAAATTTAGTTAATTAAACAGATTTCCACCACGTCTTTTGTGCCAACTTTTTTAATAATTTATACGGAGTATGTTTAAAACTCTGCATGTTTAAAATTTACGTACTGATTCGGATATTTCAAAAGTACGCAAGTATTATATGTTTATGAAAGATACGAAAAAATTCGCATACAATACGAGTTTTATTCGGGTAATTGCTAACAAGGGGAAGGAGGTGTCATTGTATTTATTTTTTAAAATAGGGGAGATCTCTTTAGGGCTTGTTAGGTAAAATGAATTTGGATTTGGAAATCCAAAATTTAAATTCAAATCCAAATCATGAATTTCCAAATCCAAATTCATATCAAAATCCAACTCCACCAAACATAGGATTCGGTAAATATAATTATGATAATAAAATATTAATTAATAAAATAATAAATAATTTTAATTAATTAATTATTAATCAAAATTATAATTATGATTAATCAATTACTAATTAAGATTATGATGAAATATTAATTAATATAATTAAAAATTAATTAATTAAGTGATGAATGTATTTATATTAATTAAGAATAAAAAATTCATATATAAAATAATAACTAATTATTACTTAATTTTTAATTTATTAAATTATTAATTAGTATTAATTAAATATTTACTAGGACAATAATTTTATTTTAAAAAAATCCAACTTTTTTCCTTCCAAATCCAAAATTTGGATTTGGTACCCACTTTCCATATCCAAATCTAACTCCAATCAAACATAGAATTTCTTGAATTTGGCTCCAAATTCATAAAATTCTAAATTTTAGCTCCAAATATGATTTACCAAACAGACCCTTAAATAAACAAAAAACATAGGGAGTGTCATGGTAAAAAAACCCAGTTATAGAAACAAAATTTTGCGGACATGTTGGTCATTTAATTATTCTCGGGGGGCAAAATGGGCAAAGCAGGAGATACTGCAGGTACGTCGGCTTGGCGGTGGGCGGCGTCTGCGGTGCAAACGAGGAGCCGTGTCCAACAACGCCTACGTGTGGGCCCCGCTTGATGCTGCTCGATGACAGCTGGAGCCATCTCCGATGGATGACACGTGTCGAGCGCCGACGTCCGGCAGGATATGGCGGTTTGACACGTGGGAGCCGAGGTGGATTCCTTTATCCATTCTGGATAAAAGACTTGAGAGGACTGTCTAACTGACACCTGGCTTTGCCGCACCCAAACATTCACCTTCATGTTTTGAGACCCAGCAGAAGGGGCACTTTGATATGTGTGCCACCACATAATTACAAACAGATTTTATTTTATTTTTTTTCTCCATTTTTTACAATATTTTTTTATAATCATAAATTATAGTGTAGATGGAGAGTCCACGAATTCCCACTAGCTATAGTATATGATGATGTCCTAGTATTATTGTCATTATTAAATGTTGCACAAATATACAAAAGATGATATATTTTTAATATGGACTATCTACATAAAAAAAATATTTTCTATATCTTTTTGGAAAATAATGTTACCTTTTAGTTATTAGAGAAATTTTGAGTGGTATCCCACTTTTGTTTACCATATTTACAGTGCATCCCACAAGTTTACAACAATGTAAGATACCTCCCACTTTTGACGTTTTCCGTCCAATATGGACGGTCAACTGGGTTGACCCAAATTTTTTGACAAAAATATTGTCACGCCCCAGAACCAGAATACTGGAGAGCGGGGGAATGACTCAGCCAGCTACGTATTACGGGTAGATGAATACCGTATAATACGATCAATGCTGTCTAAAAGACAAGGGGGTGCATACTACATGAAAGTCTCGCTATGGTCACTTCACATCTATTGTCTCAATCATTCAAACAAGAAACAGAAATAGAATACATGTAAGATAAAGCAGTAAGGCGTCCCAAACGCTCAGTCAAAATGTTCTTGATATCTGGCTTTACAAAACATAGCCAGATGATGTAGCAAAGTATACACAATTGTTATCAGCTGCAGTCTGACTTAATTACAATTATGCAAAAGTAAATGCAAGACAATCCGACTAACATGTCGGTGCCAAACGGCTAAGTATAAAGTAAATAACAAAACGAGTGGTGAAGTTAGGGAACCCACTCGAGTCCTCCTGCGATCATTCCTCTAGTATTGACCATCTTGGAGGTAGAAGTAAGCTGAGTCCTCGGGAACCGGCTCTAAATCTAGTCATGCAAAACCAGAGAGGTTAGACCTCTAATAGCAAGTACCGCAAGGAAGCACGATATGAGACATTAAACCATTAAATAAGAGAATATAATAATAGACCTCTGCTTACTACTGGGACTCACATAACATCACGACACTTCGAACCAACCTCCCAACCAAACAAGGACAGAAGTTGGCCCGTCATGTCCTGATGTTCTGATCATCTCAGTTAGGTAACAGAGTAGGTACAGTACACAAACAAATCAACTTAAACGGCCATCCAACTCCTACGGCTTACTACTGTGAGTCCCAAGTTATCCTGGAATTATGCAATAAAGATTTCTCAGTTCTTACTATGGACAAGCAAGGCTAGTCGATCCAATCAATCAATTGCGCCAATCATGAATTAGACGAGTCCCAGCAGGACGCCCGTCATCAATATACAATATACAATAAATAGTATTACCAGATACTGCTCCATGCCCGTGTGGCAGGTTTGCAGTATCTGTGGGGACCAGCCGGCTTGTCGGGCACTACTAGTCCCAAGAGGGCTGCCATGTAAGAACTCGGGAATCCATTCTCTCCATGCAATCATTATTTTTATTTAACTTAATAGTCTCTACGTTGAGTGAAATCCCATGCCGTGGATCATGGTCATTCGGAATGAGTACTTTCGTACGGGGTACGATATGCACAACTCTACAACGATGCCCGTGCGGTTAGGTTGTAGGTCTTACATAGCGTAATACAATAATCCAAACTAACCACGGAACAATCATACCTTGACCATAAAGTACACATGCTTCTTTTATAGTAAAATAAATAAATAAATAAATTGAAGCCTGCATGTGTGCCTGTATGTCAATATTCGGGATTGGCCAATCGATTATAGTAGTTCATACTTAATATGAACGTGTCTCATTCATTCATTTCAATAAGACGACTAGCCAGTCTCTTAGTTCCATCTAGGAACGCATGATCAATAATTAATCAAGATAATAATCAATGTTAATTAATGCCAAATTCGAAAAATAAACATTGGGAAATAAATAATGATTGGGAAATAAATAATCTCATGCGCTGTGGGAAATGATTGGGGAATAAATAAATCTCATGCACTGTGGGGAATGTTTGGGAAATAAAGAATCTCATGCGCTGTGGGAAAGGTTGGAAAATAAATAATATCATGCGCCTGAGGGAAATGATTGGGAAATAAATAAACTCATGCGCTGTGGAAATGCGGCTGTGGGAAATAAATATCATGCGCTGTGGAATAAGATTGGAAAATAAATAATCCATGCGCCTGAGGAATGAGATTGGGAAATAAATAAACTCGTGCGCCCGAGGAATAAATAAATAATCCATGCGCCTGAGGAATGAGATTGGGAAACAAATAATCTCATGCGCTGAGGAATGAGATTGGGAAATAAATAAACTCATGCGCCTGAGGAATGAGATTGGGAAATAAATAAACTCATGCGCCATTGGGAAATAAATAAACTCATGCGCCTGAGGAATGAGATTGGGAAATAAATAAACTCATGCGCCTGAGAAATGATTGGGAAATAAATAAACTCATGCGCCTGAGGAATGATTGGGAAACAGATAATCTCATGCGCCTGAGGAATGATTGGGAAACAAATAATCTCATGCGCTGAGTAATACGGTTGTGGGAAATAAATATCATGCGCTGTGGAATAAGATTGAGAAATAAATAATCCATGCGCCTGAGGAATGAGATTGGAAAATAAATAAACTCATGCGCCTGAGGAATGATTGGAAAACAGATAATCTCATGCGCCTGAGAAATGAGATTGGAAAACAAATAATCTCATGCGCTGAGGAATGAGATTGGGAAATAAATAAACTCATGCGCCTGAGGAATGATTGGGAAATAAATAAACTCATGCGCCTGAGGAATGATTGGGAAACAGATAATCTCATGCGCCTGAGGAATGATTGGGAAACAAATAATCTCATGCGCTGAGTAATGCGGCTGTGGGAAATAAATATCATGCGCTGTGGAATAAGATTGGGAAATAAATAATCCATGCGCCTGAGGAATGAGATTGGAAAATAAATAAACTCATGCACCTGAGGAATGATTGGGAAACAGATAATCTCATGCGCCTGAGGAATGAGATTGGGAAACAAATAATCTCATGCGCTGAGGAATGAGATTGGGAAATAAATAAACTCATGCGCCTGAGGAATAATTGGGAAATAAATAAACTCATGCGCCTGAGGAATGATTGGAAAATAAATAAACTCATGCGCCTGAATGAGATTGTTACTGTTCTTCTTCTCCAAATTTCTGAGAACAGAACCATGGAAGAGAACCATGGAAGCCATTGCTTCCAAGCTCCATAAATCCTTCATTCCAAGCCCAAATATGGACTTCCATAGGTCAAAATTGGGTAGGACGAAATTTTCTACAACATGAAACCATCAAAACTTGAAGATAACAAAGTTTACTAGATCAAAACCTAAGAAATCCGAAAATGTAACAAACTTAGATCTACAACAAATAAGCCATGGAAATTAAAAATGCCAAGTACTAAAGAGACTTAGAATCAAGTAAGGAGGATGATGGAACAATAATAATGGGGATCCATCAAGAAGCAAGTTGGCACTTGCCTTGCTCTCTTAGGTTGGTGGGAGAGTTATGAGGAAGAAGAAGAGTAATGAAGAGAGAGAAAGGGTTTGGGGCTTTTAAATGAAGGAGTGGTGGTAGGTGGGGGTTTATTTCGGTTCATGATGAACCAATCATAATTAAACCAATCTGAGCCGAACCCATAGCAAAGCTAAAGCAGAGTATAAAAGCAGAAAGTAAAGTGCAGAAATAAAATTGCAGGAAATTAATTAACAAAAAATTAAAGGAATTTAAATACAGAACAATACATGATAAATATTAAATGAATACATTCCAGCAGTACTTGTATTTAGAATACGTATTCTGGGAACGGGAAGTGACATCTCTACCCTCCTTAGAAAAAAATTCCGTCATCGGAATTTCAGATCCAAGCATGATAGAAATATCGAAGCTAAACTAATCTAAGTATAAACAATTGAGTAAGCAATCATTCTACAATGATAATAACAAGTAACATATCTATGTTGAACATTCTACGATAGCAAGCAATTCTACTTATAAGGTGACAAGCATGAGGAGTTAAGACAATCAAGGTATACAGAAGAAAATATACCTTGTGAGTCAAACAGGTGCGGATACCGTGATCGGATATCATCCTCACGTTCCCACGTTGACTCTCCTAAAGAGTGATGACCCCAAGCAACCCGAACAAGGTTAATTGTTCGGTTCTTGAGTACCTTCTCTCTTCGGTCCAAAATAGACACAGGCTGTTCCTCGTAAGACAGGTTGGTACCAACAACCAGCTCAGAATGATCAAGGATATGGCTTGGGTCCGATACATACCTTCGCAACTGAGATACATGAAATACGTCATGCACCTCTCGTAACGAAGGTGGAAGGGATAAACGATAAGCAACATCGCCTATCCTATCAAGAATAACAAATGGGCCCACGTACCGCGGACTCAACTTCCCGCGAACGCCAAATCTAATGACCCCACGGGTAGGTGAGATCCGCAAGAACACGTGGTCCCCAACAGAAAACTCTAGCGGCCTACGATGCTGGTCCGCCCAATGTCGATGCCGATCCTGCGCAACTCGAAGTCGCTCTCTAATTCCTTTAATCACTTCCACTGTCTGAATAATCATTTTCGGGCCTAACATCTTCCTCTCCCCGATATCATCCCATGCTAGTGGCGACCTACACTTCTTACCATATAGTACTTCAAATGGCGCCATCTGGATACTGGCTTGATAACTGTTGTTATAAGAAAACTTAACTAAGTGCAGGTGGCTCTTCCAAGATCCCCCAAAATCTAGGGTGCAAGCTCGCAACATATCTTCCAAAGTCTGAATTGTCCTTTCTGATTGTCCGTCCGTCTGTGGATGGTAAGCCGTACTAAATCTTAACTTGGTGCCCAGACTATGATGTAAGCTCTTCCAGAAATGTGATGTGAAACGGGTATCTCGGTCTGACACAATGCTGACAGGGACTCCATGCTGCCTGACTATCTGTTGCATATATAACTCTGCCAACTTTTCTGTAGATTGCCCTACTCTGAAAGGAAGAAAGTGTGCCACCTTTGTAAGCCGATCTACTATCACCCAAATAGCATCTTTACCACTTGGTGATCTCGGTAAACCGGTCACAAAGTCCATTGTGATGTGTTCCCACTTCCATTCTGGGATAGGAAGCGGTTGCAATAACCCAGCTGGCCTCTGCTGTTCTGCCTTCACTTGCTGACATACCAAGCAACGGGAAACGAATCTAGCTATCTCCCTCTTCATCCCGTTCCACCAGAAGTGCTGCTTGATATCTTGGTACATCTTGGTCCCTCCAGGGTGAATAGAATACTGAGAACTGTGAGCTTCTGCCATAACCTCCTGTCTGATATCTCCACTAGGCACACATAGACGTGATCCAAACCTAAGTGTACCATTTTCATGAATTCTCATCTCCTTACTGAGTCCTGACTCACATTCTGCCCTAAGCTTCTGAATCTTTGGGTCCTGTGCCTGAGCTGTCTTGATCCTGTCTACTAAGTCAGATTGAACTTGCAGACTTGTTAGAACTCCTACATCACTAGGAAGTATAACTTCGATGCCTATCTCCTGAAGGTCTTCTAAGATATGTCTCTGTGTTGTTAACATAAATGCGCCGCCTCTCCTGCTGAGAGCGTCTGCTACCACATTAGCCTTGCCTGGATGATACTGAAGCTCCACGTCATAATCCTTAATCAACTCCAACCATCTTCTCTGCCTCATGTTCAGTTCCTTCTGAGTAAAAATGTACTTCAGACTTTTGTGGTCTGTGTACATGTCCACTCGATCACCATATAAGTAATGCCTCCATAACTTTAAAGCAAATACTACGACCGCCAACTCCAAATCATGAGTTGGGTAATTCTTCTCGTGGTCCCGAAGTTGCCTAGATGCGTAAGCTATCACCTTCCCATGTTGCATGAGGACACATCCAAGTCCTTTACCTGACGCATCACAATATACTGTAAAACCTCCGGGTCCAACTGGCAATGTAAGAATAGGTGCTGATATCAACTTCTGCTTCAGATTCTCAAATGATGCCTGGCATTCTGCCGACCAGACGAATGGTACATCCTTCCGTGTCAAACGGGTCATGGGTGCTGAAAGCCTTGCAAAGTCTGATACGAACCTTCTGTAATAACCTGCCAATCCCAAGAAACTCCGTACATCAGCTACGGTCTTGGGTACTGGCCAACTCTCTACTGCTTCTACCTTCTTGGGATCTACTGCTACTCCAGCTCCTGATATGATATGACCCAAAAATGAAATGTGATTCGTCCAGAACTCACACTTGCTGAGCTTGGCATACAACTGGTTCTCTCTCAGAACCTGTAATACCTTTCGGAGGTGATCTTCATGCTCCTCTTCACTGGCAGAATATACAAGAATGTCGTCGAGAAACACAACGACAAATTGATCCAGGTACGGCATAAAGATGCGATTCATTAAATCCATAAAGATTGCTAGAGCATTGTTCAAGCCAAACGGCATTACTAAGAATTCATAATGCCCATACTTCGACCTGAATGCTGTCTTGGGAATGTCCTCCTTCCGAACCCTCACTTGATGATACCCTGAACGAAGATCTATCTTGGAGAAAACTCTAGCTTTGCTCAACTGATCAAATAAGTCATCGATCCTGGGTAGTGGGTACTTGTTCTTCACTGTCGCCGCGTTAAGCTTCCTGTAATCAATGCACAATCTGGATGACCCATCCTTCTTCCCCACAAGTACCACTGGTGCTGCCCATGGTGACACGCTAGCTTGGATGAACTTCTTCTCCTTCAGTTCCTCTATGTGCTGATATACCTTGGCTTGCTCTGAATCCGCCATTCTGTAAACTCGATCTGATATCGGTTTAGTTCCAGGTGCCAATTCTATGCTGAACTCAATATCTCTAACTGGTGGCAGACCTGGAAGTTCTTTAGGAAATACGTCTAGGAACTCTTCAACTACCTTCGGGACTTGAACTTCTTCCATTGTCGTTATCACTCCCTGCTCTTGTTGAGTTGCCTCTGATCTGACTAAGGTGAATCTCTTTATGCCTGGGATATCAAAAGATACACTCCCTCTACGATAATCTATTGTCGCATGACTGTCTTTCAGCCAGTCCATGCCTAAGATAACGTCGAAATTTCCAACAGGAAATTCTATCAACCGGGCGGGTAAGGAATGCCCGCAAACTACAACGCTACATGCTAGAATAACTCGACTAACTCCTACGA
Organism: Iris pallida; assembly: GCA_029216955.1. Classification (NCBI taxonomy): domain Eukaryota; kingdom Viridiplantae; phylum Streptophyta; class Magnoliopsida; order Asparagales; family Iridaceae; genus Iris; species Iris pallida. Next base: position 7,570,282 of record JANAVB010014600.1, read on the forward strand.
GTCCATTGCCAGTGAGTATATTCAACCTCCCTGGCAATGCCTCGAACTCCATTCCTAGCCGTGTTGCAAATTGTGCAGATATAAATGAGTGCGATGCTCCCGAATCAAACAATGCTACTGTGGGATAAGAGGCGACGAGAATGTTACCTGCCACAACATCTCCTGATGCCAATGCCTCTTCCAAGGACAGAGTGAATGCCTGCCCTCGACCTCCTTGCTGGTTCCCATGCTGCGGCCTAGCCTGGTGCTGCCGCTGGCCCCTGCCCTGGTGATGCTGGGGTGGTCTATGCTGGTGTTGCTGCATTGGCGGTCCCTGCTGCCGAAACATCTGAGCCTGCAGCATTAATGGACGCTGCGCCAACGGCCTAACTGCCACTGCTGGTCCTCGATACTGGCCTACCCCTGGTGCTGGCAGAGCAGGAAACTGCTGCCCTGGTCCTCCTGCCCTCGAATTCATGGGACATGTGGTAACCCGATGATCTGGATTTCCACATATCAGACACAGTCTGTTCAATGTCCGACACACATCTCTAGTGTGTCCCATCTTCCCATAATAAGTGCAGCCCGTCGGGGGTTGCTAGTTCTTCCTCTGTTGCTGTTGCTGCTGCCTGGGTGGTGGTGCTGGCCCTCGTATTGCCACATCGTGGATACGAATACCAGTGGATGGTGTTGTTGTTCGGGGCGCCGCTCCCCCTCCTCCTTCAATCTGACTATGGGATCTCTTCTGACCCCCAGTCCTCACTGCAAGCCTCTGAATAGTGATCTCATGCCTTCGAATTGCCGTTAATACTTCGTCAAAAGTCTGGTAATTGTGCCCCTCTATCAATTGCAAGAGCTCGAGATGAAACCCTTGTTGAAACCTCATGGCCCTATGGCGCTCTGTTGCTACCATCTCTGGGGCAAACCTGCTCAATCTGCAGAACTCCGCTGCATAGGCATCTACCGTCTTGCCGGCCTGCCTGAGGTTGATAAACTTCTGTTGTAGCTCAAACTGCGCCACAACCCCATAGTACTTGGTCTTGAATCTTGCTGTGAAATCGTCCCAAGCCACAGGACGCCTGATGCCCACTTCCTCTGATTCCCACCAATCACGTACGAGATCATGAAGTAACAACTTCACTAGATCCACACGTTCTTCTGCCGGCACCTTCGCTGCTGTCAGAATAGCCTCCATATCTTTAAGCCATGCATCTGCTGAGATGGCATCCTCCGTGCCCTCGAAACGGCGGGGATTGTACTTGCAAAACCTGGCTGACGCTCCTAAATCTGTCCTTGCCCCTCTTTCTAAAGCCGTCTGCAATCCTTGGTTGAGTAATACATTCTGCTCTTGTAACTGAGCGTGCATGCGCTGCTGGGCTAACATCTGGTGTTGCTGAGTAGCCATCATTCCTCTCATGATCTCCAGAAGAGCCGGCGTGTCCATTTCCGCAGGGGTAGATGGAACTGTTGGTGGTGGTGGAACATCCGGATACTGTGATCCAGCTGCCGCTTCCACTATCACTTCTTCTTGGGTAGCCTCCTGAGGTGAGACTGGCCCTTGTTGCTGACCAACATGGTCAGGTTGTCCGTGTTGCTCTTGTTGTTGTTGTCCAGTCCTGGCAGATGCGGACGAAGTGCCCCTAAGAAAAGGGACAAAAGAACAATCAAACGATCGGACAGGAAAGATCAATGAAGTCAAAGGATACCGGAATGTCAAGCTAGAGTCGAGAGTAACGGATCATGAGATCAAGGGGAAACATGTGTGATTGAGACATCCTATAAATCAAAATACCCCACAAGTCTGAAATCCGACCTGCATGGGCCACCACTAAAACCTTGTCACGCCCCAGAACCAGAATACTGGAGAGCGGGGGAATGACTCAGCCAGCTACGTATTACGGGTAGATGAATACCGTATAATACGATCAATGCTGTCTAAAAGACAAGGGGGTGCATACTACATGAAAGTCTCGCTATGGTCACTTCACATCTATTGTCTCAATCATTCAAACAAGAAACAGAAATAGAGAACATGTAAGATAAAGCAGTAAGGCGTCCCAAACGCTCAGTCAAAATGTTCTTGATATATGGCTTTACAAAACATAGCCAGATGATGTAGCAAAGTATACACAATTGTTATCAGCTGCAGTCTGACTTAATTACAATTATACAAAAGTAAATGCAAGACAATCCGACTAACATGTCGGTGCCAAACGGCTAAGTATAAAGTAAATAACAAAACGAGTGGTGAAGTTAGGGAACCCACTCGAGTCCTCCTGCGATCATTCCTCTAGTATTGACCATCTTGGAGGTAGAAGTAAGCTGAGTCCTCGGGAACCGGCTCTAAATCTAGTCATGCAAAACCAGAGAGGTTAGACCTCTAATAGCAAGTACCGCAAGGAAGCACGATATGAGACATTAAACCATTAAATAAGAGAATATAATAATAGACCTCTGCTTGCTACTGGGACTCACATAACATCACGACACTTCGAACCAACCTCCCAACCAAACAAGGACAGAAGTTGGTCCGTCATGTCCTGATGTTCTGATCATCTCAGTTAGGTAACAGAGTAGGTACAGTACACAAACAAATCAACTTAAACGGCCATCCAACTCCTACGGCTTACTACTGTGAGTCCCAAGTTATCCTGGAATTATGCAATAAAGATTTCTCAGTTCTTACTATGGACAAGCAAGGCTAGTCGATCCAATCAATCAATTGCGCCAATCATGAATTAGACGAGTCCCAGCAGGACGCCCGTCATCAATATACAATATACAATAAATAGTATTACCAGATACCGCTCCATGCCCGTGTGGCAGGTTTGCAGTATCTGTGGAGACCAGCCGGCCTGTCGGGCACTACTAGTCCCAAGAGGGCTGCCATGTAAGAACTCGGGAATCCATTCTCTCCATGCAATCATTATTTTTATTTAACTTAATAGTCTCTACGTTGAGTGAAATCCCATGCCGTGGATCATGGTCATTCGGAATGAGTACTTTCGTACGGGGTACGATATGCACAACTCTACAACGATACCCATGCGGTTAGGTTGTAGGTCTTACATAGCGTAATGCAACAATCCAAACTAACCACGGAACAATCATGCCTTGACCATAAAGTACACATGCTTCTTTTATAGTAAAATAAATAAATAAATAAATTGAAGCCTGCATGTGTGCCTGTATGTCAATATTCGGGATTGGCCAATCGATTATAGTAGTTCATACTTAATATGAACGTGTCTCATTCATTCATTTCAATAAGACGACTAGCCAGTCTCTTAGTTCCATCTAGGAACGCATGATCAATAATTAATCAAGATAATAATCAATGTTAATTAAAGCCAAATTCGGAAAATAAACATTGGGAAATAAATAATGATTGGGAAATAAATAATCTCATGCGCTGTGGGAAATGATTGGGGAATAAATAAATCTCATGCACTGTGGGGAATGTTTGGGAAATAAAGAATCTCATGCGCTGTGGGAAAGGTTGGGAAATAAATAATATCATGCGCCTGAGGGAAATGATTGAAAAATAAATAAACTCATGCGTTGTGGGAATGCGGCTGTGGAAAATAAATATCATGCGCTGTGGAATAAGATTGGGAAATAAATAATCCATGCAAATAATCTCATGCGCCTGAGGAATGCGGCTGTGGAAAATAAATATCATGCGCTGTGGAATAAGATTGGGAAATAAATAATTCATGCGCCTGAGGAATGAGATTGGGAAACAAATAATCTCATGCGCTGAGGAATGAGATTGGGAAATAAATAAACTCATGCGCCTGAGGAATGAGATTGGAAAATAAATAAACTCATGCGCCATTGGGAAATAAATAAACTCATGCGCCTGAGGAATGAGATTGGAAAATAAATAAACTCATGCGCCTGAGGAATGATTGGGAAATAAATAAACTCATGCGCCTGAGGAATGATTGGGAAACAGATAATCTCATGCGCCTGAGGAATGATTGGGAAACAAATAATCTCATACGCTGAGTAATGCGGCTGTGGGAAATAAATATCATGCGCTGTGGAATAAGATTGGAAAATAAATAATCCATGCGCCTGAGGAATGAGATTGGGAAATAAATAAACTCATGCGCCTGAGGAATGATTGGAAAACAGATAATCTCATGCGCCTGAGGAATGAGATTGGGAAACAAATAATCTCATGCGCTGAGGAATGAGATTGGAAAATAAATAAACTCATGCGCCTGAGGAATGATTGGGAAATAAATAAACTCATGCGCCTGAGGAATGTTTGGGAAACAGATAATCTCATGCGCCTGAGGAATGATTGGGAAACAAATAATCTCATACGCTGAGTAATGCGGCTGTGGGAAATAAATATCATGCGCTGTGGAATAAGATTGGGAAATAAATAATCCATGCGCCTGAGGAATGAGATTGGGAAATAAATAAACTCATGCGCCTGAGGAATGATTGGGAAACAGATAATCTCATGCGACTGAGGAATGAGATTGGGAAACAAATAATCTCATGCGCTGAGGAATGAGATTGGGAAATAAATAAACTCATGCGCCTGAGGAATGATTGGAAAATAAATAAACTCATGCGCCTGAGGAATGATTGGAAAATAAATAAACTCATGCGCCTGAATGAGATTGTTACTGTTCTTCTTCTCCAAATTTCTGAGAACAGAACCATGGAAGAGAACCATGGAAGCAATTGCTTCCAAGCTCCATAAATCCTTCATCCCAAGCCCAAATATGGACTTCCATAGGTCAAAATTGGGTAGGACAAAATTTTCTACAACATGGAACCATCAAAACTTGAAGATAACAAAGTTTACTAGATCAAAACCTAAGAAATCCGAAAATGTAACAAACTTAGATCTACAACAAATAAGCCATGGAAATTAAAAATGCCAAGTACTAAAGAGGCTTAGAATCAAGTAAGGAGGATGATGGAACAATAATAATGGGGATCCATCAAGAAGCAAGTTGGCACTTGCCTTGCTCTCTTAGGTTGGTGGGAGAGTTATGAGGAAGAAGAAGAGTAATGAAGAGAGAGAAAGGGTTTGGGGCTTTTAAATGAAGCAGTGGTGGTAGGTGGGGGTTTATTTCGGTTCATGATGAACCAATCATAATTAAACCAATCTGAGCCGAACCCATAGCAAAGCTAAAACAGAGTATAAAAGCAGAAAGTAAAGTGCAGAAATAAAATTACAGGAAATTAATTAACAAAAAATTAAAGGAATTTAAATACAGAACAATACATGATAAATATTAAATGAATACATTCCAGCAGTACTTGTATTTAGAATACGTATTCTGGGAACGGGAAGTGACAAATATCCCCGACTTGTTGTCTTCTTCACCGTGTCTCTCGCCCCTCCCCCCCCTCGCCGCTGTCGCTCCCCGACCTCGCCGAGCTCGCCGCCCCCCTCCCCGACCACACGCCCCCCCCCCTTCCTCCTCCCCTCCCCCTCTCCTCCTCCTCCGCTCCGCCCACGCCGAAGAGTCCGTTGTTCTTCTGGCCGCAACCGAATCGGAAGTTCGGTATGACGTCGGAGGACGTCAATGTGAGGGTGTCCTGTGCGAAGAATCCGACCGTGTAGGAGTTGTCTCCGTATTGTACGGCGTAGAGGCATGTCGAGCCGGAACAGCCCGAAGTGTCGAGAGCCGAGCAGTACGGGGAGCTACATGAGATGTTTCTGTAGGTGGTCGATTTGGAGGGGTCGAAGAGCTGCTACAGGAGATGTTTCTCCTCCCCCAATCCGCTCCGACGACTACACCTTCACCACCGCCACCATCCACGGCCTCCACATCCGCCACCATCCTCGGCCTCCACAACGCCATGCTGGCTACATCTCGCAAAACCACTTTTGCCATGAATGATGACCTCTCAGTTTCAAGCAATGCCATTGCATATCACTCTCCACCAGCCTATTTTGGGGAGTAGGGAATTAGGAAGGTGTGGTGAATTTAGTTGGTTGGTAGATTCTTGTCACCATCTGCTACTTATTTCCTACTTTAGTCAATCCTTCGATCCAGAGTCGGCGCTGCCGGTCGAGAACGTGCTGGTGACGATGTACGCCAAGTGCGAGAAAGGGGGCCGGCGAGGTCGGAGAGGGGGCCGGCGAGGTCAGGGATGGGGGACGGCGCTAGGGCCTGGCGAAGGGGGGCGGCGGAGGCACGCCGACGGCGTGGAGGGGGCAGACACTGAAAACATAGGGGGATCGAAAAATAAGACAAGGGTATTTTGGTCATAAAAAAATGGTCAAAGGGGTTGACCGTAAGTTGGGGACGGAAACCGTAAAAGTGGGGGTACCTTACATTGTTGTAAACTTGTGGGGTGCACTGTAAATATGGTAAACAAAAGTGGGGTGCCACTCAAAATTTCTCTAGTTATTATTGGTGGGTTTTTCCGACAAGTCTAACCAACTCTTATTTTTTTGAAAAATTTTGAGTGACACCCCACTTTATTTACCATATTTTTAAGGTACACCCCACAAGTTTGTACAAATGTAAGTTACCCTCCACTTTGGACGGTAACCGTCAAAAAAATTTTTCTTAGACCAAAATGTCCTTGCTCTTTCTTCTTTCTTCGGGATGTCATGGAGAGGGGGCTCGAGGTAGAGAAGAGGGCATTTTCGTCAAAAAAAAAAAAAGGTCAAAGGAGTTGACCGTTAAAGAATGACGGAATCCGTCAAAAGTGGAAGGTAACTTATATTTGTGCAAACTTGTGGGGTGCACCTTAAATATGGTAAAATAAAGTGGGTGCCACTCAAAATTTCTCTATTTTTTTTTCCTTGAATCTAATTAACCTATATTATAACACACATCAAGGAAACATAAATAAGAGAATTTTTTTAAAAAAAATAAAAAAATGTTTTTTTTATTGCAAATGATGATGTTTATTGGTAAAGGATAAATCATACAATGTCCTTAGCTTGGGAGACAACAATAGACTCAAGACACTTATTAAACCAAAACATAGGCTACGGAGTAACAAGTAAGCCACACCGTTGCAAGCGACACAATTGCATTATCTAGGAGCGTACTCAAACTTGAAACTTTGAAATGCATACAAAGTGTACAAAATTCATCTAATTAACATTATATCGAAAGGAGATACAAAATCTAGATCCCTTATTGTGCAACATACCTAACTATACGTATGACACCAAGGACTGACATGATTACGGAATTGCCAGAACACTATAGCCTAGCACTCTGGCATCAATCTTTAGTGTAACAACATCACATTTGTAGTGAGTACAACCAGTGGCAGATTCAGAATTACAATCCACTGGAGCACAATCATAAGGTATTCGAAAACAACATCCCCCAAGTTTCTTTTAAGGATATAATAATATTATATTAAATAGTACTATTTTTATATAATAAAGTATTACATTTCACAATTATTCTTTACGACTTTTCAAACTTTCAAAACGTTTATGTACAACAACATTTGTAATACTACTAAGCAACTCTTTTTCTATGAAGACAATCATTTACTATTTTCTATTAAAAAAAATTCACCGGGATTTCACTGGGGGCCAGCCCCCCAGTGCAACCCGTGTAGATCCGCCCCTGAGTACTGTTAGTGCCGAGGCACAATTTTCGATGGAAAATTCTGAAACTGAAACAATTGTACAGATAACGTTTCAAATGCAACACCTTAAAGAAGATGTGCAACAGAGATCATGGAGGATTCTGAAATACGAGGATCTAAAAAGATTCTACGTAATACACAAAAAATCTAAAGAGACTTTGTGTAAGCAACTATCGGCAGTAGAGCTTCTAAAAAGAAGTTACTGTAAAAGGCAACAGCGGCGATGACAGGCGAGAATGAGATGCTGGGGTGAATGAACCACCGTTGCTCAAAGCTTTATTCGCCCCCACACGAGCACGAACAGCTTCCAGGAACCAGCAAGTTCACGGAGAACTTCTGGAACGCTCGTAAGTCAATATTTGAGACTTGAACGGGCTTCCTGGACTTAACAGACTCCCTCAACTCTCTTCTTGGTGCATCTTTCAAAGGAGGCCAAGGGGCTCTATTTATAGAGTGGAGTTGAGACTTCACCTCTTCTCCTATCCGATGTGGGACTAAAATACCAATACTCAAAAATAGAGTTTGATATTTTAGATCATCCCACAATCAGCATAGAAGTGTGCCAGTCCACGCCTACCCCCCGAACACTCCCGTGCATGCACGAGGCATCCTGGAGTCCGTGTCCGAGTCTGAGTCCGCACAACAAAAATTAACTTGCATCCTTGTTGGATTTAATCATTTTTCCTTCTAGGAAAATACTTCCACATGGCACAAACTTGTGCCCCACTACACCTCATGTGCACACCTCAACACAAGCAATGCATTATATTGAGATACTCACCATTTGGTGTAGCCAATGTGGGACTATCTTTTCTAGTCCAAAGGCAAAAATATCAACAATCCCCCACATATCTCAATATATGGGTTGAGCGTTCCCCACAGTGACTGTCCATCATGCATTAGGAGAGATGTCGCTACGACTTGAATCTTCCCGCATAGGTTAAATAACAGCATGATACAAGAATGGACTAAGCCTTGAATTCTGTACCATAACTGCAATTCTTCCTACTCACATAATGACATCAACTGTGCTTCTGGCTGCACATTGAAGCCCTTGTGCCAGCCTGGTTTCAGTGTATAATTTTTGGGCGTCTACAAGTTTATCCTCAAGAGACGGCCTGATATCTCTGTCCATACACTATAGGTGAGTTCTTTATAAAGAGTCATGGCATGAAGCATTGTGCTTCTTTGCGGTGCTACGCCGCTATGACATGGCTTAAAGCCGAGGCTTTACCCCACCTAGGTACCTCATCGTAGTGTCATACTACTGTAGCATGAGGTCACAGGCCTCTTTGTAGTGCCAAACTATCCAGCATGAAGCCTTGCGCTTCCGTGCGGTGTTACGCCGCTATGACATGGCTCACAAAGCTGAGGCTTTACCCTACCTGGTACCTCTTCGTGGTGTCATGCCACTGTAACATGAGGACATCGTCCTCTTTGTAGTGCTGTGATCTACCTCTCTTTATTACGATTATCATACAGCATTAGGCTACCTGCCTATTTGCGGTGCTACTACGCTGTGACTTGGCTTGCAAAGCCGAGGCATTACCCCTACCTGGGAACCTCATGGTGGAGTCACCCCACTATAGCATGGAGTTACACTCCTTGTAGTGCTGCGCAATCGTGCTTCCTGTAAAGCACTCCATGCATTCACTTTGCCTGAGAACTCATTAAGGCATTTAAGCCAACCTTCCCACAGGATCCGTTTTTCGCAGAAAACAATAGTAGACAACAGTGGTTGTAGGTCCGTAACCTCTCCATGTCACAGAGGACAAGTACCCACCGTTCCTGATATTCTTCTGGTTAATAGTCCTCCCTTGAACCAAAAGCTAGATGCCTAGTAGATTTCTCTTTGAACTAATAACATAAAACTTTATGGTAGGATTGTAATAACACAATATCAGAATGCCTTCAAGCCTATTTTACAAGCTGTGTCATCGACCAGCTGGCGCTTGAGGCCCTTGGTGAACGGATCCGCCAGGTTCTCCTGACTCCGAACATCAATCACTGCAATAACACCCCTCTTGATGAGATCGTGTATTGTTCTGTGCTTCAACCGCACAGTCCTCTTCTTTCCGTTGAAGTGGTCATTTGATGCCACTGCTGCTGCCGCCTGGTTGTCACAGTATATCGGTATTGCCGGTATCTGAGCCCCAACCACCGGAAGATCATACATGAGCTCCCGAAGCCACTCTGCTTCATCTGCAGCAGCATCCAATGCAAAGTATTCAGATTCCATGGAGGAGCGAGATAACATAGTCTGCTTCTTCGACTTCCACGATATAGCAGCTCCGCCCATGGCGAATACGAATCCACCTGTGGAATACTCGCTCTCCATATCTGAACACCAGCTAGCATCAGTGAAGCCTTCCACTACTGACGGATCTTCGCTGTAGAAAAGTGCATATGTCTGAGTTTTCTTGAGATATCTCATAACACGCTTCACAGCTTTCCAGTGCTCAACGCCTGGATTGCTAGTGAACCGACTCAGCATTCCCACGGTAAAAGCTATGTCAGGCCTTGCGGAAGTAGTAGCGTACATTAAGCTTCCGATGACGCTAGCGTACTCCAACTGTCTGACGCTTTCCCTCAAATTTGGCTCCAGCTTCTGATCACTCCGGTACGGTGTATCAATAAAAGGAAGATCTTGATACCCGTAGCGAGTGAGCATCTTCTCAATATAATGAGATTGTGACAGCGCTATTTGTGAGACTCGTCTCACAGTATCGGTATTTATATACGGATACGTATTTTGTATTGTATTTCGTATTTTCTTAGTTTTCGGAATGCTTTAAAATTTTCCCAAATTATAGATTTTCTCCTTGGCCAGTATACCGACGGCATGCCGCCCGGACAGATTTTTTACATTTTAGATATTTTCGATTTCAGATATTTTCGTGAATAGTGTTTCCGATATTTTCATGAATAGTGTTTTAGATATTTTGATGAATAGTGTTTAGATATTTTCGTGAATAGTGTAGATGCATTCTATTATCCAATGGACAATTGGTTTTCTTTCAACGGCTAGGATTGACCTAGAATGTGACATGGATCACGATCCAACGGTCATGATTAATTCACCCTCTCTATATATATTCTATGAGTTTCTCTCTCCTCTCTTTTCTTTCCTTCTCCATTTCCTCTTCACTCTCTTCCCTCTTCCTCAAGCTTAGGAAGGCTTGGCCTTGAGGCCTAGAGTGTGGTTTCGGAACCCCTCTTGGTGGTGGAGTAGAAGATTAGGCTCGGTTGCTAAAACCTAGGCAAGTACATCTTGCTCAAAAGTGACATGACCATACTAAATTTTTTTTTCCATAGAAATTAAAGTTTTATTGTTCTATAATATGCTCCTCTAAATTGTTAACAAGTTTAATGTATAGCACTTTTGGTTTTGATCGATAATATGGCATAGATCTGAGTTTCTAGATATGATTTTTGAGTATTTTGAAGTTTTGATCTATCAAATATTTTAATTTGTGAAAACTAATACTTCCATGTTGTAGGAAATTCAATTCTATTCAATTTTGACTTTTGAAAGTCCGAATTTTGATTTAAAATGAAGTTTTTATGGCCGAAACAAGTTTTACCGAAAATCTGAATTTTGTTGCTGTTTGGAAAAACGGTATACCGCCGGTATACCGCAGTATACCGCCGGTATGCCAGTTTTTGCACCAGAAACCTTCTGTCTTTAGCCTGGTATACCGTCGGTATGCCGCAGTATACCGCCGGTATGCCGTTTTATGCTGTTTTAGGCTGTTTTTGTCCGTTTTTGATATTTTCTTGATTGTAATGGACTCTTAACATGATTAGATGACCTTGGATAGTTAAAGAATGATTGTACACTCTATATACATGGTACATGCTTATGTTCACGTATTGTTCTATGTCCAGATTATAGATAGTGGCCTGTCATGGTGCACTCCAGATTACTGTATATGCCTAGCTCGATTCAGTGGCTCGTAGTAGCGCACTCATGACTTGATTTTCTTATTGATTTCTAGACCCGAGATATGAGTACATGTTCTTTCTTGACACCGTGGATATAGCTTGTTGAATGTTAATCTATTGCATCTTGGCACTGGACAATCGAGTGTGAGTATTGTTCTGTGTATCACGTGATGTTAGTACGGGGATGTTCGTAAGTGATAACTTACGAATTACTCGTACATAACACACGTCATCTTAGGAAATTCTTGAGTGTCCACGACTTGAGAATTTGATATGAATATGATAAGGTAAATGACTAGTAAATTCAAGTAGATCATTGTAGGAGAAAATTTGTACTACCAACCCCGAGCTCCAAGGGCCCCATGAGGCATGGCTCAACCCTGCTAGGCAAGGGCTCCATGACCTACCAAGTTTGCGTGTATTGATATACGATCGAGTCACATGTCGTGCCGGGTTGTGGCACAGTCAGTTATATGTTTTCTTTTACAAGTATATGATATGGTTGTTCATGTTACAAGTCTAGACACGTTTCATCTGCCAGCAGTCTTGTTGGGCAATAGATGTACTACTCGTACCCCTGGACATCCGGGTATCTGCAGTCAGGTAGTTGCGAAAATCCTCAACTTGCATACTAGTAATTAGGATTGTGATAACCCTAGCTAGTTAATGATAGCAAGCCGTAGGTAATGATTGGCCGTGCACTTTTAATTGTGTGTTACCTTATATGCTCTTGTGTCGGTGAGTGGCCAGAGGCTAAGTTCTGCTAGGAAAAAGATCTGTAACCCCGGTCCTTGTTTGGTTTAAGGGTTGTAGCTCCGATTCCTAGTAGTTCCTAAACCCCTTGTTGCTCATCGGATTATTCTGTTCCATAGCTATATTGTTCAATATTTCCATTCAGTCATTTATATTCTTGAGATACGTACATTGGTACCGCACTAGTCTCGATCCGCATTTATTTACTTCTGTCATTATGTTATTGTGTTGTTGTTGGGTTTTGTCGTGCACCTTGAGCTTCCTTGTGGTACTTGCTATTTGGGGTCTGACCCCACTGGTTTTGCATGGCCAGGTTCCATAGTTGATTACGAGGATCTACCGTCTTCTCCTCCGGATGGTTCGCACTCAGAGGACCGACATGGATTAGCGAGTGGGTTACCTTTATTTCCCACTTTATCTTGTACTTTCATTTTGTGGTGTATTAGCCAAGGACATATGTTAGTCCTTGTTTCTGGGTTTTGTTCCCTCCGTCTTAGTACGGCGTGGATGTATATTCTGGACAGCTGCTAGTTGTACATTTACGTACCTTTTGTATAGTCAGTTGATATATCTTTTATTATGTCAGCTCTCATGATTATGTATGTACTTGTGTTTGGGACGCCTTACCCATCTCATATATGATTTACTCTTTATTGCTTCTTATGTTGATTGGATTGAGATAGGATTTGTTCGACCATAGGAGTCGTCAGTGGCATGCTAGAGTCCACCCACTTGTCTTCTAGACAGCTTTGACCGTATCTCGGGGTACTGGCGTACTCCGATATACGTAGCTGGCTTTGTCTCGCCCCCGATCTCCAGTATTCTGGTTCTGGGGCGTGACACTATTCCAGTGCCTGTCCGGATGATCTTGAGCCCCAAGATTACGTCGGCATCCCCCAAGTCTTTCATACTGAACTTGGTCGAGAGGAATTTCTTTGTCTCTGTGACGCAGCTTAAATCCGTACCTAGGATTAGCATGTCGTCCACGTAAAGACAAACGATTACTCCTCTTCCGTCAGCAAACTTCGTATAGACACACTTGTCTGTTTCACTGACCCTGTAGCCATTTGACCTTATCACCTTGTCAAACTTCTTATGCCACATTTTGGGAGCTTGTTTCAAACCATACAGAGACTTCATCAACTTGCAGACTTTGTCTTCCAGACCTCTGACGACAAAACCTTCTGGTTATTGCATGTAGATCTCTTCGGTCAGCTCGCCATTAAGAAATACCGTTTTCACATCCATCTGATGTATCACCAGCTTGTGTATTACTGCTAGAGCAATTAACAATCTGATGGTTGTCATCCGAGCTGCTGGAGCATAGGTGTCAAAGTAATCGATCCCCTGCTTCTGAGCAAACCCCTTGGCCACTAGCCTGGCCTTGAACTTGTCAATGGTTCCATCTGCTTTCATCTTCTTCTTGAAGATCCATTTGCATCCGATGGGTCTTGCTCCTTCTGGCAGGTCAACCAATATCCATGTGTTGTTGGAGGTGATTGAGTCAATCTCGTTGTCTATCGCCTCCTTCCAGAATACAGCATCTCTGGTCTTTATCGCCTCATCATAGGTAAGCGGATCTGCTTCCACATGATAGGTGACGAAGTCATCTCCGAAGTCTTTCGGCCTCCTCGTTCGCTTAGTTGACGGCTCAGCGAGTTCTGGTTCAGCTGGTGTCTCCTTGACGATAGCTTCATCTTGGACTACTGGTTCATTAAAGACTTCTGTCTGCTTTGTACCCTCATCATTCTCCGGAAGATCCGCGAGAACAATATTCTTGTGTTTTGCAAACTTATCTTCAAAGTATTCAGCATCGCGAGATTCGATGATATGGTTTGACTCGATATCAAGGAATCTCCGAGCATCACTCTTCTCGGCATACCCCAAGAAGATCGCCTTCGTAGTCCTTGTCCCCAGCTTCTGAATATTCAGATCCGGGAGCTTCACATAAGCCAGACACCCCCACACTCGAATGACATTCAAGTTAGGTCTGACTTTGAACCAGAGTTCATGAGGAGTTATGTCGGAAGTTGTATATGGCACTCTGTTTAGAATGAACGTTGCCGTTAGTGCAGCTTCTCCCCAGTAGCACTTTGGAAGACCCGCAGTCAACAGCATGGAATTCATCATCTCTGTCAACGTTCTGTTCTTCCTTTCTGCTACTCCGTTGGATTGAGGAGAGTACGGAGCCGTTGTCTCATTGATGATTCCATGTTCTTTGCAGAATGATAAGAATTCATGAGACCGATACTCCCCGCCTCGATCACTCCTTAACCTCTTGAGTTGTTGTCCAGTTTGCCGCTCAGCCTCGGCCCTGAACTCCTTGAACTTCTCGAATGCTTCGTCTTTAGACTTGAGCAAGTAGACGAAAGCATACTTTGAGAAGTCATCGATGAAAGTAATGAAATACTTCATCCCGACCTTTGTAGAGAATTGTTTGAAGTCACAGATATCTGAGTGAACCAACTCCAGAAGATCTGTGCTTCGATGGACCCTGTGAAAGGGTTTCCTTGTGATCTTCGTCTGAGCACATACTTCGCATTTCTCTACCTTACCCCCACACTTGGAGATAAGTCCTAGACTAGACATTCTGTTAATCCTTTTACAATGAACATGTCCTAGCCTATTATGCCACAACTCAAGAGAATAATCAGAAAAAGTGATTGCATTTATATTATCATGCTGGGTTACAACAAGCTGAATCTTGTACATTCCTTCAGTTTGGAAAGCTTTTCTGAAGAATGTACCCTTCTTGGACATCACCAACTGGCCAGCATTGATGTCCATCCTCAAGCCTGCGTTACAGAGCAGACTTCCAGAGATCAGGTTCTTAGCAATTACTGGAACATGCTTCACACCTTGAAACGTCAGAGTGTTCCCCGATGTGAGTTTCAGCTCCACCGTCCCGATCCCCAGTACTTCAGCTTGTGCCAGGTTTGCCATTATGACCTTCTCTGAAGTTGGCTCATAAGAGACGAACCAGTCTTTGTCTGAACAGACATGGCAAGTCGTACCAGTGTCTATCCACCAGTCCAAGTTAGCCCCCACAGTTGCAACCTGTGCTATCATGGCAACTAGATTAGTAATCATAGAAACCTTACTAGGCTCACCTTGTTCTTTGGGCTTGGACTTGCATTCGGATTTGTAGTGGCCCTTCTTTCCATAATTGAAGCAACTCACATGGGACTTGGACTTCTGCTGCTTGAAAGCAGGACCCTTCACTTTCAGATTCGTGAAGTCCTTTTTTTTGCGATGAGAAGCAGCCTGCTTCCCCTGACACTCTCTGGTTTGGACCAGATTTGCCTTCGCCAGTTGTTTGGACAGAGTATCCATCTTCTGTTGAGAGCGCATCTCGTCCTCAACATGGATCTCTTGCAAGAAATCTTCCAAGCTAATTTCCATCTTCTTTCGATGCATCCTTGCATAGAAGTTGCTCCATTCTGTAGGAAGTTTCGCGACGATCCCTCCAACGACAAACTTGTCGACGAGGGGCATGTTCTCGTCTTCTAGTTTCTGACGCAACTTCAGAAACTCCTTCACTTGGGGCAGCATCGCCTTCTCGTCTTCGAAGGTGTGAGACCCGTCTCACTGTATCGGTATTTTATACGGATACATGTTTATTTGAGCCGTATTTCGTATTTATCGATTTGCGTGATATTTTAAATTTTTCCTAAGTGTAGGATTTTTATGACTTGGTTTAACTTGGACTTGGTTTTATTTGGTTCGGTTCCACTTTGACTTGGTTTGGTCTAGTTGGTTTTTCATGAGCTGAGGTGTATGGCTTAGATTGAGTGGAGAGGAATGAATGGTGGAGATCACTTGAGCTTGTTATATAAGCCACTTTTCTCTCTCCCTCCTCATTCACCCTCATTTATTTCTTTTCCACCAAACCCTAGCCATTGGAGAGAGGCAAGTACACCTTGCCGAATGTTGGACGATTTCAATTTCGTTTGTTCCATTCTCTTTATGGTTACATTCTAAGCATATTTAGAACTTGGAGTTTTCCAATTTGATGGCTAGATTGTTGTAGATCTAACTTTGAAGAAATTTTGGTTTTTATGGGTCTTGATCTATTTTGACTGCATGTTCTTGGTTAGCAAGTGCTTTCATGTAGTTTGTTCTCTGTAATATGGATTTGGGGCTCTAAGTGTTAGTGGTAGGAGCTGAGTCATGGATTCCATGGCCATCTCCTCGGATTAATTTATTGTTCTGGAGATAGTGAGCCGCATAGGCTGTGGCAATAGCATTAAATGCAGGCTTGCATTTTACTTGCCACTTGCTTTAATATTTGTCCTCAGCATTTCTTTAGTATTAATACTTGCTCTCCATTCCCATTTGAGCTGCATGGAAAGGAGCTACAGGGCTTTGGCATCTGCATTAAATGCATGCTTGCATTTTTTTTATTTAATAAATAGTGAGCCGCATAGGCTTTAAAGAAAATATTTAATACACTTTTCTTATAATAAAATTTTATGCATTCTTTCTTAATGCATTTTCCATACATTTTCCTAAGAAATCCTTGCTAGCCGCATGGTTCTGGAGCTAGCCGCATGGGTTTTGGATGCAACATTAATCCATTCTCAAAGCATTTTGTCCTTTATGCTTTAATGCTTGGTTTTTAACACTCTGGAGAAGCAGAGCCGCATAAGAATGAATTTTGAATGCATTTAATGCATTTAGGCCCTTATTACTTTATGTTTTATGCTAGCATTAAAGCATTCAGACATGAGCCGCATAGGAATACTTAATATGCATTTAAGTCCCTATTCTCTATGAATTAATGCCCTTTTTCATTTAAGTCCCTACTTTATGACTTAGTCCCTTTTTCATTTAAGTCCTTACTTTATGGCATGATGCTTTATGTATTTAAATTCTTGTTCAGCCGCATGAGAATGGGCTAAATGTATTTTTTTGCATTTAAGCCCCTTTAATGCATGTAATACTTTTAAGTCCCTAGAATGCATTAAATGCCCTTAAGTCTTTATGAATGCATTGAATGCACTTAAGTCCTTGAGAATGTCTTTAATGCATTTTATGCATTTGAGTCCATAATGCATGTAATGCCTTTCTCTCTTACTGCAATTTCTCTAGCAAGCCGCATGGCCATTATTTCTTTATTAATTGTTTGTACTTTCATGCAAGCCAATGTGAGGGTGAGCCGCATGGCCTTTGGCCATTAAATATATTATTATTACTTGCATGTTGTATTTTTGCATAAAATCTAATGTGAGCCGCATAGGTTCCCTTCCCCCACTATCTAATATTTTGGCCACGTGAGCCACTCTTTTACTGGCAGTCATCATTTTATTGTTTGGCCACGTGCCCCTTTTTCCATTGTCTTGCTTGCAAAGTGGAAGCTTGCATTCATTGCGGGTCCCACTCTCTTTGTCTTTTCTGATTGCGGAAATATTTCTTGCTGGCATTTAATTTTGGAGCCGCATGGCCTCCCACCCATTCTTGGCCGCATGGCCCCTTTTGTTATTTTCTGGCCGCATGGGTGGCCTCCCACTCTCTATGACCGCATATTTGTTCTCCCACTTTTGGACCGCATGGGTCCCACTTTGATTGTTTAAATGTTTTATTTGCCTGAATTGTGGTCAAAATTTCTTCCCACTCCCAACATGAAAATTGTAGAGTTTCTCCTTGGCTTCAAGAATATATATATTATTAATATATTATTATTTAATGGTGCAAGTTTCTTCCTTCTTTGATAAATGACATGACACGACGGTGACCCGTAGTGGTGCACTCTTGAAATGAACTTGACATGATATTCTTGACTTGATAATTGACAGTGATAACTTGACATGATATGCTTGACCTGATTCTTGATAGTGACCCGCCGTGGTGCACTCTTGACATGATAACTTGAAATGATAAATAAGAATGACTTGATAGTGGCCCGTCGTGGCGCACTCTTGATAAGTAATAATGATAATGATAGTGGCCCGTCGTGGCGCACTCCTGACAAGAATTAATTAGTATCCTGATACCGTGGGTGATTGTGTTTGTACAAATGAACCCGTCTCGTCTTGCATCATGTCTAGGACATGAATCCCTGGTTTCCCACGGTCAGGGATTCATACTGAAATGGACTAAGGCTAATTACTAGAATAATCCAGTAGTTCATGGAGAGACTTTCCCAGTTACCTGTTGCCCCTTTGATCCCGGCCTTATATATATATATACATGGGATTTGTTGCTATCCGTCGAGATGAGCGCACTTCCAGCCCGCCGTCGAGTGTGGTACCTTAGGACACATGTATCTTACTACAGTGTGTCTGCTATAACATGCTATCTTTTCCTTTTCTTTGCTGGGGTCATTCAGGTAGTAACAAACGGGTAATTGGACTTGGAAGAATCTTATTGCATCTTGCTAGTAACTAGGCCTGTGATAACCCTAGTTAGTTAAAGTATCAAGCCGTACTTATTGCTTGGCCGTGATTGATTGAATGGAGTCTAACTCAGTCTAGTCTTGACTTGATCCTGCACGAGATTGTCACATGACCTGATTGTTCATATTCGCCCTGTCCTGTACATGATCGTTACATGTCCTAATTTCTTATTTTATCCTGCCGATAAATGGTGGGAGAAACCAAGTTCTGTTCAGACGAAGGGTTACAACCCCGGTCCTTGTTTGGTTTACGGGTTGTAACCTGGTTATCTGAATAGTCCCATGGTTATCTCATCGTATATCACCTGCCCAGTTCTATTTATTTAACATGTTCTCCAGTTTACTTACTGTCTTCCTATGTTCGGGATAAGTGCATTGGTACTGCACGAATCTCGATCCTCCCTTACTTATTGCTTGTTGTTTGCTATTGATTGCTGGTTTTAAGTTCATAGTTCGGCCTCCTTTGTGGTACTTACTATTTGGGGTCTGACCCCACTGGTTTTGCATGGCCAGGTTCTGATAGAAGAGCCCGAAGGATCTACCGCACCATCTACTCGACGGTGACCAGCCGGAGCACCAGAGTGCCTCAGTGGGTTTCTTCTTCATCCTTCCACTGATATGTAAATTCTCTTCTTGTAACGTTTAGCCCCGAGCACGTGTTTAGCTCGTGTTTTGGTATTTTTCTTGATGTTGTAGCCTACGGGCATAAACATGATATGTGTATTCTAGACTATAGCTAGTCCTTATCATGTACGACTAATACTCTAGCTAGTCCTCAGTTCTGTGGTACTGGCTTCATGATCAGTCATGTATATATGGTTCGGGACGCCTTACTATTGTATGTATGATGATCGTACTCTTTGCTATTGTATAATTGCCTGTGATTGAGATACCTAGGATTGTTAAACCATAGGATTGACTGATGGCTTGTAGAGTAACCCCCATGTCTTGACAGCTTATACGTGATTTCAGAGTATTAACGTACTTTGGGATTACGTAGCTGGCTATGTCTGCCCCCGCTCTCCAGTATTCTGGTTCTGGGGCGTGACATGGTTTTAGTGGTGGCCCATGCAGGTCTGAATCTCGATTTTCAGATTTGTGGGGGTTACCATGTTTAGATATCTCAATCACGATTATCCTTATTGATCTCCTTCGGATTATTCTCTACCTCTGATACTTGACTTGATATCTGTTTTGATCCTTGATCATTCCTGTTCCCATGATTTGATCTTGTGTCCTTCAACTTCAAGGGCATTGTTCTTGATCCTTCTGATTATCTTGTTCGTGTTTTGCCAAGGGCAGCTCAGCATTCTTCAGCCATGCCAGTTATGGAGGATCAATCTCAGCATGCAGGCAGAGATGTCAGTCCATTCCGATCAGCCAGTCGCTTCTGTCTTCGTATCTTGATACAGGTGATAAAGTTCATGCATCTGTTTCAACTACGATGACACGTTCTGGGTAGAGTCATGTCTTGAACTAAGTCATTGGTACCGACTTACCTTGAGACTTGACTTTTATCCATTTTGGGAGTCAGCTTTGGCCAGCAAGTACGTTGGTTTCTACACAACTGTCTCAGGAGACATATTGATCCATATGCCTCCAGCCCTTCTTGATCATGATTGTATTTGTTCTTGTGCATTTATTTTCCGCTTACGCATTTATTTACATTACTGATTGTTTACTTACTTATATGCCATGCTTGATTTATTGAGATTGTTCAGTTTCCAGGAGCTTTTGTTTTGTTTTCTTGCTCGACTAGCCTCAGGAAATTCCGAGGACGAAATTTTTCTAAGGTGTGGAGAGTTGTGAAACCCGTCTCACTGTATCGGTATTTTATACGGATACATGTTTATTTGAGCCGTATTTCGTATTTATCGATTTGCGTGATATTTTAAATTTTTCCTAAGTGTAGGATTTTCATGACTTGGTTTAACTTGGACTTGGTTTTATTTGGTTCGGTTCCACTTTGACTTGGTTTGGTCTAGTTGGTTTCTCATGAGCTGAGGTGTATGGCTTAGATTGAGTGGAGAGGAATGAATGGTGGAGATCACTTGAGCTTGTTATATAAGCCACTTTTCTCTCTCCCTCCTCATTCACCCTCATTCATTTCTTTTCCACCAAACCCTAGCCATTGGAGAGAGGCAAGTACACCTTGCCGAATGTTGGACGATTTCAATTTCGTTTGTTCCATTCTCTTTATGGTTACATTCTAAGCATATTTAGAACTTGGAGTTTTCCAATTTGATGGCTAGATTGTTGTAGATCTAACTTTGAAGAAATTTTGGTTTTTATGGGTCTTGATCTATTTTGACTGCATGTTCTTGGTTAGCAAGTGCTTTCATGTAGTTTGTTCTCTGTAATATGGATTTGGGGCTCTCAGTGTTAGTGGTAGGAGCTGAGTCATGGATTCCATGGCCATCTCCTCGAATTAATTTATTGTTCTGGAGATAGTGAGCCGCATAGGCTGTGGCAATAGCATTAAATGCAGGCTTGCATTTTACTTGCCACTTGCTTTAATATTTGTCCTCAGCATTTCTTTAGTATTAATACTTGCTCTCCATTCCCATTTGAGCCGCATGGAAAGGAGCTACAGGGCTTTGGCATCTGCATTAAATGCATGCTTGTATTTTTTTTTTATTTAATAAATAGTGAGCCGCATAGGCTTTAAAGAAAACATTTAATACACTTTTCTTATAATAAAATTTTATGCATTCTTTCTTAATGCATTTTCCATACATTTTCCTAAGAAATCCTTGCTAGCCGCATGGTTCTGGAGCTAGCCGCATGGGTTTTGGATGCAACATTAATCCATTCTCAAAGCATTTTGTCCTTTATGCTTTAATGCTTGGTTTTTAACACTCTGGAGAAGCAGAGCCGCATAAGAATGAATTTTGAATGCATTTAATGCATTTAGGCCCTTATTACTTTATGTTTTATGCTAGCATTAAAGCATTCAGACATGAGCCGCATAGGAATACTTAATATGCATTTAAGTCCCTATTCTCTATGAATTAATGCCCTTTTTCATTTAAGTCCCTACTTTATGACTTAGTCCCTTTTTCATTTAAGTCCTTACTTTATGGCATGATGCTTTATGTATTTAAATTCTTGTTCAGCCGCATGAGAATGGGCTAAATGTATTTTTTTGCATTTAAGCCCCTTTAATGCATGTAATACTTTTAAGTCTCTAGAATGCATTAAATGCCCTTAAGTCTTTATGAATGCATTGAATGCACTTAAGTCCTTGAGAATGTCTTTAATGCATTTTATGCATTTGAGTCCATAATGCATGTAATGCCTTTCTCTCTTACTGCAATTTCTCTAGCAAGCCGCATGGCCATTATTTCTTTATTAATTGTTTGTACTTTCATGCAAGCCAATGTGAGGGTGAGCCGCATGGCCTTTGGCCATTAAATATATTATTATTACTTGCATGTTGTATTTTTGCATAAAATCTAATGTGAGCCGCATAGGTTCCCTTCCCCCACTATCTAATATTTTGGCCACGTGAGCCACTCTTTTACTGGCAGTCATCATTTTATTGTTTGGCCACGTGCCCCTTTTTCCATTGTCTTGCTTGCAAAGTGGAAGCTTGCATTCATTGCGGGTCCCACTCTCTTTGTCTTTTCTGATTGCGGAAATGTTTCTTGCTGGCATTTAATTTTGGAGCCGCATGGCCTCCCACCCATTCTTGGCCGCATGGCCCCTTTTGTTATTTTCTGGCCGCATGGGTGGCCTCCCACTCTCTATGACCGCATATTTGTTCTCCCATTTTTGGACCGCATGGGTCCCACTTTGATTGTTTAAATGTTTTATTTGCCTGAATTGTGGTCAGAATTTCTTCCCACTCCCAACATGAAAATTGTAGAGTTTTTCCTTGGCTTCAAGAATATATATATTATTAATATATTATTATTTAATGGTGCAAGTTTCTTTCTTCTTTGATAAATGACATGACACGACGGTGACCCGTAGTGGTGCACTCTTGAAATGAACTTGACATGATATTCTTGACATGATATTCTTGACTTGATAATTGACAGTGATAACTTGACATGATATGCTTGACCTGATTCTTGATAGTGACCCGCCGTGGTGCACTCTTGACATGATAACTTGAAATGATAAATAAGAATGACTTGATAGTGGCCCGTCGTGGCGCACTCTTGATAAGTAATAATGATAATGATAGTGGCCCGTCGTGGCGCACTCCTGACAAGAATTAATTAGTATCCTGACACAGTGGGTGATTATGTTTGTACAAATGAACCCGTCTCGTCTTGCATCATGTCTAGGACATGAATCCATGGTTTCCCACGGTCAGGGATTCATACTGAAATGGACTAAGGCTAATTACTAGAATAATCCAGTAGTTCATGGAGAGACTTTCCCAGTTACCTGTTGCCCCTTTGATCCCGGCCTTATATATATATATACATGGGATTTGTTGCTATCCGTCGAGATGAGCGCACTTCCAGCCCGCCGTCGAGTGTGGTACCTTAGGACACATGTATCTTACTACAGTGTGTCTGCTATAACATGCTATCTTTTCCTTTTCTTTGCTGGGGTCATTCAGGTAGTAACAAACGGGTAATTGGACTTGGAAGAATCTCATTGCATCTTGCTAGTAACTAGGCCTGTGATAACCCTAGTTAGTTAAAGTATCAAGCCGTACTTATTGCTTGGCCGTGATTGATTGAATGGAGTCTAACTCAGTCTAGTCTTGACTTGATCCTGCACGAGATTGTCACATGACCTGATTGTTCATATTCGCCCTGTCCTGTACACGATCGTTACATGTCCTGATTTCTTATTTTATCCTGCCGATAAATGGTGGGAGAAACCAAGTTCTGTTCAGACGAAGGGTTACAACCCCGGTCCTTGTTTGGTTTACGGGTTGTAACCTGGTTATCTGAATAGTCCCATGGTTATCTCATCGTATATCACCTGCCCAGTTCTATTTATTTAACATGTTCTCCAGTTTACTTACTGTCTTCCTATATTCGGGATAAGTGCATTGGTACTGCACGAATCTCGATCCTCCCTTACTTATTGCTTGTTGTTTGCTATTGATTGCTGGTTTTAAGTTCATAGTTCGGCCTCCTTTGTGGTACTTGCTATTTGGGGTCTGACCCTACTGGTTTTGCATGGCCAGGTTCTGATAGAAGAGCCCGAAGGATCTACCGCACCATCTACTCGACGGTGACCAGCCGGAGCACCAGAGTGCCTCAGTGGGTTTCTTCTTCATCCTCCCACTGATATGTAAATTCTCTTCTTGTAACGTTTAGCCCCGAGCACGTGTTTAGCTCGTATTTTGGTATTTTCCTTGATGTTGTAGCCTACGGGCATAAACATGATATGTGTATTCTAGACTATAGCTAGTCCTTATCATGTACGACTAATACTCTAGCTAGTCCTCAGTTCTGTGGTACTGGCTTCATGATCAGTCATGTATATATGGTTCGGGACGCCTTACTATTGTATGTATGATGATCGTACTCTTTGCTCTTGTATAATTGCCTGTGATTGAGATACCTAGGATTGTTAAACCATAGGATTGACTGATGGCTTGTAGAGTAACCCCCATGTCTTGACAGCTTATACGTGATTTCAGAGTATTAACGTACTTTGAGATTACGTAGCTGGCTATGTCTGCCCCCGCTCTCCAGTATTCTGGTTCTGGGGCGTGACAGAAGGTCCACATGTGGTATTTTTCTACCATGAAAATCTTGGACCGGTTCTCGTCATCTTCATAGAGCTTTCCCAAGGAGTCCCATATCTCTTTGGCAGATGTCTTCTTGGAGTAGGACTCTGCCAGAGAGTCTTCCATGGAATTGAGTATCAGTAGTTTGCATATACTGTTTTCTCTCTTCCACTTCGCTTGCTTGGTCGTAGCAGCGGCCACAGCCGCAGCAGATCCAGTGGTTGGAACGATCGGTTCTTCTTCTGACAGCACGTGATCAACATTCACGAGTTGAAGATTTAAAGTGACCTTTCGTCTCCATATCTGGAAGTGTTCGCCATCGAATTTCTCCAACTTGTTAAAGCCGGTATCGATGAGCGAAACACGAGAATTATCCATCTTCTCAATAAAGCTTTGAGATTGTTAGTGCCGAGGCACAATTTTTGATGGAAAATTCTGAAACTGAAACAATTGTACAGATAACGTTTCAAATGCAACATCTTAAAGAAGATGTGCAACAGAGATCCTGGAGGATTCTGAAATACGAGGATCTAAAAAGATTCTACGTAATACACAAAAAATCTAAAGAGACTTTGTGTAAGCAACTATCGGCAGTAGAGCTTCTAAAAAGAAGTTACTGTAAAAGGCAACAGCGGCGATGACAGGCGAGAATGAGATGCTGGGGTGAATGAACCACCGTTGCTCAAAGCTTTATTCGCCCCACACGAGCACGAACAGCTTCCAGGAACCAGCAAGTTCACGGAGAACTTCTGGAACGCTCGTAAGTCAATATTTGAGACTTAAACGGGCTTCCTGGACTTAACAGACTCCCTCAACTCTCTTCTTGATGCATCTTTCAAAGGAGGCCAAGGGGCTCTATTTATAGAGTGGAGTTGAGACTTCACCTCTTCTCCTATCCGATGTGGGACTAAAATACCAATACTCAAAAATAGAGTTTGATATTTTAGATCATCCCACAATCAGCATAGAAGTGTGCAAGTCCACGCCTACCCCCCGAACACTCCCGTGCATGCACGAGGCATCCTGGAGTCCGTGTCCGAGTCCGAGTCCGCACAACAAAAATTAACTTGCATCCTTGTTGGATTTAATCATTTTTCCTTCTAGGAAAATACTTCCACATGGCACAAACTTGTGCCCCACTACACCTCATGTGCACACCTCAACACAAGCAATGCATTATATTGAGATACTCACCATTTGGTGTAGCCGATGTGAGACTATCTTTTCTAGTCCAAAGGCAAAAACACCAACAAGTACAGCCATCAATCTATGGAAGATGTTTCTTTCTATTGTCTCTTTTCTTAGTGTTAGTACCAGTTCTCTTACCAAAAATATGTGAGTCATGTCATGCATGGCAAGAAACAAAGCTTCCCTTGAAGCAAACTTTTTCACCATTGCATATGAACTTCCTTCTTCCCCAACTTTGGAATCATGCCCAGAAATCCTCTATTCAACTTGACACCATTTACATCAGACAGTTTCCTAGAAGATTCAGAAAACATTAGCTGCTCTACTACTTGTATATATATAGCCCAGTGATCAAAACTAGCCGAAAGTTGAACCGTGTCAGAAGGAAATCCACTGCGCCCATGTCAACTAGTTCCAGATGCTCGCAAAGGAAATCCACTGTCGTTGCAGTTAAAGGCGTCAGCCAGGGGCTCGATGGTGCTACAGTAGAGTGGCATTGGACTACTACTGGAAAGATGTGCAGAGGGTAATGCCGTTGGAGTTTCAAGCGTATCAGGGCATCATTTGGCTGGTAAGTACCGTATCATATATGATAATGTACATATCCAGGATATTTGAACATCTACCTATACATAGTAACAATTTTGTGTCTGCATCCATTCAGAATATAGGTATGCTGCAAAAGTTACATTAACCACTTTCAAGTTATACTTGATGTAGAACCTTCAAATTATATCCCATATTAAATAGTAACAAAGATACTCTTTTATATACATTAACCACTTTCAAGTCATTCAAGTTATATCCCATATCAAATAGTAACAAAGATCTTTTATGTACATTAACCACTTTCAAGTTATACTTGATGTAAAACCTTCAAGTTATATCTGATATTAAACAATAACAAAGATACTCTTCAATATACATTAACCATTTTCAAGTTATACTTGATGTAAAACCTTCAGGCGCCTCCGATCCTGACTGATTTTTTTCCGGGTATTTCAGGAGCAAAAGACGCCCAAACATCCGACTGCAATTTTCCAACTAAAATGGAAAATGACTACCGAAATTGCATTCTAAAGCTCTGCCCCTCGGGAAATAGAGGGCACTTCTAAAAGTTACTTGAACAACGATATTACAGCAAACTTTGGGTCGTTATCCTGATAAAGATTGCGTTTGGGGCCGGAATATTTAGAAAATCAAAATTGGGCTGAAATAAAATTAATATCCGACCCACACAGAGTCAGTAAATATTTTCGTCGTTTGAGCTAAAAACTTAACAACAATCTGTTCCATAGTTGAGCTAAACTGGATAATAATTGGTTCCACAAAATAAAACTTTTATCTATAGATTACAAAGTTGCACGAAAAATAGAGACAAAGAACCTTTGTTATTTACCAAAAACCTGTGTCTGTAAGTAATTGTAAAATCCAGTAGATTACCTGCAAAAATTATGTTGCAGTTGAAATCCAATGTTTGATATTCTCAGAGATAACTGAGTCTATACTCCTTTCAAATATACATTGTTTCAAGTAAAAAGAAATGGCAAATTACAGAAAGCAAGCAAGCAAGAAAGAACTACTTGTCATTGTAGGTTACATGAGATGTTTAGGAGAAGACAACACCAAAAATAGGCAAATTAAAAAAATTAAAATGCATATATATAGGAGCATACACGAATGTTTCCAAAATAGCAACAATTAGATCTGACTTTTTTTTATGGTACAAACTAGGTCCTTAAACTACTCAATTTCTCACAGATTTTGAATTAATTTGTACGGTTAAAAAAACAAGCCTATAACTGCTATTTCGAGGACATTTGAGGATTCCTGCATTCAACTGCAAAATGTTAGCTATAACATGGGATAATGGAGAAATTTGCTTGCAATTCAATGATGGATTAGATGGAAACAATTTACCTTTCTAATTTCCAAATAGGAGAGACAGGCTATAGAGTATATTTTTAGTCATTCATTAATAAATTCGGTCCATGCTTCTATAGAAGTTATAAATCAACTTTTATTTTGATGGATTCCTGACACTTCAGAGAATAATCGAATAAACATGTAGCCTCTAAAGAGTGTTGTCACTTGAATCAATCACAATGATGGAGATGGGAACGTGTAAAAAACGATAGTTTCAATCCCTTTTCCATATAATTTTCTTTTCTTTTCTGTTCTTTCTTTTTTTTGAGAGAGAGAATAGGCAATAATAACAAATGACCAATTTATATTTAGTCCCTTCTACATAGAAATTGAAGAATAGGTAATAATGAGTCTTTGAGAAACTAAATCCCAAAATGCGGAAAGGAAAAGGGAAGAGAGCAAATATTATAGCAATGCCACAATAAATTTAAATAGAATATAAACTATGGACAAAACTTACATTTAGGTATAAGTTAAAAAGTAACAAAAATGACTTAATCTATAGGTTGCCCAATAATTACAAAAGTTGGACAACTTTTGAGGCCATGGTCAAAATGCAAACCCGCATAATAACTTCAAGCTTGATGTTTCTTGAGATCAACTATAATGCACTTGTTCAAACTGCAATTAAGGCAAGAGGAAACTAGAATTATTTTCACGAATGGGACTTTGTACCAAACATATACTCGTACATATTCCAAGTACATTTGGTAGGAGACTGTAAAGCTTCAATGCATACTAACATACCTTTTGTACAAGAAGCCAAGAGAAGTGATCAAAATTTGGCAGAAGATAGGGCTGGTGACGGCGAAATTAGAATATCCGCATAGGCTTCCTCTTGATGTACATTGATGAGACCATAGCTCTTTAGAACCTGTGAACAGATTATAATAAATATCAAATAAATGCTCTTTATGATTAGAGTCCTAATGCCTAAGTTGCTTATCATTAACTAATCCCTGGCACAGTGACACAAGTTAAAATGTCGAGATCATAAAGAAGGTGGCAGAAGGCCACAAATCTATTTTATGAATGGTAGACAAAAGATAAGATCAATAGGAAGAAAGTATTGATCGAAAATCAATCAAACATAAACCAGCAAAAGCAGAGAAAACAGGATATTGGACTGGTAACGATAGGTTTGGAGGTAATGTAACTGACTTCATTGGCTAACCTCAGTATCTTAACATACCAAAAGGAAACAGTGACAAAAGTAAAATCCTCACAATATCTTTTAAGACAAAAAAACCTAATCGGACTATTGGCTATTGATACTCCTTGGTGATAGAGGTGGGCAAACATTAGAAACTATGAACAACTTACGAGTGTTTCGAAGAACATCCGTGCACATTGCTTTCTAGTTTTATTTTCTAAAATCCTGTTCAAGCTTAATGATCCTGACTGCTCCTCCGAAGCCTGAGATGTAGGGGAGTGTTCTTTAAAATATTGTGCAACAGCCCTAAAAGAAGCATACTCCATTAGTTCACAGTTTATACAGGAAAAGAAAAACATCAAGGATGTCATGCATCCCCTTTACCTTGTCCTCACAGACATGTTTTCAACTTCAATTGTATCATAACCTGTGCATATGAGACAATGCTAGTTAAGAATTGAAGGTGGATCATGAAAGGAAGTGATGTGTTGCATCACTCTCAGTACAATTTAGACAATATACTTTGCATTTACCTGATGATGCATTGCTTGCTTCCAAAAACTTCAATTCCTAATGAAAAAAGAAACAAGGATAGTTTAGGGAACCAATTAGAAAGTTTGTATATTTCTTCCTGAAGAGAGGTGATCCAACATAATAAATCAAATAGAACATGTAGGCCTATATACCAATATTAACATGTGTTCTTACTTCTACATCTGCTGAATTTAGCAGGATAGGTGGTTCTCTTGGAGTTGTGTCATCGTTATGCAGCTGTTCCTCCCAATTAACTGAAGGAGTTTCACGCTCACGGTCAACATTTTCTGATGCAGGATTTTCAGATATTGGCGGTACCCCAGTCTCAGAAGTCTTGCCTTTGTCCGACACTGACCCTACATTGTTGGAACCTACGGGAGTAAACCCTCCTGCCATAGATGGAGATGGCATTGGATGAGAATAGTCATAATCGTCGTTGCCATCAAATCGACGACGCTCAGGTTCCACCACAGTGTCAGGTATGGAAGGCTCCATCTCAGTGTTAGGAGAGGCAGGTCTCGCATCAGTGTCAGGTATAGCAGGTTCTATCTCTGGTGCATTACTGGGGCCAGGAAAAGTTCTCTTATATACTCCTCGAAGATCAGCACACATACCTGTGATCATGTTTCTACCTCATTACTTAGTACATCAAGATACAGAAAGAAAGAATTGGACGTATAAGGATAAATAAAAAAAAGTGAACTCACCGGAGATTGAGGGCTCAATGAATATGCAGTCACTAGTCCTACGATACCTCCACAAATCTAGCACTGTAACAGGGAGTTTCCTTCTCTTGCATACTAACTTACTAGTGTCTTCAAGTTGTTTCTTCATCTCCCTATAAACGATTCACATTACTTATAACTAAATGGTAAATAAAGAATAAATGTGCATTTGAAAATAGTAAAGTAACTAGAAGAACAAATATGGAGCTGGAATGTCTCAAGTGGAAAAAAGAAAGATTCTTTATGTTTATCTTACCAAGTAATGTGCACTAATCCAAGTTCACACCATAAACATAGAAATAAGCAAAGTCCCACTTAAAGTACAAACTCATTGGTTCTCAGCGAGGGAGGAAACAAAATAAGGGAAATAGGCATTGGCCTTATACTTCTCTTGGAAACATAACCATTCAGAAGCCATCCTTCCTGACCTTAACTATGTTTCCTCTGCTCCGATTAGAAAAACGATGGAATTGTGAGCACCCCATCCACCACTTATATCTAAAACACTCCCCTTAATCCTTTTATTCTTGTAGATATTTCGAGAGTAGTGGGCCAGTTCCCTTCTAGCTAAAAGCAAATATACTGTAATAATCTGTCACATTTCACCAAGAAAGTATTAAAGAGGACAACTTAATAGATGTGAATCATATCATAACAACAAGCAATCAAAATATAGTTGGCCTCATTCACGTACTTGATTATCCACTTGAACAAAATTCCAGTCCTTTGCTTTCATAAAAGTACTTCTGTAAAATAATTGTGGAAAACTTCCACCAAAAGAATACTATTCTGGAGTCCGTTGAGATCCTTGCAGGAGTAGCAGAGGCTTAAGAGAATTATAAGGGTTATCAGGAATTTGAAAACACTGCTTCTCCAGCCATCTATTGGAAAATTTGGTTGGAGCAAAAGTGCGAAACATCATCATTTAAAAAATAAACAGAAAAGCAGATAGTTCATTGACTGGATTACAACTAAGACTATTCTGGACTGGGAAGAGAACACCACTTATCCAGCCATCTAGCAGAAGATGATGCAGCTGCTTGGGCTTGTTAATGGTAGCCAGGAAGGTTGATTGACAGTTGTGGCAGTTGCAGAAATGACTTAAAATTTAAATGGCCTCTGCAAGAGGAGCAGCTTTTTTGCATGTTTGGAGATCCTGGTTTAGTTTGGAGGTTCTGATTTTAACTATTAGTCAGGTGGTCTTGTGGGTTTCTCTGTGTTGTATTTGGCATTGGTTCTCAACTTTTCATTGTGTACTAACCTCCTTTTGAAGCATTGTATTGTATTGCTTGTTTGCCTCTTGTAAGGAATGTTTCATTTATGGTTCTCAAGGAAACATGGGATGGAGGTGTAGGTGTTTGTTGTTTTTACCTCATAAATAAATGGTACAATTCACCTAAACAATAAATCAGATCAATACTTAATATAGGATCTAGCAACTTCACTGAAGGACATATAAAAGGAGGGAAATTTACGAATTGATACTTACGCATTTGTCAACACTATATATTCACTATCATATGCACTCCTCTTCTTCTTCCTTGCATTTTGTTGCTTGATTGGTGAAGAGGGTTGAAGTTCCACAACAGAAAATGGTTGCCCTACAACCCGAAGAATCAAAATCATACTAAAGTACACAACATCCAATCTGTATACATTCACTGGATAGAAGAAATCTGATTTTTACTTGATGGGAGTGTATGTTTGTGCATGCGTGTGCGAGTGTGGGGTAAGAAGTGATGACAAATGATTGATATATGTGAAATATGAATAAACAAACCCAATGATGTTGCTGTGTTAAGAATACCAAGGTCATCTGCTGGTGCAACAGTTTGTGCTTTATCATGTGCAGGCATGGAGAAAGATGCACCACCAGAAATTGATACACCTTCCTTTATTGGAGAAAGAACTTCTTTCCTATTTGTGGAAGGAGCAGATTGTTCATGATGTTCAACAGAGTCAGGCAGCAAATGTCCTGTCCCACTATGCACAGCATCATGCGTAACCCCAATCTCTGGAAGGCCATGAGAAGAAGAGCCCTCGTTGAAGTTCTGAACCGAACATCCTGCCTGATTACTTGGGCCAGGAACTCCAATGTCCGGAACATTTCCAGGTGGTGTAACAAAATCGTCAAATCCTCCATCAAATGGAGGTAAATCACTACAAGCAGCAATACAATAAAAAAAAATTTACAGGGATGTTTCATATGAATTTATAAAAATGAGGCCTTTAAACACAGACATACTCTTCTTCCATTGTCATGGAACTAGGATTCGAATTCTCGGGAATAGCAGATGCATTGATCATGTTATCCTGCAGCATCAAACCACAAGTAAGTACGCATACTCAATCAAGGTCATAATGAAAGGGCAGAATAACAGAAAATGCATATACCTCGTTGATGGCAATAGTTACATATTGTTCAGCTTCATGTGGAATTTGATCTGTAAGCATAATAAACTTCTAAGTAAACATCTTTGCAAGACAGAAAATAAAATAAAAAAAATTTGGCATCTCTTTTTTTTTAACTGCAGCAGAAGCCACATTGAGTTAAGGAAATCAAGAAAAAGATAGTACGAGGAAGAGGAAAAGGATGCAAATTTATTGAGCAAAAGCCACATCTTGCCTATCGTATTAAAGGACCAGAAAGTAAGAAAAAGGACCTTCGATAGTAATCTCGTTGTATGTTTTAGTGTGAGTATCTGGGCCACTGTAAATAAAAATGTTATAAACATCACATGAAGAGTAGAGTAAAAATTCAAAAATTAAAATGAAACATTAGGAAGAAAAATGGATGTACCTTATCGGAAAGGATTCATCAAACTCCATAGCATCAAGGTCAAAGTTGTCGGGCCTTGTAACAGACTCAAAAGGTGCACGATCTGCATCGATTGGCAAATCAATTTGAACTGATGTAAATATTGTTCTAATGTCTGTCAGCATCCTGTTGCAGTCTTGGAAAAGATAGTTGACTTTCCACGAGTATATGCGCACAAGACCCAAAAGAAGGTGCCCTGATAATCTCAGAGCGACCGGGACTTCCGGAAACATGATACAATCTAGTGACGACAAACAGAGAAATTCCGGATTAGCATGAACATTTTTATGCCATCTAAGAAACGCCAATCATAAAATACCAGAAGCAATAATATTAATAAGCCATCAAAGTTACACCATTCATAACTTAGCAGTACTAACCTGCTTCTCAGGAAAAAAAAAATCCTCATGTATAACTTGCTAACCTAAGGGGTCTAAAGTCCATGCATTCAAAAATGGGCATCTATCATAGCCAAGATATTCCAGTTAGGTTCAAAGTATCAGTATCGGACCATTCCTATAAATATCGGGGTCGGTGGTATTGGCAGTATCAGCAGTTTCGGATCGGAGTATCGAATTTTTTGTTATCAGAAATAAAATTATTAATAAATTATTGACATTTTAGAAAATATATTTTATACGTTTAGGAATAATTTTAAGTATTTTCAGTGTTGTTTCTTAGTAGTTTTGAAATTGAATGGTACAGTAGTCACCCTTGCCGATTGGTTTACATGTGATAGATAAGTTTTCATCTTTTACAACCTTACTATGATTTTTACCCTTGTTGACGGGTCTTTTTCGTTTAATTTTATTTGCTGAATTGACCGAAAAAGAAACCTCCAATGCCGATATCGGTGAGTATCAAATATCGGTTGG
This sequence comes from Iris pallida, assembly GCA_029216955.1. Lineage (NCBI taxonomy): Eukaryota > Viridiplantae > Streptophyta > Magnoliopsida > Asparagales > Iridaceae > Iris > Iris pallida. The sequence goes on from JANAVB010014600.1 coordinate 7,603,875, forward strand.
TATCAGATCGGGACATGCCAAACCGTATTGGTATCGGCCGTATCTGATCAGTATCGGCCGATACTGCAAATTATGAATTTCCAAAGAATGATAATGACAAAAACGTACTTGTTGAACAAAAAGGAGGAACAAAAGACACAAAAATCTTAAACCAAAAAGTACAGGAAAGCTGTAAACAATAATTTGACCCTGATAGTTGTGTCTGACTCTATATCATAGTTTGCAGTATCGGTCGGTCGATACTGGTACGGTTTGGCATGTCTCAATCTATACCGACTACTACCAATAGTGACCGACACCAATGGTGAGGGTCTCTCAAATAAAGATCCCATCTTTATCCAATAGAATAGCTTTACACCCATCGCCAAACGCAAAAACCTAAACTTTCCCATAGCGATAACTATAAAAAAAGCCTTGAAAAAAAGCGCAAAAAAGGAACTTTTTCCGCGTAAGATCGAGAAAAGAAAAGTAGGGAGAGAACAGACTCACCGGCATAGGAAGGGATGTCGACGCCGTCGATTTGGGGCTTCTTGATCTTCCGCTCCAGATGGGCGGCGATCCATACCGTTCCTAGAGGGCTCTTCCGAGCGAGGAAGGTGTGGGAGAAGAACATCCGCCGCCGGTCTCTATTCTCTCCCTCTTCTTCTTCTTCTTCTTCTTTGATTTCTTTCGAATTTTCTGATTTAGGGTTTTTTTTTTTTTTTTTTTTTTTAATTGGCGGTTAGGGTTTATAAAATAGGGAAGTGGAAATAATAAGGAAGGAATTGAAGAAGTGGGAATGATTTGGCGCCAACTAATAACGGCGTTACCATTTATTTGAAACTGCCATATCGGCACTATACTCTGCTACCGGGTCGGGTCGGGTCGGGTCGGGTCGGGTCGGGTCCGGTTGTTTAGGCTTTTAACAAAAATACAATCTAAATTGATAATTATGATAAGACAACATTATTTTATGGAAAATCTAATATACAAAATCACAAAAAAATTATGACGGTTGTATTGTCGAACTAGTAATTCAAATCCCACATTACAATAATATTTATTAAATATTAGTAATTACCTAAGGGAGTTTCGGCAATTTTATTTTAGATTTATTTTTAAAAAAAAAATAGGGAGGACTTTCTTGTATCATATCATGCAACCTCATTTATATTATAAAGTGTAGAATCTAAATTTGAAAATTAGAATTTATACCCAAACATAAGGGAAAAAAATTATAGCTATAACTTACAAATGGAGCATATAATACTACAAGTTTTGAAGTATTATAAAAATTAAGCATATAAAGTATTAAAAAAAAGAGAGTGCAAAATCCAATGATACAAATATTTGCTAGGCGAACAACTTAAAGTCGAGGTGTTTAATGGACATGGCGGTCCAGAATCCGGTTCGAGTCCAACCCGATCAAATCGAAACTGGGGACCCGATCAACGAGTCGACCAGGCCCACTATGACTCCAGGTTCAGGCTGGATTCATTTAACAAGCCCAAAGACCCGGCCCGGTCCAAAATTTTGTCCATACCGAGTCTTGCTTCCAAACCCAGTCGACCCGGCTCGATCCAGCCCAATAAGTGACCTAGTTAGGCCCGGTCAATTAAACAAAATAAAAATATATTATATAATTACTCTAATATAGTTACTATGGTAGTAATTAAAAAAATATCATCATATATTAATATTATACTAAAATTAGCTAGTAAGATGGGAGCAAAGTTAATATGGTAAAATGGTACTAAAAATATTATCATATATTCTAAATGACTCAAATATAGTTAATATTATTATATATTATAAAATGACTCTAGTATAGTTAATATGATAGTTAAAAAAATATTGTCATATATTAACATTACATTAAATTTAACTGGTATGGTTGGAGCGAAAGTTAATATGGTAGTACTCAAGAAAATGACTCAAATATAGTTAATACTGTGGTATTAAAAAAATATTATCATATATTAATATTATACTAATTTATCTTAGTATGGTTTGAGCAAATGTTAATATTTTAGTACTAACAAAAATTATCATATATTATAAAATTACTCCAATATAGTTAATATGGTATTATTCAAAAATCTTAGCATATATTAATATTATATTAAATTTAGCTAGTATGGTTGGAGCAAAAGTTAATATGGTACTACTAAAAAATATTATCATATATTATTAAATTATTATAATATAGTTAATATGGTACTATTCAAAAATATTATTATATATTAATATTATACTAAATTTAGTTAATATGGTTGTTATTCAAAAAATATTATTATGGCTATGCTAAATTTAGCTTAGTATGGCTAGAGCAAAAGTGCATTTCAGACTGGTTAAACATAGAGCTGTCAAGTGGGCCGGGCTGGCCGGCAGTCACGAATTTGAGTGGGCCGGGCCTGGGCCTCTTGAGCCCATAAACTATAGCGGACCGGGCTATGGATGAAAATATTAAGTTCAGCCCGACACATGACCCACGGTACGGTGGGCTTTGGGTTGAGCCGGACCGGACCGGACCGGACGCGACCCAATATAAGGGACTGGGCCGATTGCACTAGAGGCCATCATTTTGATTCAATTCAATTCAGTACATACATATATCATTCATGGATACATGCATGTATGTTGTTGTAGCAACTTGCAACTAATATATATTGAAATGAATTGAATTGAATTGAATTTCAATTCAATTTAGTTCAAACATTCATTTCATTTCACTTCAATTCATTATTACTACACTATATAATCATAATAATAACAGATGCCACCACCACTTGCTTGTTGCTTTAGGCAGTGGTACAAGTCATATCTAGAGGGCAAAGTATTTGTTGTCTACATATTTTTCTTTTATATTCCTTGTGAAAGTGACACACTGCTGTTAGCTGGTAGGATTTGTGACAAATCAGATTCTACAGGAGATGTTTCAAATGGGTCGAGCTTCCGGCCGGACGTGCCGGGTCGGACTTGGGCTTCGGCCCGGGCCTATGTTATGGGCCAATATACGTGGTCCGACACAACCCAATATATGAGGCCGGCCCGGCCCGACCCGATCCGGACCCACGATTAATCGGACCGGATTGGCACATGGACCAATTTTTCAGGTCGGACTCGTGTCGGGCTGAGCTGGCCCGGCCCAATTGACATGTCTAGTTAAACACTACGCTTCACGACTATTGACGTGACAATATGACAATATGAACGTTGAATACTAATTATATCAATTTTTTAAAAATGTTATTGATAAAATTTTATTATTTTCAGTTTATCAAAGAAAATAGTGTATAAAAAAACTATATTGAACACTACGTAGCACGCTTAATGCTAAATTTATATTGTATTATATATAAAAAAATACTGTTATATCAAAAAGATGTTATATCAAAAGATTTTCAGTTTATAAAAGATGTTATATCAATTTTTTTAATTTAACCTAATTAATAAAGTTTTCTTATTTCCTTAATTCCATTCATTCCTTGTTTTAATAACCAGGCCGACGGGGGCCCGACCCTGAACCGGTCCGGACAGGCCCACTGCCTATCTTAGTCCGGGTCTAGGTTAGGTTTGGGTTTTCAAAACACAGGACCGAGTCGGCCTTGTCCGTCTTCTTCTCGGACTAAGTCTCGCTCAGCACAAGACTAGTCAAATTCGGTCAACACTAGGTCCGAACCGGCTCGGTCTGATCCCCATGACCTTAAAGAATTATTTGGTTGGCTGTAAAAACGGTAATGGTGCAACATTCTAGTTGCGGCTAAATCGGTTGTAATATCACTCGACAACAATTTTTTTTTTCCACCATTCCATCTCATTCTCTCAAATCAATAATATTGTCACGACCGGTTACCATCTTTATATTTACAACAATTTTTTTTGCAAATGCATAAAAAATAGTACAAAGTAAGTTACAATGACCTCTTAGCAACAAGCCGTGCATTGGAGTGGAATTGGACCAATGCTAAGAGCACACAACACAAAATATTAGTGTCTATTCCCATTTTAAAAGGTCGTGCGCATACTCAGGACTGTAAAAAAAAATTGACAGTCCTTGTTGTGCTTAGAACTACCGAATTTCTGCTACGCACGTAAATGTCAAAAAATTTGACAGTCCTCGCTCACACTACTGGACCGTACAGTACGCCAGAAGAAGAGGCTGAGGCGCCGCGAGTGGCAAGCAAGGAGGGTGGGAGATGGAGCTGCACGACAGGCAGGTCATGGCGCCTGCCAGGAACACCAGCACTGGCCATCTCGGCACCGGTTGGTGAGCTGTGGGATGAGTGGATTGGAACGACGACATTGCTGTAGATCCCTGCAAGAAGAAGAAGAAGAAGAAGAAGAAGAAGAAGAACAACAATCCCTGGTTAATTTGGTAAACTAAATACATAGAATGTCAGTTCTATATGTATTCTTATAGAAAATTTTAAGTCTATTTGTTTTTACTCACTTTTTAGAGGTATACTTGCGACAAATTCATTTCGAAATAGTATAAAATATTTGAAGTAAATTTATTTTTGAGATGGTAATAGTCGGAAGTATATAATTATTAGTGGTTACTAGTGGGAAGGTGTATAATCTATATATTTTATACCTAGTTAATGAAGCATATTTTGATTTATAAGGTTGGAGAATGATACTTTTGAGAATATAAAAGCTTCACAGTGAAACCTAGAAGAAGTGTTCCTATTATATATAGAAGAAGTATTCCTATTATATATAAGGGCTGGGTCAGGGACACCGATAGTGCCGAAAAATCTGATAATTTAGTAATAATTATTTGTTTTCCGACACCGAAAAATCTGATACTCCGATTCGAAACCACGTACCGATAGTGCCGATATTTGTAACACGTAGTTTTGTTGTAATGCCGTCGTCTATTTTCCTTGATCCCGATACTCATAGGAATGGTCCCGAGTCACGGCCGTACGTCGGGTTAGGACCTTCTTGCTGCTCGTGGGGTTGGGGGGTCTGCTGCTCGGGGTGGGGCCCCTAGGGGGCTCGCAGTATATATGTATGTATGTAGTATGTAGTATATTCGTTTTAGTTTTGAAGTTTATTCATATTTGCAGATATCTAGAAATGGCTATATCCATGTATCTGCTAGACCGTTAGTGGATGTACAACCACATTCGAGATGACAGGTGCGGTATGCGAGATGAATACATCGTCGGAGTAGAACAATTCCTCCAATTCGCGAAGACGTTTCCTCAATCCATGGACGGCATGGACATTAATGGCCGTGTGCAAAATGTCGGAACATGAAGTTTCAACCAGAATTGGATGTGACGTATCACTTATACACAAAGGGTTTCCTTCCGAATTACTACCAATGGACCGCACACGAAGAGCTTGTACCTTTAGCATTCCAAGCGGAACCTTATGTGGAGCCTTATGTGGAGCCTTATGTGGAGCCTTATATGAATGTCCACAACCGAACTGGTGTCGACAACGAGTACGTAAACATGGTCTTCGACGCTGCCACTTACGAGATACATTGTGCACTTACGTGAACATGGTCTTTGATTTATAAGTCGATTTTGACTATTTCGATTCGGTTGAAATCGAATACACTGAGCACTTACCCCTATCCTCTCCCAATGGACCTTCTCTATGACCGCCACACTGATAAGCGTTGTCGTCATCGTCGAACCGATCTCCACCATCACAAAAATCGTTCCTTCCATAGTCGTCATTGCTACTGTGTCCGTCGATGTCGCGCTGACCATCGTAGTCTTGTTGGTCATGCAACATGTCACCGTCACGCGTAATCACGACCCTGTATAGCGAAATCACCGACCTCCTTGTTCGAGCTAGACAAATCTACATGAGCCTTCCGTAGAAGATTCTCTGGTGCTGGTAATTGGCCATCTTCCAAGAGGTCCCTAGGCAGTGCTCACCCGTAATGTTGTCTTTGGATTTGAACCACTTACCTCAACGATTTCTGATTGCCTATCGTCTACTCAACTCGTTGGATGCGTAGGGTCAATTTCCGCAAAGAGACTTCGATGCGACGAACCGCCACGAAGAGGCCTTAACTCAATGCACTTCGTTAGGGAGAAGTTGTCTGTCGCCGTCGTTGGTTCCAAACATGCCTCGCGACACGTTGAGGCTCTGATACTACTGCCACCTCACATAGCAGGAAAATGCTGATCGTTGAAACCAACGACCCAAGATATGAGGATTGGCACCTCAATTCCCACGCAAAAGAATTAAAAGAAAATTAACTCTGATAACTCGCAACAATACACTGAACTTGTTTATTGTTTTCTACATAGCATCTACTAATAAGAAAGTTAAACCCTAAGAATCTCGAGCAAACTAGAAAAAATAAATACTAAAAATAGGCCAAAAGATCCACCCAAAATCAGCCTTGTCTACTTATGCTCCTCCAAAAGAATATACATATCCCCTAATTGAAGTATGGATGTGCTTTGGAGTAAAATTGCAGTGTGACCATTTAATTTTGTATGCAGCAGCAGGTATGATTGGCTGGCTACAAAGTTGTAGGCCAAGTGTTCGGTTATTTCCAACTCTAGTATTATTTGCAAGAAATGCACCATCTAAGTTTTGGATTTATAAAATGGGGTATTCATACTTTTAAACTAATTATACTGACCATCCCCCATCACGGGGTACTCCTACTTTAAGATAAAAATAATAATAAATTTACAACTTTCATACAAACCCCCATCACGGGGCTTAATAAAGTACCCTTACAAAAGCCAATTAAAGAATTACAAGAAGAGGTTACCTACTAACAATGCAGAGCATTTTACTGGTCAGCAAGATCAATTCTGCCAAATGTTATTACACAATCAGCACAATGCAAATGGTAACTGATACAAACCCTTCAACAGCAAGGGGTCTAAAGTAGGGGTTATGATTAAATAAATACAATATATGCTGTCAGACCATTCTGAAGATGTATAATACACATATACCAAGGGCCTCTTTACCAAGACTTTACAGTATCAAACTACCAAAATGAAGGAAAGGAGCCAAGGGATCTGTACATCTTAACAGTTGCTCCTCCACATAAACTGTGCCAGGAAATGAGCTATAGCTACTTTCTTGCCCTACCAGTATGGGAGAGATGCAGAGTTGGGTCCAAGAATAAACATGTCATGATTCCAAAGCATCAGCATGTGAATCTGTAAGAGAGTTAAAGAGTATGCATAAGTGTTGACCCAAAATCACAGTCAACCAAATATTGATAAAATTGACAATATAATACTTGTCATAATTCAATATGACACATCAATACAAAACTCAGTGCAAGACGGACGTCGGCTCTCTCCTGCAACGTACTCGGTTTTTGAGTCTGTATTTTTACATTTATTGAGTCTAGCTAAATGTAAACTGAGTAGCACTGAGTAGTTTGGGCCTATACCTTATCTCCAAACAAAGCCAAAAGCTCAACCAAACCAAACTAGCCCACAAAAGCCCATTTGAGCAATTATGTCCTATGGAGACAGAGTTCGGGCCGAACTCTGTGTCCTAAATTACAGGACCCTAATTTTTAGGGTTTGCTGTATGCTAGTTGTCCAACGGCCAAACTTGACACAGAATTCTGGCCGAATTTTGCCTATTCCAACTAGTATAAATAGGCCTTGAATTCTCTCATTTTCAATCATTCAATCTTCTCTTCTCTCCTCTATAAGCCTTAACCTTCTCATCTACTAGCCACAAGCTTTCTAAGCCTTAAAGTGCTCAGTGCTATTCAGTTAGGAGTTTGTGCAAGAGTCAAGAAAGTCGCTTGAAAAATTTCAAGCATCGCCACAACAATCTTTGTAAGAAGTTGACGTGCTCTTCTGAAGAAAATGCACGAGGTATAACTACTATTTCACAAATAGTGGATTTAATCCTGAGCTAGAGTTCTCAGGCCTGGACTAGTCCTTTACGAGGGAAACCAGGTTAAAAACGACTGTGTTTGCGTATGCTCTCTTGAGCTTTCTATTTCCGCATTTACTCTGATTATTTACTGTTGGTGAAAAAAGTTTAATTTTTATTTGGCTATTATTGTTACAAACTCTATTCACCCCCCTCTAGAGTTGCCTACATGTTCTTCAATTGGTATCAGAGCTCTGTTCTCTTAATAAGGACTAACATCCTAGAGCTGATCCATGGCACCCACAAAACCTATGTTTTCCAATCATGGTGAAGGACAGTCCACTCATAGGCAACCCCTATTTGATGGAACCAACTACACCTATTGGAAAACTATGATGAGTTTCTATCTCAAGTCTCTAGACTTCGACATGTGGACCATTGTCACCGATGGTTACAAAAAGTCCGCCAGAATAGTTGTCGATGGAGATCTCATCGAGAAACCCAACGACAAATATTCTGACGGGAAAAAAAAAACAGGCGAGTCTAGATGCTAAAGCTATTAATGCTTTTTTTGTGCAATAGATGAATTTAACAGAGTCTCGACATGCACCACCTCGCACGAATTATGGAAGTTTCTAGAAGTGACGCATGAAAGAACCACTCAAGTCAAGGAATCTAAAATTAGTCGTCTCCCTCAAGAATACGAGGCGTTCAAGATGAAGCCGAATGAGACGATCACCCAAATGTTCACAAGGTTTCTTGACGTCATCAACCCTCTGTCATCCCTTGGCAAACATTATACAAATCATGAGAATATCCGCAAGTTACTTAGGGGGCTACCGAAGATCTGGAACCCTAAGGTAACAACTATTATAGAAGGCAATGATCTCACCAAAATGTCCATAGAAACTTTGATGGGAAAGCTGATGACCCAGAGCTCGACCTCAAAGACTTCGACGAACCTGCTCCAAAGGCAAAATAGATTGCCCTAAAAGCTCATTGTCGAAGAGCTGATCCTGAAGAGACTGACGATGACAATTCTGAAGCTGATGATCAAGCTCTTCTAGTCCGCAACTTCAAGAAGTTCCTTCGTTTCAATCGAAGAAAGAAGTAACAACAAGAAGACGACGAAAAAGAATCAACGTGCTACGGCTGCAAAAAGACTGGACACGTTCGAAAGGACTGTCCCTTCGCAAAGAAAGACAACATATATGAGAAGCCCTACAAGAAGCCTTCTTCAAGAAAGTATGCCAACACGAATATTTGGCACGAAAGCGAAGTGATTCCGAGGAAGAAAATGACTGTCCTCAAGACACCGCTAATGTCTGCCTAATGGCAACATCCGAGAAGGTAACTAGCGAAACTCTCGATGACTTTCCTTTTGATGAACTTGGCGATGCGTTTAATGATTTATTAAATGACCACAAGAAAGTCATTAGTAAATATAAGCATGCCAAGGAGAAAATCAAAAGCGATGAAATAGAGATTCAAAATCTTTCTTCCTTACTTGATAATGTTAGAGACACTCCATCCACGAAAGTCACTAATGAGGTGTTCAAGCTTAAGTTAAGCTTACATGATGTCGAAGCACTTATTGAAAAGCAAACACGAGAGATCTCAGCACTCAACAAAGAGCTTGCTGAAGAAAAAAACAAACACAAGGTCTCTATTGCTAAGATTGATTGTTTAAATGCTAAGTGTAATGAACTGAATGATGCCTCTAAGAAATTAGAGATTAGATTGGGGAAACAGGTTGCTCAACCTCAAACCCAATCACAGTAAAAAAACACACACAAAACACAAGACCACTCGTAATAGTAAAACACGTCACCCACATGCAGTACGTAACCATGCTTATATGTACACGTACTTCCATGCAACACATAAACCACATGCACATAGACATCATTCTCAATATACTCATAACTATTATCCTGCTACTACACATACTCATTATCCTGCTAACCATTACCATGCTGCATATAGACATAACCATCATCCTGCTGCTACATATAGTCACTATCCTGCTGTTCCACACAACTATCACCGTGCTGCATATAGACATCACTATCAACCTGCTCCCAACACAAATAGGCATGCTACTTGCACATACTGTGGATTACATGGTCATATCACACCACAGTGTAGAATTAGGAAATTAGTTGATATTAATCTATATGCATGGGTACCGAAGAGTAACATTTCAGGACCCACAAGAACTTGGGTACCAAATTAAGGTCACATCTACTTGTGATGTAGGTGGACCTTCCTTTCTCAACTAAAAGCAAGTAGATTCTCGATAGTAGATGCTCGCGACATATGACGGGAGACGCAAATCTTTTCGCATCACTATCGATGAAGAGGGAAGGGTATGTGTCACGTCCCGATTCCGTCGAATCAATAGTCGTCCCCAAGAAATGATGCCGTGCGAACCTAATTTGCGATCGCACAAGGCATAGTCATAAGGTGATCCGAAACACGAGATCTGAGAGAGTACGCAGACAAATTGAATCACACATTAAGTAAAGAAAACTTTGATCTTTATTGATAATGAACAACATTTACAGACTTTAGTACAGGACTCATGCCGTGCGGGCTACAACATGACTCAAATACAAAAGAGTGCCGATGAGATAGCCGTTCCATACATTGCACACATCCCTCGATATACAACAAAGTACTCCAGTGACCTGGAATGGAGGGACGCTGAGCCATCTTCCTTGGACAGCTGAGAGTCTTCAAAAGTAGAGTTGTGGAATGTAGAAGGAAATAATGAGAAGATTATTATTGCGGGAGATATTACATATATATATAGGAGAGGCTAGCCTCCTCTCCTATTATTCTAAGCAATGTAGGACTAAAGCCCAATAACTCTAATATAACACTTAACATCCTCTCTCAAGCTGGAGCATAAATGTCAATCATGCCCAGCTTGTTACATAAAAATTGAACCCGAGGACCCAGAAGAGGCTTTGTGAAGATATCAGCAATCTGGTCGCCGGTCCTCACATGTTGAAACTTTATCACTCCCTTTGTATATTCATTACGAGCAAAATGAATGTCAATTTCAATATGCTTTGTCCGTTCATGAAATACTGGGTTGGTGGCAATGTGAATAGCAGATTGGTTATCACATCATAGATCTGCCACTTGAGATCCTGCGTCTTCTTCCAGTTCTTGTAGGAGATGCTTCATATATAATATCTCTGACGTGTCATGAACAATAGCTCGATATTCTGCTTCTGAGCTTGAGCGTGCTATCACACTTTGTTTCTTGCTTTTCTATGATACGACATTTCCGCCAATAAATACTGAGTAGCCAGACGTAGATCATCTATCTGTCAGGCTTGCTCCCCAATCAGCATCAGTAAAACACTCAATGCGAGTGTGTCCATTATTTTTCATTCGAATTCATTTTCCTGGATTCTTTACTAAATAGCACAGAATTCTGAGAACTGCCTGCCAGTGTGGAACTCTTGGAGAAGCCATAAATCTACTTGCAACGCTCACTGCAAAAGAAATGTCCGGACGTGTCATGACTGCTAAGTAGTTGAGTTTTCCAACTACTCGACGATACTGATCTGGATTGGTCATCAGGATCCCTTCGTCTGGAAGTAACTTCGCCCCTGGATCCATAGGTGAGATTGCTCCCTTTGCTTGCATCATGCCTGCATCATTTAGTATGTCCAACACATACTTTCTTTGGGACATTACAATGTCCCGCTTACCGCGTGTGACCTCAATGCCCAAGAAATAGTTCAAGGATCCCATATCCTTAGTTCGAAATTGTTCTCCAAGAAACTTTTTGAGACTTACAATACCCTGGCTGTCATCTCCCGTGATTACAATATCATCAACGTAGACACCAAGAAGTATTCTTCCAGCAGATGTATGTGATAGAAGATTGAATGGTCCTTCGATTGACACATCCCAAATTGAGTAAAAACCTGTGTAAATCTACCAAACCATGCACGAGGTGATTGTTTCAAACCATAGAGGGCCTTCCTCAGATGACACACTTTACCCTCCCTTGCAACGAACCCGGGAGGTTGCATCACATATACTTCTTCATCAAGATCCCCGTGGAGAAAAGCATTCTTTATATCAAGCTGGAGTAACGGCCAATCATAGCGGATGGCCAAAGTCATTAGGACACGAACGGATGTCATTTTGGCCACATGAGAGAATGTCTCGAAGTAATCCTCGCCATAGGTTTGAGAGTATCCTTTTGCCACCAGTCGAGCCTTCAGTCGATTAAGAGTGCCACCTGGTTTTACCTTAATCGTGAACACCCATTTGCAGCCGACTGCCTGTTTACCAGTAGGTAAGTCGACTAAGTCCCAGGTATGATTCTCCTGGAGAGCTTTCATCTTCTCGTTCATAGCAGCACGCCAACCAGGATGTCGGAGACCCTCCTCAGCGGTCTTGGGGATCTGAATCCCATCAATAATAGCCACCAGAGACTGAGTGTGACTGGTAAGACCTTTGTAGCTGTCAACATACAAGGGATGATCACGACAGGCACGACGAGGACGTTCTGGAGGCGGGACCACCGGAGCTGCTAGTGGAACTGGTGGAGCTGCTGGTAGAACAGAAGGAGGCAACTCATTTGAGCCGGAACTGCTGATGGAACCAGAGGAGGATGAATCTGTAGACGATGTTGGCAATGGCTGAATCGGTGTATGTGGACCATCTGACTGGGAGACTGGCTCGGTAAGGGAGGGCACCCGTACGGGAGGCTGTTGTGTTTGAGTAGGAAATAACAAAAAATTATCTTCTGGATAGACCAGAGGAGCCGGACTCTTTGAATGTGGGAGTGGTGGAAATTCAGTTTCTACAAAGGTAACATCCCGAGTGAAAAAATATCGCTTTAAGACGGGGGAGAAACACCGATACCCTTTCTGATCTTTAGGATACCCAAGAAAAATACATTGTATTGCCTTAGGATCTAATTTAGAAAGGGTTAGTCGGGTATCCCGAATATAGCATAAGCAACCAAAGATTCGGAGAGGCAGAGTAAATAGCTCTCGTCCAGGAAAAAGTCTAGAAAAAGGAGTGTTACCATTGAAAACGGACGATGGCATGCGGTTAATAAGATAACAAGCAGTAAGAACCGCATCCGACCAAAATCTCTTGGGAGTACGTGCTTGAAACATAAGAGCACGTGTTGTTTCTAATAAATGACGATTCTTGCGTTCAGCTACACCATTTTGTTGTGGTGTGTACGCACAAGAGGTTTGGTGGATGATGCCGTTGCGGGCCAAATGTTTATCGAGATCACGAGATAAATACTCACGGCCATTGTCACTCCGAAAATTTTTGATAGGTAGACCAAATTGTGTTTTTATTTCGGCATGAAAGTTGCACCAAATGTTAAATAATTCAGAGAAATTTTTCATCAAATAAATAAAGGTGACACGTGAGTAATCATCGACAAAAGTAACAAAGTACTTAAAGCCCATGACAGATTCAGTCGAATAAGGTCCCCATATATCAGAATGCACCAACTCGAAAGGAGCGGAAACAATTTTATTTGGACTCACCGGATAAGGAACCCGGTGATGCTTAGCTAAACGACATGGCTCACAATGAAAAGAAGAGGGAATATCTAAATATGTGTATATTTTCGGGAGAGCTTGGGACGATGGATGGCCTAACCGACAATGTAACTCGACATGATCGAGTTTCATGCCGGCACAGGCAACAGAAGAAGTTGCGTCAAACAGGTACAAGCCTCCAGCCACATGCCCCTTACCGATGGTCTTCCCAGTTTTCAGGTCCTGAAAAACACAACCATCAGAAAAAAATGTTACCGAGCAATGTAGTTCATGAGTAATTTGACTAATAGAAAGTAAACTGAACGGGTTCCCAGGAGTAAGTAGCACAGAGTTGAGGGACAGTTCGGTAGAAAGAATGACACTTCCACGTCCTCGGACTGTCAGGGAACCTCCATTGGCAACAGTAATGCCAGAAGCACGACGTACAGGTACATAATCACGTATCATCCCTGCGTCTCCAGTCATGTGAGAGGATGCACCAGAGTCAATTACCCACTGCTTGGGTTTCACTATGCACGCTGCTGAGTATCCAGCTGTGGAACCAGACGTGGATGCTTCACCAAGACGTTGAGCCTGGAAATCAAGGAACTCTGTATATGAGTCCGAAGTCATCTGAGTAGATCGTACACCATCATCAGGGGCATCAGTGGTGATATTAGCAGCAGATGATTTAGTGCATTGCCAATAGAAATGGCCAAGCTGACCACAGTTGAAGCATGTGCACGGTCGTCCTCCATCACGACCGCCATTGTCCCGTCCTCCATCACGACCAGTATTGCGGCCACCACGTCGGCCGCCACGACCACCACGAAATCCCGTACGTGCGGTCCCGAGAGCAGAACGGTCAACAGGAGGATCACCCGGAGTGGTTTCAACAACTTTGACAGCCCGAAGGACACGATAGCGTGCTTCCAACAGGGACGGTACATCAGATCCAGCAATAATCTGAGATCGAGCGGAGTCCGCATCAGGACGGAGTGAGGCAAGATAAGCCATGACATGAAGCTGCTCACGTTGAGCCCGGGCTTCATTAATATCCGACGTAAGAGGTAAAACGCGATCGATCTCATCCGTCATAGCCTTAAAAAGGCCCGGAAATGGTCTTTATGGGATTTGTCTCCTTGATTTGTATACACCAACGATCGAGTCATAGATACGAGACAAATCGTGTTTACCAACAAATGCCGCCGCCAGTACCTCCCATAACTCCTTTACGGAGTCCGTATTTTGAACCATGTCTTCGACTGATGGTTCCATGGAGTTTATCAACTGTGTAAACAGTCTACTGTCATCCGTCTCCCACTGCTCAAAGATGGGATCATCTTCTGCTGGAGGATTGTCACTCAGATGTTTGGACAACCGCATTCCTCGAAGTGTCTTTTCGACCTTCTTTCTCCATGTGGAGTAGCCCTCTGGTCTTTCCAACCATCGATCGACAAGTCGAATGGATGAAATCGTTGTGCTAGTGCCTGCTAGTGTGTTGATGACACTAGTATCTGTGGCGCTGCTATTTGCCTTAGAGTCTGCCATTTATCAGAGATTCGACTGTCGATATGTTCTTTCCTCTTAAAAAACACAGCAACGCGCTAAAAACGGAACCTAGAACCGGCACACGCGCATAGAAAGCAGAGAGTGTGGATTGCAAGCCAGGACAGAGAGATAGCCCATAGTATCCTCTGTTAAATCCTGGTGTGGAGATCAAGGAAAGAAACAAAGATTCATGCACAACAAACCATATGTGTGCGCCTTGTTAAATTTCCAGCATTGAAGGGCAGAGGTTCATACAAGTGTATCCCCTCTGAGATTCCCAACAATAATTTTTTTTATAACCTAAACTAGGGTTTGGAGGGTAATGGGTGCCGGCTGATGGAAGTAGTGGGCTAGGGTTAGGTACTGTCGGCATGGGGGGGGGGGGCTGACCGGACAAGAGGGGGGGCGGGTACTGTAGCAGCGGGCGGGGGGAGGGGGGGGGGGGATGACGGGAACGGGGAGGGGGGGTACTGAACAGGAGCGGGGCGACCGGGTGGGGTGACTAGGGGGGGAGGGCTGACAGGACCGGGGGGGGGGGGGGTGGTGCTAAGCAGCAGCGGGGGAGGGGCTGACAGGACCGGGGGGGGCGGACAGGACGCGGGGGGAGGGGGGGGAGGAGGGTGAGCAGCAGCGGGGGGGGGGGGGGGGGGGGGGGGACGAGTACTGTAGCGGCAGCGGGAGGGAAGAAGGGAGGCGGCTAGGGTTTTATTTTTTTCTTTGTGGAGATGCTAGGGTTTTGGCTCTGATACCATGTAGAAGGAAATAATGAGATGATTATTATCGAGGGAGAGATTACATATATATAGGAGAGGCTAGCCTCCTCTCCTATTATTCTAAGCAATGTGGGACTAAAGCCCAATAACTCTAATATAACACTTAACACGGGACAAGTCTTCGACGCGCGGCCGAAGCTTCAAAATCACGAACGTCGCCGAGCTAATTGGCGCGTCCTTCCTGGTTCGCGGGACCTGCAAAGAGCGAGGATCAGTATGATCACATGTACTGACGAATGGATAATTAAAATCCAAGCTCTGCATTTGATTCAAGAAGTTTTGTAAACATGTTAGCTAGCTATTTCAGTGATCTTTCTAACCATCCTACTCGATTTGCATGTTAACATGTTTTGAGACAAGCATATGAAATTGTATAACATTAAGCAACTATCATATTCATCCCGTGTCACGTGCATTTGTTAAGCAGTGAAAGGGTGTGAAGGTCACTGGCAATGTCAAGCCATCACGGACTATAGCCGGATTAAACGACTACCCTTTTGCGGCGGGTAGCGAGCCCTGTGCGAAAGTTCCCGAATAACCCACACCGATGAAGAGGGCTGGCGCTTGCTATACTCGTTCCTCCCGGACCGAATCATGCCCTTGGCCTAGGAAACCGTTCGAGGAAACTTCACCTTGTCGACAAGTTGTCTAATGACCGTTTGCAGTCTTTGTTATGAACTTAGTCGATTTACTCACTTAGCTATATCGTTGCGATAAACGTTAATCGATTCATTCATTGTTTTGCATAGGCTAAGTAGAATTTCATAAGGAAGCATGTTTTCCATTTCAAAACCGGCAGTTTGATGGCAAGTGTTTCGTGAAGAATCGTGCCATGATTTCTTTGATTCTACACTATTATGACAAGCATTCATTTTACTTCACATTGATTTTTTTGAAGTAGAGGGGCGAGGCGAAGGAAGTCAGCCACTCGCCTTAAACTTGCTTCAAGCGAGCGACCGGTTGGCTGCGCTGACGTCGCCTACGCGATCACCTGCAATCTCATAAGCAACTGATTAGAACACTATGTAATTCAAGGAATTTCGATATGAATGCGAAGCTCGAAAACGCAAGTTAAGAAAATCCATCGGAAACATTCACAAAAAACGCATTCACGAAAACCAAAGTCAAAGCCAAATCAAGTGCGGCATGAAAATCAGAGCAACGGGAGGTCTCTCCCGACTCGGCCGCAGAGCCAATCCTCGAGGCGCAACCCGCTGAATATGGGACTTGGTTCCGAAGAAGTCATTCCATAACGTGGAATGGATCTTAATTCAATTGTTCCCGTTCGATCGACTCAGCCGATTCCGACCTATCGGTCCCGACCGAATCGATAGCGACAATGTTCCTTTCTCGCGCACCCCGTGGACGAAAACGGGACACGATGTAGGGACGAAGCACTACACCATAACCAACTAATAAAAAGTTTCGTCCTCGAAACTTACGGATAGAACCTACCTCTACGAGAACAATGAAGAAAATTTCTCCTTCATTTCCGATTCAAGCTCCCACGTCGACTCTTCGACGGAATGGTTTCTCCAGAGGACGCGGACGAGAGGGATTGCTCGATTTCGCAGCAGCATATCCTTGCGTTCTAAGATTTGAAGTTGAACTGGCTCTTCAACGTAGGATAAGTCGGACTTCAGCTCCAGCTAGCCAAAATCCACCACGTGGCTAGGGTCGTGCACGTACTTCCGCAACTGAGAGACGTGGAAGACATTGTGTACACCTTCAAGCGCCAGCGGTAGAACAATTTTATAGGCCACTGGAACGACCCGCTCGAGTACTTCGAACGGCCCAACGATTCTCGGACTCAACTTTCCCTTCGCGCCGAACCGAGTAACTCGCATGGGCGACACTTTAAGAAATATGTGGTCGCCTTCTTGAAACTCGAGGGATCGACGATGAACGTCCACATAGCTTTTCTGACGACTCTGCGCGGTCTTTAATCTTTTCTGAATGAGCCGAACTTTTTGCACAGTCTGTTCCACTAGTTCTGGGCCGAGAATCTGCCGCTCTCCGACTTCGTCCCAGCAAATGGGTGATCGGCACTTTCGTCCGTACAAGGCTTCATACGGCGCCATTTGAATGCTGGATTGATAGCTATTGTTGTATGCAAATTCTGCCAGAGGTAGATGAACATCCCAGCTTGATTTGAAGTCAATTGTACAGAATCGTAGCATGTCTTCGAGAATCTGATTGACGCGCTCCGTTTGGTCGTCGGTCTGAGGATGGTAAGCTGAGCTGAACTGCAACTTGGTACCCAGCGCCGACTGAAGGCTACTCCAGAATCGCGACATGAACCGTGAATCCCGATCGGATACGATGGATACTGGAACTCCGTGCAGTCGTACTATCTCATCAAGATAAATCTGCGCCAGGCGATCAACGCTCCAAGTAACTTTGATGGCAATGAAGTGCACTGACTTGGTTAGTCGATCGACGATAACCCAGATGGCATCATTTCCCCTCGGCAGACCAACAATAAAATCCATGCACACGTGCTGCCATTTCCATTCCGGAATCGCCAGATTCTGCATCTCCCCGCCCGGTCTCTGGTGCTCAGCTTTCACCTGCTAACATGTCATGCATTGCGACACGAAGAGTGCCACATCTCTTTTCTTTCCGTGTCACCAGAAGTTTGTGCAGAGGTCCTTGTACATCTTCGTGCTACCGGGATGCAAGGTGTACTTCGCATTGTGCGCCTCCGACAATATCTCCTTTCTAAGTTCTGAATCGTCCGGAACGCACAGCCTACCCTTCAATCGAAGCATGCCGGTTTCGTCTTCCACAAAGTCGGTCGTCCTACCCGTCGAGATTAGCTTCGCATCTTCTTCAGGTACGGGTCGTCCTTCTGAGCGGCCTTGATCTTTTCTTGCAGGCTCGGCTCTAACTGCAACTTTGCCAACTGCACATTCCTGAATCAGACTCGGAGTTCGATGCCCATCTCTTCTAGGTCGCGTAGTAGTCTGCGGTCGATGGATAGCGAAGCGATATACTTCCGACTCAGAGCGTCCGCCACAACATTTCCCTTTTCCGGCGTATAGTCAATAGTCAAGTCGTAATCCTTGATCAGTTCAAGCCAACGCCTTTGCCGCAAGTTCAGTTCCTTCTGCGTGAATAGATACTTGAGGCTCTTGTGATCGGTATAGATCGTGCATGCCACGCCATAAAGATAGTGACGCCACAATTTCAACGCGAACACAATCGCCGCTAACTCCAGGTCATGAGTAGGGTAGTTCTTCTCGTGCGGATTAGCTGTCGGAAAGCAAAAGATATCACCTTGTTCCGATGCATCAGCACACACCCCAAGCCCTGACCGGACGTGTCGCTGGAAATCTAGAAACCCTCAGTCCCTTCTGGAAGTGCGAGTATCGGGGCCGAGACGAGCCGTTGCTTTAATTCTTGCAATGAAGCTTCACAATCGTCTAACAATTCAAATGCGACTCCTTTCTGGGTGAGGCGAGTCAGAGGCGATGCGATCTTCGCGAAGTCTTTCACGAAGCGTCGGTAGTATCCCGCTAAGCCAAGGAAACTTCGAATCTCGCCGACGGACGTTGGCCGTTTCCAATCGACAACGGCTTCAACTTTCTTTGGATCGACTGCAATGCCTTCAGCTGAAATGATGTGTCCGAGGAATGCGACGCTGCTCAGCCATAATTCACATTTGCTTCGCTTTTGCATATAGCTGATTTTCTCGAAGGGTCTGAAGCACGGTCCGTAGATGCTCAGTGTGTTGCTGCTTATTCTTCGAGTAGACGAGTATATCGTCGATAAAGACTACTACGAACTTGTCGAGGAATGGTCGGAACACCCGATTCATCAAATCCATGAAGGCAGCAGGGGCGTTTGTTAGGCCGAACGGCATTACCAGGAACTCGTAATGGCCATATCGAGTGCGAAAGGCAGACTTCGGCACATCGTCCGGCTTGATCTTGAGTTGATGGTAACCCGAACGCAGATCAATTTTAGAGAACACCGTGGCTCCTTGCAGCTGATCAAACAGATCGTCTATGCGGGGCAGGGGGTATTTGTTCCGGACGGTGGCTATATTCAGCTCGCGGTAGTCGATACAAAGACGCATTGAGCCGTCCTTTTTCTTGACAAACAGCACGGGCGCTCTCCATGGCGAGACACTGGGTCGAATGAATCCCTTGTCGAGCAACTCTTGCAACTGTACTTTGAGTTCTTTAAGCTCTGCAAGGGCCATTCTGTACGGGGCTTTCGAGATCGGTCGGGTATCGGAAAATGTATCGATGGTGAACTCAATCTCTCGATCGGACGGCATGCCGGGCAGCTCATCCGGGAACACATCTGGAAATTCTGCCACAACGTCGGTCTGACCCGCGTTTGTACCATCCTGTCGCATGTCTCGAACGGACGCTAGATAGCCTTCGCACCCGGAATGCAGCATCCGTCGAGCAGATATTGCGGAGATCACCATGCAGGTCGGCGACACCTCACCACACGAGTAGCAGAATTCAAGCACTCCAGGTATGCGAAACTTGACCCTCTTTTCAGCACAGTCTATGGTTGCGTTGCACGGACCGAGCCAATCCATCCCCAAAATGATGTCGTAGTCCTTAATATCTAGAACTATCACATCGAGACTGATCTTTTGACCACCTATACAGATGATTCCGTCTCCGCAGACTAAATTTGCAAGTAGTGGCGTGCCCGACGGTACGTTAACAGTGAGATCGAGGTCCAGCGGTGTCAGGAAAAATTTGTGCTCGGCGACAAAGTCTGCCGATATAAAACTATGCGTGGCACCTGAATCAAACAATACACGAACATGTTTATTATTGAATTACAGTATACCTGTCACGACTGTATCAGATGCGAACGCTTCGTCTCGAGTCATGGCATAGACGCGGCCCTGGACATTGGAGCGACGGTTTCGGCCATTTTGTGGCGCGGTCTGTGGAGCCCGAGGTGCTCGGCCTCGGTTTTGTTGGTGTTGCGGGAGGCGTTTGTTCGGCCTAGCTTCCGGGTAGTTCTTTGCGACGTGATTTGTTCGGCCGCACACGAAGCATGCTCCGTGCTTCAATCGGCACTCGCGGGCCATGTGTCCCTCCTTGTGGCAGAAATTGTAGACTGTTCGATCCTTCGTCTGGTTGCCGCCTCCATTGCCGCGATTTTGACGCTTGTGCGCGTTGTTGCCTCCCGTATTACTATGACGTTTGTTATTAAAGTGAACAGCCCCAGTAGTAGCAGGAGGATACTCGGACTCCAGACGGAGGGCATGGTCGAGTGCATCGCCCATGGTTTTGTATTCAGGCACCGAGACATGAGTACGAATAGTGGAACGCAGGCCCAATTCGAATCGTCGAGCTCGACTTGCAGTGGTAGGTAGATAGTCTCCAGCAAATTTGGCTAGTTTGTTGAATTCTGCCGCAAACTGTCGCACCGTCATATTCCCTTGCCTCAACTGCATAAATTCGTTTTATTTTTCCTGTCGCACGGCTGCAGAAAGATATTCGGTCTCGAACGCATTTCTGAATGTAGCCCAGGAGATCGCCGCCGTCCCATCTTCACGTCGAATAGCCCGCTTCTGCAAAGCCCACCAATCGTGCGCGTTCATTCGAAGTAGAAGTTGAGCACAGGCGACTTTCTTCGAGTCTTCGACACCAAGAAGCTCAAACTTATCTTCCAGCTCCTCCAACCAGTCGATCGCCACCGAGGGATCTTCTGTGCCGTTGAAGGAAGTGCGACAGCTTTTTGTGAATTTTGACACGTCGAAGTTAGAACTTCTCGGTGCCGCAGGTGAGAGCACGGGCGCCTTCGGTTCAGCTTCGCTGGATCGAACCGCAGGCTCGGTCAGGGCAGGCGTCATCGTTGAATTGTTGTTGCCTACGACCGATTGTACTATTTGTTGGAGAGTATTCAGCTGTTGCTGCTGCAGCTTGAATTGAGCCTCGAACCGGTTCTCGAATTGAGTCTGACGAGCCTCCGCTTGATGACGATGGAGCTCGTTTTGGCGTTGCTGCATTTCAAGCATCTGCAGCATTCGCGGCATCGGGTCGCCGGAAGGTCCGGCTACGGTAGGCGTCATTCCCGTTGGGTTGACGGAATGCTCGGGTCTAGAAGTACTCGAGCCGCTGGAAGCGCTCGTCTCGTCCTCTGCCCGAGCTCCCGCAACTGCACGGAAAAGAAAGGCAACTCTCGTTAGTTTCAGAAAATGTCCTGGGTTCAGCGTATGGAACAACTCTTCTCATCGACAAGAGGTCAACGGTTGGAGACTAGAACTCAACACTGGAGGCTAAGGACGTAAAGTCGTACTCTGATACCATTATGTCATACCCCGATTCCGTCGAATCGATAGTCGTCCCCCGGACGTGATGCCGTGCGAACCTAATTTGCGATCGCACAAGACATAGTCATAAGGTGATCCGAAACACGAGATCTAAGAGAGTACGCAGACAAATTGAATCACACATTAAGTAAAGGAAACTTTGATCTTTATTAATAATGAACAACATTTACAGACTCTAGTACAGGACTCGTGCCGCGCGGGCTACAACATGACTCAAATACAAAAAGTGCCGATGAGATAACCGTTCCATACATTGCACACATCCCTCGATATACAACAAAGTACTCCAGTGACCTGGAATGGAGGAACGCTGAGCCATCTTCCTTGGACAGCTGAGAGTCTTCAAAAGTAGAGTTGCGGGACAAGTCTTCGACGCGTGGCCGAAGCTTCAAAATCACGAACATCGCCGAGCTAGTTGGCGCGTCCTTCCTGGTTCGCGGGACCTGCAAAGAGCGATGATCAGTACGATCACATGTACTAGCGAATGGCTAATTAAAATCCAAGCTCTGCATTTGATTCAAGAAGTTTTGTAAACATGT
Source organism: Iris pallida (assembly GCA_029216955.1). Classification (NCBI taxonomy): domain Eukaryota; kingdom Viridiplantae; phylum Streptophyta; class Magnoliopsida; order Asparagales; family Iridaceae; genus Iris; species Iris pallida. Next base: position 7,626,403 of record JANAVB010014600.1, read on the forward strand.
TAGCTATAGCTATTTCAGTGATCTTTCTAACCATCCTACTCGATTTGCATGTTAACATGTTTTGAGACAAGCATATGAAATTGTATAACATTAAGCAACTATCATATTCATCCCGTGTCACGTGCATTTGTTAAGCAGTGAAAGGGTGTGAAGGTCACTGGCAATGTCAAGCCATCACAGACTATAGCCGGGTTAGACGGCGACACTTTTACGGCGGGTAGCGAGCCATGTGCGAAAGTTTCCGAATAACCCACGCCGATGAAGAGGGCTGGCGCTTGCTATACTCGTTCCTCCCGGGCCGAATCGGTCCCTTGGCCTAGGCAACCATTCGAGGAAACTTCACCTTGTCGACAAGTTGTCCAATGACCGTTTGCAGAGTCTTTGTTATGAACTTAGTCGATTTACTCACTTAGCCATATCGTTGCGATAAACGTTAATCGATTCATTCATTGTTTTGCATAGGCTGAGTAGAATTTCGTAAGGAAGCATGTTTTCCATTTCAAAACCGGCAGTTTGATGGCAAGTGTTTCGTGAAGAATCGTGCCACGATTTCTTTGATTCTACACTATTATGACAAGCATTCATTTTACTTCACATATTAATTTTTTTGAAGTAGAGGGACGAGGCGAAGGAGGTCAGCCACTCGTCTTAGACTTGCTTCAAGCGAACGACCGGTTGGCTGCGCTGACGTCGCCTACACGATCACCTGCAATCGCATAAGATACTGATTAGAACACATACTGATTAGAACACTGTGTAATTCAAGAAATTTCGATATGAATGCGAAGCTCGAAAACGCAAGTCAAGAAAATCCATCGGAAACATTCACGAAAAACGCATTCACGAAAACCAAAGCCAAAGCCAAATCAAGTGCGGTATGAAAATCAGAGCAACGGGAGGTATCTCCCGACTCAGCCGCATAGCCAATCCTCGAGGCGCAACCCGCTGAATATGGGACTTGTTCCGAAGAAGCCATTCCATAACGTGGAATGGATCTTAATTCAACCATTCCCGTTCGATCGACTCGGCCGATTCCGAACTATCGGTCCCGACCGAATCGATAGCGACAGTGTTCCTTTCTCGCGCACCCCGTAGACGAAAACGGGGCACGATGTAGGGACGGGACACTACAGTATGTATCCTTCGGTAACAATTTAAAGGGCTACATCATAGGTAATGGTACTATTGGTTATCCTCCTTCTCCTGTAATAAAGGATGTCTGCCTAGTGACCGAGTTAAAGCATAACATGTTCAGCATAAGTCATCTTGCTGATCATGGATATGATATTAACTTTGGACAAAATAAATGCTATATTTATGATAGGTCAACGGGAGACACTACTTTTGAAGGAATAAGAGAAGATAACATCTATATTTTCTATCTATCTAGAAATACTAACAGTGCAGAAAGATGCCTCTACGTCCACAAGGATGAGAGACTGTTGTGGCACCAGCGTCTTGGTCATGCCAATATGGATATTACATCCAGGCTATCGACAAAGAAGCTAGTAAGAGGTCTGTCCGACATCACATTCAAGAAGGACACGGTATGTGCCGAATGTGAACTAAACAAGGCAACCAAATCCTCATTTCATTCCATAAACACTGTAAGTACTACTAGACCCTTGCAATTACTGCACATTGACTTATTTGGTCCCAGTAGAGTAGCCAGTCTTGGTGGAAAACTCTATGCTTTTGTTATAGTAGATGATTTTTCTAGATTTACTTGAGTTTTCTTCCTTTCAAACAAAAGCGATGCAATTTCAGTTTTCAAAATCTTTGCCAAAAAGGTCCAAAACGAAAAAGGCTACATGATTACTCAAATCCGAAGTGATCATGGAGACGAATTCGAAAATTCCGATTTTGAAAAGTTTTGCGAAATAAATGGTTTTGATCATGAGTTTTCTTGTCCTCGAACTACTCAACAAAATGGTGTTGTGGAGCGGAAGAATAGGACTCTTGGCGATATGGCTAGAGTCATGTTGAATAAATTTTCACTTCCGAAATATTTTTGGGCAGAAGTTGTCAGTACAGCATGCCATATTTTAAATAGGGTGCTTATTCGACCTATTTCGAAGAAAACACCCTACGAGCTTTGGTTTGGTAGGACTCCTAATGTCTCATATTTTAGAGTGTTTGGTTGTCGTTGTTTTATCCTAAACACCAAAGATAACTTAGGCAAATTTGATGCCAAAGCTGACGATGATATTTTTCTTGGTTATGCTGCCAAGAGTAAGGGATATAGAGTGTTCAACAAACGCTCAATAATTGTAGAAGAATCTACTAATGTGACTTTTGATGAGGAAAATAGTGCAACAGTATCCCCGACGATGATGTTGAACCGTCAACTTCCACGCCGATGAATACCACCCCTGAAACCAATTCTCTGGAGGGCTTACCGAAGAAGTTCGCGTTCAAGCCGTCACACCCAGAAAACTTGGTAATAGGTGAGGTATCACGTGGAGTAAGTACTCGATCATCGTTAAGAGATTCTATTGCTAACACTGCTTTCATTTCGCAAATTGAGCATAAAACTGTTTTAGAAGCTTTTAATGATGAGTTTTGGATTTCAGCTATGCAAGAAGAACTCAACCAATTCGAAAGAAACCGGGTTTGGGAACTTTTTCCTAAACCAGCTAACCATTCGATCATTGGTACTAAATGGATTTTTCGTAACAAAGTAAATGAAGATGGTTCAGTCACTCGCAACAAAGCTCGTCTAGTAGCTCAAGGATACAACCAAGAGGAAGGTATCGACTACGATGAGACGTATGCTCCTGTTGCAAGACTTGAATCCATTCGGATGTTTGTGCCTTTGCAAACTTTCAAAATTTTAAACTTTTCCAAATGGATGTCAAAAGTGTTTTTCTGAATGGTTTTATTGAGGAAGTTTTTGTAAAACAACCCCCTGGTTTTGAAAATCACAAATTTTCGGACCATGTTTTTAAACTTAAGAAAGCGCTATATGGCCTCAAACAAGCCCCCAGAGCTTGGTATGAACGCCTAAACAATTTCTTACTAGATAAAGGTTTTTCAAAAGGGAAGATTGACACTACACTTTTTATCAAAAGTTTTCAAGACATCATTCTTTTAGTACAAATCTATGTTGATGATATCATATTTGGGTCCACTAATAAAAATCTATGCCAAGATTTCGCTAAGTGTATGCAGAACGAATTTGAGATGAGCATGATGGAGGAGCTCACTTACTTCCTTGGATTGCAAGTCAAACAAACTTTGCAAGGAACTTTCATCAGACAGTCAAAATACACAAAGGATATGCTGAAGAAGTTTGATCTTGACAACGTCAAACCAATCAGCACCCTATGGCTATTACGACCAAGCTGGAACCTGATGAAAGCGGCAAACCTGTTGACCAACGTAAGTATCGAGGTATGATTGATAGTCTACTTTACCTAACTGCTAGTCGTCCCGATATCATGTTTAGTATTTTTCTGTGTGCTTGCTATCAAGCTAGTCCTAAGGAATCACACGTCTGCCGTTAAGCGTATCTTTCGATACCTTAAGGGTACTGTTACAGTGGGCTTGTGATATCCCAAATCCACATCCTTTGACCTCATTGGTTATTCGGATGCTGATTTCGCGGGATGCAAAGTCGACCGTAAAAGTACGAGCGGCACGTGTCATTTATTAGGCAAGGCTCTAGTCTCTTAGTTTAGCAAGAAGCAGAATTCTGTCGCACTATCCACAACAGAAGCTGAATATATCGCAGCTGGTCGTTGTTATGCACAAATTCTGTGGATGAAACAAACCCTTGCAGACTACAACCTATCTTTTATGCACATTCCTATTTTCTGTGATAACACTAGTGCTATCAATCTTACTAAGAACCCTATATGTCACTCACGCACGAAACACATTGAAATTCGTCACCATTTTTTGCGTAATCATTAGCAAAATGACACTATAAATTTAGAATTTATTGACACTGATCATTAGCTAGCAGATTTCTTTACAAAACCACTATCCGAAGAGCGATTCAACTTTCTTTGTCGTGAATTAGGAATTTTGGATGAAGCGATTATTCACTAAATTGGCCTGCGTAAATATCGATTATCTCACGGTTCTTTATGATGACTTTGCTATGGGTACAAGCCGAAAGGGTCCTGACAACAAGGCGTAAAAGCCTAATCGACACGGTGCACTAGTCTTCGGACTATCGCTAGCTAAGATCCGGCCCCTGCAGCTACCCCATGGCAGTTTCACCGTACTGAAGTGTGTCATAACTCCTTGTTTATTATATGGTTCAATTTCATTTATAACTTGACTCATTTAAATTTTCTAACTTTATTTCGTTTACTCTATTCAATTTCCATTTGAAGATTTTCTACTTGGCCATTTACTTTTGAATTTCTTAAATTTGTATCCCTCCTATTCATCCTTTTAAACTTGGCATTGGTTTCAAACTATTTTTAAACTGCCTTCAGTTCTAGTCCCAGGACACAGAACTCGGGCCGAACTCTGCCTCACATAGAGTTCGGACTGAATTCGGTCTGTATATTCCAGAACTTTCAGTTGCTCTCAGCCTTCCATCCGATTTGATCCTACGGTCCATGATTCACCCGACCATCTGAACCCCCTTTCTTAAAATCGGGTTCTCCCTCTCTCTCCCCTCTCCATTGCCTCCTCCAAAACTTCTCCAACTCCATTCTCTTCAAACCCTAAACCTAGAAGTCTCTATCTAGTGTGGATTTCTTCTGCAAACTCAAGGAGAACAATTCTTGCATCATTCTCTTCCATATTTCACAATTCTCTTGAGGTATAATTTATTCTTTCTCTCCATCTAAATTTCAAATTTCCTTCATTGTTCAATGGCACCTAGGTTGTTTAATAGAGGAAAAAAGTCTCGAACCGAGGGTGCTTCCTCATCGAACCCTCCTCCTCGTGATGATCAACCTATTCATCCTCTTTCCAATCCACCACGACCTAATGACCCCGACACATTCGATGATCGAATTTTTGTGCCATTGGACGCCTCAAACGAATGGTTCAATGATTTTCGATCACGGCCCGTGTGCGCGGGTCATCCCATCAACTTCACTATATTTTTTTCGTTGACTCATTATTTCATGATCTGTGTCTTGATGAATTAGTTTCTACTACTTCACTTATTTACTTAATGCAATTCAAATGTTTTATTGCAATCTCACATCTGATGCCACACATTTATATTCTCGTGTTGCTGGAATTGACATCTCGTTCGATGATTTTGAACTTGCGGAATATCTCGAGATTCCGGAACCCAACTCGTGGGAGAAGCTTGTCGATGCACGCAAGTTTCAATTCCCCGACGGGTCTTCCCTTGAGAGTTTCAAGGACGATTTGTGTACTCCGAACACACGTCCACGCAAGTTACTTGCAAAATTCCTTAACCCTTATTTCTACGAACTTCATCGTATTGTCTTCTCCACGATCTTGCCCAAAGTGGGATCGACTGATGAAGTTTCGTATTTTGAGATTTCTGCTTTGTATCATGTCCCGTTCAACCTTCCACGTACTATGATGGACTGGATGATCAATGCAAGGAAGAGGGCACGATCTTTGGTCTATGCTCTCTATTTACCTATGGTTTTTCGTACATTTCATGTCCCTCTCGATGAGTGCTAATTCCTTCCAGCCCCTGCCTTTCTATCTAAGGCAAGGCGGCTTCAGGCAGCTGTTGGATCTTCTGCTGAGTCCGAGCATTCTGATGCTCAGGCTGATGCACCTGCTCTTGGACAGCCTGCGCCCGCACCTCCTGCTACTCTCGAGTCTATCCAGACCATGCTTCGCGATCGTTTCATGTTGGAGGACGACCGCTGGACCCAGCTCGACTATCGTACCACCTTGCAGATGAGTGCCATCAGCAACTCATTGCATGACATCTGGTACACTATGTCTCGGCATCCTTCTATGCCACTTCCTATGGAGCGGGATCCATCTCGCGACGGGTACCGTATCGACGACCCTTGGGTTATGCGATATCTGGATCCGGATGCAGCCTTCGTGGATCATCGTCGTTCGGATACTGATACATCTGACGATGCTGGACCATCTCGCGCTCCATGATGGATGTGGTCCCATACCTGCTGCTGCTGCTGCTGATCTTATTTTAGTTTTTTTTATGCATTATAGACTTTTATTTATGTAGTTGATTTTATTGTACGAGTACACTCTATGTTCTGTGGATCTTCAGACTTTATCTGCGGTTTATCATTACTATGGTGTGCATGCCAGTTACTTCTACAAAATTCTGTTTATTTAAGTTTGCTATTCATATTTAATATGCATCTTTGCTAAATGAAAAAAGGGGAAGATTTATTTGATATTCATATCATATACTGTGATATATATGTTTTGGTAGAGATTGTGTTTATCAGGAAAAAGGAACATTGGCTTATAGAGAAGCTATGTTTATGGGGGAGCTATTTTTACGGGAGAGTTATTGCTTCTATGCATAACTACTACTTCTATTGCTTCTATGCATGACTACTACTTGTGTCCAGGTATGAACATTGAATATGCAAATATCATTTTGTTAATTATCAATATGGGGAAAAATGTTGACCCAAAATCACAGTCAACCAAATATTGATAAAATTGACAATATGATACTTGTCATAATTCAATATGACACATCAATACAGAACTCAGTGCAAGACGGACGTCGGCTCTCTTCTGTAGCGTACTCGGTTTTTGAGTCTGTATTTTTACATTGAGTCTAGCTAAATGTAAACTGAGTAGCACTGAGTAGTTTGGGCCTATACCTTATCTCCAAACAAAGCCAAAAGCTCCACCAAACCAAACTAGCCCACAAAAGCCCATTTGAGCAATTCTGTCCTATGGGGACAAAGTTCGGGGCGAACTCTGCCTCCACACAGAGTTCGGGCCGAACTCTCTCCTAAATTACAGGACCCTAATTTTTAGGGTTTGTTGTATGCTAGTTGTCCAACGGCCAAAAATTTGAATTCTTGACACAGAATTCTGGTCAAATTCTGCCTATTCCAACTAGTATAAATAGGCCTTAAATTCTCTCATTTTCAATCATCCAATCTTCTCTTCTCTTCTCTATAAGCCTCATATAAGCCTTAACCTTCTCATCTACTAGCCACAAGCTTCCTAAGCCTTAAAGTGCTCAGTGCTATTCAGTTAGGAGTTTGTGCAAGAGTCAAGAAAGTCGCTTGGAAAATTCCAAGCATCGCCACAGCGATCTTTGTAAGAAGTTGACGTGCTCTTCTGAAGAAAAGGTACGGGATGTAACTACTATTTCACAAATAGTGGATTTAATCCTGAGCTAGAGTTCTCAGGCCTGGACTAGTCCTCCACGAGGAAAACCAGGTTAAAAACGACTGTGTTTGCGTATGCTCTCTTAATCTTTCTATTTCCGCATTTACTCTGATTATTTATTGTTGGTGAAAAGAGTTTAATTTTTATTTGGCTATTATTGTTATAAACTTTATTCACCCCCCTCTAGAGTTGCCTACATGTTCTTCAGAACTTGAACCAACAAGCCCAATAAAGTCGATGAACATAAGGCTTCTAGCAATGAAGTGTATGGAGTATTACATATGTTGCAGAAATATGGATACAGACACGGTATGGGCACGGGTACACACACGACATACATACACCATTTGGCGTGCCTGTGCAACATAAGAGTAATACAAATGATAGCAAAAAAAGTGTGCTATTTTCCTCTTATCGCGATATGACTAACCAAGGCAACTTGACCTTTGTCCATCACAGTAACTATGAATTACAAAAAACACAGCCTAAAATGACTAGAAACTCAAGGTCATGTCCAGGTTTTATGGATAGTGAACATATTAGCCAAAGACAAAATTGGTATTGTGTATTACATAATTCATGATTAGGTCGATTCTTTATACACTATATTTCTACCTAGTACAAGGTAAATATATATTTCTTCATTTCTGCATATTCCCCTCAGATGGGAGTGAACTTGTGCAAATATAACATGTGGCACCGATTTCTATTCTTGGGAAGGGTCCACAGACTAACTCTAATAGTTCTTTTTTTTTCCTCTTGAAAAGTTCTTCACATTTTTCTCTAAACGTTCTTTCAAGCAACAAGTAACAATTGAAACAACCAGGAACCATGACCAATTGAAACTGTATTCAAACTTTTACTACCACCACACATTCGTGCGATCTGCAAAGGAGTATCTTAGTAAGAGCAAAACTAATGCCTAAGTGGTGCTAACATGCATGAAAAGTTCTTGAAGACTGGAGTCCAATTTCTGATGGTTTGCAACAGAACAGTTAGGTATGTTAAGTGGACGCAGTTATGCTACATATCTGGAACAAACTATTCCACATGAACTTTTATGCACCTTGGGAATTTTATGCACCTTAAGAATGGATAGAGATAATGAGAAGCGGCATTACTAATATAGTATTCCACGTAAGAATTTTTATGCACCTTGAGAGTTTTATAATCCAGAGGTACAGTAGAAACTCTATAAATTAATACTCGATTATTTAATAAACTCTCTAAGATAATATTTTTGGCCGGTCCCGACTCGGGGATAGGGTGCTAAATTAATAATTCGCTAAAATTATAAGATAATACATTTTTGATAATTTCTTCAGACCCCATATAAAATAAAAATTAATAATTCCTTATATATAGCATATTACATGAATGATTTATGAAGGTTTCTTGAAAAATGACTCAATTGTCTTTTGTTTTTTGTTGAAATCAATTTCCCCTTGAATCTCGTCTCTAATTTTCCTTAGCATGGTAAGAACTTCTGGTGTTGTTTTCTCATAGCTCAACAAGAAATTGTTCAATGTGATTGCCGCTTTAATAGCTTCGTTTCGCGAAGGGGGCTCCATTGTAGAACTTTCATCATCTTCTTCATCGATATCATCTTTATTAATTTCAATAACGCTTTCAATAATTTCTTCATCAGTCAACAACTGTGCAACTACATTTTCTTCTGGGTGAGTCAGAACATCTTCGACATCCATTGCATTGCGATAACCCAACTCTTTTAATTAATAAAATATTAATTAATATATAAATTAATAATTATTAATTTATCGATTAATTAATAACTCTTTTAATTAATAAATTTTGGTGGTCCCAAGTGTATTATTTTATAGAGTTTCTACTGTATACCAGGATTTGTCACAAAAAATACGCACCTTCACCACATAATTGTTCGACCCTAGCAACAATGTGTTTCCCATAAGTGTACTTCTTAAGAGCTTGCAGATGAACTTTTATGCGACCAAGCAAGATCTCCTGCTGTCTATCATTGCATGTTTCAAGAACCTTCTGAACCACATAATTTGCAAATTGGTCCTTCATCATCACCTGTAATACAAATTCCAGAAACAATGAAACTCAAACCAAAACGAAAGAATTAAGCTCATCTCATAAGCATAAAAATCATACCACAGTTGCATTATCAAACACTACCCATGACTTACTGGATATCTATGAAGAATAGACTCAAAAACTAATGTAGAACCCTGTCGTGGTTATATTGGACAAGTATCAGGCTTGAGATAAAGTCTCCAAAAAAAATACTCTAGAATACGGAAACATCAGCATGTCCTCTAAGAGTCTATTTACATGTCCATGCAACATGTTCAATGTTCAGTCACTGCAATCATTAATGTTACAGCTTTTTTTAAAAGCATCTTCAACCTAAAGAAACTCTGGTTTGATGAGATTAACAAGAATTAGCACCCATAGCTAAATAACTCAATTATTCCTATAATAAATCATAGATTATATCCATAGAAACTTGTGAAAAAAATTCCATGTTTTTAGTATCTATTTTACAGGATACTTTTTAGTTTTCATTTTTTATACATCTAAATGTAACTAAACACTTTAAAGATGCTTCTAGGTGTAAGCCACTTCTATTCAATCTTCCATCCTATCGACACTAGTACTGCTAAAGTACGTGAAAACAACTCTGGTGAGCATCTTCTAAACATCCATGAATCAAACAGGTATCTTGTTACCAAGTCTCCCATTTGAATATCTCAACAAAGAGAATCATTTTCTTTATAACTTCTTATTCGAAAAGTGTAATGTCCCGTTCCGGACGGAGGCATTGTGCTGGTTTGTTGGCTTGAGTAGGCTTGATTTTGAGCAATTATGGTGACTTGCTTAATTGGTTCATATTGGATGGTTTATTGAGCAAGACTCACTTGTATGATTATACCAATTATGAAAATCGTGCATCACATAAATCGTCTCTTTGAGGAATCATTCGGTATCTGTGTGATCATGACAGAAAATCAATTCTTCATGGTGAGTGATTTTTATCCTTCGCTCCTTTATCTTCACACGCTTAACAAATAAACTTTTCGTTTATGCTTTATGTACTTCGATGAATGATACTTTAACAAGAGTTGCAAAAGATAAAAGATAGTAAGCATATTATTGTTAATCTGTTGTAAAGAAATAATGGAATGTTGTACTGTCGTAACAAAGAAAAATGAAAATGTGAAAAAGGTATGGGCTGTTGAGTTGCCCGTTGTAAAGTTCCTGAATTGGAAAGGATGGAATTAAATTCCTAGATAGAAAGGATAGAATTACGAGCGATGGCTTACGGAAATGTGAAAATAAAGTTGTGATTGTGTTGCATAGTTACTTTAAGTTTCTATTATCATACATATTATGTTTTTAATCGCTATGTTGCATATGCATGCATGGTCATGGACAACTTGTGCACAAGTTTTGGTTTCCTCGAAAGGTATCTGTAGCTATGGAACCGATACAACTAGAAGGAACAACGATAACTAGTGTTGAAACACAAGTACATAAATTACGGGACCTTCAATGGGGCTCACTACCTGCAATTGAAGGATCGTCGTAATTTTAAATAAATAGTCCAAGATAGTGTGTTACCAATGACCTTCATATAGACATGCTGCATCCGTAACAATGTTGTTTGCAGAAAAAATATATGATAATCCTTGTTTGCTGGAAAAAAAATATGTTAATCATTGTTTGGAGGGAAGGATATACGACCGCGGGTAAGAATCACCATTTGGTGATGTACACGATGTTTTACATTCATGTCATATGAATTGTTAATGGACTCTAAGGATAAATAGAAAGATCACTAATAATATTGTATGTTGTCACAAGAATAATGTATTGATTTTAGGTTAGTCGGATTGATGTCACTCACCAGTACATTCCTCAATGTGTTGATCCCCTCCTCCACATATGCGGGGAGTTGCTTTGACAGTTCTGAGACAATTGGAAAATTTGTTGGACGAGTTGAAACTTTTCTTGTAAAAGGTGTTATCTTATGTTATAAAAGGCATAATGTATGAAACATTGTAAATCTTTCGTATCAGTGAATTGTAAGGCAAATTGGTTTATTCAAGTTGGCCAATTAGAGCCTTTGTATTCTGCTGCAAAGTACCAAAAAAAGGATATGATTTTCATATATTATGTTGTGATTCAATTTGTTTGCTTATTTCCGCTGCGCTAACCTTATTTTGAGATCAATTATTAGCTGTGTTGATTCTTGTCTTGTACAAGTACAATTTAGACTTGTACGACATTAAGCCTAGTGGAGACTTTTGGGTTTTGCAAAACCGGAGGGTGATAAAAGAGCCAACCCTAAGGCACTACTCTCACAATATTAGTTAAAATAATAAATAAGAGAAAAATTAAATCCTTGCAAAATAATAGCACATACCTCACCAATAATTTGGAAAAAGTTTGTTATGAACTTTATATTTATTTAGTCCAACATATTAAGATACAAACCTCAATTTTATGGAATAACACATGTCAAAGATAGTATATTTGAGAAACAAGGATAGCCCTACTACTTCCCCTCCCAAACACGGACCTCCTTAAAAGAATTGTTGAGAACTAGTACTACCATGAAGGCCCCCTTTAAGTACGTCACAAGTGTCCATTTAGTTTAAAATCTACCTTCTCATTTAAAAACTCAGGAGCAAGTCCCTTTTCTTTACTCCAGAAATGAAGACAATCAATAGTCCTAGATAAAGGAAGAGAAGAGCAGATACTGCAGATATGAAACATGAAATCTAACCAAATATTGTAAAGACCTGCAGGAAGTTAAAATGCATCAGATTGCGAGAAGCTAGGAGATGTATTTCTCAGAGGATAAAGCAAAGTAGGAAGAAGCATGCTTTAGCTTCAGAAGAGATCAGGGATGAAGAAAATAAAAGATACCTTAGATGTATACAGTGCTTTGAAAAATGGAATTGCCAACACCAAGATCTTTTCAAGTTTGAGAAACCAACTTTTGCATAATAAATTAGTTTTAACGTAAATTGGATTGTTCGCTAGCAAAAGAGGAAGAAAAGCCATGGGCCAGACTGGCCATGAAATTTTGTTGAATGAAAAGAAAATATGCCGGATTCCTAGAGCAGATTCTTCAATTAGAAAAAGGTGAGGGGTTCTGAAAAGAATTGATTTGAGATTGAACAACAATCAAGTTCTTGGCTCAAGACCATCCCTCTTTCCATGTTTTGCATGTCAGTTGGGCCTATCATGGCACGTTACTCAGTGGCACAGAGGCTTGCCAAACAGGGACAAACCAAAAGTATGGTCTGAGGGGGCAATGCCCCCCACCACCTCTGAAATTTGCTTGCTTAGTTATACTATAATATTAAAAAAATCTTGCACGGGGAAAAAAGTGTTTTCGTCTCATCAATGAATCATGGTTCCGTCCCAGCCATAGTTTGGGGTATTGTCCGATACCGATCTGATACAGCCGATACAGTTTAGCATGTCCCGATCCGATACTGACTGATTCAGATACTCACCGATACCGAAAATACTTAAAATTATGCCTAAATATCTAAAATATTTTTCTCTAAATTTATTAATAATTATTTGCTTTCAGATACAAAAAAAATCGATACTCCGATCTGAAATCGCCGAAACTGCCGTAACCGGCGATCCCGATACTCATAGACAGGGTTCAACGCCGTCCGATACCGATACCGTGAACCTTGACTCCCAGCTTGTCGACCACAATCATTGTAGCAAATACGACCAAAAAGCAAGTGCGTGCACATTTGAGTAGCCTCAGTTAATTATGTCCTCTAATAGAAAATATAGAATATGAAACTTTTGCATGGACAAAATGATCTAAACCAGTCCTTCCATAAGAAAACATATGACTACTGTAGAATCTAATAGACAAAAGTAGAATATGAAACTTCTGCATGGGGCAAAATGATCTAAACCAGTCCTTCCATAAGAAGGCATATGGCTACTGTAGAATTAAATATAAAAAAGTAGAATATGAAATTTCTGCATGGACAAAATGATCTAAACCAGTCCTTTCATAAGAAAGCATGAATACTGTAGAATATGAAATTTCTGCATGGACAAATTTATCCAAACCAGTCCCTTCATAAGAAGTCATATGACTACTGTAGGATTTCGAATTCAGTGATGTCCCAAGGGATCATATCTCCACCCATTACATAAAAATACACAACTGCACCCATAGACAAATTTGTAATAAATATCGAGGAATTACGCTTATGATTCACACAATGAAACTATGAGAGAGAGGAAAGATTAAGAAAAGAGACTAGGATTTCAGAGAATCAGTTTGAATTTATGCGAGAAGATCTACTATGGAAGTCATTTATTTACTCTAGAGAGAGAAAAGAGATATTTACATATGATTTTTATTGACTTAGATAAAGCTTGTGATCAAGTTCCTAAGGAGAGAATGTGGTGGACTTTGAAGAAGAAAGAAATTGCTAGTAGTTAAACTGAGATCATTAGAGTTATGCACGATAGAGTTGTGACAACCGTGCGAACTATTGGAGGAGACCATAATCCGTTCTTTATTACCATCGGCTTACATTAAGGATCAACATTAATCTTTACATTTTTTGCGATAGTTATGGATAAAATTACTAGATATCCAAGAGGAGCTTTCATCGAGGTTCGTAGTATCGGTATCGAAATTAGTATCGGACCCTGGACCCTTCCTATAATTATCCGGACGTATCAGGATCGGCTGTTTCAAATCGGAGTTTCGGATTTTTTTAGTATTGAAAAACAAATAATTATAAAAAAATATTAAAAATTTAGGAAAAATATGTTATACATTTAGGAATAATTTTAAGGTTTAAAGTATCGGCCGATATGTATTGGTATCGACCGTATTGGATCGATTTTGAACCAGTTCGATCCGATAATGTCCCAAAAAAATAGGTATTGGCCAATCCAGGAAGAAAAAACATTGTATCGGTCTGTATCGGCCGATACGTAACCGATATGAATCAATACAGACCGATACGAAAATTCGAAATGTCAGAAAGTATCAAAAAATGTATTTTATCTCTTCCAAAAGCATATTTCGGACAAAAAAAAGTAGAAAAAATAATTATGCATGTCAAATTAATTCATAATTTCTCCAGAAGTTAATTGAGACGCTTGCAGCCCCTTTCGTCGCCGACGTCGCTATGCTCGAGGAGATCAACCGACCCACACCCTTCTTTGCCGCCGTGCCGCCGCCACATGTGCTCGAGGTGAGGAGATAGAGAGAGGAGGGGAAATGGAGGCGAAGAGGGGATGGAAAAGAAATCGAGAATCATCTTCCACTACTCTCTGCTAGATTTTCTGAGAGAGAGAGAGAGAGAGGAGGCGGAGAGGAGAGGCTGCGGATTTCTTTTCTCTCTCTCCTCTTCACATATATATATTAGGGGATTCTAGAAGGGTCGGTGGGTTTTGGACTGGTCCCTAATTAAAAAAAAAATATGCTGGAGAAAAAAAAATTGACTGTAGTAGGATTCGAAATAAGACACATAATGCATGCAATACAGGGGACTTAACACTACCTCTAGCCAAACAGTCTGCACACACCAAGTGTTAAGATTGGTATATATATGTTTATATATGTTACTAATGACTAACAGAATATATTTTGTATGGACAAACAAATATAATTCGAGTCTTATTATTGTCTCTAACCTTTTTATTATTGTATCTAACTATATATATTTATTATTCTAACCTTACACACACATACACACATATATATAAAGTTAAAGAAGAAAAAGAATATATTTATATATATTATTGTAACTAAAAACATGTAAAAGAAGAAAACTTATATACTAACCAATCAGCAAGGATTACTATAGTTTTATTCAATTATAATTAAAAACCAACACATAAAATACTTAATTAATTCATAAATATGTAAACTATTTTCTAATTTTTACTAATTTATTAATAATTATTTAATATTGTCGATACAGCTGATACCAAAATATTCGATAGTCTGATCCGATACCACCGATACTGCCGATACCGATACTCATACAAATTGTCCAATACCGATACCGATACTTTGAACCTTGATTTTAAGTATTTTATGTGTTGTTTCTTAAAATTTTTGAAATTAAATGAAA
Source organism: Iris pallida (assembly GCA_029216955.1). NCBI lineage: Eukaryota > Viridiplantae > Streptophyta > Magnoliopsida > Asparagales > Iridaceae > Iris > Iris pallida. Next base: position 7,641,819 of record JANAVB010014600.1, read on the forward strand.
TAATAGTGACCCTTACTAATTGGTTTACCTATAATAAGTAAAAAAAATATTTACATGCTTTCACAACCTTACTATTCTTGTACATCCTTGTTGATTGGTCTTTTACATTAATTTTCTCTACCAAATTGACTGGAAAAGGACCCTCAACGTCGATATCAACCATTATCGGTAGCAGTCGAAAACGGATCGGGACATGCCAAACTATATCGGTACTATACTGCAAACTATGGTTTCATGATGTATAATGTATGTTGATGATATTGTATTGTTGGAGAGTATAGGACTAGATGCTCAAATAGAATGTGGAGAGTGACTTTGGAATATAAGAAATTTAGGATTAATACAACAAAAGTAGAGTATATGAAATATGGAATGTAATTTCAACCCGAAGTCAACAAAAAAATAAGAGGGGAGTCCAAACAAATGGACAAGAGATACCTAAGTGATATCTTTCAGTGTTTAGGTTCAATCATAAATCATGATAGAGAAATTGAGAAGGCTATCATGTAAAAAAATAAAAACGGGATGGTTAAAATGGAGTGCTTTTGGAGTACTTTGTGAACGCACCACTGAAGTTGAAAGAAAAATTCTACAAGACTGTTATAAGACCTATCATGTTTTATGGATCAGAGTGTTAGACAATTAAGAAGCAACATGTCCAAAAAGTTAATGTAGCCGAAATGAGAATGTAAGTGACAATACATTAAATGATAGGATAAGAAACGAGTATATCCGTAGGAAGTTAGAGGTAGTGTAGGCAAGATGAGAGAATCGATTTAGGTGGTTTGGGCATATGCAATGTAGACCAATAGATGATACCTTTAAGGATGAGTGATAATATAGTAGTTAATGGAACCGCTAGGACTAGAGGTAGGCCCAGATGAACATGGTTTGAACTGTTAAAGAAGGATATTGCTTTTGTTAGCGTTATAGATGACATAACCCTTAACGGAGCCGAACGGAAGGAAGATGATTCAAACAACCGACCCCATAAATTTGGGACAAAGGCTTTGTAGTTGCACACAGCTACACCCTCATAGACATAACATGAGGAGGATGTGTGGTCTATTTATTTACTTATGTATGCATTTGCTTTTTAGAGTCTCTCAAACATACTTTACATTACGAGTATTCTATGGTACCTATAGCTAAGACAATCTCTGGCATAGCCTTTAACCCAGATCAATGAAAAAGATTAATGTAGGAAAATCAAAGTCAGAGCATAAATGTAGTGCCCCGTCCCGCTCAGTCAATCGGAGGAATCGAAACGCCGACGGCATTCGGACATAGCCATGCAACGACTTGCTCGAAGACCCACACGGTCAAGGCGACTCCTCATTCAGGTGGGTGGCTTCGGTGAACTTGCCTCAGCTTGGCCTTCACACTAATAAAACGAAAGTTTTCAAATGCACAAGTAGGCTTGATGATAAAAGAGACCAATCCACATAGCTAAGGGAATAATCCCAAGTCAGGTGGGAATGAGTTAGAATATGGAAAGGTCCCACGGTCGACTTAGAAGTGTTGTACGTCGTGCTTTCAAAATGACACTCGGTCCTTCGTCCCGTCGCCTGGGAGAAGGAAAGTTGGTCTAAGTTGCCACAAAGTTAAGAACTTAGCCTAAATCATAGGCGTCGCCCGCATGAATGCTTGATAAAGCATGCACGGTCCCATCGTCTAAGGCTTGGCATAACCTTTGCTCGTCCCACGGGTTAAGCTGCATTGCACAGCTTGTGGCATAAGTCTAGGCACCCAAATAATTTGGTTGTTCAAGTCGAACGCGTGCACGACACATTCCCTCGAGGCAAAGCTTGACGCAGCCTTTGCTCGTCAAGTTGTTGCACAATTAAGTTAGGCAAGTTATGTCGGTCGATCCAAGTCATTCCAAGTACTGTCCCGCTCTTTCTGCGGTTGTCAAAGTCACTTAGTCCCACGATCTCAAGGCTCGTCATATAAAGTATGACTTGGACGATAGTGTTGCACAGAATGTAAGTCGGTTTAAGGCACGAGCCACGGTTGGTTCAGTGAAAAGTTGGCAACGGTCTATTGGCACATAAAGAACACGTTTTGTGCAAGATATGCTTGAAGGCTATGAATTAGCCATTCATGAGTTAAGTCAATAAGAGTATGGAAACACTGAAAATATATCGGAACTGTTGGTCAGTCGCCGGGAGTCGGGACTGTAGGTCAGTCGACGAGAAGGAAACATGTCGGGACTGTAGGTCAGTCGCCGAGGCAACCCTTGTTTGGGCTCTGCAAAAGAAGTATGATAAATAAAAGAAGTAAAGCTAAGGAAGCTAAGTTGTGACGGTTAGGTCATGCATTTACGTTGAGTCTAGGAGTTCTCGTAGGTGCGTGGTCATGGACAACTTGTGGACAAGGTTTCGTACCCTCGATTCGGAAACATGGGGCCACAGGACCGTATCGGCCTAGGAGGGGAGCAAGGTAGTTAGGCAAGAACACACCGCCGGTGATTCGAGGACTTGAGCAGGGCTAGCTACCCTTAGCTGCAAGGGCCTTGTCTTGCACCACCTACATGTCCAAGATGGCTTTAATTGCCAGTGACCTTTCATATAGATAAGTTGGCGTGCTAAGCGGCAATCCGCATGCACGATGTCGATCGAATATAAGAAAGTGCAAGCACGACACAAATGGGATAAAGATGGTATGCACGGTTGCAATACAAGTCTTAAGAAGCCTACGATTTGGCTATAGCAAAGACACGTGCTTCGGCACGAGATGCGACGTCGAGTATTAAGTCGTTGGCATAGAGTTGCATAAGTCAGACTTGAGTCCTTTCGAGTTAAGTCAAGAAGGATCGTAAGGCAAGTTTGGTTAAGTCATACATACTACGTTGTGATGCACGGCCTCAATATTGAAGCACGAACCAAGTCGATGACATGAATCACGTTGTTGCATCCCACGACATGGGCCAAAAGGCAAGGATAAGAAAGTTATCGGTGCGATAGCATGATGATGGTCTAGAGACACAAATAGGGCAGACGTCTATGTCCTAAAATCGATCCTAAGGAAAGAATAGAAAGACAATCACAAAGGGATTATGTTGCACAAAGTAAAATGAACGTGTTGGTTTTGTATGGGTAGGCGAGGAGCTCACTCCACCAGTACAGTTGAGTACTGACACCGACACAGTTTTCTTATGCAGGCACAGGTAGAAGCCCATTGGCGCGGAGCTCGCTTGGGTGCGTCAAGGCATGGAGTTCCTTGGCGTTTCGAGGCACGCGGCCGCATGTAGTCAGAACTTATACGGGACATAATGTATGGACATCGCCTATCTGAAGCATCTGCTGGCTCGTCAATTGTATTGGGGAATGAGAGAGCTGAGTGAATTGTAAACAGAGAGAAAAGTGAGCTTGAGCGATTGTAATCATGGCCTTGTACCACATTGTAATCTTTATTTCAATATCAATAAAGAGCAATTTGAATGACTTGTGTTTTGGCTTTAAATTTTCGCTGCTGTTATTAAATGTTTCTGTTTGGGACTTCTGTGCGACGACCTCGTCGCTTAGCCTGTAATCGGCCGTTATGGAACCTGCCTTGCGTGAGCGCAATATAGGCTCACGCGGCATCACGCCTTAGCGAGGACGATCGGTCCTACGGGACCGGGGCGTGACAATAAAGACTTTCTTTGTTACTGTTAGGTATCACCATTTCTACAACTCTACCAGCAGACCATTACAACAACACCACTAAAGCCTTTATCTCAATTTTCTAGGGTCGACTGTCTGAATCCTCTTCTTCCATTCGCCCCTTTTATTGGCCGTTTCATCTGTCAAGCTAACAAGATCCATATCCTCCTTTAACACTTCAAACAATGTTCGTCTAGACCTACCTCGTGGCTCCTTTAACTACTATTGTAAAGCCCATTATTTTGGTTGTATTTTTTTATTATTTATAACTTAAGCCCAATAACTTAGCTACCCAAACCCAAGCCCAAACCCGAAACCCATGACTTCCATTCCCACTCACTCCGGCTCTTCCTCAGATCCATCCACTCCGCGGAAACCCCCACGTTCCCTCTTCCTCACGTATAGTAACATTCAGAAACCTTTCTCCATTCCTCACGTATAGTAACATTCAGAAACCTTTCTACATTCATAGAACATCCCAACTCTTCCACCTCCCAAAATTCCTCATATCTCCTTTCCCGCTCCTCCGTTCCCGAAACCGAAGCCATCCCCGCACTCCCCGCGACATCCCGATTGCATCGACACCGCTCTCGCCACGTTTTCGCACGATCCCCGACCGCCGACCGACCATTTCCAGCCGCGCCAGCATCGGCCGACCTCCGCCGGTTGTCCCCGCCGCTCCGGCGACCCCGCCAGCCGCCTCCGCCGTGCCGGTGACCGCCGCCAGCCGCCTCCGCCGCGCCGGTGACCGCCGCCAGCGCTGCCCGCGCCTCCCGCAGCACCCCTGACCGGCGCGGCACCCTTCCGCGCGGCCCCCGTCGCTGTTCCGAGGTGCCACCAGCCGGCACCGCCCCTCCGCGCGGCTCCCCGCCGCTGTCCCGCTGTCCCGTGCGCCTCCCGCACGTCGCCGTTTTTCGCGTTCGTTCCGTGCCGTCCGTGTGCACGTGTCTGTGTCCGTACCCGTGCCCGCGTGCGTTCCGAGTCCGAGGCATCCCCTCGGTGCTCTGTCACAGCCTTCGGTAACCCCGCAACCTTCTGTTAAATTCACAGAACCATTCCTGTTCTGGAATAGCTAGTTTAGTTAGTTTCCTATTTAGATTCAGTAATAATTGTTAACATTTTAATTAGATGTTTAGCGTTAATTAATAGATTTAGAAGATACATTAATTAAGAATAATATCGTATTAAGTTATTTCAATTATAATTTCACTATTGCCATAATTTCACTATTATCATTAATTGATAAATTTAGCTTCAAAATAATTAATTATATAGCAAAAACATATTTTAATATAGGAAATAATTTTTATAGGCAAAACTATATATATTTATGTTTTAGGTTATTTTCGTAATTTAACCGTTATTCTGTTAATAAGTTAAAGGATTGAAAACTAGAATTAATAACGTATATTTTGTAATAAAACCGTAATTTTACTAAAATGAGGTTTTATGTAAATTATTATTAAAATGATTGTCCTTACTAAATAAATAGTATTAGTAAGCTATTTCGTAAATGTTATTTAGAAAATAATTAAATTAGCTTTCTAATAATTTCTATTTTTCTATTAAAATAATGTATGATAAAAATCGCTACTACTTTGATAATATTCCAAAAATACATTATTCTCCGCCCTATTTACAAAATACTAGTAAAATAGTTTTACCAAAATATTACATATTTAAATTATTATTTTCTCTAATAAAACGACAAATGTTTATAATTAACGTAGATTTACGTTAGTGGCTTTATTAGCCAATCTTGGAATAAGTTCTAAGGACAGATTTATGTTAATGTAGGTTTCGATCCCTGAACCCTAGCCGACACCTTTTTAGTCGTTGCTTTCCACACCGAGGATACAACCAAGACAAGTTTCATATTTTTCATGTCCGTGTTTTATTTAATAATTAAATGTACTGCATCAGTAGAATCATGTATTGTAGTAACACTGATTCACAGTGGATCCCTCTCGGACTCCACATCGATGGATGGATTGATTGATTGCCTCATTGACTCGGGGATTGATTGGGGGAGTAGTACAACATCTGTGACCAAAGCCATTGTTTACCGATTGCCTCTCTCGCGCTAACCCCTACCGCACAGGGAGTTGAGCCACACCGTATATTATCGTTTTGGGCAGAATGCTAGTATACATATTGCTTCTATCCAGCCGGTCACATATTCTGTTATATACTCAAAAGCACTCAAAAGCACTATTGTAGATTGCATCATTGTAGCTTCTGGAATATTGCCTGCTGTCTCTTTTTACTATTATTTAGCAAAAATATATATGCTTTTTAAACTGTCTTGCATTCATTTATTATTATCTTAGAATGTTAGATGTGGAAATATGTTCTTGCTCCCTCCTAACTGGAGACAACATTTTTAGGTGACTGCGACGACGAGGATCTCACCTTTAGCTCTCTCTACGGACCTGGTTTGAACCCTGACGAGATATCTGAACCTAACCAGGGAGCCCCAGAACTATAGATGTGTCATTGGTTTAGTTTATTTTCTTTTTAGTTATAATAAAGACCAATGTAATAATTGAATGCTTGTTTTGTTTGTATTTTCATTTCAGACCATTTTCCAGATTTAATAAAATGTTATCTTTTCCCGCTTTAGTTTTTGTCTGCTTGTGTTCACTGCTTGATACAGCTTACTGCCGCCGTCTCACAACGGTGCAGGCTGGACATGATCCGACTGGACCCATTACATTGGGATCGGATCGTGACAACTATATTATTGCTCCTTCTTACAGGAGCATCTATTGGTCTGCAGTTGCACTCTACCAGCATATCAGTCTATAATAAATAAATTTAAATAAAAATAACCAAAAAACATAAATAAGTACCAGTAAATTGTCATTTCCTTCGGTTTGTCCAACTATTTCTTCAATCAAAAGATCACGCTCCTCAGGACTGCCGCGCTCCAAGCACTTCTCAATAACATTTGATGCAAACTTATGCTGGCTCATGTGTACAATTTGCCCAGCTACTTTACTGATAATTTGGCTCCTTTCAAGTGGTCGTCCCCTCTCCAATACATGCTGAAAAAAGTTCTGTCAGATTAGCTGTGCCTAACAAAGTTTTCGACATAAGATAAAGAACTATATCGCAATTATTAAATATTAAAAAGGCATGCCAACATTGATGAAGATGTTAGTAAATGAGTTACGACACATAACACTTTTATATACATTTTGTATCGTCCGTTATGATCCATTTTGTTTTTTTTTTTAAATTTACCTTTCTATTTTTTTTATCTATTTATTGAGCTTTCTTCTCATTTGTTTTTAGACACTTGTTCTTTTCTTTTGCGTGTTTCATTGACTAATATTTCTATTATGGACCTAGAGAGCGTTTGGTATGTTGTGGTACGGATATTCCCATCCATATTATTGTGTTTGGTATGAGAGCCCAAACAAAAATTCTTGGAAATAAGGTATTCCTTTGGGTATCATTTTCCTACCATATTGGGGAGTACTATTCACATGGTGAGAGGTGGGTATTTCTAAATCCCAACCTATGGGAATAACAATATTTTGATATTGTCCAAATTACCCCTCACTAAAACCTGGCCTGAGCTGACTAAACTGGACCCAAACTCGACCTACACCTTAACCTGACCAAAATCCGATACGAATATGACCCATCCCAAACTCAACTCGACTCAAATGAAACTGAGTCGATTATTAAACGTGGACATTTTTTTTGTTTTATTTAACCTTATTTGTTGCCCATTTTATATTATGTTAGGTACCAACTATACTTTGGTATTGAAGCTTGTTGTCGAATATAATGTAAATGGTTTAAAATAAATCATTTATGTTTATGTTTAAAAACTAGTTTATTAAAATTATAATTTTGTTAGACGGTAGTAATTTGGGAAATTTATTAACTATGGGATGTCATAATTCTGATAATTTATTTTTGTACCAAATGGATGAATTAAATATTCCTGGGATTACGATGTATTATACCAAATAGAGTAATAATTCCCAAGGATTTAATGACTGAATAGTATTCCCGGGAATAACACACATAATTCCCATAAATTTGATGACTGGGAATAGTATCCCCAGGAATATAGTATTCCTATGAATATAACAACTTGCGTACCAAACTGCCCATTATGGTGTTGAATGAACAAATTTATGTATGTTAGGAACTTGTGATGATTGTCTAACTTATATTTTAGTTTCACTTTTACTTGTCGACTTTATAATGATTGTCATTTATAAGCTTAGTGATACTCTATGTTGCATGGGTACGGACGACGATACGAATTTGGTATCTATTTTGGTTTGTCCTAGTGTATTTCAGGATGTCTATGGCGCGTATGATATTGTCTCCGACACAACGCGACGTTAAATTTGGAGTGTACGTGCTTCTTAGGTGATACTGTTTTTTAGCTTCTTAATGTGTTCAACTTATCCATATATGTTATACTAATTTTCTAATGTATTTAATGTATCTTACGATACACGATATGACAACATAGGTCTTATATGGTGATTGTATGATGCCTCCCCCTCCCACCCAACCCCAACCCCACCCAACCCCACCCCCACCCCCACCCCCACCCCCAGACACACACACACGCCACCACCACCCCACCCCAACAATATAAAATTAAATCATCACTCTATCTAAACCATGTGAATCACCAAAGTATGTTACTTAACTACCTACCTATAGCCTCCCTCCACCAATAGTGGAAATATGTGTATCTTTCACTGTTATGTCTTCCTTATCTATAATTTATTCTTTCCACTAACTTGTTTTCTTTGTGATTTTACGACCAAATCATATTAGTTAATACTTACTACCTGAAGTAATACAACATAAATGTCACGCTCTATGATTCCACCATTACCACAGCTAGTTGAAGAATAAAAAGGAGAAGTGATAAACTCGCATCCACATTGACAAACAGTAAGATTGAAGCAATCATTACTACGTAGCTACCAAATGGGCAGTGAACAATCTAGGTAAACAGGATCTAACCAGTTAGTACGAATGAAGCATCTATTTTACAAAAAAAACAAACAATATGACTGCAGCAAACGGAATATGCAGTAACGAAAGAGTAAAACAAGTTACCTGAGTGACATAATTGCCATACTGATCTTGTGCAAGAATACAAGCAGACTGTAAAATCTCATCAATGATACATTGACTTTGAAGCTCATCAGTGCAATGCTCCAAAACTCTCTAAACCAATGAGAAGGAAATCAGTATACCCAAAGCAGTTAGTAGGTCCTGTATCAGTTCATATCCTGCAGTTTGCATTACCTGAATAACCCGACAACCATAAGGATGCATAGAGAGTGTCACAACATTACCACGAAAAGAAGAGATGATAAAATCAATTTTCTCTGTCGGTACACACTCGATGCACTTCTGTATTACATGGTTCCCATTTTGATCACGGACACATCGCATAACATGTCCATCAAGTTCATGGACAAGCTGGGTTTTCTGATCAAGCTCAATCACCTCGAGTGCCTACAGATTTAAGCAAGAAAATTATGACCATGTAGGGCTAGCTTCACACAAAATTTGACAAAAAATCAATCTTGGTTGCTACTGAGCTCTTAAGCAGATTACAACTTGCAAAACAAGTTGGCTTCTTTTTGAGAGAGAAAACAAATTAGTTCTGAACTTTTAATTTGATAAAAACAATTTTATGCCAGGAGGCTCTCGCTAATGCAAGGTCGCCGGAGGCTCAAGATGAACTTTGATTTGCTAAGATACACAAATACCTCAAAGCAGATGTCGAAAAAAGAACCAAACTGCATAATACAGTAAACTTCTATATAAGAAAATAATAGTTAAACCACTCCACAATAAGAGAGAGAGATGAACTATGGAATATGCAGAAGATACTATCACCAAGATCATCAGAATTTGTTTACGACTTACGCTTACACAACCGCTTCTTTATTTTTTTGTTACTTTGCTGCACTAGCCTATCGGTACAAAATTTACTCCCGATGTTAAGTCTGTGTCTCAACACTAGTCAGCATCAACTATATTTGGAAATTTTACTCCCAATATTTTGAATAAGTCCGTCTCAACACTAGTTAACACTAACTAAACTTCCCAAGTCTTCATAAAGTATATGGTAAATCTAGATGTTTCCATCAGTTTACCCTCACAAAAAAAGTTACTTTACTTCATAAGTCCATCTAGTGATAATTTCTTTTATTGATGTGTCAGATTGAGAATATTAGGAACTTTCTGACCATTTTAGAGGTTTCATACTAGATATCGTGATGGCGGGCTAAGAAGCACAGACACCGCACAAACCTGTCTTGTTCGTGTCTATGCCATATCAGGCACGTATTGGACACAACACATACTCCAAGAGTCTAAGCGACTAAGTACATTTGAACATGTCAAAATTGATGCCTTTGTCCTCGTTGCAGTGCCAGCGTCATGTTCATGGCCTTGCAACATAGCAGGTCATAAAATATAGTCAAGTGTTGATATGTTATGGGGATTCGAGATCCCATACTTGCAATAAAGACATAAAATAACATGAAAAGGAATGAAATAACAAGCAAACAGAAGCACCTTCTGAATAACACGGCATCCATACATCTGAAGGCTCAAAGGCAAGATGTTACCAACAAGCTTATTTGCAAGTTCTTTCCTTTGCACAGGGCTTCCATGCTCAAAAAACTATAGCAACAAAAAGATATATTCACACCTTCATATTAGTGAACATGATTATCAGCATGCTTAACATATTTTCTTTGACAACGAGAACTAAGAATAGTAAATGAATCAATAGAATAGCACAATAAAGGTCACACATTCTGAACTATTGTACCTTCTGGATGACATAATTCCCAAATACATCAGTCATTAACATCGAAGCACGTGGAAGAACTTCTTCAAAGACGGATGCCTTTTCCTCAGCATTGCAAGTTTCTAGCTTCTGCTGAATAAATCGACTTCCATGTTGATCGGCACTGATGTCAAACATGTAAGATAGTTACTGTTTGGTGATTTGAATGCTTATAATCATATATACATGATGGGCATGATCAAAAATGAACTGGTGTCTATTTTTGCTTGAACTCAACAATGCATCAAGTAATATATGTGAAGATCTCTGTCTTGTAATTGGATACTGCAACCAAATAAACATGATGGCATAATCTAAACAAACTGCTAGTTCAAACTTGCCTGAACTCAAGAATGTGCCCAGCAATATCGGGTAATTCATATTTACGAGACTTGCTAGATTTAAGCTCCTCAAGAAAACTGTGTTTTTTCAGTTCGTCAACTTTCTCACGAGATCTTTGTCCTTGCCATCCAGAAAGAGTACCCCCAGTCCTACCAGTGTTGACTTGAAACCTCATATTCTCACTTCTCCTTCCTGCAGTCACTGATGACCCTTGAAACAGTGGGCTGGCTAGTGGGGAGCTAGGGTAGGGCAAAAGGACAGGAACATTTTGGGGATTTCCAGAGTGATTTGGACTAGTAGTTCCACCCTTTCTAACATTGGGGTTGTTGACACCTCCACTTCTCACAATCTGGGGCCTTTGTCCTCCGAGCACAGGACCTCTTTGAGGATCATAATTACCTGCTGGGCTTCCAATAGTACTTCCCCTGGATGCCATGGGGTCATATTCGCCTACACTTGTATATGCATCTGCAGAAGAATGTTGAAAATAAGGCATATAAATAGGATCTGTGAAAGAAGTCTGCCCTGTCATTCCAAACTGTCCATAAAATTTATAAAGATGTTGGAGATCAGCTACTGGAGTAATATTCCCCCCAGAGAGACCAGAAGTTCTTCCATTGAAGTTTGGGCTACCTGGACCTTCGAAAGGCATTTGAATAGTAGTATAAGGTGGGTAACCAGTTATAAATGGGGGCACAAGTGACGTATTCATATATCCACCAATACTGAACTGGGGGAACAAGCAAGATGTTTGTAGATTAGGATAACAATGATTTCCATAAGAAGCTGCAGTGGCATATAAAGGTGGAGCGCTTCCAGCAGACTGCAATACCGGCTGTACAGATAATGGTAATTTTGGTTGTCTATGAGAAAAATGATCAGCATTGTTGGAAGAAGGCATTCCTTGATGAACCATCTGAGATTGACCAATCTGAACTTGAACTGAAGCGCCTCGTGAATGTAAGTTATCTTGCTGAGGGTGTTGAAATTCTGGTTGGCCTCTGTGACCATCATTCGATAACCTTAAGCTCTTAGTTTCATTTTCAATACTGCCAATACTTGAAATGCCCCTATCACTAGGTAAAATACCATGATCCAAATTGGCATTGGAAGTGCTTGATTCCCCCTTCCTGCGAGGGTGTGGGTTCACTGTTACATCAGAGGATGTCGAGCATGGAATTAACGAGGTAACAAGATCATTATTTGGACTTGACCCAACTGAATGTGCACTTGGGATGGTTGAACGAGCACGAACACCAACAGTTTCTATTTTGGATTCTCCCTTACTGATTTTGATTGAAGACTCTTGTAAAGGTTTGACACAAGAATCAGAATCTGCTTGCTCTGAAGTACCTTGACTTGATAGACGAGACGGATTATTATATACAGGAGAAGGGGTCCGAGGAAAATCTTCCTGAAAGGTTAATAATTATCAAGCATCATAAGAATTGTAGATATACACTATGAAGACTTTCCATACAGTGCTCAGGTTTTAAAAACTAATTAGGGGAATAAAGTAGTATAGGTAACATTTTTAAAGCACTCGCACCAAATTCCGAAGTACCAGATAATGTTTGACAACACTGATATTAAGTTATTAACAATTGATCTTCTTTGAAAAGTTACATAGCAATCCCTGAAAATTGGCTAGATACATATAATACAGTCTAACATGTGCCTTAACCAAATTTTATTTAAAGATGTTTCAGTAACTTAGCTTACCTAATATAAGAGAGAGAGAGAGAGAGAGAGAGGGAGATGAAACAGATACATGACAGATATTGGCGTTGTTACACACTTGACTTGGTCGGTCGGAGAATCCATGCTTAGTGACCAAAACTTGCATGCAAGCTAAATCCGGAGGGCTTGTACAGTTTCACGTTAACTACCAAGAACTAGACTAAATGTTACCAAGGACTTCACTCATTCAGTTCCCTTTCATCCCTTAATGAATTGCATAAATTTGTGTGTATTTTAACTACCAACTCTTAATAAGGATATACATACAATACAGTCTAACATGTGCCTTAACCAAATTTTATTTAAAGATGTTTCAGTTACTTAACATGTGCCTTTCCAAATTTTAAGAGAGAGAGAGAGAGAGAGAGATGCATGACAGATATTGGCGTGGTTACACACTTGACTTGGTCGGTCGGAGAATCCATGCTTAGTGACCAAAACTTGCATGCAAGCTAAATCCGGAGGGCTTGTACAGCTTTACGTTAACTACCAAGAACTAGTCTAAATGTTACCAAGGACTTCAATCATTCAGTTCCCTTTCATCCCTTAATGAATTGCATAAATTTGTGTGTATTTTAACTACCAACTCTAATAAAGACTTGACAAGGAATTCCAATTACGTGTTAACAATACATATCAACCATGTGTTGTTTGTGCTTAGTCGAATTTATATGCATCTACAAGTACTAATTTACCAAGATGTAGAATACCAAAATCACTTGCATCATAGCATTTTTTGTGGTTCTCGAGCTCTTTGGCACATTCTGCTACAAGGACAAAATGACTTCCCTATATAAAAAATTATCATGCTAACTCTTCATCCAGACTCCTCAACTGGGGGGTCTTAAAGGGTTCCTTTTTGTTGCCATGTGATTAAACTGCATGACGACAAAAATAGACCAACCCAGAACAAGGATAGCCTTCATATCAATAATTTATGGCACGGCCATCTTGCACATAGCCATATTTTGGCTTTGGATTTCACACACTGAAATACAGAGCTGCCAACAGGTTCATAGCTGAATGTAAAAAATGGTCAGTCCTCTTCTGGATCATGACCAAAATGTGGCCTACTCTAATGTAAAAAGACTTGGAAACTGTTTTATACCTTAACTACCTTGTTCATGTTTCTAAAATTCTCTAGTTGTTGGTTTCGGTAAGCCCAACTTTCTTCTTCTCCCAAACCAACATTCAAACAAACATTAACACTTGCAGTCAAAAGATGGGTGAAAGCAACCTCTGCAAAGCACAATTTCCAAGTGTAGCAAATACATGAGGTCTCTGTTATATATGTGCTCAGTGGCAAACATCAAATAAATCCCTCAGAGCAAACACAAGCCAAGATAAGCCTCTTACCTGAATTAAATCCACAAGACTTTTATGTCGACCTTGCAAAGGAGATGTATATGGTCCAGATATAAACCCAGAATTATTTTGCCCCTTGCCCTTCGAATCCATTATGGGTAACCTGTCATCCTCAGGTTCCTCCTTATGGGTAGAGAGTACTGGTCGAGAAATGAAGGATCCCTTGCTGCTATCATCAAAAGAAGACATACTCCAATTTTCCCCAGACCCACCAATGTGATGAACCAGACGCTGGTTCTCCCGTGACACAAGGGGCTGAGGGAGTCTTGGATTTAAATTCACGTTGGAATAGTAGTAAGCATGGTAAGCCGGATCAGCACGGAGCTGCTCTTCAGACTCTGATGTTTCAACTGCATTGCTCAAATTTCCAAAGATACCTTCCAATCTGGAGTTCTGATACCGAGTTAAGTCGCCAATTGCTAAACTAGAGCCTTCCATGCTGGGAGGTGCACTTCCGCTACGGTTAGGGGTAGCAATATTCATGCTTCCGTGAAAACCTTGCCCTTGTAAAAGCAACCCCAATTCTTGGGCAGTGGCATTGCCCGTAGATGAAGCAAACAATGCAGTGTCCTTGCCGATAGGCCAGTTTCTGTCTCCACTGGTTCCTATCATCCTCACCGCACTCTCTGTTGCCATCCTACTTCAAAATTTAAACGCTTCCAAATCTGAATGGTAGTAACAACCGATGTTCAATAATTTACCTGCAGTGAAATTGAACCATGTCAATTTTGTCTTTTCTATCAATGAGATTTATAAACCCACAATAAAAAAAGATAACCAAAGGGCCCTTATGTCTAATATTAGCTAGAATTGTAAAGCAACTAGCACTTGAATACATAGCACACAGGAAGCAGATCAAACAAACACCATAATATTACATGAACAAACTTCGAGTTGAAAATAAGAAAATGTTCTTCCAAAATTTACAAGGGAAGCATACGGGACTTGTCAGTCTAATGACACTAAATTCCATTAATCACAAGGCTACAAAGCACAAGGAAAAGGTTGGAATTGTGGTCCTGGTACCCAACAACCCCTGGTAAAGCGACATGTAAGCAATCACATACTGACATCTAGCATTTTATCAGCATAAAACGAAACAGATGATATTATAACTAATAACTGTCTTGAAATTTTTCTTTTTTACAAAGATTACATAATTCATTAATTCAGTACATTTATTTGAATGAACAAAACCAAGGTGAAGATAGAACCAAGGTGAAGATGAACAAAACCAAGGTGAATTTTTTTTTTTTTTTACAAAGATTACATAATTCATTAATTCAGTACATTTATTTGAATGAACAAAACCAAGGTGAAGATAGAACAGTGAACAACAAAATTTGACACCAATCCAAAGAATCACCAACAGTCTAAACCAACATTTTCAGCAAACACAACCAACTCCGGAAACCGCGATTTTACTACATATTGCCACCTAATAACAAAGAAAGAAACCAAACCCCCGCCGAGAACTTCAAAGACCAAAACCCTAGCAACAAAAATTCCAACTTGGAACCCTAAAACCCTCCATCCATTCATCACTAAAAGTTGGTTACTTTACACTACAAACAACCGCAAAAAAAAAAAAAGAATAGTAACTAAAAGACCACAGATTACATCATTTCCTGTAGAATTCCAAAAGTTCGCCCATGTTTCCGAAACACCAAGAAGAAGGAGAGAAAGGAAAAAAAAAATCAGACTAGAGAGGGAAAGAGTAGGTTTTTACCGGCTTCCAGTTTGCAAATTGAAACCCTAGACCTCCAAATTCATTCAATCAATGGAAATTTCCCATCCCTTTTTTGGAAAAAAAAAAAAAAAAAAATTAGAAGGAAGTCAGTCTGCTCTTCCTCGAGGTTTTCTCGAAGCGAAACCCGGGATGTCTGCTTCTAAAACGAGAAATTATTAGGTGCTCCCTGCTCACCCACTGGACGTGCTGAGTGGTGAGTCCTGTCCAATGAACAATTGACATTTGGAATAACCAATTAATTTCATATTTTTCACATCATAACCAGATATAAAAAGATAACGAAAAATGCTAACAAAATCAATAATATTAATATTAACATTAAAATTAAGATTAAAATTAAAATTAATAGTAAAATTAATATTAACAATAATATTAATATTAACATTAAAATTAAAATTAATATTAATATTAACATTGAAATTAATATTAATATTAATATTAACATTAATGTTAAAGTTAACAAAAAATATTAACAAAATAAATTATATTAATATTATCATTAAAATTAATATTAAGATTAACATTAATATTAACAGTAAAATTAATATTAATATTAATATTAATATTAATATTAATATTAATATTAATATTAAAATTAAAATTAAAATTAAAATTATTATTATTATTAACATTAATACTAAGATTAACATTAACATTGATATTAAAATTAACATTAATATTAACATTAATACTAAGATTAACATTAACATTAATATTAGTATCAAAATTATAATATTAAGCTAACTTATGAATTGTCCGGTTATGATGTGAAAAATATGGAATTAATTGATTATTCCAAGTGTCAATTGTTCATTGGATCGGGCTCATCACTCAGCACGTCCAGTGGTGAGCCAGGTGCACCTAATAATTTCTCTTCTAAAACCCCTCCTAAAAATTCTAGCTTTATTGTCGGACCTTTTAGGCAGCAGATTTGACCGAAATACCCCCCTCCCTCTTCGTTAGAAAAACGCCTGACCCGACGACGGACTTGGCGTGTACTTAACCATCTCCATCCGACGGTCCACGCGCAAAATCTAGGGCTGGAGTGGACGGAGGAGATGGGGGTATTGTGACGCCCGCGCGTGGCAGGAGAGTAAATTTGACGAAAATGTGTGATGGCAACAGAGACTTCATTGGCCATTTAAGGAAGGTTTTTTCTAAGGGCACCACCCTTTTTTGCTAGGGGCTAGTCCAAAATAGTTCAAGAATATTACAAGTTTGCCATCAAAAAATTTTGCTAGGGGCTAGCCCAAGCACACCTATAAATACCAATTTTTTTTTCATTTTCTCTCTCCTCCTTCTCTTTTTTTTTCTCCCTCAACTATTTTCTTCTCTCCTTCTCTTAGGTCAAAGAATTAAAATCCTAATTCTTTTCTTTTCTCCCTACATTTTTGGCAAATTGTTCTCTTCCTCAACTCTAGGTCATTGACTTCTCCAATTTTTTGGTAAGTCATCAAACTAAAATATGTTTCATGCTTTAAACAAGAATTTCACATATAAAAGTTGAATTATGTGTTAAATGTAGAAAAATATTGAACATGAATCAACCGGGATCATCAAACGTTCCCGCCACGTCCGAAGAACACGTTTCCGCAACGTCCGAAGACAACTTTGATGCATCGGAAGCTCTCTTGGTAACTACATTTGAACTTGTCATCGGATTTAAAATCGTGCTGTGACACAGAGGACTACCAACACTCTGGCAGTCCAGATCATAGACTAGGACTGCCAGAGTGGTGGCAGTCCTTCACAGAAGAAGGACTGTCAGGACCCTGGCAGTCCTACAAATATGTAGGACTGCCAGGGTCCTGACAGTCCTTCTTCTGTGAAGGACTGCCACCACTCTGGCAGTCCTAGTCTATGATACCTGAATGCAGAGTTTTAGTCAGTAAAGGTGTTTGTAATTTATGAACACCAATTGCTGTACAAAAGACGGTCTTGCTATTAACACAATTTGCTATTTATGGACACCAATCTTATGCACGGGCCTAATCTATGAAACCTATTTGCTTTAGGATGTTGTCTAATTGTACTAACCTTTAAGTTTTATTGTAGGACTTGAGATCTTCCGATTTTGTGGTACCGGCTCCAATTGTAGTCAATGTAGTCCATTTATTTTGGACCGATCTATGTTTTGAATCAAGCGAGGGTACGGTACATTGGTGTCGAGATGTCGGACGGAAAAACAACATTGTTCTAGTGATATCCAGATCGGCCCGAAATCGACCGGGACGACAAACTGTGGTGGGGGGCTGTGAAAGAGGTGGTGTGTTCAGAACGTACAAAAAAATACAGTTATCCAAAGTAAAGTTCCAAGAAGAAATGTTTGAACGAGGAAATGTGGTTGTCCATTCACGATACATATTAGAAACGAATAAGAAGGGAAATGGACAGTAGAAGTGAAGAATGGAACCCACAACCATGAGATTGCCGAAACACTATTGGGTCATCCGTATGTCGGACGGTTGAACAATACGGAGAAGAAGATAGTCGAAGACTTGTCCACCTCCGGAGTTGCACCGAGACAAATATATTTCGTCATACGACATAACGATGAGAAGAACATGTCTACAATGAAGTCAATATACAACGCCCTAGCTTCTTCAAACGCTGTCCGGACGAAATCAAGAATGGCGATGCAAGAAATGCTCAAGTTGCTTGCCGATAATCATTATGTTGAGTTCCATAGAAGACATCCCCAGAGTAATGAAGTATTATCAATCTTTTGGGCTCATCCTGATTGCACAAATTTGGCCAGGTCTTTTACCGACGTGTTAGTCATTGATTGCACGTACAAGACAAATAAGTTCAAGATGCCTCTCTTTCATGTTGTCGGGTTCACCTCTACTTGGAAAACATTTCCAGTGGCATTTTGCTTCATGAAGAGTGAGAAACTTGAAGACTACACATGGGCGTTGGAGAAACTGAAAATACTTTACACTGGTCATACAGAGCCGTCAGTATTTGTTACCGACAGAGAGTATACCCTAATTAATGCTATTCGTATTGTTTTTTCTCAAGCGGATACATTGCTATGCACTTGGCATGTCAATCGTAATATTCAAGTCCAATGTAAGTTGAAGTTTCGGAAGGAGGATGGTAAAATTGACATGCAGATTTTTGACGAATTCTACAATAATTGGAATTGTGTGTGGCGAGCATCTACGATTGCCAGTTACGACGCCGCATGGTACTTGTCCAAGCAAAAGTGGGAGGCGGAGGAGCCGACATGCATTTCTTACATCAAAGATACATGACTTGAACCGCACAAAGAACAATTCATCTTAGCATGGTCGAATGTAGTGAAGCATTACGGCACGACAACTACCAACCGTGTCGAAGGAGCACACTCTTTATTGAAGAGGCACCTAAAATCATCTCTTGGCAACTTCGTCTCTGTTTGGTAAGCTATACATTTATCAGTAGACCGAACGGTGAATGAAATTAAGGCATCATTTGAGATGAGTTTGAATATAGTCAAGCATGAGCATAGAAAGGAAGTACTCTTAGATGCTTTAATGCGCGTGGTATCTCACAAGGCGTTGGCCTTAATAGCTGATGAGATTGAAAGGTCAAAATTTGTCAGGCTTGATCCCGAGGTTTGCGGGTGTGTATATCGACATACACTAGGCCTCCCTTGTGCACATCAGATTAATGAATATCACCGTGAATCCATTCATATTCCTGTAGATGACGTCGATCAACGTTGGAGGCAGTTGTCTATGATGCCCCTGGTGAAGACGGACGATGATTTCTTCTCTTTGCCACAAGTGAAACTTCTCCACGCAAGGTGGTGTGTCTCAGTAGGAGTGGAACGGATGTCTATTGAGCTTAAAATCCAAGAAATTGCATGTCCGGTGACTACTAGAATGCACGAGTCGTCCGTTGTTTCCAATCCTAAAGGCAGACCTCAAACAAGATTGACTAGTTCACAGAAGAGAAGGCTGGAGTCGACTAAGAGAGATCTATCGTCCTTTGAGCATGTTGAACGAAGCTTACAGCAACCTTCGCCTGCACGAAAGGGCAAGCTTATCGTTCGCCGAAAAATGGAGAAAATGGACCTCCCAAGAAAAGATACAGTTGCAAGCCAAACAACGAGTTTGTATATTGACAAATTTTAACCTGCGCTTCGAAGTTACATTTGGTCTATTGTCGATGTCCCCGGTGATGGCCATTGCGGATTTCATGCCCTTGCAAGGCATCTTGGTTATGATGACAAAGACGGATGGAGACGGGTGAGGCAGGAGCTGTACGAGGAGTTAGAGACTCGTCTTCCATTCTACTCCCGCATCATAAGCGAATAAACGGTTGCAAGTTTGTTGTTAAGTATCCCTTGCACCGACAGTGTTACCGGGACAGACCACTACATGTCAGTCCCGTCTGCCGGCTATTTATTTGCTAATAGGTACATGATACCTGTTGTACTTATATCGCCAGATATTAACAATACATTCTTTCCGATGTGCGCTCCTCCAACGGACCACGGAGTGTCTAACCTATGTACTATAGGTCTGATCGGGGATCACTTCGTTATACTAAAGATGATCGCTCATTCTCCGATTCCTCCACCTTCAACAGTTTGGTACAAAAGAGCACCGGTCGAAGCCATCGCTTGGACCACACCTTTCGTTGACCAGATCAACCATTGTAAGAGGTTGTTGAAGATTGAGGAGCCAAGAGACTTACCTGCTGACCACTACGACGTCAAAATCGACTAAGTATAGATATATTTACAGTCTGACATTTTGTATATGGAGGACCACTTTTGTATACGGTGAAAAATGAAGTCCAGTAATATATATAGAGTAAATTTTGAGTTATATGTGTTTGATTTTGCCTACCTGTGTTATATGTGCCTACTGTGTTATATGTGCCTACTTGTGTTATATGTGTTTACCTGTGCCTACCTGTGTTATATGTGCCTACCCTACCTGTGTTATATGTACCTACCTGTGTCTTATCTGTGTTATATGAGTGTTCACTGTCACATCGTTTCAGTTTGAGTGTAGGACTGCCATGGGGGTGGCAGTCCTAACTATGAATCTCTGTGATGAATTTATGTGTGAATCAAATTCACACAGAGATTCATAGTTAGGACTGCCACACCCATGGTAGTCCTACACTCAAGTAGGACTGACAGGGTCCTGGCAGTCCTAACTAAAACTTGCTGTAACAGCAAGTTTTACTTAGGACTGCCAGGACCCTACAGCAAGTTTTACTTAGGACTGCTAGGACCCTGGCAGTCCTACTTCAGTGTAGGACTGCCATAGGTGTGGCAGTCCTAACTATGAATCTCTGTGTGATGATTTGATTGTGGGAATCATCACAACAGAGTTAAAAAGTTAGGACTGCCACACCCATGGCAGTCCTACACTGAAGTAGGACTGCCAGGACCCTAGCAGTCCTACTTCAGTGTAGGACTGCCATGGGTGTGGCAGTCCTAACTATGAATCTCTGTATGATGATTTGATTGTGGGAATCATCACAACAGAGTTAAGAAGTTAGGACTGCCACACCCATGGCAGTCCTACACTGAAGTAGGACTGCCAGGGTCCTGGCAGTCCTAACAAAAACTTGCTGTTACAGCAAGTTTTAGTTAGGACTGCCAGGACCCTGGCAGTCCTACTTCAGTGTAGGACTGCCATGGGTGTGGCAGTCCTAACTTCTTAACTCTGTTGTGATGATTTGATTGTGTGAATCAAATTGCCACAGAGTTAAGATTCATCACAAAAAAATAATTTATCACAAGTCCTGATACAGATACTCTGTACATTAAGATTCATCACAAAACTTTTCAAAACTTAAGATTCATCACCTACACTCAATAATCCAACTACAATAAAATCATCACAACTACAATAATTCATCACAACTACTTAGTCCCGAACATTTTACATCCAAATTAAGTTTCAAACAAGCAAAATATCCACAATAATTCATCAAATGTACGTTACTATTCCACATCCAACTAAAGTTTGAAACATGAAAAATATTGAAATCCATCTACATATCATGCCGGGCCTTTGAACGAGACTCCCTATTGTTCATGAAGGAGAAGTCGACCACGTCATCGATGCGATCAAGCTCGTTGGCGACCGCGACACAAGTCTCACTTTGGCAACCTCTCCGGAGTGTCTGTGCCAATTCCTTCACCCTTTGAGACTGAAAATGAAAGTATAAATGAATTAAGTCTACAAACATGGAAATCTCAGTCTTATTACAAATACGGAACTTACCATTCTCACCAACCCAGCATACAATGCATTTTTGGAAGGAAGAGCTCCAGCTGCTCCGACGGCCACGGGACCCGGGTTGGTAGGGTTCGACAACTTAGGATGTCCGACCCCCAGGAAGTATGCATGTAGTCCTCGCTGCAGTCGGCCATCTCGGTGACCGGTCGTCTTTCAGATTCCCGAAGTACATGTCGTTGCCACTCCGAGTAAAAGTCGGTCACCCAGTCGAATTCTGCCGGTTTATAACTTAAAGGTTGGGTTTCGCGCGGAGGCTCCAACAGCCGTAGTGTGCGCTTCGGCACAGTTTGCACGAAGCCAAACTGACGAAGTACTCTGTCGGGCATGTACGGCTCCGTGATTTCATAGCATGTGATCATGCCATGAAATAAAGAAACTGGTTGGACCTCACGATTCAACTCACGTAAATCCTGGTATGGATTCCAAAAAATCTGTAGGAAAACAGTTAACAACAAAACAAAATCAACATGAAAAAGTTAGTCAAAAATTAGTACCTCTTCTGGCACCAAACTGTCTAATACTTCACGAATGGAAGCCAGTGTTTGCCAAGTTTTGGTTTCCAGCTGGGATGGTGTAATGACCCGCTCCGTCCTTACGGAACGTCGATTCAAACGGCAAGTACAACGACTCAAATGAGCCGTCGACTCGAAGAGTTGCGTCGACCCGATGAAGTATCGATGCGAATCGATGCAAGACTTACAATGGCCCGTCAAAGATGAATCCAGACTTAGACTATCAAAGGCGCGCTCGGAGTATCGCTCGGCCGATGCAAACATCGCTAAGGTGGGTGGCTCCGATGGACCCGTCTTTGCTTAGCCTAGACACATAATAATACGAATACTATCACGAGAATCGCTAGGCGATAACCCCGCGCATGCTAATAAATGACTCAACGCACCTAGCTAAGGGAATAATCTCATCTTGTATGCTTGTATAGAATATGGAAAGGAACATGGAAAATACGAGAACTTTCGCCACCGCGCTCCACGCTCGTGCTAAGGCACAAGCTTACGTTCAAGTTCCCTACGCGTTCAACAATGAAACAATGAATGGTTTACAACAATGAAACGGAAGACTATCAACATAGTCATTCCGAGTAGAGTATAGCAACATTGAAAGGCTATGGGACCGATGGGTCGCCAAGGCGACTCCCGCACAAAGAGTTGTGTAATGTATGAATGGAAGAGTAAACGAATAAGTGGATGAATGAATCAACGAATGAATGAACAAGTGAAAGAATGAATGAATAAAAGATAAGAAGGATGGAAATGTTTAGCGACAGGTATGACGGACACGTGCAACGGGGCTCGCTACCCGCGCTTCACAGACGCCAACCTAGTCGATAACGCATTAAGGCTAAGGGTTAGCCTACGGCTCAGGGACAGCCGTTAAGTTAAAAAGATAAGTTAATACGAAATGGTCGTGGACAAACGGTACGAGCGAGGGGTGGCGATGCTGTGACCGTGAAGAAAAGGGATTCCGCGGCATGATCAAAGTGTGAAGGACTTGCCGGTCCAGACGAAATCAAAGGAAATGGCTTACGGGCTGTCTAAGTGCGGGCTTGGCCACCAGGGGACGTAAGGCTGGGTATTTCAAAAGACTATCAGGGTGTACCAAGCCGCACGCCATGATAGGTGAGGAAATTACCACAGGGGAAGACATGTCCAATATGGCTTGTGATGCCAGCGACCGATGCATATAGATTAAGTAGGCTTTGCTGGTGGCAATCCACGTGCAAGTCCTTGTATTGAAATCAAAGTAGTCTAAGTTAAATGAACAATCACCTATTGAACGGCTTGAAATGTATCATACCAAATGATAATGAATTAGAGAACACACTTACGACGCGCTAGAACCCGAGGCAGGGACACGCCCTTGATATTGAAAGTTTACATGAGGCACGTTATGTTATTACATATGAATTGTTGACTAACTTGATTTGCTTTGGACAGAGAAGGCCGGACGGTAAGTATGGGTAAGTCGTGCATGTATTTCCATGCGACACTTGGATTTGGCGACACGGGATAGGTTATGACATATGCCATAAAATTGATCCTAAGGCAAGATTAGAAAGACAATGAATGATAGAGATGCACAAAAGTAAATGGAACGTGTTCGGTAATGATAGCATTGTGGGCGAGCTAGCCTCCCCACCAGTGCATAACAATATACTGATAACCCCACAGTCTGCATGCAGGATGCAGGAGACGTCGGCGGGTGCGGAGCTTCCATCGAACGTGCTAAGGCACGGAACCAACTCTGGGGCCTTGGAACGTTGCAAGAAACTGAAGCACCCTATACAGGACATAATGTATCGGAACATCGCCATGAATCCTTCCATGTTGTAAGCCACTTGGCACGCCTTTTATATTTCAGAGAGAGAGAGCTTGAGCGATTTGTAATATCGGCCTAGCGTCGCTTGTAAACTTCTTGAATATCAATAAAGAGATTGAATTCGCTTCAAATTTATGTTCATTTACTTTCCGCTGCAAATGGGGACACTCTGTGCGACTCTGTGGCCTAGCTCAAATCGGCCGTTTCTGGACATAGCCTTGCACGGGCGCAACCTAGGCCTGTGCGGCATCACGCCTTAGCGATGACGATCGCTCCTGCGGGAGCGGGGCGTGACAGATTGGTATCAGAGCACGGCTTTACGTCCTTGGACTTCATTTCGATTTTTCTCAGTTTTGAAAGCTCGGTTGGAAACAAAGGAAGTGTACGCTCTCTCTCGTTGTGCCTTGGGATGTTCCATACAATAAGTCTAATATTTTCAAAAGCTCGTACAAGTACTCGGTTGAACGGGATCGATAGGCGAAGGCCTTTGTGCCGAACGATGTTAAACATGACTCGATAGAGAACACATGCTAAGTTAGCAAGTCGCGTGCATGCCCAAATAGTCCTACATCGACATTAGCAAGTGAGCGTGTAAACTTGAATATAGCCCGCACGGGATGGTTATGCGGCACAACTTAGTCCGCGTGTCGCACACCTCGACTTTTGGTGCAATCGAGTTGCGAGCGATATCAAGTACCGCTCGGTCAGGAACGAAGCTACACTTAGAGTGTATATCGATAGGAACGCTATCGAGTTCACGCTTAGGCGTGCACGAAAGATTGATATAGATTTTGAGGAACGGGCGAACGCACGATTGAACATATCGAGTGGGAATCGAATGGTCTCTTGATGAATTATAGAATGGCTTGAATCCGAGTGGTGTATGTGATAGCTTCGAAGAAGGATAAGAGTGAGTGTCGACGACTAGTCGAGTGGCTCGAATCCTGAGTGGTGTATGGACGTTATAGAAATTGTTCGAGCGAGACTACAAGATATACGGATAGAACGGGTATGTCGGCGAGGCGATGCGATCGCGCAAAGCCTTAGAACGTGTCACGCTTAGTTGGTCGTGACTTCAAAAGTCCCGAACGAGATGTCGCTGTACAACTTGTTAATGGGCAACGCGAGTAAGAAAATAGTTCGAAACGATGAATGAAAATGAATGGTCTTGATCGAGGAAAACTTAGAGGATCACGCGCACGATTTTCGATTGATTCAAATGAATTGTGACTTGAGTTTGAACAACGATCTTGAAACTAGCTTGAGGAATAGCAGTAGAACTTGATCTTGAATATCGAGAAAATTGCAGAATATCCAACTCGGACAACAGCATCAACGCACGACTCGAAATCGGTTGCAAAGAAAGATCGTCAGGTTACGCTTATCGTCAATGGTATTGAGGCGTATTAAAGATCGATATGCGATAACTCGGGGGTACTCTGACTCGACGAATGACGGTCGTGCAAATGTTATTGTTCCGTTGGATGCTATACTTGGGATGTTAAAAATGTGTTGAGGAAAAGATAGATTTGACTTGGATAAAAATGTGAATGCTTGGATTTGCTTCGTTGACAACCACAACGTTGACGTTCTTGTCTTATGCGAGCGCAACTCCAGCCTCGCACATGCGTCGCACCGGATTATGACGATCACTCCGCGTGAGCGCTGATATGGTGATTCATACAGCGGGAGTGATTGAACTTGGATGGCGTGGCAACTGATTGCTTCGACTTGTGGTTTGACGCGAAGGTGGACTCGAAAAGGAATTTGTGTTTGAAGAATTGAACTTGAGGATTGAGTAGGTCCAATCCGCGTATCGAGAATGGGTTAGTCTAAAACTCAAACAAGAGTTATGCCCCGATGAGAATGATTATTCCACGGGAGCGTTGTATGGTGATTCATGAACCGCCGTGGATAATTGGACTCGCGTGAGATTGAGGCGCAATGTATTGTCGAGCTAGACGACCTCGTGATCGAATACACGAATTGGTTAGAGTT
Source organism: Iris pallida (assembly GCA_029216955.1). Lineage (NCBI taxonomy): Eukaryota > Viridiplantae > Streptophyta > Magnoliopsida > Asparagales > Iridaceae > Iris > Iris pallida. The sequence goes on from JANAVB010014600.1 coordinate 7,668,102, forward strand.
GGCAATTTGAATGGATTCGAATATGCACAACGAATGCATTGATGCAAATAGGTGATCGTGTTCGATGTTTAGAAATCTGAGTGACGCGAGCTTGGGTAGAAACACCCGTACAAGCAAACAAATGGTTTGACCATAGGATTTGGGGCGAGCGTCGTACAACGACCTTGCACGATGAGCGACGGACTTGACTTGTAACTATAACCTTGTGAGCTGACCTAGCGGATAGGCGGACGACCCTATACCGAGTGATTGAACTTGTGCGATTGACCTTACAGTATCATCCGTACGGACGATAGACTTGTGGCAGCAAGACTTAGAGTAGGACAGGAAACAGGGAGTGTGCGTGAACGACGATGAGATTGGCCCCAAATGAAGGGAATGATAGGAATGGATGACGTACAAGTAAAGTTGGGATAACGAATTGAATCGTTGATAGGAAGAAATACTCGATGATGGTGCAATACTTGGTCTTGAATCGGACGGAAATTACTTAGACTTGGTCGACTCCGCTAAGAAGAAATCGTATTGATTTCGTAGACAAGAACGCTTGAGAAGCGAACTGGATCATCTCGAGGACCGAGATAAACGATAGTGAGATACACATGAGTTCGGTTTTAAATCGAAGTTAGCGAACGATCGGCAAATCAAAACTATCACGAGTAGCTTGTCCGACTTCGCTAATCGCTAAGCTTGGTTGAAATGTACGTATTCGGGGGACGCCTTGAATAGGTGCACGATCCAAACTCAGCGATGTGATGAACTCGAATGCAGCTGCAAGTGGGTGTTGCGATGCGCATAAACGAAAGTAAGTTTGCCTCAGCCTACGACACTCGTATTTGACGAATTTCAACGCACCTCGTGCAACCGTTTCAGTCCCATGATATGTCAAAAAGCAACCGAGTCGAAGAAACACTTGAATTAAATAAGTGCCATCAACTCTAAAATGAATAAAAAGTTATCCAATAAAAATCGACCAGACGTATGCGACACGGAACTTGGAAAGGTACCGAACATGGTTCGATAACATCGAACGTTAGAGCCGTTCGATAGAATTGTCTATAAAACACGATGACACGAGTTAAGGAATGGTAGGATGACCTGCACTCAGGAAGTCTCGAGGACGAGACTTGTTTTGAGTGGTGTATTATGTAATGACCCGCTCCGCCCTAGCGGAACGCCGATTCAAACGGCAAGTGCAACGACTCAAATGAGCCGTCGACTCGAAGAGTTGCGTCGACCCGATGAAGTATCGATGCGAATCGATACAAGACTTACAATGGCCCGTCAAAGATGAATCCAGACTTAGACTATCAAAGGCGCGCTCGGAGTATCGCTCGGCCGATGCAAACATCGCTAAGGTGGGTGGCTCCGATGGACCCGTCTTTGCTTAGCCTAGACACATAACAATACGGACACTATCACGAGAATCGCTAGGCGATAACCCCGCGCATGCTAATAAATGACTCAATGCACCTAGCTAAGGGAATAATCCCATCTTGTATGCTTGTATAGAATATGGAAAGGAACATGGAAAATACGAGAACTCTCGCCACCGTGCTCCACGCTCGTGCTAAGGCACAAGCTTACGTTCAAGTTCCCTACGCGTTCAACAATGAAACAATGAATGGTTTACAACAATGAAACGGAATACTATCAACATAGTCGTTCCGAGTAGAGTATAGCAACATTGAAAGGCTATGGGACCGATGGGTCGCCAAGGCGACTCCCGCACAAGGAGTTGCGTAATGTATGAATGGAAGAGTAAACGAATAAGTGAATGAATGAATCAACGAATGAATGAACAAGTGAAAGAAAGAATGAATAAAAGATAAGAAGGATGGAAATGGTTAGCGACAGGTATGACGGACACGTGCAACGGGGCTCGCTACCCGCACTGCACGGACGCCAACCTAGTCGATAACGCATTAAGGCTAAGGGTTAGCCTACGGCTCAGGAACAGCCGTTAAGTTAAAAAGATAAGTTAATACGAAATGGTCGTGGACAAACGGTACGAGCGAGGGGTGGCGATGCTGTGACCGTGAAGAAAAGGGATTCCGCGGCATGATCAAAGTGTGAAGGACTTGTCGGTCCGGACAGAATCAAAGAAAATGGCTTACGGGCTGCCTGAGTGCGGGCTTGGCCACCAGGGGACGTAAGGCCGGGTATTTCAAAAGACTATCAGGGTGTACCAAGCCGCACGCCATAATAGGTGAGGAAATTACCATAGGGGAAGACATGTCCAATATGGCTTGTGATGCCAGCGACCGATGCATGTAGATTAAGTAGGCTTTGCTGGTGGCAATCCACGTGTAAGTCCTTGCATTGAAATCAAAGTAGTCTAAGTTAAATAAACAATCACCTATTGAACGGCTTGAAATGTATCATACCAAATGATAATGAATTAGAGAACACACTTATGACGCGCTAGAATCCGAGGCAGGGACACGCCCTTGATATTGAAAGTTTACATGAGGCACGTTATGTTATTACATATGAATTGTTGACTAACTTGATTTGCTTTGGACAGGGAAGGCCGGACGGTAAGTATGGGTAAGTCGTGCATGTATTTCCATGCGACACTTGGATTTAGCGACACGGAATAGGTTATTACATATGCCATGAAATTGATCCTAAGGCAAGATTAGAAAGACAATGAATGATAGAGATGCACAAAAGTAAATGGAACGTGTTCGGTAATGATAGCATTGTGGGCGAGCTAGCCTCCCCACCAGTGCATAACAATGTACTGATAACCCCACAGTCTGCATGCAGGATGCAGAAGACGTCGGCGGGTGCGGAGCTTCCATCGAACGTGCTAAGGCGCGGAGCCAACTCTGGGGCCTTGGAACGTTGCAAGAAACTGAAGCACCCTATACAGGACATAATGTATCGGAACATCGCCATGAATCCTTCCATGTTGTAAGCCACTTGGCACGCCTTTTATATTTCAGAGAGAGAGAGCTTGAGCGATTTGTAATATCGGCCTAGCGCCGCTTGTAAACTTCTTGAATATCAATAAAGAGATTGAATTCGCTTCAAATTTGTGTTCATTTACTTTCCGCTGCAAATGGGGACACTCTGTGCGACTCTGTGGCCTAGCTCAAATCGGCCGTTTCTGGACATAGCCTTGCACGGGCGCAACCTAGGCCCGTGCGGCATCACGCCTTAGCGAGGACGATCGCTCCTGCGGGAGCGGGACGTGAAAGATGGCCTTCATCGACACACTCTGGGAAGGTGTTCAACATACTCTGGGTTTTCGTCAGTCCGTCTAAGCATCGAAAAGTGCTCGTATATCCATGCCTATTCAATTTATAAATGAATAGTAAAAATTAAAACAACAAATTTAAGTATACAAGATTAAATTGTTAGAAATTTTCTTACATGTAGCAGAGTCTGACAGTCGGCCATAGTCTTAGTCCCGATACGGGATGCGATGCCGAGCTCGCGGTAAAGATTGTCCAGGATACCACTTCCCCAGGATATATCGATGAAGTCATCCACTTCAGATAAGTTTAGCATGTACCGAGCATGTATCGACGTACCGGACTTGTCCGAAATGCCGACCGTTCCTAGGACGAACAACATATACGCACGAGCCACCGCGTCGACCGTATCATCGTCATCGTCATCCACCTCCATATCCATGAACTGGTCCACCAAAAATGATAGAGGAATTCCGTACGACTTCTTGAAGCCTGGTAGAGTTGTAAAACTCGTAGCCGGAACTCCAAGGCGAGTTGAGACGAACTTGACGATCTTCTCGTACCATTTCACGGATTTCTCATTCGTGTAATGTTCTTTGGTCATTACGTGCCCGGTCACTGGCAGCTCCAATATCTGGTAGACGTCGTCAAGTGTAATGGTCATCTCTCCTGCTGGGAGATGAAATGTGTTGGTCTCCGGGTGTCATCTCTCCACGAAGGCGGATATGAGGGCACTATCCATTGTTCGGTAGGCGTTTTGTGCCAAATTGTGCAAGCTGCTCGGTATGATTTTGCTCCGGACGGCCTCCGATAAGCTTGCAAACTGCAGGGACACGGTTTTCTTCCCGTGACTCACAGCCCTAAGGATACGATATGTCCTCTGTATATCGAACAACAAACCATGTATCAATTATGAAATACATATATATATATAGTATACTAAACTGGTAGCTTACAAACGTCATGTACATACCAGGTTCTTCCATATTTCATACGCAATGTGGTTCTCAAAAGAAACCAACATTGAGCAACCGGACGGACGGACAGGCTGCTCAGAAGGACCGGCCTCCTCAGAAGGACCGACCTCCTCAAATGGAGCAGAACCGTCTTGACGTGATAGGAGTCGGGCAATTGGCAGGTCGTCGTCGTCATCGTCGGAAGGAGGCGTAGGATTAGGAGCTCGTTGCTTCGACCGAGCTTGACGTGCCGGTGGCGATGTCCGAGACCGAGCTTCGGGCGCCGGATCGGTAGTTGTTATCGGACGCTCGAGAGGACGTTCCGCACGTTCCTTCCGCTTTGACGCGGTGGGCCATATTCTTTTGTTAGCGGCCGGTGGACTGCATGACAACATACACTTATTAAGTAATAGAAACAACATGCACTTACCCAATTCCTATATGTCATAACATTAGGACTGCCAGGCATGTGGCAGTCCTAATGAAAATTAGGACTGTCACAGTCCTGGCAGTCCTCTTTCACAAGAGGACTGCCAGGGTTGTGGCAGTCCTAATTTTTATTAGGACTGCCACATGCCAGGCAGTCCTACTGTCGTGAACCCGAACTCCCACAACGACATCCTACTTTGTCGTGTTCTAGGGTTAGGATTTCAACATAAATTTCGGGTTTCTTGTGTTCGAAAATTAGGGAAGAGAACGTGCAAGAGATTATAAATCTATTTTACCAAAACTTTTTCAAGAATTAAACAAATTCTAGGGTTTCGAATATAATGTAAAAAAAATTCGAAGAAATTAGGAAAGAACGTACCTGGATTCCGGTTGCTTTGACTTGCGTGTCATCTCTTCGAGAATCTTCGTGGAGGGATTGAGAATGGAGTGATGGAGAAGAAGAAATTAGGGTTTAGGAGAGGGAGAGGGAGAGGGAGAGGGAGAGAGCTTTCTTTCTTTTCTTCTTGAGGAGAGAGAGTCAAGAATGGAAATGAGAGTGAATTTTTTGGTTTGGGGGGGTTGGGCTGCCCCTAGCAATTTTTGGGTGCCCCCTAGCAATTTTTCCACATTCATGGACTGCCCCCAAGCATTTTTGGTGGTGCCCATAGAAAAAACCTTAGGCCTCGTTTGGTTCGCGGAATCTCCCGGTTGGGAAAGGAAAGTGATTACTTTTCTATGTTTGGACGCCCAAGGAATTGAGGAGGAAAGGAAAGTGATTCCCAATGGAAGAAAAATTAGGGGAAAAAGTGATTCCATCCATCTAAGGAATGAATCACTTTCCCACATTGAAGTATTCACTTTCCTTTCCAAATTTTTTGGTATTGCCAAACATTGGAAAGAAAAATCAATAGGAATTAAAGTTTCCCCAAGGAAAGGAAACGACAAGGAATTGATTTCCTTTTTCTTTCATTTCGCGAAGCAAACGAGGCCTTAAGGAATCGCCCACCCCCCCCCCCCCCCCCCCCCCACTTTCCCACATTGAAGTATTCACTTTCCTTTCCAAATTTTTTGGTATTGCCAAACATTGGAAAGAAAAATCAATAGGAATTAAAGTTTCCCCAAGGAAAGGAAACGACAAGGAATTGATTTCCTTTTTCTTTCATTTCGCGAAGCAAACGAGGCCTTAAGGAATCGCCCCCCCCCCCCCCCCCCCCCCCCCGGGGACAGTATTGGCATTTAACTCCAGCGAGGGGGGTAGCTACTAACCTTGGAGGACGGCGTGGCCTAATCTAACAGCGACAGTTGTCAACTACCACTCCCCTCCTGGAGGTCCAGTGATTCTATGGCCTATGGGACACCAGGACCTTTGCTCTTTTGTCTTTATATAAAAGAAAAGAGAGAGAGAATGATAAGTCGAGGAAATCGTTCACTTTTTGTTTGCTGTCGCCTAAAATAAATTGACAAGTTGCTCTGTCATTGATTAAAAATTAATTTAGGCCAAGCAAATCAACCAAATAGCAGAATAAATAGGGATACAGAAGAAACAAATAGCTACATTGTTGGGAAACACAACGACGAAACATGAGTCTCTCTATATGAGTTTCTCTTACGAGTTCAAATATAAAAGATGATACATTTGTTTTTACGAAACTTGGACCTTGACACAAAAGGCTTAAAGTCGCCAAAAAAGGAAAATCGATTGAGGTTTTGCTAAGCAAGAGGGGTCTTGGTCTACTCATCATAGTCGATCCCATCTTCATCCATTTCTGAACCATCGGACCCTCGAAAGAGGGAGAGAAACACAAGCACAACAACCAATAGGGTTGCGAGGAAGTACTTGGCTCGTTTCCTGAATGTCTTCTCTTCTTCCGTCCTCTCCCCTTTGGGCTTCGGTTTCGGTTTCGAGCCTGCAGAGGGACATATAGCGCAAGAACAATTATCAAAATGCTAATAACCAAGTTTGGTATGTGAAAACAAACAAGTATAGTGCCAATAGTGCCTTCAAATTAGTTCAGGCTAAAAAAGAGTACAACAGGAGTCTATGGAGCAACTGATGGAGATGTTCTTGGATGAACCAACCATAAGAAAATGATGAGTGACATGAGTAAGGGTTTAAAGTCTAGGGCAGACCAAATTAATGATTGATCGAGTGGGGCTTTGGCCTAAAACTAAATAGCATTCTGGACCCACAAGAGTAATACAAGGATCACATTAATTCATGACATCATACTTTGGGTGCTGGCCGCTAAAAGTTTGGTTATTTCATGATATTGGCATGGCTTAGAAAAGCCACAAGCATCCAATGCTCCAGTATTCCATCATGCTGCTAAAGTAGAGATGGAAGAAAGCTTATCATTGCAGCTTATCATGGAAGAATCTCTGTAACACATCATAAATTTTATTTCTTCCTTTGGGTTGAAATGCATATCAAACTACAAAACCTTGACAAGAAAACATTGATGAAGTCTTTCGGAACTATATAATCAAATAGATGGCATGTCGCCATTGAATGTATCAGAGAAGAACATGGTAAGTTACACTGCAACGGCACGCTCTGCCGTGGGTAAGATTCATCGTAGTTATATTAACTTTGCCTATCAAATGCTTGCGTGAATTGATTAGGATGGCTAGAAAGTTCACAAATTATATATGCATGTTCAAATAACTTCTTGAGACAAATGAGAGCATGGAATATAATTAGCCACCCACTAGTACATGGCAATGTACTGATCCTCGCTCCCCACAGGTGCTCCGAACCCAGAAAGCATGTCTAGGAACTGAGGACGACGCTTTGAACATTTTGAAGCGTTGCTAGCGTGCGAAGACTAATCTCCAACCTTTTGAAGACTCTGATCAAGACCCATGTTGCATCAACTTCCTCCGATTCCAAGTCCAAGAGAGTGTTTTGTTGCTTATATATAAAAGGATGTAAATGTATGGAACGACTATCTCCTCTAAGTCAGTTTGTAAGTCCGTGCGGCACCTTTTGTAATCGAGTCTTGTAAACAAGTTATTATCAATGAAAGACAAGTTTTCTTCTGTAGCAAATAAGTTGTTCAATTTATGCGTACTCTCTTTGTTGTTGTGTTTCTGATAACCTTAAGTATGTGCCTTGTGCGAGCGCAACCTAGACTCGTACGGCATCACGTACAGGGGACGACTATCGATTCTCCGGAATAGGGGCGTGACAAAAGGATGACTTGAACGTGTTGTTTATCAAATTCATGGAGGAGAATACCTAGCATGAGGAAGATGCAAAGGAGAGGCTGAAAAAATAGGGTTTCCGTCTTATTACTTCCAATAAACGACAACAAAATTTTATAGATTATTTTATGCCAAACTCAACCATAATTTTGGTCATCATATGTGACCAGAGTCCACAGCTCAAATCATGTCCTAGTTGATTCCACGACTGATAAGAATTATCTCTGCACTTGGACAAAATAAAAACCTACGAAGCTTTACTCTTCCCTGGGATTCGCTTTGGGCCTTTCATGTGCAGCGTGGAGGGCAAAGAAGACCTCCTATAAGGTCAGGTAGGTGCAGGTTACCAAAAATACTTGAAAAAATGATTTTCTTTATTTCGGTCATTTTTCTTAAAGATTAGATAAAGTGCTATCCTTAATAGCGATGACCAGGTTCTGAACTGGGGATTTATTGCATGTTAACAACGTTGGAACCTAGCACTTCTTTTGAATTGTTTCAACACTTGAAGGTAGCTGCTGAACAAGACATTATGTGGTGGCTACTTCATTATTTGAACACGAGTTCCTGCGGCTCGAGCTACAACCCACAAAAACATTAAATGGGTCCCTCCTCCTTAGGGCTTCAAACTCAATATTGAAAGCTCTATGAAGAACTCCATGGTTACTGGAGAAGGCATTATACGATCAATTATCTGATAGCAAGTATCGGTCACAGTTGTTGTGTTGTGAAAGTCGGCCAATCAAAAAAGCCAAGAAAGAGCATGTGTTGTTTGCATAGAGATCGTAGTCTCAATCCTAACCACAGGGATTTGAGAAGCATAGTACTTTAACTATAACATTGATCATAGAATATCTTGCTCTTGCAAGATGGTGATGGCTTATAGTTACAACTTTGGCCCGAAAACAAACATAGAAGAATCAGAATGCCGACAACGAATGTATGGGGCGAAGAATTCTTTCTGCATGCCAACCTAAGGACAGCGGTCGATGAGAGCCGTAGTATAACCAATTGTCAGGTCAGACCTTACCCTGCCCAAAGGAAAGCCTACTCGAAACGTTGATGAATTTGTTTTTATCTTGATCCTCTCACAAGGCAAAAGCGAGATAAATTGAAGTTAGGCGAGCGACAATGAGGTGACCAGGGACGAAACTATGCTAGGGCCAAAGGGGGCCCTGGCCCCCCCCGACTTTGAGAAAAAGTTTAAAAAAATATATATTGATTAATTATTGATGGTATGTACATTGCTTTGGACAAGGTATTGTATAATTAACGGTTAAAGGAGTTATTAGTTTCTACAAACAAACATACTATAAGAGCATCTCCAACCCACTGTGAATTTGAAAAAATGGCTGCCACATAGGAATTACCACTTCTTATTTCAAAATTCCTTCTCCAATGCAAATGTGAAATAAATTGTGAAGTTGATATGGCAATGACATGTCAAAGACAATGTGAAGTTGGTTGTCTAGATCTAGACAATAGACTTCACAATGCTTTACTTCCACATCATCGATTATGAATAAAAGTATTTATAAAAAAAAGGAAGAAGTGGAAAAATTGTCTTTGAAGTTGGAAAAAAAAAGTAATTTTATTGTCTTCTTAAACTTTTATATTGGAGAACACTTTTTTTTATCTCATTGTCATGTGTGAATATTATCTTGCCACATAGGAAAGACATTATCTTGTGCCTCATGCCACATAGGAATCACAACAAAAAATAAGACAATATGGTTGGAGATGCTCTAAACTCTTTTAATTTTGTACATTTAACTTGTATTTTTCCTACCAACAGATAATTGAAGAGTTGCTAGTATCAATATTTAAATGCCATGCACTCAGCTTTTACTTTCATATGATACATACTATTGACCAGGGACGAAATATTTTTTTTACTATAAAAACTGGTGTAGTTACCGAATTTTTTTTTAACATGGTTCAATAACTTTCGTGTTCGGCCCCTGTCCAACTCAAGTCCTGGCTCCGTCCCTGGAGGTGACCGATAGGAAGGTAAAGCAAGAGTGCCAGGAGGGAAGAAGGTGCCTGAAGGAAGGATAGAAGACATCGCAAGCTCCTCGCTTTGCTACCGTCTAGCTAGCATATCCCGGTTTTAGAAATATGCCATCATTTTCTCCTTCGCATCACTCGTCGAGGACGACTTGCTCTCTCAATCTCCCCAAATTTTGGAATGATTTTTTTAGTCATAAAAAGAAAAAGGGTTGAATATGGAGCTAACATGGTCGGCTACAAATATAGCCAAAGAAAGATGAGAAGGGACGGACTCTTAGAGGTCGCAACCGGACTATCAGAGAAAAGTCCGCCCCGCCCTGTCCCAGCTAGCCCCGCCCCGAATGGACGAACATGAACAAGTAAGCTGAAGAAAGGCGCCATCTCACCTCACCCTCCTTTCGGTCGCCTCACCTCGCCCTCACTTCGCTTGTGTTTCTTTTTTTTGTTTTTTGAAAAGAACAACTCCTTGGCGAATACCACGTTCTGGACGAAAACATATTGAGACAATAAGTTAGACATTGGTTCATAGGTGATACCCCTCACTCAAAGTGAGTCGAAGGGTTCTTCGACCTCATGCAATCGCGCTTTTTTGGACCTAAAGAAGGAAACTCAACAAGTAGGGCTTGTGCCCATAAACTCACTTCGCTCGCCTTCTTTTTCCAAGCTCGTATCTTGTGTATTTATTTTGTAACTTATAGTATAAAGAGTTTGAAGCTCATCGAGAATGAGGCCTATCCTCGACTGAAAAGTCAGAAGTTCCAAATTTTAGGAAATTAATTCAAGGTTTATCCCTTGTCCTTCCTCCCGCTATAGTTAGCATGGTAAGCTCCCGCTATAGTTAGCAAGGTAAGCTGGTTTAATTCTTTCCTATCTCTTCGACAAGAATTTCATAAAGAGATGCTTGGAATAGATCACATAGTGAGTGATCTTCCTATAAATAAGTAGATTATCCGGGAAATTCTATTCCATTGAGGGTCCCGAAAGAATTAGTTGGAAAGGTAGGCAATTCAACTTTCGGTACAAAGAAGAAGTATGATCCAAGATGTGAAGAAGCCAAGGTCCCGTTGGAATGAATTATTGTTTTGATTTGATTGCCCCTATGTATTTACATAAGCATGTGGTAGTGCTCTCATTCGATGGACCAAACCCGGCTAGTCCATAACATAGTTTGCAGTATCGGTCGATGCCGATCCAATACAGCTGACAGTTGGCATATCCCCGATTCAATACTGACTGACACCTGTTGGAGTGGGTGGGGTTCCCAACCTATGTGGAGAAGATCCCGGAGTGCGACGAGCGCCGTCCGATGTCGGAGAAGCTCGGGAGTAGTTGTTACTGCTGCTGCTGCCCCAAAGGGGGTTCTGGACCAAGTCTGCCGAGTTCGGGCCGAACTCGGTCCCAGGCCGAGTTCTGGCCGAACTCGGTCTGGCCGTTCCAGGGTTTGGCCACCCAGTGCTGGTTGCCCCACACAGAGTTCTGGCCGAACTCTGTGTGTCGGGGGGCTGAAGCGGATTTCAGGATGAGTTTTCATCATTGGATCTAATCTAACGGTCCAGGTTGGTTGCGGGATTAGGGAGATATATTGAGTTTTCTCAACCCTAATTCATTATCGTATAATCGCATTGGACAACACAAGTTTGAGAGAGAAGGAGGCAAGAGTGCCATTACAACTTCGGAGAAGAAGACGGAGGATTGAAGGTCGTTTTCGAAGGAGATCGTGTTCGGGTAATCTCTACTCGTCGTTCTCGCTCTTCGTAGCCTTGTAATCATTGTTCTTATCTCTGAGTGTTGTGGGGATCCGATTTGGATCGGGAGGAGTTTGTAGAGGGTGTAATTCTTCTATTCCATTAGTGGAGGCTTCTCAGGGTTGGACTCCGATCGTCCCGTGGTTTTTCCCGCAAGGGTTTCCACGTCAAAAATTCTCTGTGTCTGCGTGATTGTTTTTGTGTGGCTATTTTTGGGTTCGTGCGTTGTATTGCTCGGTCCTCTCGCAGGTACTCTCCGGTTTGGGGAAAGGTTTCCGCGTTTCTTTCCCAACAGAGTGGTATCAGAGCTTTGGGTTCAAAGGGTGTCAGGAGTTGACAGAGGAACCAGAGAGGAGAGATGGACGCGAAGCCGGTGCGCATGGTGAACCTTAATGGCACAAACTATCATTATTGGCGGAGCAAGATGAAAGATTTGCTATTTGTCAAGAAGCTGCATCTACCCGTGTTTGCATCCGAGAGGCCCAGTGATAAATCCGAGGACTGGACGTTCGAGCACATACAGGTGTATGGGTACATACGGCAGTTTGTTGATGAGAACGTGTACAATCACGTTGCCAATATTGAGCACGCGAAGACGTTGTGGGATAAGCTGGAATCCTTGTATGCGAAGAAGACCGGGGTAAACAAGTTGTTCCTGATCCGAACGATGATGGGTCTGCGGTACAAGGATGGGGCGTCTATTTCGGATCACTTGAGTGAGTTCCAGGGCGTGGTTGACCAGCTATCTTCTATGGGATTCAAGTTCGACGACGAAGTTCAGGGACTGTGGCTGCTGTGTACCTTGCCAGACTCGTGGGAGACCGTACGAGTATCTATGATCGCTTCTACTCCAGAGGGCGTGGTCAGTCTGGAGTTTGCCAAGAGCGGGGTGTTGAATGAAGAGATGCGGAGACGTTCTCAGGGCACTTCATCCACATCCCACCACTCAGAGGCACTTATTTCAGAGAGCCGCGGAAGGGGCAAAAGCAGGGGTCCAGGTGGTGGCAGAGACAAGAGCAGGGAGAAGTCCAAAGGTCGATACGAGGACTCAGAGTGTTATCATTGCGGTAAGAAGGGCCATATCAAGCGGAATTGTTTCGCTTGGAAGAGAGAGAAGAAGGGCGAAAAGGGGAAGCAAGAAGAGAACACTACAGCGGCGGCCTCGGTGCATGGAGGCGATGTGATCGTCGTAGGTGATGAGGTCATTACTAACCTCGCTTGCGATGACAATTCTTGGCTGGTGGACTCAGGGGCTTCAGCACATGTATCTCACAATAGGGCACTGTTTGCCACTTACACGACAGGCGACTGTGGCGTGTTGAAGATGGGCAACGGAGATGTGTCGAAGGCGGTTGCCGTTGGAGATGTGCATTTGAGAACGAAGACGGGTGCGGTTCTTGTTCTCAAGGATGTTCGTCATGTCCCTGATATCCATTTCAACCTGGTGTCGGTTGGAAGGTTGGATGACGAGGGATTCTTCAGTCTCTTCGGGAATAGTCAGTGGAAGCTTTCCAGAGGTTCGATGGTGATTGCCAGAGGAAGCAAGAAGTCCGGTCTCTACTATATGGAGGGGAGCGCAGAGGGGGCACAGGAGGTGAACGCAGTCAGTGACGCGTCTACCGAGTTATGGCACAGGCGGCTCGGCCATATCAGCGAGAAGGGGATGAGCTACTTGGTGAACAGGAAAGTGATTCCGGGGCTCAAGTCTACAAAGTTGGAAAAATGCACGCACTGTTTGGCTGGGAAGCAAAATAGGGTGTCTTTCCAAAGTCATCCAAGTTCGAGGAAGCCGGCGTTGCTCGAGTTGATTCACTCGGATGTTTGCGGTCCTATGAAGGTAAAATCTCTTGGTGGTGCTTCTTACTTTGTGACTTTTATTGATGACTGTTCCAGGAAGGTTTGGGTCTATGCCTTAAAGACCAAGGATCAGGTGCTGCCTACTTTCAAGGAGTTTCAGGCCTCCGTTGAAAGGGAGACGGGCAAGAAGTTGTGTGTTCGGTCCGACAATGGCGGCGAATACATCGGTCCCTTTGATGCGTATTGCAGAGAGCAAGGGATACGACACCAGAAGACTCCGCCAAAGACACCTCAGCTCAATGGTGTAGCGGAGCGCATGAACAGGACACTGATGGAGAGGGTGCGGTGTTTGCTGTCAGAAGCAAACTTGCCGGGCAGTTATTGGGGTGAGGCTCTTCTCACAGCTGCTTATATTATTAATTTGTCTCCTAGTGCTCCTTTGCAGGGTGATGTGCCTGATAAAGTATGGTACGGCAAGGAGCCGTCATACAGTCACCTGCGGGCGTTTGGTTGTAAAGCCTTCGTGCATGTACCGAAGGACGAGAGGACCAAACTTGAGCCGAAGACGAGGCGATGCGTCTTTGTCGGCTACGGTCGGGATGAGTTTGGCTATAGACTCTACGACCCAGTGGAAGGAAAGCTCTACAGAAGCAGGGACGTGGTGTTCGTCGAGGATCAGACCATGACCAACACTCAGGATTCCGAGACGCCTTCTGAGGCTGAGGAATTGCCTGAGTTAGAGTCATTTCGCTTCGAGCAGTTTCCAGAGGACATCGCAGAGGATCCAGTTATGGGGGAGCCGGTACATGGAGTTGCTCCCAACCTTGATCATCAGCCTGCTGATGGTGGTCAGGGTGTCCCTCAGGAGGACGAGCATGCCGGGGAGGCAGTTCCTGAAGGGGAGGAGGCTGTCGGTATACAGCCAGCACCAGTGGCTCCACTGAGAAGGAGCAACAGGGATCGTCGACCATCTACGAGATACTCGCCGGATGAGTATGTGCTATTGACTGACGGGGGAGAGCCCGAAAGTTTCGCAGAGGCTATGGAAGACGAACACAGGCAGGAGTGGATGGTGGCTATGCAGGAGGAGATGAGTTCCTTGCACACCAATTCTACTTATGATCTGGTGCGGTTGCCAAAGGGCAAGAAGGCTTTGAAGAATCGATGGGTGTTCAGAGTGAAGCAGACGGATGATGCTACTCGCCCTCGATACAAAGCGAGGCTGGTAGTCAAGGGCCACGGTCAGCGGAAAGGCGTGGATTATGATGAAATCTTTTCGCCTGTCGTCAAGCATTCGTCTATTCGGGTGGTGCTAGCATTAGCAGCCAGTTTCGACTTGGAGGTCGAGCAGATAGACGTGAAGACGGCGTTCCTCCACGGTGATCTTGAGGAGGAGTTGTACATGGAGCAGCCGGAGGGATTCTGTGAGAAGGGCAAGTCACATTTGGTCTGCCGGTTGAGGAAGAGCTTGTATGGTCTGAAGCAGGCTCCGAGGCAGTGGTACAGAAAGTTCGAGTCGTTTATGGGGGAGCATGGTTATGCACGGACGACGTCGGACCATTGTGCATTTGTGAGGTACTTTGCCGATGATGATTTCATCATTTTATTGCTCTATGTTGATGATATGCTATTAGTGGGTCGGAATGCCACTAGGATAGCGGAGTTGAAGCGCCAACTGGGCGCGGCCTTCTCTATGAAGGATTTGGGCGCAGCGAAGACTATTCTTGGGATAGAGATCAGCCGAGAGAGAGAGAGTCCAAGCTGCTACACTTGTCCCAAAAGAAGTACATTCACCGGGTACTTCAGCGTTTCGGGATGGACGGGTCGAAGAAAGTGAGTTCCCCCCTCGCGGCTCACTTTAAGTTCACTGAGGAGCAGTGTCCATCTACCGAGGACGGTTGCAGAAGTGTGTTGCCTTGTCGACGACGGAGGCGGAATACATTGCGGCGACGGAGGCTTGCAAGGAGCTGTTGTGGATGAAGAAGCTGTTGCAGGAAATGGGACTGAAGCAAGAGCAGTATACTTTGCTTTGCGACAGTCACTATCCATCTTGTGAAGAATCAGACGTTTCATAGCCGGTCCAAGCACATCGAGACCCGGTATCATTGGATACGGGATGTGGTTGAGAAGAAGGACGCGGAGCTTGAGAAGGTGCATACAGATGACAACGGAGCTGATATGTTCACGAAGATTCTACCAAGGAAGAAGTTTGAGTACTGCAGGCAGGTCGTCGGGATGACGACGTCCTCCCCATAGTTGTGAAGGGGGAGATTTGTTGGAGTGGGTGGGGTTCCCAACCTATGTGGAGAAGATCCCGGAGTGCGACGAGCGCCGTCCGATGTCGGAGAAGCTCGGGAGTAGTTGTTACTGCTGCTGCTGCCCCAAAGGGGGTTCTGGACCAAGTCTGCCGAGTTCGGGCCGAACTCGGTCCCAGGCCGAGTTCTGGCCGAACTCGGTCTGGCCGTTCCAGGGTTTGGCCACCCAGTGCTGGTTGCCCCACACAGAGTTCTGGCCGAACTCTGTGTGTCGGGGGGCTGAAGCGGATTTCAGGATGAGTTTTCATCATTGGATCTAATCCAACGGTCCAGGTTGGTTGCGGGATTAGGGAGATATATTGAGTTTTCTCAACCCTAATTCATTATCGTATAATCGCATTGGACAACACAAGTTTGAGAGAGAAGGAGGCAAGAGTGCCATTACAACTTCGGAGAAGAAGACGGAGGATTGAAGGTCGTTTTCGAAGGAGATCGTGTTCGGGTAATCTCTACTCGTCGTTCTCGCTCTTCGTAGCCTTGTAATCATTGTTCTTATCTCTGAGTGTTGTGGGGATCCGATTTGGATCGGGAGGAGTTTGTAGAGGGTGTAATTCTTCTATTCCATTAGTGGAGGCTTCTCAGGGTTGGACTCCGATCGTCCCGTGGTTTTTCCCGCAAGGGTTTCCACGTCAAAAATTCTCTGTGTCTGCGTGATTGTTTTTGTGTGGCTATTTTTGGGTTCGTGCGTTGTATTGCTCGGTCCTCTCGCAGGTACTCTCCGGTTTGGGGAAAGGTTTCCGCGTTTCTTTCCCAACAACACCGACATCAGGGGTTTCTTTTTTTCAATCAATTCGGCAAAAAAAAAAACCAA
The DNA here is from genome assembly GCA_029216955.1 of Iris pallida. Taxonomy (NCBI): domain Eukaryota; kingdom Viridiplantae; phylum Streptophyta; class Magnoliopsida; order Asparagales; family Iridaceae; genus Iris; species Iris pallida. The sequence continues at coordinate 7,684,572 of JANAVB010014600.1, forward strand.
TCAACAAGGGCGCAAAAACATAAAGCATGTAAAAAAGGCCTAACCAGATTTAAACTATTTGAATTAATTAACTTGGCACTCATTTAAATATAATGAGATATAATATAAATAAGGCCTAGAATTTGTTTCATATTCAATACTAATAATTCAAATATAGTTTATCGTAATCTATATGGGATAATAAATTATTTTAATATTTGATACTTATATTTGAATTATATAAAAAATGTTGATAATTTTAATGATAAACTTCAAAATATCTCAATTATTAAGCACCACAACAAATTATTATTTATTATCATTTAACTTACATATGTATACAAATTTTTCTTCTAAAATTAAAATAGTAATTGTATTTGGTGGAAGGACGGATGTAAATAAAATAAATACAAATAAACATTTGATTTGTGTCAACGAATTAATTTCAATTTATTTTACTAAAACCAGGATCCATAAATAATAATATTTCACTTTTGTTATTATATATACTAATATATAATTCAAATATGATAATATCAAATCTTTTGTTTCAAATAGATATGGTGGGATTTATTATTCAAATATAATAATATATTCTCATTTAACATTTAGTTAAAGTGTCAAATCGAAAGTAGGATTTAAACACAAACAGCGTAGTAGGATTTAAACATAAATTTTAAGAGTTAGAAAATAGATTTAATATCCAAATCTTATCAAGGTAATCTATAAAAGTTATTAAAATTGATAAATCCTACCCATTCTAACCTATCTAGAAATTAGAAATTTAAGTACAAGATTTGATATTATTGGACTTAATCACCATGCGAAACAACTTTATGGAGCAAATTCCAAAATGACGACCAACCAAATTAAAATTTAAATATTACAAATATTTTGATTTATAAAAAATAATTTAACATTTGACTAAGGTCAATTTTAAATATTATATTTTGAATTAAAGAAAAGAGAATTAAAATAACATAATATTGCAGTTTGTTTTCGCTAAAAAATTTAGTTTTTTTTTTCACGAGATTTGAATTTCAAATTAAACCGCTATATATTAATATTGTTAACAAAATTTTACAAAAATTGTGTCCGGCCAATAGTATTTTTAATTTAAATAGGATTTTTTGGTTTTGGTAAGAGGACGAGTAAACGTGATCTTCTGTTTTAAGCATTCTTTTTTTTTTTGGTCCGGCTATACACACCCCAAACTTACTTAGCACACCCCATTTTTAAAATTTTTTTTTACTATTCTACCCTTGCTGAGCACACCCCATGCTCCCCTCCCCTCCCCCCGTCCGCCGACCCTCCTCCTCCCCTGACCCGCCTCCTCCTCCTCCGACCCTCCCCCCCTCCGCCGACCATCCCCCTACTCCCCTCCCCTCCCCCCCCCGCTCCGTCGACCCCCCCTCGACCCGCCTCCTCCTCCTCCTCCTCCCCCCCGACCCCCCTCCTCCTCCTCCTCCCGCTCCCCGATCCCCAACGGCCAACCCCATAAACTGTTGTTGAAACAAAAAAAAATTGAAAATAATTTGGGTGTATTCACGGGTAGGTTCGTCCCTGGTTTGTCGACCTCACAGAGGAATGTTTGACCCACGACAGTCGAAACTATAATGCGTACGTTCGACCAACATATGTCGAACATAAGATGACATGTTCGATTAGAACATGTTCGACCAGTGTTTGTCGAACTGAAGAAGACATGTTCGACCTATATTTGTCGAACGGAATAAGACATGTTCGACAAATATTTGTCGAACGGACCATTGCCCGTTCGACCAGTATTTGTCGTGCTCATCGCAGAATATGGGGTGTGCTCAGCAAGGATAGAATATGAATTTATTTATTTATTTATTTTATTTATTATTATTATTTTTATTTTTTGTCCAGTCCCGAACCATGACCTCCTCCATCATCCTTCCCGTCTCGTTCACATCACAAACGTGTGATTTTTTTTTTGTTTTGGTAGAGGACAAGTAGACGTGGTCGTCTCTTTCACATCACAAACATGTGATTTTTTTTTTTGTGTTTTGGTAAGAGGACAAGTAGACGTGATTTCTTCTGTTTTAAGCATTTTTTTTCTCATCTCGTCTCTCTTTCGCGTGAGCTAAGCTATGGAGGTCGGTGCGCTCTTTCGCGTGAGCTAAGTTAAGGAGGTCGGTGCGCCGTCGTCGAATGCTTCTGGTGAGCTCCTCCATCATCCTTCCCCGTAATGGCGTTACTGACGAATTCTTTATACATATATATAGATGTTTTTCCTCTCGAAAAAATTGATGCCAAATGACGAAGGATTGGCAATTTTAGGGCATATATGTGAAGCAAAATATAGTTTATTAGGACTTGATCGGCTCTATTCGTGAGGAATTAGTTCCTTCGATTGTGTCTCTTTGATCTCTGTTGATGACTGCAATGTGAGGACCTTTGCTGTTATCTGTGAAATTAGGAAGTCGGAAGCGGCCACTAGTTACTCTTGTTTGGTGCTCTTATACTCCTATTTTGGAAAAAAATTGGAGTTTGGTGCATTATTATTATTATATGTGTTCTTCAACATTATTGAGATACTGTTTGCAGAACGATGCCCATCATACCCAGGACCACCAAATGGTCGAGATCGGGTCGGAATCATGAAAACTCGAAGCCGGCTCAAAATTCATTTGGCATCTGTTGTTTAACATCCGGACCCAATTTTTGGCTTGAAACCAGGCCAGGTTAGGGCTATATCGTAGTTAGCGAAAACGTGTCTAGATGAGAAGCTCAAATGCTAAGGGAGGTTGCTCTCTCTTCAGAGAGGCACATGCCTTGCTTTTGCTGCGAATATATGTGACCTTATATTAAAGACCCAACGACATCGCTGGCTGTCTCATATCTATTGGTTCAATCACCGTTTAAGCTTCCACGTTTTGTTTCAAACGAGTGCGACCTGGAGTGGAGCAACATAGAGATGTATCGAGATTGAGAGCCATTGTTTTCCCTCTTATTATACATGCACCTTGCTTCGCTTAGACACGTGTCTCGCTTCTGACCTTTGCATCTAGACCGCGGAAGACCTTGGTGACCTTGGTGCCTAATGCACGGTATTTGCATGTGAGGACCAATGGATTATATATAATGAAAGGGTCTTTTGGATCTTAAGAAAACCTGAATCTGACCTGGAAACATTTCATGTTTCATATGTTGTACGAGAAGCCGGCCTGGAATTCATTCGGGTTCTTCTTGAACATCCAAACTGAATTTTTGATTAAAATCAGGTGACAGGTCGGGATAATGGGTTACAGATTACCACTGCAGGTGTAATTACACCCACATCTCTTGATGCAGATTGTCAGCTAAAAATGTGGCCCTACTATTCTTGAATTCAGCCTAAACCCGGGATTTTGACTAGATTACTGGTGGGTTTGTGTAAGATTAAATTTTGACATTTAGACTGCAGCTCGTATCATCCTAGATAATTTGATGAACCATGATCGTAACAGACCCATGATCTAAACTTGTACTTAGATTACAAGTTATAGGTTCATGAAATTTCAAATTTGGTTTTACATGTCTTTGCGTTGCAACATGTAAGGCTCTGTAGTGATCTCTTAGTTATCAACTATCTTGTACTTTGTAGACTATGTTGTCAAATCGTGACATGTACCTGCTATCATTTTGCTGGATTATCATATTGTGTATCTTATTGTTTTGTATATTATAAGATACATTATGTCGTTGGCAAATAGATTGAAAAATTAATATAACACATAGAAGGATGAAGTGAACACATTAAGCAACAATAAAGAGTATTACTAAGCTACTAAGTTATAATCATTATAAAGTCAGACTACTGAAAGTCAAACTAAAACAACTCAAATTAGAGTACCATCCTGAGTTCTTCAACTACATGAATTTATCTATTCAACATCATAGGGTCCATAATGGAAAACCTATGAATTACAAAGAACTGATAAACCATAGCTACGGGGTACACCTAACCCTCCATTGAACCAAGTTCCGGTATGAGTATTCTGTTTCGTGGTACATTCCAATCCGGATCATTATGGTACTTGATCCGGATCGCCAAATTTGGCATTTCAAATCATCCATTGAAATATTACTATGAACTTGCTAGAGATTCTTCCAATGCAAAAAAGCAGGGAAGAACATGAGATTTCTTGTTAGTTTTGGGCTCACAAACTGGTTGGGTTCGGGTGAATCAGTTTTGGCTGGACCCATACCTGACCTGTTTTAAAACTGATCAACCAGAACTGAGCTGTGTAACTGTTTAAGTGAGCTGGTCAGTTGAGCCTGACCGAGGCACCTATAGGCAAAAGTCTTTTTTTATGTGGGGAAAGAGGGGTGTGCAGTGGTGGAAGGAGATAATGTGGGTGGTGGTGGACGAAGAGTTGTTTCGGTGGCAAGACAGGGTGTGAGTGGTGGTAGAAGAAAGAGATGTTGTGGGTGGAGGGAGATGGGTAGAGAAAAGGTGAAGAAGATGAAGGCTAAAGGCTTGGGTTCCCTCCTCTTTAGAAGAAAGGGGTGTATGGGGATGGGAAGAAGAAGACTTGGGAATAGGTTCACTTATCTGTGTAGAGAAGAAAGGGAAAAAGAAGATAGCTCCTGGATAACTGTTGGGAGAAAACTAACTTTTAAAGGTTAGGTTTGTAAAGAATGAGAGGCAGGTTAGAATATGAATTTCCAAGAGAAGACTGATGAGTGATTTTGTATACACGGGTTAATGGTTTCTGAACTTACTAGTTTAGTAGATGGGTTAAATGGGTCCAATAAGTCACCACCCTTGACCCAGGATCTGACTTGTTTAGTAAAGGGATTAGCTTGGCCGACCCGTTTATGTCCGAATCCATGTAACAGTAGAACTGTCCCAAACCCTCCTAAGAGTGCAGGTCTAGCCCAAATTGCCACCCTAGCTCCATAGAAACAGATTTCTTATGAACTTTATCTTCGTAGGAAATCAGTAATAACATCAAAAAAGAACAAAGGATAAGCAAAAAGATTAGCTCAAGTAAACAATATTAGCAGAAAATCAGCAACAACAAAGAAAAAGAGTATCGTATCAGATGTAGTGTACTGTATTGTACGATACAAAAAGGTATCCTACGATCTTTTGTCCCATCCAAAACACCTATACAGTCTGTACTGAAAACCCTTTGTATCTTATCATTCATGTACCATAGAAGATTAAGAGAGCTCGTAGATAATAAGTTCATTATTAAGCCATTTAACTGGTTGGATGAACCAATTAACTGGCTGTATATTGGTGGAATAAAGTATCAGACGCTACAACACTTTCTTATAATAGTGACTGTAAGTGACATGTCTTGCTAGTAAATTGTGATGAGCGCTCATTAAAATTAGTCGTGTTGCTGTGCTGCTGTGGAGATTTCCCACAGGATTCCTTAAAAATATGTCCACTCTGGCAAGTGTATGTAAAGTCCTTTCCTTTTAGCCTTTAGGCCCATGTGGTTCCTTAACATGTCTCTTTGATCTGTTAAGTTAATTTTGCTTCGCACCTGATTACAGCTTTTTCACGCAATGTGTATATATAAACATATCTTTCATAACAAATATTTTGGGCCAACTACATCAATCTTTGTCTTTCATTTAGATCTTTTCTAGGTCCATTTTTTAAAAATTAGCAAATGTTTTAGCCATTTTCACATTTTGATGCAGACTTGATTTAGTTTACCCTTGGTTATAGCAGATTGTTACTCAAAATTTTACCCAAATACTACTCTCTTAATCAGTTCATCTATTGGTGTTTGTTATACATGTCCGAAACTTTCATACTATATATATATATATATATATATATGTGTGTGTGTGTGTGTGTGTGAAGAACAAATCTTTCATCCCCAATATTTTGTGCCGAGTACATCAATGCTTTTCAGATCTTTTTAGGACAATCTCTTATAGAATTAGCAAATGTTATAGCCTTTTTCTCAGATTAATGCAAACTCGTTTTGGTCCCTGGGTTATAGCAGTTTGTTAAACCCTTACTTGGATACAATCTTTCCTAATAAATGCATTTATTCCTAATAAATGCATTTATTGGTGTTTGCTATACATGTCAACATCAAGATGAATTTTCTTCGTCTTATAAACTAATGCCACCTCCAACTTCCTAATGATGCAGTTTTTTATTGTGCCTTTTAATGTATTGCCATTGATTCATCTCAAAATTGAGTTTTGAGTCTTACTTTTGCCCACTTTTCTTATTTACTCAATGTTTTGATCAATGCACTTCTCAATCTCGCCATTACGATAATTATTTGATCTTATATAAAGAAAATGTCACTAGTCCTGGGGATCTATTAGCGAAATATACCCATGCATCAGTGGTCATTAATATTTCCATCTTTATACTCTTGATTTCATACCGAATCCCTCTCTCCGATATACTCTTCTAGTCTATTTTTGAGCATTATGAAATGGATCTGTCAAGCCTAGAGTAGTTTTGACATGTTGTCAAATTAGACAAAGATAACCATGAGGTAGATGGCGTCGATGTCACGGCCCGACCCGAGAAAATGCTCGTCCTCGCACCGCGTCGATATCACGACCCGAGAAAATGCTCGTCCTCGCATCGATTTAACCCGAATCGATCGTCCTCGCTGGGGCATGATGCCGTACGAGTCTGGTGTTGCACTCGTACAAAGCACGATGACAAGTTCCATCTATTTGTAGTCTTGGATGGAAGAAAAAATGGGGAGAAGTTTCCACTTTGTTGGTGGGTCCTACAAGTTTCCTTGGTTGCTGCAGGTTATCTACTCAATTTCCAACTACCAAATATTCAACTATATGGAAACTAGTCATACTTTCCACCCCTTTCATAATTATAGTTTTCCTCTTTCCATTTGCTAAACGGTCCCCACCTATGAATGAGTTATCGGCATCTGTTAAGCCTCTTGGCGGATTTATTTCAAGTTCCTTGGCCTGATTCATTTGTGATACATGTAAATGCATAATAAAGTCCAATTTTATCCTAAGATTTTTCGACCATGCACTGTCTTTGGTGATTAGCCAAATATGAAATGGTCATGGTTATAGCCTGGATAATTTTGAAGTATTCTTGGCTACGGTTGCAAGAAATATATTGAATTTCTGAATTCAAGGATGAACTTTTGTTGTCTTAGAAGCTAGTTTAATATTGATTCTGATGCAACATCATAAAATAAAACAGATATTGGTGCTCCTTCCTGGAATATGCGCTTTTAAGTTCTTAACTGGCTAAAATTTGAAGGCGTATTTGGGTGCAAAACAAAATTTTAACACAGTTCAAGTCTCTTTTTATATTGAAAATACCAACTGGATATGTTAATATCTCAAGGGTAGGATGCCTGTGACTGATAAAACATAAGAATCTTATTATATGATTCCTACTCTTAATCTATCTCGATCTAGTGCCTATCTCATGAACGTTTGTTTTTTTAAAATTGCACAGTTATTCATGCATTGAGCCCAAATTATGTTGGATGTTTTAGTTCTTGCTTTCTGGATATGCATATATTTTTTTGGATATAATTGAGATAAGAGGATATTACATGCCAGGGCAACTTTGCATATGTAACTGAAGACATTCTTTAATAACGATTGTTTGCAATTACAACATTGTCGACACTGTAAGCAGGAGTATAATAGGTGGGGAAGTATCATGGACATTGGCGTTGCATCCCTTCATGTCTTCTTCAGTTCATTTTGGTTGTCATTTTTCGAGTATGAAATGAAGTCTTTGCATGTTGTAATTTACATTGTGTTTATTGCTGATTTCTTTTTTAGTTCTGTAACTTTTCTTTAATATTTGGACAAAAGCTATATATCTTATTTGTTTGTGTGATTTATAATTTACAATTTTCTAGGTCCAAAAGATCATTTCGCGCACAAAAATCGGTTACAAGAGTTTACCCAGAGGGCAACGCTACCCTTACCCATGTATCAAAATATTAACGAGGGATATCCACATGCGCCACAATTCCGATCTACTGTTGTGGTAGATGGGCATACATTCACATCCTCTGGTACATTTATTAAAAAAAAACAGCAGAGCAAGATGTTGCAAGGATTGCCCTTGAAGGCAGATCCACGGTGATCAAGCATCAAGGTGTCCCCCAGATTCAAAAGGTATATAGCTTCTGTTATTTTTGTCTTAGACAAGCTGTTACATTGTCATATTTTGTTCCTATGAACATTGTTAACATATAAACTATGTCAATAAATAGTGCTGGTGTCTTCTGGATTAGTTTTTGTATGGCATGATTTAGTTTGTTGTGTCTACTTTTAGGAACGTTGTTAACTAGAGAAGGTGTGGATAAGTAAAGTAGTTTACAATGTAACTTATTATTCCTGAATTATTGTTTGTTGTTAGAATTTGGTCATTTGTAGATTCATATATATAGTTTCAACTTTCAATATACATCTTGAAATACATACTTGCACATGTTCAAGCATGTCTTACAAAGAAAGGAGACACCTTCAGAGTTTATATGTTAATGGTTTGATTTGTGGCAAAAAAGAATCTGGATTTGATTGTTGAGAAACTAAGTTACCGTTCACCTTCACATTTTGACAACTCATAATCCTAGTATATTGCTATATATGGAATCTTTATGTCTATAGCTTTTAATGTAAGTATCTACGTAATTAGTAGCAGGTATTCCATTGTTACCAGCTTACCTTCACGTTTTTGCCAACTCATAATCCTACTATATTGCTATATATGGAATCTTTATGTCTATAGCTTTTTAATGAAAGTGTCTACGTAATTAGTAGCAGGTATTCCATTGTTACCAACTTACCACAGTTTATTCAATATGCATATTATATTTTTGCCGGTTCTTTTAACATCCCATCTGTGACTTGCACATTGAGCACAATAAAATATATATATATATATATATATATATATATATATATATATATATATAACAAGTGGTATCAGAGCCTCCCCTGATTGATTTATGAGGTCGATGTTTCAGAATTAATTTTTGTTATCATAACCCTAGATTGTTCCATCTAATTTAATTTAGGGTTTCTTTGTTCGATCAATTTTTTTTCTTTCGATGTTGTCGACGAACATTATGCACTATCGTCATTAATTTCGATTTAGTACCTAAAAACTTGTTAGATATTTTATTGTGCCCTGGATTCATGAGATGAAGAACATAAATTAAATTGCGGAAGCGTACCTGAATTCATTGCTAGGCTTGATGGATCTTGAAGCGGTCGTCCTTTTGTGGGGTTCGATCTTCCAACTTGCTACGACCCTTAATGACAAAGAAGAATCCGAATACTTTGTCCTCTCTTTCTGTTGATAGGGATGCAGCAGAGAAAAAGAGAAAACCTTTCTTTTGGTGGCCGTATAAGTTGGGGACCATAACCCTAATGAATACACATATATATAGATATGTGTGTTGTGATATTTCTAATTTGGCCCCTCATCAAATTAGAATTATCTCCGGTATCTACACATTAATTCCATGACAATTATACCCTTAAGCCAATTTCCAAATAGACCACTTTAAT